>OY288239.1:65026548-66226548 GCA_958450325.1 Agrostemma githago | reverse complement strand
GATCCAATTAATCCATGGCATATGATGAATGATTATCTTGATAATCAGGAAAATTTGGATGCTTCTTTCTAAAGAATTAGGAATTGAAATCGTTTCAATTAATCCTAAGTTTAGGTCACTTTATTATGAATAAACCGGTGACTTAATAAGGTTTCTTACCTTTTAGCATGAGATGTTAAAAGATGGTTGAACATTGTATCAAGAAGGCAAATAATACTAATGTTCTATGAGTTCACTAAGAAAATTGCCTGAGATAATGATTAATGAATCTAAGACGTTGGTTAAAGTAAAGGAAGGATAATTGTTATCATACCCAAACTTGTTGCCAAATTTAGATTAGGTACGATTTTATTTTAGTCATTAATGTAATGACAAATATATGGCATTGGTAGATAGCTTTCTAGAAGTGTCTAGAAAATCTGCAAATCAATAGAAGTGTAACTTCAGGTGTATATGTTACTGAAGTAATTGTTACTTGCATTCTACTGTTTTGGTATAAGATACCAAATGCAATTATTACATTGTGGATGTGATTATTCAAAGATGGTGGAATAATGGTATATAAGTGAAGTGTTTTATGATGAAATTAACAAAATTAACAAATGTTGTTGTTTCATATATAAAAGGAAAATCACTTAATTTTACCATAAAGCTGAATACTGAAATTGAATAATTGTTATTCTTGTACTAGTCATAAGCAAGAATATTGATTATGTTTCATGTATGGGCATGAAAAGTTTTAATAAAAGTGAACAATTGTTGCTCTTTACCTTGCAAGAATATGAGGTACAATAAGGCTAACATGATTGTTGAGCTCTTCATTCGTAGTAGTGAATGCTTTTATTTGTAACATAACAATCGAAATGTTTCGTCCCTCGACATGAGTTTTACCTATAATGGCATTGTCCTTAATCCATGATACAAGAAACATTAGAATAAGTTTCATAATGATGAAATTATAAACCTTATTGATAAGGATCAACTGAGGTAAATGGATCTTGTTTAGATGGATAAATGACATTAGAAGTGTCTCCTATTATTTGCAGTGGGAGGGTACTTAGACTTGTTGGATCACACATATACAGATACGTGTGAGTTTAACTAGTGATGTTGCAAAAATGGGTAACACGTACGGTTTTGTTCATTTGATGAAATTTGAAACTGAATGCTTTGAATTGTTCAAGGAAATTCAGATGAAAGTACAAGATCAACTTGATAAGTTGGTACGAGTCGTTCGATATGATTGAAACAGGGAGGAATTGAACTAAAAGATTGTGATCATCTTAGAAGTAGTGAAAAGTGTTTCAAACTACATCGAACCATATTTGATATGATTTGGTCTATGATGAGTTATGCAGATTTTATTGACGCTTTAGAATCTTATGCACTATAAAAGTCTTTGTATAAATGTTGATGAGATTGTCCATGTAAGTCGGAGAATAGACACCATATGAGATATGGATTGAAAATGTTCTTAAAAGTCTTTTCTTAATTATCAAGTCAAGTTTAAAGAAAATTGTTTTCTAGAACTTAGACTCAATTATGGCATGTGTTTTATTAGGGGTATTATATTGATTCTACAAACCATCCAAAGAGCAAAACTGTTTTATTGCATGGAGTGGTATGTTTCTTTTAAAAAATATGTGATTTCTAATAGAAACAGTGGGAGTAGAATCGACCTTGAAATTGTTCAAGATTAACAGGATTTCTCTTCAACAGTTGTAGAGAATATTGATGCATCCATGAAAAGTCATGATCATCTTAGGTGTAAAATATCATTCTACATAGGTTTGACCTATGATGAAACAATAATAGGCAAAGACTCCAAAAGTCACATAAAATCTAATAGATTCTATATACCATAACTACCAGGTATAGACTTTGGTTAAATGGGTCTTATAGTGAAGAATAGTCTTCAATATAAAGACGATGTAGATTGATATAAGAGTATCTATGAAGCATATAGTTGGTAGTTAAGGATTGATCTCATAGTAATGACTATAAAAAACCTTTTTTACAACATTATGCTTAAGTCTATTAAGATTGTTTTAGCATTTTGAATGTCATCACTCATTATGATGAGTTTTGGACGTATATATATGTGAAATACATTTCTTCAAAGAGATGTAATATTATGTGTGTGCGATACATCGTATGAATTTCATATTATCAAAATTGCTAGACAAATGCGAGTATTCCGATTTGATTGGAGCATGGAGCAAGTATCTTCGTTCTTAATGTGGTAATTCAAAGATGTTTGTTTTCCTTTGAGACAAAGCGAGACATAGTGTGTACAAGAGGCTAGTGGGAGTGCATTTATCGTTATGATTTGGTATGTAAGTGCCATACTTCTCTAACTAAATGACATTTGGTTGCTTTACTCCCGAGACTTGGCAAGAAAGTTGTTTATTGTGTGCTCGTGTGACGAGTAGATACTAATCTAGTGAGTGTCACTAGAATGCTATCTAAGAACTGTTCCTTTGCGCTTAAGAAGCAAAAAGGGAATTATTTAAGAGATGTGCATGATGTGATAAGAGAATTGTTGTAAACACCAAATGGACAAAGATGACATGAGATTGTATTCTCAGTATATTTTGTTTTTGATGAAAGTTGTGTGTTGGAACGGTTCCAAAGGACAACTTTGTGACTAGTATTATAACTAAAGTTAGTGTTCTATTACTTTTGAAGCAAATAGACATTTGATTACGAATTAAGCACACACTCAACTTTAAAGTTTATGAAGCAATTTGTTGCTTATGAAACTAACAGTTTGCCTTAATTGAGATAAGGTAGATTGGTCATATGCTTGTAAATAACCGATACAAATGTTGTATGTCCCGAAACCTTCTCTACAAAAAGATCATATCGGTTATGATCGGTATAAGACACATGAACGAGTGGTCTTAGTACTTTTAGAGGTGTTTGGTTTAGTGGGAGTTATTTCGATAATTGATATATTTATGACATATTGTCATTTGGTTAATGTAACCGAGTTTTGTCCCTAAATAATTTACATTAATGAAATAGATCACTAAGTACGTGACTTAGTCTTGGAACTCTATTTGGATGATGTAATTATTTTGTCTCTAGTCAGGGTATTGTGTTGGGACATTTGAATACCCTTAAATGACTGGTGTATGAGTTGGTTGATGACTATGTTCCTTGAGTCATAGGTATTGAGATACTAAACCAAGCACACAAGTGTATGTTAAGAATATGCATTAGATAGACCTGTCGAAAAAGGATTTTACTAAGATTTCGCTTAGTGTCAGTAAAGTTCTTTGCAAGTTATGAACTTGTACGGTCTTTAGACCTGAGTCTTTGACTATTCTGTACATATGATGTGTATGATTTGATACTATTCCACGTCAGCTGTGAAAGGGGGCTATGGATGGTTATTGGGCGTGCATGGATCATGTGATAGGATGTGGTTAGACAAGAGGGGATTTGCTCTTCCTTTATTGAAGGGAATTTATTGTTTCTTGGCCACTCGAAGGGTGTGACTTGTGCAAATGCGTGGCCGCGCTCAGATAGGATGATTGTCATCTATCTGCTCTTTTAACAAGTCAACTCAAAGATTCGAGTAAAAGATTGAGACAAGCGATGATGTCACTTCTTCTTACCTCATTCTCAATTGGAGACAATAGTAGCAAAGAGACTTAACGCTGTTCGTGAGAGGACATGTACAAGTGCGAGACTGAAGAAGTTATGTCCACTGTCCTACGGATTAACCCGCTTAAGTCTATGTATCCGATATGCCTTGCTAGAGGTCGATGTCGGATTGACATGTAAATGAGTTACGTGTCTGGTAGTCTTAAGTGGGCCCATTGGGTCACACACAATATGTACGAGATATTATTAATATATATCGATATATTAAATATATCGGGTCAGTAGTAATACAGACCCAACTGCGTAGTCGGGTTATGGCCTTGTAATTAGAGTTATACTAATAATCTAATTATGGTAATTAGAGTTATTGGAATAACCGAATTCTACCTTCTCATCTCCTATATAAAGAGGTTCATATGATGAACCAATATATGGAATTAAGAGTATTGACTCATAATATATATTTTCTTCTTATAAAGAGTTATAAGAGAGATATAGAGAAAAGTTGTGAGACCGTCTCACAAACCCTTTTACTAGCATATTCGTCGCAGTTTCGTAACCGTGTGAATACCAAAGGAGGCATCACGTTTGGGGTGCTTTATTCTGTCCGTGGAGATTATTTATTCTTGTCCGTGAAGATTATTTATTTTGTCCGTGGAGATTATATATATTTCTGGGTTTATTATAATTCTTATTAATACGCTGTTCCGCTGCAAATAAGGTATAATTGTTATCCCTCTTCTTTTGTCTTTTCGTTTAATACTCGTAACAGGTCCTTGGGTTTAAGGGTTGTAACCCTACAATTACAATTCATAATTGCTATTTGGTTTGAATAATTTCACCAATATCTTTCATTTTTCCAACTACGGGGAACAATTTCCTACCCCGAAAAATTGAACGGACATACAAAATTCGATTCACAATCGATCTTCAACTTATAATTGCCATATAGATGAACGTTTCATCAAAATCAAATAGGACTCGAGAAATTCTTTTCCTGACCCATTTATGATAGTATGATAATTAAAAAACATAAAATTATTTAGCCGATTTAAAAAACTAATTTTTAATTGATTCGGAAAAATAAAAGTATAATCCATGTTTGATTCATAATCAACATACAAACGCAAGAAAACGTCTTTTCTTAAAAGTGTCACTCGACCCGACACCATGTCGTCCGAGAAATTATTGGATCGTCTTGGTCAAACCTTTGTCGCCCGGGTCATCCCGTTCCAACCGGAACACACCCGTGCCCACCGAGTCACACTCGTGCCAACCGGGTTTGTCTCTTTTCGTTCCGTCTCCACCATAATTAAAACGAGTCTTGTCTTAATCTTATTAACTAGGTCTCATCGTCAACGATAAATTCTAGTAATTTTTACGTTTCCAATTTCAATCGAATCTTGACTAATCTTATTAGTCTCATCGTCAACAAAGAAATTATAGAGATTATAGTGGGTAAATTTAGGGTAAATTAAATTAAAATCATAATCAATATTAGATATTAAATTAATTTAATAATCAATTTTAGAATTTAACAATTTAAATTCACAAATTAAAACAAACCCTAAACTTGACCGATAATTTAATAGAATAGCCGCAATACCAATGTAATGTTTACAGATTATTACACAGATATGAAGCAAATTAATGTCACGCTAACGATCATCTAATAATTGTAGCTACGTACACATGATTATCACATAATTTAGTGTACACACATGCAACCTACGTAGCCTTCATGCTCACAATACAAAGAAGCATCTCAAAGAATTGTCACATCAAATAGTAATAATGGTTTGGCAGCTGATGGTGGTTGCTAACAATCACGGCAACATCAATAACGCTAATTAAATTACCATACGGAAATTAAACGAGAACAATTCTCAGAACGGAAAATATAATCAAATTAATATGCATGTGGTATCCCTCATAACCAATTATGAGAAAAAGATTCACGTCGATCTGATTAATACTACATAACAGAGGCTCTGATACCACTGTAGGGTTACAACCCTTAAACCCAAGGACCTGTTACGAGTATTAACCGAAAAGACAAAAGTGGAGGAATAACAATTATACCTGATTTGCAGCAGAACGACGTATTAATAAGAAGTATAATAAACCCAGAAATATATATAATCTCCACGGACAGAATAAATAATCTTCACGAACAGAATAAATAATTTCCACAGACAGAATAAATAATTCCCACGGACAGAATAAAGAATCCCAAACGTGACGCCTCCTTTGGTATCCACACGGGTACGGAACTGCGACGTATATTCTAAAGGTACGTGAGACCGTCTCACAACTTCTCTCTATATCTCTCTTTTTAAGAAGAATATATACATTATGAGTCAATACTCTTATTAATTCCATATATTATGGTTCATCATATGAACCTCCTTATATAGGAGATGAGAAGGTAGAATTAGGTTATTCCCATAACTCTAATTACCATAATTAGATTATTAGTATAACTCTAATTACCATAACCCGACAACGTAGCTGAGTCCGTATTACTACAGACTCGATATATTTAATATACCGTTATATTAATAATATCCCGGTACACATTGTGTGTGACCCAATGGGCCCACTTAAGACTACCAGACACGTAACTCGTTTACATGTCAATCCGACATCGACCTCTAACAAGGCATATCGGATACATAGACTTAAGCGGGTTAATCCATAGGACAGTTGACATAACTCATTCATTAACAATATAGTTGAGGTAAGTCGGGTATCGAATCCACAGGGAAGGCGATGTAACTAATGTGTATTTAAAATAAATATAAACGTAACAAGAATAATGGGGGGTTTTATGAGTGATTTATCTAACTAAAATAGCGAAAATAAAATAACTAATAATTATGAATTTAGATAATTAAGAAACTCGACCCAAAGAAAATCCACTAACTAGTTAAACAATTGATCATTGACTACTAACCTTTATTTAATCCTTGAGTATTCTATTGTGAAACTGAAAGTTTCAATTGTTCCGTAGATAATATTAAACGCGATACTAAGCAAGCTAATTATTAAAGAACCTAATCCACGGGTCTAGATTTAATTCAATAACAACATGAACGATAAGAACAAATCAATAGAAATAACGACCTTTAACACACGCGGTTATTGGTTCGAATTATATGTTTATTTCTCTCTTTACCCAATTACGATGAAACGCATACAAATAATTAGGCTTAAAGGTTGCAACTCTATCTAGTGAATTGAACAATTACGGATTCAAACACAAAGAATTGCAATAGATGTAAGATTGAAATAATCAATTGGCCAAAAAGATTAAACAAACAACAATCATAAAATTAGCACAAGGAATAAACAATACTCAAATAATTAAATAAAGATTAAGAAGGTCTCACAATCAATTAACTAGAAAGCTTCAAATCTTTGATCCGAGAAGAAAGATTAGTTACACATGCTTAGGGTTTTTTTCCATCTTCTTTAATTGAATGTGAATGTTGATCAATAATCGTAATACCCCATATTAATAATATGTAGTCTAATAATAATAGGAAAGTCTAGTAATTTCCTAACTCTAATAATAATATAATAAATAATAATTAAGCTGACACGGAACCCGAAGTAGTTCCGTCTTCAATTCCCGAGCTGCGCTTTGACTTTTCACTCGGTTTGTTAGGCTTGTTCTTTGAACTCTCCGTCTCAAGCCCGTATCACACCTCAAGGAATTAGAGCTCTAAAAACCGTCTTTTCTTCACTAAAACACAATTTCTTAGATAAAATCAATTAGACGATTTCCACTCTAAATCCGCATCTTTAATCACCAAATCTAGCTCAAATCTCCGTCGTAAACACATATAAAATACGCTAGATCATGAAGCAAATCGAGAGAAGAGAAGCACTAAAACACCAGTTTGTCACTTTTCTTCCTCAAATTTTAGCTCGCTCTTCTGTTACAAAATAAAGTACATGCATAAAGAGCTTTTCCATCCTGTAGGCTCACTGTCGTCACACTTGTTGCAAATCCCGAGTATTGCTGTCAATTTGTCAACCGCCACTATAATTGTAACATCATTTACTCATTATTTTTTCAGTTTCGATACTCCGTCCTTCACCTGGTTAAAAACAAAGCAAAATCTCAGTTAAAGCTATATATATATATATATATATATATATATATATATATATATATATATATATATATATATATATATATATATATATATATATATATATATATTCTGATGTACCAGTGTACCACGGGTCAAATTTGATTGATAACAGATTGAAATTCGGCAAAATGTGGCAAACGGACTAAATCGACGCAAGACCAAGACAAGTACTCTGTAAGGATAATGTCCTACTACCAGATTCAGAAGATGAGCTCAAGCTAAAAAAAAAAAGAAAATTGAGACCTTGTCAGCCGAGTATTATGATAACTCCAGCTTAAAAAATAAAGAAGAATCTCAGGCTAAAACATACCTTTGTCGAATACGAATAACGATATTGTGATATGAACTATGAAGACAAGACGTGCCTGTAGACACGGAAAATTTAATCAAGTGTCGAAATACAAGAAACTAATTATTCCAACTCAATAACAAATTTTGACTTAATTTAATTATATTCGTCCCGTAAAATTCAAAGTCGGATCAATCCAGTTCTGAACTTGACTATTTGATCTAAAAGTCAAATAGTTTTAAGTTTGACCCAAAAGTCAAGAAAATGTAAACTTGGCCTAAAAGTCAAAGAAATGTCAAGTTAACTCAAAAGTCAAGCAATAGTCAATCTGACCCAAAAGTCAAGCGCTAGTTGATCTGGCACAAATCTCAAGAAAGTGTCAATTTGACCCAAATGTCAAGCATTGACCAAATTTGTCCTAAAAGTCAAGAAACGGTCAATTGAGCCCAAAGAGAAGTCAAACTTTCAAAAAGCCCAACCCCAAGTCCAATAAGAGTGGATGGAAAATTCTATATATATAGAGGGTTTCTCCAACATTTTTGGGGATAACAAAACAAAAATATACGGAGTACAATACAAAACTTACTACAAAAAGTGAAGAGAAAAGAAGATCACAAAAGCTCTGAAATTCTCGAAGTATCCTCAAAGACACTACAAAATCGTGCCACCTACTTAAGAAGATCAAATCGACATCAAGTATCGAAAGTAGACTCAAGTCATCGCTACTTTTCCAGGAAGCTAAAAGTCAAGCAAGGAACACCTCACGAAGACTGTTGAAGGGGTGCCTAAAGCAACGTAGTGGAATCAGAGGAAGAATAGAGAATTGAACACTTAAACTTTTTGATATTAATATTTTAATTTGTTTCTCCGGTTTTGTATTACAGACATTTATAATATCGCGATACAAAATTTGTTGTTACAGAGTACTTGAGGTGACTTGAGAAACTTGTTACAGTCCGAGTTGGAGATGTTATAGTTTGACTTAGGATGTTACAGTCCTGTCTCCAGATGTTACAGTCTGTAAGATTCTGTGGCAAAATCCGTACTAAATATTTTCAAAAAAGCGTGCATATTTTCAAGAGATAAAAAGATTTCGTAAATTTTTTTAGTGAAATATCTTCCTTATATTTTATGAAAATAATATCCTATTATATTTTGCAAACTATTTTAATGTGTTTTATTTTGGGTAAAATCATTTCTTAACTAAAACTTTATCTTTTATATAAATATTTTCTAAAAGTATTTGTAATAATATATATTCTTTATAATTTTATCTAAATAATATTCCATTAAGTTTTAAAAAATATTTTATTTTGTTTTATGAGTCAAAATCTATCCCAAATAAAATTTTATTGTTTATGGAAATAATATCTTTTAATTATCAAGAGTTTGGTAGTAACTACTTACTTGGTAAACAAGGACGCACAAGTTGACTAGGAAATTGATTCCCATATCCCATGTGCATCTTGAGTGATTTACTTTGCTTAGAAAACTAATACTATTTGCATATCTTTACCTATTATTTTACGGAGTTACTCTTCGCAGTACACATTTTACTCGACGCAGTACTTTTTCCCATATTTTTTCATTGCATGCCCTTATCAAAAAAAACAAACCTAATTTCATTCTTCTCCCACCCTTTCTACCATAACCCTAAAAACCATTTCTTTTTTTTTCAATTATTATTGACTACCTCCAAATCTAACTATACATTCATAAAATTTATCAAATTTAATAGATCATGGATACAATTTTGATTGAAAAACAGGTATCAATCATTAATTATTATTAATTATTGAAATTGGTTTTTGTTTTGTTTCAAAGTTCAAAATAATTAATTTTTTTGTTTATTGTTATATATCACTAATTATGATTATTGTTTTTTGTTTATCATTAATTATTGAAAGATTTTGATTGAAGAACAAGTATCAATCATTAGTTATCATTAATTATTGAAATTAGTGTTTTTTTGTTTCAATGTTCAGAATAATCGATTTTTTTTGTTTATTGTTATATATCATTAATTACGATTTTTGCTTTTTGTTTATCCCTAATTATTGAAATTAGGGTTTTTGGTTTCATTTATCGATTTTCAACCATTAATTACCTTACGTACGACGTGTTCCTCTTTTTTACGGAGTCTTTATTATTTTGGTTTGGATGTCTCGCATGACTTTAAACATAAATTTAAAGTTGTGGCGGAATACAAATGAATTTTTCTAGCAAACACTATACTTTCAATTTTTTTGGTTTAGAAATTCAATTCTTGGATTTAATAATTTAATATTGGGTATTAAATTGGAAGTATGCAATCGAATAGTGTAGTACAGTTATGAACTGGGTATATACTGCGTCAAAGTTGAAAAAAAATTGATTACATCAAAATTGAAAAAAATATGTGTATTCCGTGATAAAAGAAACGTACTGCGTTGATAAATTAAAAAAAAACTTTATTCAAAGATTAAAGTAAATGTACTTCATGAAATTTTAAAATAAATGTACTGCAAAAAAATGTATTGCGTAAAAGTAAAAAAAAAAATGTACTGCGTAAAAGTAAAAAAAATGTACTGCGTTGAGTAAGGTACATATGGAGAAGAGAGAAAGAAAAGAGCGGAAAAACAAAAGGATGAATTTGAGGGAGGGGGAAATGAGAGGGGCAAAATCGAAAAAATGGTACTGCGTCGAGTAAAATGCGTACTGCGAAGAGCAACACCTTTATTTTATAGTAGAATAATTTCCTTATCTTTGTAACAGTAAGGTAACTTGGAGAGCAAGATTTGCAATGTAGTTAGGAAACTAATCCCTAATCTACGTGAGATCTTAGCATCCTACGTGGTTTAGAAATCCACCGTACAATTTTGCATATCCTTCTTTAATACTCCTACGTATTTTATAGTAGATATTTTTCTATTCCTAAAGATTATTTTGATTTCTTTCCAAGTCTTTGAGGCACACAATTAAGGGGCCGTTTGGTTAGCGAGAAGGTATAAGAATGGAATCAGGAATCAATCTAAGGTGGTATCGGATTGAAACTTGATTCCTCATACCCGGTGTTTGGTTCGTTTTTTAGATGATAAGGAATCAAATTAGAAATTATAGTTTTGTAAAGTACTCCGTATTTAATAATCTAATTTTAAATATATAAAACTTTATACGCTATTGTTATACTACAAAATAAAATAAAAATCACTTAAAAAAAGTAAAAAAAAAAAAAATCATTAAAAAAATTAGTTATTGGGAATATGAAACCTCAATTATATTTAATACGGAGTACTAATTTTCAAGATATTTTTTTATTAATTTTCTAAATAAAATATTTTAATTAAGACATTTTACAAAAGAAAAAGGAAAATATTTTTTTTTGAAAAAATCAAATACAAGTACAAGTAGCTTGATTCCAAGGTATGAGTCTCATACCCACCCCCTTCCTTGGGTATGATAAACCCATACCTTGGAGGTTTGAGGTAAGGGTATCAAACTCATAATTTTGCCAACCAAACAAGAGGTATAGGTTTGGTTCATTCTAAACCTATACCTTATACCTCTTTTTGGCGAACCAAACGCCCGAGGTTATTTAAGCTCTATTCGGTTTTCATTCTAGATACACATCCTTCCATTGAATTATTTGTTTAGTAAAATTATTTTGGAGTCAAAGTAAAACTATTTTGGAATCAAAATTATTTGTACTTTCTCTAACTTTCTAAGATCTTCCCATTTCATTATTTTATTGTCACCTAAATGAATATAAAGCGGGAAAATCTTAAAAGACCAGAGGAAGTACTATATTTTTTGAAGGTTAGATTTGTCATAGAAAACTGTTTGAGTAACACTGTCCACTTAGTTAAGCATCCAGACAATACCGGCCATGAAAGTATATACTTTATAGGATCATCTTTTGAAATCACATGAACTGTGTGAGCCTACATGTAGTGTCTTAATTTTTGGATTGCAAAGACAAGGGCTAGACATATCTTCTCGATTGGAGAATAGTTCAACTCTACTCCCACCAAATTCGACTCAAGTAGTAGAGCGCCCTTTCTTTACTATCTTCATTTTCCTGAGCACATAATGCCCCCAGAGAACGTTCTTGTACAGCTATGTACAGGGTAAGTGGCTTCCCTTGAATTGGTGCCTCCAGCACTGGTGCGGAGGACGAGTACTTCTTTATGCTTTCAAAGGCATTGTGGCATTTTTCATCCCACTGAAATGTAGCATCCTTCTTCATAAGGTGACTGAACGGTTGACTCAGCAAGGTTTGAAATGAATCTTCATCATATGTAAGCTAAACGTCCTTCTAGTCTGCGTAACTCCTTCAAATTTCTCGGCGCGGACATTTCCCCGATAGCTTTGATTTATGACTGATCTATCTCAATTCCCCTATATCGTACCACAAATCCTAAGAACTTGCCAGAGGAGACACCGAATGCACATTTGAGTGGGTTCATCATCAACTGACATTTTCTTAGCCTTTCGAAGACAGTTCGAAGGTCACTGAGATGATCCTCTCTTTTCTTGGTCTTGACCACAACATCATCAACATAACATTCAATTGACTTATGCAACATGTCATCGAAGATTTTTTGCATCACCCTTTGATATGTTGCTCCAGCATTTTTCAGTCCGAATGACATAACTTTGTAGCAGAATATCCCTTTTTGGAGTGTGAAATGTTGTGTCCTCTTGATCTTCAGGCGCCATCAAAATTTGATTATACCCTACTGTGCAATCCATGAATGACAGAGCTTCATGCTCGGTTGTTACATCGATCATAAGTTTTGTGACGGGGAGAGTAAAATCATCCTTTGGACAAGCATTATTAAGATCCCGAAAGTCCACGCATACGTAGTTGACCATTCTTCTTTCTCACTGGCACGATGTTGGCTATCCATGTAGGGTACTTGACTAAACGAATAAAATCAGCCTCGATGAGTTTATTGACCTCATTCTCAATCTCAGGAATAAGTTCTGGTCTGAAACGACGTTGAGGTTGCTTCTTGGGGCGTACACCTCTTTTGATTGCCAGACGGTGCACTACAACTTTTGGACTCAACCCTAGCATTTCCTTTTAGCTCCAAGCAAAAACATCTTCGTACTCACTTAAAAGCTTTTGGTACTCATCCACCTCTTTGTCGGTAAGGAGATCACTAACATATATAGGGTGAGGATCTTCAGATGTTCCCAAGTTAAGATCCTTCAGGTCATATACTATTGATTGACCACCATCTTCTAACAACTCGGGGGCGTCATCTGCTTCTACCTCTTCGTTAGGACCAGGGATCTCTTCCACGGTGATATGATATGTTGTCATTATCCCATCATCCAATGCTCCCAAATTTCTAGCAACTCGAGGCTTCAATTTTGTTTCCGAGATTATGGATTTTTGTTGGTTTGTGAGGATGACAACATGTCGCCTGAATTTCAAAGGTTTCTCTTGCACAATGTAACCTCCTCTATACGCTTCATGTGGGAAGGGATGACACTTTTGAGATCATCATTGAATTTCACCTTCGTTTTTACTTTGCTCATAGAAGCTAAATGGTATCGGTTACAACCCTCAGCTTGTTTCGAATCACCCAGACTATTGAAGACCGACCCTTTCTTTTACCTTGAATACGATGATGTAGCTGTATGACGAGTACGATCATTAGCCTCTTGGTTGCCCAACTTTTTGAATACGGAAAAACAATTCCTTAAATGTATTGGTGGCTCCGAAGGCGTTGGTCTCCCTAACCGGTTGAACATTGAAGTGCTCTCTCTTGTGGTAGATGGTTGAATCCTATCAAAGACAGAGGATCACATTAAGACATTATCATCTTTAGCACTTTCTCCAACCGTGATGTACGTAGAAGATGACGTGTCGGCCTTGTGACTTGCTGAAATTTTGACTGGCATCAGAGTTTCATAGCCTATACAAATCTTCGTTAAGCTACGGCTTCGAGCTTCACCATCTGTCTTTACCTGCACCTGCTTTCCTAATTGACGAGGATTCTCAAAGTCATATCCATATTTTTCAAGCAATTTGTACGCATTGGTACTGAATACACCTTCTTATTTCCCATCATATAACATGGTAGATGCTAAAGTAAACCCTTTTAGAGGCGGTTTCACCACTTGTTTTTCATTTGACTGAGCTAAGGGAGTAACAAGCCTCACCATCCATTCTTGCTTAAGTGAGGGACCGTGCTTTGCTTTTTCCTTATGGACTGCTTTGGTATCCTGATACTCTGCAAAAGGGCTTTGTCCTTGCTTGCGCCATGACTTTGGGATGTATCGGAAGACAGAAGGCGAACTCTTTGGAAGCTTTCATTCTCGAGTCTTGGTTTTTGAATTCTGGGTGGTTTTCTGTTTACCCTTGAATTGATTACCCCCGTCCTCCTTTTCTTCAGGAACATCAGGTTTGTTTGTAGAAAATGTAGCTCCCTTAACTTTGCTTCCTTTTCCAGTAGAAGAATAAGTGGTTGGCATGAATTCACTTGAAATAGCCTTTTCCTTGAAGAATTTTGCATCAGAGAAGAACGAGACTGCCTTAGTGAAGAGTTTGATATCACCATTAATCTTTTGTTCGCCATCACGATAGTACTTCAAACATTGGTGAAATCTTGAAGCAACTACACCATTTTTGTGCTCTCATGGTCATCCCAACAAAAACTTAAAAAGAGGGGCTTTGCATTAATAACATGGAAAAGGGTCTCAGAGGACAAACCCGCCATGCTTAGTTTGACGTGAATGATTTTAATCGCACGCTCGCCATTTAGATTGAAGCCATGGATTAGCGTTTGACTACTAGATAATTCATCTACCGTAATGCCTAGCTCCACCATGGTTGCCTTAGGCATAAGATTTACACCGGATCCACCACTGATCAAAATACGGCTTACTTTCTTACCTCTGATGTACCCTGAGACATACAATGGCCTATTGTGAAGTTTGGACCCAAGAAGAAGATCCGCATTAGAGAATGTCAAGGCAGTGTTGCAGCATAGACATTTGGTCTCTTGTTCTACAAACTTGCCAACATCTTTTATCTCTTCTTCATATAGCTCAGGGTTTTGAAGTGCTTGGAAAACTTGATGACGCATCTCCTTAGGCAAGTGAAATATTTGCTTCCACTCCATGCGTGCTGGTAGAGAATCGAGCGTAGCCGACACTTTAGTGTCTCTAGGTAGATTCTCATCCTCTTTAGTGGCCACTTTTGAAGCATCGATTCCTCCTTCATCTTCTTCGTCTTCCACTATTACCTCAGCCGCTATTGTGTAAACGGTGACTGTGTCAAGATTGCCCTCGAGGAAGAATTCCTTTAGGACGATTGGAGATGGAAGATCTTTCTCTAGCAAATCAATAGGCATGACTTGTGGCTTGGTCACTTTCTTTGCTTTCTTCTTACTTTTAAGGCGGCGTGACCGGCCCCTTCTTCTTTGTTTGTTTCCTCTTTCGTTGAACATGTTGTTGATTTTGAAGTTTCACTAGCTTCCTCGGTTTCTTGCGAGTGACCAACGTCCATCCTTCATCATCATCATCATTTGCGCTTCCTGCGATTGCTTTTCATTCCAAGAAGTCGGCTTTGATGATATTGACTTTGTAACACCCGCTATTTTTCCTAGAGTTTTACCCTTTCCATTATGACTTCGTCATAACTCTGTCACTTTTCGGCCTTGTGTTTGATCATTTTTTCCAAACTTTATTTTCATTTTTGAGTTTAATGGTATTTATTTTTATTTTAAATTTTTTTATTTCTTTTAAATCTATTTATTTGATTTTCTTCGTAAACTATTTATTTTTTCGCGAAGAATTCTATTTCTCTAAGAATTAACGTTTTTAAGCTCGGATTTAAGTTATTTCTTTTCCTACAAATGTCTAAACATATTTATATAATATTTTCAACTTATAAATATTTTTATTTACGATAATTTGGCCATTAATGATTTTATTACGAAGTTTCGTAAATAATTATTTTCTATCGCGAGGTTTACTCGAATTGCTTTGAAATACCTTTAACTATTTTACGATCCTTCTTTTTATCAACTTACAAATCATTTGAGACCTTTTTCCCCATGTTTTGGACCGATACCTCTTCGTATCACACCCATGACATTTTTATAACCTTTCATTTTATGAAAACGATTTAAGGAATTAGATAATTCTTTACATCCATTTAATTGGATGACTAATGCACAAACTCTTCATGCTCCATGCTCTTTATTTGGCTAGTGCATTTAGCCTAGGTCTCCCATTGTTTTCATCAAAAATTTATTTGCATTCATTCATAAGAAACCATCCATTTCTTACATTATTCATTTTTTTTATTAAACAACAAAATTTCTCTTCATTTTCTCTTCTTGGCTGATATTTTCCAGCATCTTTCCAGCAAGATTTAGTCTCTAATCGAGTCATAATCGTCTTGTTTTCATCGTCAAAGTAATCGTTATTTCGATCCTTCCGTTAAGGTAATGATCGATGTTGTTTTCGATCGTTATTCACCTTGATTTTCGTAGGTTTTCTCATGGTATTTTTCTGCCATGATTTTCGTGTGTTAAGGATTTGTGGATGATCCCGAGGCCGACGAGTATATTATCTGATGGGGGTCGGTAGCCTGCCACGGGTCGCACATTAATTCATACCCTAGGGAAGCCCGACCCGAGAATAAGAAGCAGACTACTTGGCAGGCCATCAGAACGAAGCCTACTTGAAGTCTCCAAGTAGGCCTCGGCTGCTCACAGCCCCAAGGCAAGCCCCCCCTGCCTGCCAGACAGGACGCGCTGGTCCCTGGCAGTGCCAGGGGGAGGAACCAGAACCCTCCGATCAGGCCAAAGGTAAAGAGGAATGAGTGGACGAGGTGGACTGATGGTGGGATTTGTCGTGGATCCCGCCACCAAATAATAACCGGCTAGCACCTAACGGTAGTTAGGGTAAGTCGGGTCGTGTCCACGGAGACGGTGTCGCAAGGTTTAGACTAAATAGGCCTAGAACGAGACTATGCTACCAAACAAACACAAAGAAATGCTAATTGGTGAATTATGATGAGAGGAGAAGAAGAAAGTGGACTAACAATGAACTAGACTATAACAAGGCTAAATGAAGCAACTAAACGCAAACTAAACAATGAACTAAAGAAATGATGACTAACTAATAAGATGAATCAAATATGAAGAAGAAGTGGGTTAGGTCGGGTTCATAAGTGTAGTAGGGTGACTTGGGTAATCAAGGGTGTAGGTGTCTCCGAATCGCTAGACTCGGTCCGGGCGGTCGCAACTTAAACCGATGTCAAGGTGGGTTTAGCGTTGATAGCGTCTAAACCCTAGTCTACATGGTATGTATAATGACTATTCTGAACATGTCCACACACAAAACAAACAATGAGTAGAAGAAGACTAGCATGAGAAGCATGGCCACTACAACTCAAGCAAGCAATTCAACAAACACATGGTATGCCATGTATGTGACTAACAACAAAGATTCACCCTTTACCCCTAATCAAACCCTAATCACCCATATTCTACCCTTAATCCCCCTACTAACCCACAAGAAATCTACTCACTCATAATCAAAGATAAACTAACAATAATAAGAGAAAACAACATCACAATCCAAACATCCATTATCAAGAACAATATGAACAATAACAAGAAATACTAAGTAAAGATTCAAACTTGAAATAATAACAAAGAACAAGAGTGAAGAAAGTTATACCAACCCAAGATGAAGAAAAAGATTCAATCTTGTATAAATAAGAAACCCCAAAATAATCCCAAGGTTGTCAAGCTTGGAGAAATCTTCAAGTATCTTCTTAATACAAGAACTAATTAACTAAGATTAACTAGAATTAACTAAAGATTAAAGAGAGATTTAAGCTAATGTGAGGAACTAAATCTAGGGTTTATAACTTGTAGAGAGGCTTAAGAGAGTCTAATCTAAGGTAGGATACATAAACAATACAAGAGGGAAGTATTTATAGGGGTACAAGAATGAAGGAGGGAGAAAAAAAGAAAGTCCGGCTACAGCACGCCAATCCCGACCGGGACGGGGTCATCCCGACCGGGACGGCCGGTGGTCCCGACCGGGACGGGTTGGTCCCGATCGGGACGGCCTGGCAGTGGCTCCTCTAAAAGCGCACTTCATCCCCGACGGGATGAGGTGCATACCCGTCGGGGATGAGTCTTGTAGGCCTCCAATATGATCATTATGGTTCCTCCTTGCTCCACATGAACTTCTCATCGATTCTCGGGACTCGGGATCGGGACTCGGGATCGGGTCTCGGAGGCTCGAGATTGGGTCCCAAGGTCTCGGGGTCAAATCCAAGGCATCGAGTGATCGTTCCTCCGCTTCGTTGGCTCCGAAAAGTGTATGTATTGAGTCGGAATCACTCCAACTCCTCACGAATGGTCTCGGGAACCTGAAACGAGCTAGAGGAAGCATAAGTAGCCCATGAATCGCTCCCAAGGAGCGATTCCACAAGGAAAATAGGACCAAAATACTACGAAATAGGCACTACAAACTACACTTATCAACTCCCCCACACTTAACCCTTACTCGCCCTCGAGTAAGCACAAACTAACTACTAAACTAGCCGAGCGGGTATTAGCGCACCCTACACCCTTTCAACTCACGCGAGTACACTTAGAGGAAAAGTGCACTCCGCAAGGCAAGTGGGGTCTTGCGACAAAACGGTGGATGCAACCAGACACAAAACACATAAACAAACAAGCACACAAACAAACCCACAAAAATCGGTTGCACCCAAAAGAGAACAAATACCGCTTCCCTCAAACAAGCGGTGAAAGAAGCACCGGTTTAGGACTCAAGGCAAGTGACAACGTTCCCAAGCTAGCAATACAAACCAAAATGGACTAAATCCTAATAGTATGACGACAAAGCAATAAAAACGTTGGTAACTTACCTCGGTTCCTCCTAACCTTCTAAGAACGTACTACGGGACGATCGGCGGAGATGGAAAGTGATGAACCACGGTGTTAGTCGACACTGTAGGTAAGTGAGACCCCGCCCCCTTTAGCAATGAGCCAAGAGGGTCATCCCATGTCTGAAACCGCCTAACTAGTCCAAGTAAAAAGGTGGAAATATGCAAAATGAGGGAAGAACGACCATTACCGCTATCATCCTTCCTAGGAACTTGGTCCTTTGGTAGGCTCTTCACGGTAATATTCGGTAAAAGGCTTATTTTGTGAGGTGTGAGGTTTCTATTTTTGTGAGACGATTTTCTTTTGGCATTTTCTTCTTCTTTTGCATTTTTGCTTTGTTTTGCCTTTTGTGCCTTTTCTTTTTCTTCTTTCTTTTCTTTCTTTCATTTTCTTTCTTTTTCTTTTCTTTGCCCCTTTTGGCTCGATTTGGCTTTTTTGGCATTTCTTATTGTAACAAGAAAGATGACTTCAACAATTTGCAATTTTATTGTGTGGAAATGTGTAGGAGGTAGGGGAATGGGTGAGTCGGGACGGGCCCTTCCCTTCAAACCCACAAAAAGGGGAAAAACTTGGACTAGTCAAGCAATGTCAAGCAAGGTCACCTAAGGGACGGGACTCGGCAACCAAGGCCTTCACACCGTGGGTGGTCAAAATGGTCAAAATGCAAATCCCGCAGTAAATCCCTAGTAAGCTAGGTGGACTCAAGGTAAAGGACCAACGAATTCATTGATTTAGGGTCATTCTACTAGACTAAAGTCCAAGACTCGATTTATACTACTAAGAAGGGAAAGTAAACACTCGTACACTAGCCTCTAAACCGGGTTTTCGAAAACCAATTACACACAAGGCACACAACAAAACACAAAAGAAAGACTCAACGAAAACGAAAGAAAAAGAAACAAAAGCAACAAAACAAGAACAACACAAAACGAACACATACATAACACAAACACCACCTCTAGCTTCCAAATGAGCAACCAACCAACATCAAACTTTACAAAGCTCCTACCGAGCACACCACATCACAAATCTCCTCCAAACTCACAAGAAGCAAAGAGGGAAAAAGGGATGAAGAGACGTTACTGGAAGTCTTGAAAGCTCACCAAAGCTAACGGCGATTAGGCAACCTATAAGGAAAAGAGGGGGGCAAAACACACACAACAAAACAAAAATACGACATAACGACATAAAAAGGAAAAGACACAAAAGAAAATCTTTTTTATTTTTGTGAAAATTTTTCAAATTTTTAGGATTTTTTTTAAAGATTTTTCTAAAAACTACGAAAATAAAACTAACTACGATAGAATATCACTCCCCCACACTTAAACCGAGCAATGTCCTCATGCTCGACCGTAGTACATGGGAGTTCAAAATAAAAGAAACTACGAAAATAAAGCTAAAAATCAAAAAGTGGAGAAAATGGTAGAATGTGTCCGGCCGGGGTGTAGTCAAGTCACCATGGGCCGAGACCAGAAAAGATATGGATGGGGGAAGAAAAATAAAAAGAAAGAAACGAAAGGAAATGGGAGGGGAGGACTAGGTGTAATCAAGTCACCTAGCCCGGATTCCGCCCAAATCCGACTAATTCCTACAAAAGGGGTGAAAATCTTGAGAAATTTGGATTTTGAAATGACTCGCGATGTAGTCACGTCATCGAGAGTCGGGAGCAATAACTACCCAGACCCCGAGGGCCACCATGACCCATAAGTGTAGAAGGGAAAGGGAATAACCAAAAGAGGACAAGCTATAAAAACGGAAAAGAGAGAATAGTTGCCATACCATATGGGTAGCAACTCACTCGCTCCATCGTCTCATAAGTCAAATCGGCACGTAGCTAGTCGTCGTCATTATCCCTCTCCAATCGCGATCCGGTTCCATGGTTGGGGTAGAAAGGTATAGTGAGGGGGTTTTTGATGCGAAAGTCGGTTTAAAGTGAAGAGAAAGTGAGGTGAAAACATGTATGTGAGGTGTAAGGGTCATATAATGAGAGTAAGGACATGTAGGGAGGTTGGGAGGGGGTATAAAGTGGTTGGGTGGTCTCAAACAACGAAGAAAAGAGCCAAAGGAGGACAGGGGGTCCATCCCGGTCGGGATGGGTGGTCCCGGTCGGGATGACCGTCTCGTCCCGGTCGGGAAGACCTCGTCCCGGTCGGGATGAGCTGTCGGTGAACTCATCTTTTGTGCACCTCATCCCAGACGGGATGACATCCTTCCCGGTCGGGATGGGCCTTCCATCCCGGACGGGATGACCTCTTCTAGGCCGGGAAGAGTCTCCTAACTCTCTATAGTTCCCAAAAGCTCGTTCCAAGCTTCAAAAACCGACCTCTCTTCACACAATACAAGCTCAAACAATGACCGCTCTTCCCTAGGAATCACTTCCACTTCACACCTATCACAATGAACTCAAATAACACATCAAATTCCCTCCCACACAACGCTCATCAATCATCCATATAATCAAGAAATTCACAAAACCAAACAAACTACAAGAGAAAGAGATATATACAAAGAGACAGTTCTTGTGGAACTCCGTCAAACCAAGGTGGTACATTCTTCATTCTTTTTCAGCAACCAAAACTATTTCCATCCCCATCAAGGGCACGAAGGAACAAGTCGAAGGCCCTAGCAAAGTCTTCAATCAAGCTCGAGATATAACCAACCACATACCAAGGCTCTTCATGGCCTTGCCTTGACGTTCCCGGGGCATCCCGATCTACCAAGTTCAACGGCTTGAACTTGTACTTTTGGTCTTTGGGGACATACCCGAACGTCCACCGGTCTTCATGTGGCCCCAAGGGAGGCTCATCCTTCTCCTTGCTTTTCAACTTGTCATCAAGCCCATGAAATGGGCACTCATCTTCCTCCAAATCGGAGTCATCATCCTCAAGTACATAAGAGTTCTTGTTCAAGCTTTGTCCCGACTCAACCCCTAGATCAATGTTTTTCTTGGCTTGGATCATATTGCATGACTCATCATTAGTAGGCGAAGTGTTACCTTGGAGGTCAAACACTAGCTTCTCTTCGCCTAACTCGAAGGTGATCCTACCATTCTTCACATCGATCATAGCACCGGCGGTATGTAGAAATGGGCGCCCAAGAATAATGGGAGTGATTTCATCTTCCCGCATATCGAGCACGATGAAGTCAACCGGAATGAAAAACTTACCGATTCTCATCGGCACATCCTCTAGCATCCCCAATGGTCGGTTGAATGAACTATCGGCCATTTGGAGTGTAATAGAAGTACTTTTAAGCTCCTTCATCCCAAGTTGGCAACAAATAGAATAAGGGATGATGCTCACACTCGCACCCAAATCACATAATGCTCTTTCGATCTTGTAGTGGCCTATTGTGCAAGGGATCGAAAATCTACCCGGATCCTTCAACTTTGCAAGCGTAGAACCTTGAATGAGCTCGCTCACCACTCTTGTGAACGCAATGGTCTCTTCCTTGTCGATGGATCTCTTCCTAGCCAAGATTTCTCTCATAAATTTTCCATATGCCGGGATTTGGGTAAGTAGCTCGATAAATGGGACACTAACATCCAATTTCTTCACAATACTAAGGAACTTGTCATATTGAGATTCTACCTTGGTCTTCACTTGCCTTGTTGGGAAAGGCAACTTGATTTGGATCTTGTTTTGCTCAATAGGGGTGGACTCTTCAAATGACACTTTCCTTTTTCCCTTGTCTTTTGCTTGAAGTGGGGGAAGCTTGTCTTCTTGGGGTCTCTCGATCTCCCATAAGACTTGCTCCTCCATTAGATTATCAAAGCTTGATCCTTCTTGATTTGGAGGTGTCATTTTCTTTGTCGGTTCTTGCATTGGCTCTTGCTCACTAGGAAATTGAGGGGAGTCATAAGATGTACCTCTCCTTGTGGTGATGGCATTTACATGCTCAAATTTTGGTGTTTCACCTTGAGAAGGTAGTTGCCCTTTTTGCCTTGAGGAGCTCCCCGAAGCAAGTTGAGATACTTGAGTTTCAAGCATCTTCATACGGGCATCTCTTGTCGTGTTTTCCCCTTGAATATAAGCAAAGAGCTCTTGGTGGTTTCTTGTTATGTCCATTTGACTCTTTTGCATATCCATCATAGATTTTTGAATGTCGAATCCCCGAGGTGGAGATGATGGATTATGCGGAGTATCGGTGAGGGCTAATGGAGTACCATAGTCATGAATAGAAGACCGGCTCCTAGGCTTGCTTTGTTGTTGATTGCCTTGAGTTGCTTGTTGTTGTTGATGGTTCCCTTGGAACCCATGAGAATTGCCTTGATTAAGGCCTTGGTTATTGCCATGGTTGTGGTTTTGTTGTCTTTGGAAATTTTGGTTTCCTTGGAAACCGCCATGATTGAAGTTCCCTTGTTGGAACCCTTGATTGTTGTTGTGGAAGGTACCTTGGTTATTTTGCTTGAAGTTGTTAAAGGGCCTTAAGTTGCCTTGATAACCTTGGTTGTTGTCCCTTAAGGGAGGTGGAACATAAGGACGATGTTGTTGTTGGTCTTGAAAAGCTTGTTGTTGAGGGACTTGATTGGAAGCTTGGTATTGATTAGAATAGGAAGCACCTTGCTTGAATGCTTGAAAGGCATTCACTTGCTCAATACTCCCTCGACAATGCATAGGGTCATGACCAACGATTCCACAAGTGTCACACATGCCATAATAAGGCAAAGGAGGTGCAAATCCCAAAGCATTTACTTCATAAATTGAGGCTTGGTTGGAGGAACCGATGCTTTGAACTTGAGTGAGGTGACCTTGGAGCTTCTTGTCAATGGTTTCCATGTGTGTCTTCAATTGAGCCCCAAGGTCAATGCTTAATTGAGTTATAGCATCAACCTCGTGCCTACCTCCTCGATTTGCCTTCCTAGGCCTAGAATATTGCGAATTATGTACCGCCATCTCTTCGATTCTCGCCCATGTTTGGTCATCATCGACCTCGGTGAACCTACCATTGGAGCCCATGTTAAGTATAGTTCTTGAGTCCTCATAAAGACCATTCCAAAATTGTTGGACTAAGAACCATTGTGAAAGTCCATGATGGGGGCACGATCAAACCAAAGACTTAAACCGCTCCCAAGCTTCATATAAGCTCTCTTCATCCCGTTGTTGGAAACCGGTGATGGAGGCTCTAAGCAAATTAGTCTTCTCCGGAGGGTAGAAAGTTTGGTAGAACGCCAATGCAAGCTTTTTCCAAGTGTCGATGCCCATGGTTGCCCTATCGAGACCCTTAATCCATTGCTTCGCTTTTCCAATAAGAGAAAACGGGAAGAGTACCCAACGAATTTGATCTTGAGTAACCCCGGGTTGAGAGATAGCGTCGCAATAATCGGAGAAAGTCTTCATGTGTTGGTGCGGGTCTTCGGTGGGCAAACCACTAAATTGATTCCTTTCCACAAGTTGGATGAAGTGAGTCTTAGCCGTAAAATTTCCGGCATAAGCGGCCGGTAGAGCATTTGGTCCCGGCAAGACGTCTTCCGTGAATGTAGAGTGAGAAGAAAACTTAGGCATTCTTGGATATAAGGGAGAAGATGGTGGTGTAGACGGTGTTGATGTAGATGAAGAGGGGGAACTAGGACTAGAATATCCAAAGGGATTTGTGAAATTCCCTTCGGCCGTCTCTCGAGATGCTTCTTCAAAATCGCTTCCTTGAGCTTGCTCTTGATGAGTATTGCTTGCACTTGGTTGAGAGATCCTAACCCGGTTAATCGTCCGTTGGCAAAAAGCTCGAAAAAGCCTTTCTGGCTCTGGATTAAAGAGAAAGAATTCGCCTCCCCGCCTAGGCGTACACTACACACTAGAACAAACGTGATAACACCTAGTGCTTTATGGGCACTAGGTAACGACAATAAACAAGCACAACTAGAGACAAAAAGAAAAGAAGGCTAAGAAATCAAGAAAAACTAGAGAATATTCACAAGAGATGATAGAAGGGCACAAACAAGAGTAACTAAGTCTAGAAATAAACAAACAAAGTCTAAACAATGCACCGTCCCCGGCAACGGCGCCAAATTGATGGTGGGATTTGTCGTGGATCCCGCCACCAAATAATAACCAGCTAGCACCTAACGGTAGTTAGGGTAAGTCGGGTTGTGTCCACGGAGACGGTGTCGCAAGGTTTAGACTAAATCGGCCTAGAACGAGACTATGCTACCAAACAAACACAAAGAAATGCTAATTGGTGAATTATGATGAGAGGAGAAGAAGAAAGTGGACTAACAATGAACTAGACTATAACAAGGCTAAATGAAGCAACTAAACGCAAACTAAACAATGAACTAAAGAAATGATGACTAACTAATAAGATGAATCAAATATGAAGAAGAAGTGGGTTAGGTCGGGTTCATAAGTGTAGTAGGGTGACTTGGGTAATCAAGGGTGTAGGTGTCTCCTAATCGCTAGACTCGGTCCGGGCGGTCGCAACTTAAACCGATGTCAAGGTGGGTTTAGCGTTGATAGCGTCTAAACCCTAGTCTACATGGTATGTATAATGACTATTCTCAACATGTCCACACACAAAACAAACAATGAGTAGAAGAAGACTAGCATGAGAAGCATGGCCACTACAACTCAAGCGAGCAATTCAACAAACACATGGTATGCCATGTATGTGACTAACAACAAAGATTCACCCTTTACCCCTAATCAAACCCTAATCACCCATATTCTACCCTTAATCCCCCTACTAACCCACAAGAAATCTACTCACTCATAATCAAAGATAAACTAACAATAATAAGAGAAAACAACATCACAATCCAAACATCCATTATCAAGAACAATATGAACAATAACAAGGAATACTAAGTAAAGATTCAAACTTGAAATAATAACAAAGAACAAGAGTGAAGAAAGTTATACCAACCCAAGATGAAGAAAAAGATTCAATCTTGTATAAATAAGAAACCCCAAAATAATCCCAAGGTTGTCAAGCTTGGAGAAATCTTCAAGTATCTTCTTAATACAAGAACTAATTAACTAAGATTAACTAGAATTAACTAAAGATTAAAGAGAGATTTAAGCTAATGTGAGGAACTAAATCTAGGGTTTATAACTTGTAGAGAGGCTTAAGAGAGTCTAATCTAAGGTAGGATACATAAACAATACAAGAGGGAAGTATTTATAGGGGTACAAGAATGAAGGAGGGAGAAAAAAAGAAAGTCCGGCTACAGCACGCCGATCCCGACCGGGACGGGGTCATCCCGACCGGGATGGCCGGTGGTCCCGACCGGGACGGGTTGGTCCCGACCGGGACGGCCTGGCAGTGGCTCCTCTAAAAGCGCACTTCATCCCCAACGGGATGAGGTGCATACCCGTCGGGGATGAGTCTTGTAGGCCTCCAATATGATCATTACGGTTCCTCCTTGCTCCACATGAACTTCTCATCGATTCTCGGGACTCGGGATCGGGTCTCGGAGGCTCGGGATTGGGTCCCAAGGTCTCGGGGACAAATCCAAGGCATCGAGTGATCGTTCCTCCGCTTCGTTGGCTCCGAAAAGTGTATGTATTGAGTCGGAATCACTCCAACTCCTCACGAATGGTCTCGGGAACCTAAAACGAGCTAGAGGAAGCATAAGTAGCCCATGAATCGCTCCCAAGGAGCGATTCCACAAGGAAAATGGGACCAAAATACTACGAAATAGGCACTACAAACTACACTTATCATGGACCCACATGTCACCCCCTCATCCACTCACACCTCCTCTCTCACTCTTTCATTTCCCTCTCTTGTGGAAAGGTATAAATACTTTACCACTTCCCACATCAAAAGGGTTGGACTTTCTCTTTTTAGACTCTCACTCTAAAACCTCCACCTTACTCCTCACGAGTAAGGTTCCTAAAGGCTATTCACGGCCTGACTTAGGCATCCGAGAGGGTTACCCCGGACACCTCCGGGGCCCTGTGCGTTCCTTGTGCAGGGTGCAGGCCAACTCCGCCGGGAAGGTCCGACCATCGGAGTGAGAGGACAAAGGGATCTGAACAATTTGACGATCATTATCGATGCAACAATATCGAGTACTGAAACCCGGATCCGATTCGGGTTAATTGTTTCCATACCGGAACAATTTGGCGCCGTCTGTGGGGGGAATAATTCGGTTGTGCTCACGAGTTACCCACAAAAATCTACCACAATCAAACAACATGCCTGAAATTGCAGAAGCCAGTTCTGGGGCAGGTCCGACAGTACCACCGGTGATCCCCCTGTATGGCAGGCCTCCACCTGGGACGACACCCGCTGCTACAATCCCAGGAGTAGGGCAAGCGAGCCTTCAAGGAGCGCCCAATGGAGAAACTACGGGTGCAGCTGGGCAGGTTGGTCATCAGAGGCCTAGCTTGAACCTCACCCCTGCCCAGGTTGCACAGACCGCTGCCTTCTTCTCGGCCACGCTCAACCAAGAGTTCACCCCAAAGGACCTGGTAGGCAGGATCGCAACGACCCCCAGGCAGCTTCACTTTGAAGGAGTGGATGGAGCTGGGGGCACGAAGCGAATCGCCGCCAGGAATGTCCAGAGGAAGGCAAGGAAGACAGCCCAGGGGTATGTGCAGGCCCAGAAGCGCCTTACCAGAAATCAGAAGCAGCCTGCTCAGCAGCAAGCCTTTTCCATACATACCACTGAGTCTACCTCGGCCATGGAGAAAAGGGGCTTATCCCAGGACCTCCAGGATCGGATAAGGCACAGGGAGCCGGCGTCGACACGCCTGGGGGAGAAACATGGAGATGTCTTCTCCAGGCTAACACCAGCTGGGTCACAACGAGTTCCAGAGCTGTCCCAGAGTTTGCAATCAAGACTCAACCATGGGCAACCACTGGAGTGAAAACACCGTCAGGGTGAAAATCTGGAGCCACCTCAGAAAAAAACGGCCCAAGCACTACTCACCCATAAGAGAGGATGAAGCCATGAGAAGACAGGCGCCCCGGTACCGCTCCCCCAGCATTGGAAAACCGGCCCCTAGCAAGAGGGATGACTACGGTTATCAATCCACTGAGAGCAGGTCGAAAATGGCAGGCAGGCCCACAAAGACTTCGCTTCACCCTGAGGTGCAGGGATATCACATTCCTAAAATTAAAATGCCATCTGTCATGTTTGACGGAACCACCGACCCAGAAGACCATATGGCGGCCTACGAGAGCCATATGGGAATGTACGATGTTGATAACGCAGTTTGGTGCAAGGTTTTCCACACCACCCTAGTAGGGCTGGCCCAAGGGTGGTTCAGGGACCTGCCGCAAGCTTCAATTTTCTATTTCATAGAGCTGGCTGAAGCCTTCCGAGATTAGTACGCAGGAAACAAATGGCGTCGGCTAACCCGATTCGACCTGATGACCCTGAGACAAAAGAAAGGTGAAACTGTCAGGGAATATTTGAAGAGATTTGACCTGTCTTTCCAGCAGGTCAAAAAAATCGACGACCCAACTGAGGTATACGCCCTGACCAACTCGTTGCTCCCAGGGGAAATGAAGAATCAAATGATCAGAACCCAACCAGAGACTCTGGCCAAAGCTCGGAAAATTGCTGAAGGCTTCATACTGCTGGAAGAGTTCCATAGCCTGCCGGACACCCCTACAGGGCCTTCCAGGCCGCAGGGGGGACCGCAGGGTGGACGCAGCAGAGGCGAGGCAGGCAAACATAGAGCTGAAGAAGGGGATAACCCCAGGAAGGAGCGTACAACATATTAGCCCAGGTTTGATTGCTACACGGCCCTCAACAGGTCAAGAGCAGAAATTTTTGAGTTAGAAAAAGAAACTGCTAAGTGGAACCGCCCCAGTAAGCCGCGCAGTCCGAGAGGCGATCCCAAGAAGTTTTGCACGTTTCACGACTACGCCGGGCATACTACTGAAGAATGTCGCCACCTAAAGGATGAGATTGAGAAACTCATCAGGAATGGCTGGTTGAGCGCCTACGCAGCAAGGAACAAGAATCAGAAAGAGCAAGCGGATAAACCTGAGGTTTCAGGGCAAAACCGCCTGATAATTCACGTGGTGTCTGGAGACGCAGAAGGCCAGTTGAGTAAGAGAGGCCAGAAAAGACAAATCAGAGAACTGCGAAACCAAATATGCTATGCTGAGAGGGCAAGCAGCCCAAGGGGCCTAACCCTGACCATCACCCCCAAGGATGCAGAGCGGGTGATATACCCTCACAGCGACCCTCTGGTCCTATCTCTAGACATCAACAACCACATTGTGAGAAGGTGTATGGTGGATACGGGAGCCTACACCAATTTGCTATACAAAGATGCGTTTGACAAGATGAACTTAGAAAAGAGGCACCTGAAGCCTGCCCCCGGATCACTGTACGGGTTCAGCGGAGCAGGCGTGCTCCCAATGGGGATCATTGATCTACCAGTGACGTTCGGAGAGGGAGTCTCAACCAGAAATATTAGGGCATCTTTCGTTGTTGTGGACGCAAAATCAGTGTATAACGCCCTGATAGGCAAAGCAACCCTGGATGAGATTGAGGCTGCCATATCAATCAGAGAGTTAACCATAGCCTACGTCACAGATTTTGGCATGGAAGGAAAGGTATACGGCGATACAGAATCAGCCAGGCAGTGCTACTTTGTAGCCCTGCGCACCCATGAGATGGAACGAAAAGGCAAACGTAAGGCCGACAGTTCCCCATCAGAGAAGGCGAGATCCCAGCTGGCCAGCAGATAGCGGGCCACCTTGAACCTAGGGGAGAAAGCATGCTGGTGGAACTGGAGCCAGGCAGGCAAGTCCTGATAGGGGCAGACCTGGAAAGTTCCTACCAAGAAGAAATAATCAAAATCTTGAAAGACAACAGGGACGTGTTTGCCTACTCGGCAGACGAGATGCCAGGGGTGGATCCGGCTCACTTTGTTCACAAGCTGAACGTGAGTCCGGAAGCTCGCCCTGTTAAGCAGAAGAAAATAAATATGTCCGCGGAAAAAGCTCAGGCCATAAAAGAAGAAATCGAGAAGCTTTTGAAGGCAGACTTCATTGAAAGCTGCGATTACCCCGAGTGGTTAGCCAACGTGGTGATGGTAATGAAATCCTCAGGGGCTTGGAGGATGTGTGTAGATTTTATAAACCTCAACAAGGCCTGCCCGAAGGACTGCTACCCTCTCTCAACGATCGATCAGCTATTAGACGCCACCAGCGGATACACCACACTTAGTTTCTTGGATGCCTTTTCAGGCTATCACCAAGTCTACCTCTGGCAGCCAGACAGGGTAAAATGCGCCTTCATCACCAGTGCCGGCACATTCATGTACAAGATGATGTCGTTCAAACTCAAAAATGCGGGCGCCACCTACCAACGACTGGTCGACAAAGTTTTTGAAAATCAAAAGGGCAGAAACTTGGAGGCCTATGTCGACGATGCAATTATAAAAAGTAAAGGGGACGCGGAGCACCTGAAAGACCTGCAGGAAACTTTCTCTTCCCAGCGCGCATTTCAAATGAAACTGAACCCCAAGAAATGCACTTTCGGTGTCCGCTCTGAAAATTTTGTGGGTTTCTTAGTAAGCGCCAGGGGTATCGATGCGAACCCCGAAAAGGTTCAGGCCGTGATAGACCTCCCTGAGTAAAAAATGATAAGAGACATCCAGCGCCTAATAGGCAGAATGACTGCCCTGGAACGATTCATTGTCAGGTCAGCCGATAAATCAACACTTTTCTTCAAAATATTGAAAGGAAACAAACAATTCAAATGGGAAGATGAGCAGAAAGAAGCCTTCGAACAGCTCAAGGAACACTTGAAGAAGCTGCCTACCCTGGCGAGGCCAGTAGTAGGGGAGAAGCTTTTCCTTTATATTGCCGTGACGAATTCAACGGTGAGCGCGGTAATTCTAAGGGAGGAAGCAGGATCCCAGCAGCCAATATATTTTGTAAGACATGCCCTGGGGGCAGCAGAGAAGAACTACCCCCTGGTCAAAAAAGCAGCCTATGCAGTCGTTATTGCAGCCAGGAAGCTTAGGCCTTACTTCGACGCCCACCCTGTCGTGGTATTAACTGACCCGCCCCTGGAGAAAGTGTTGGAGAAGTTTGAAAAATCTGGAAGACTGTTGAAATGGGCTATAGAAGTAAGTGGGTTGGGAATATCTTACCAGTCCAGGTCTGCCATCAAGGCACAAGCCTTGGCAGACTTTCTGGCAGAATGTTCTCATTCGGAAGAAGATGATCCACCCGCCGGAGAATGGGTAGTATACACCGACGGGTCCTCGACAGCCAATGGTGCGAGGGCAGGGATTGTGCAAACCAGCCCCGAGAGAGCGGACTTCGAGCATGCGCTCAGGTTCACCTTCCCTGCATCAAACAACGAGGCTGAATACGAAGCTGTATTAGCAGGCATTAACCTAGCTAAAGCTGCAGGGGACGAGAGACTCGTCCTGGTAATGGACTCCCAACTCATCGCTAACCAGATTAATTGAGAGTACGAAGCCAGGAACCACGCCATGGCCGCCTACCTGGAAAAAGTGAAGGAGGAATTATCAGGGTTAAAGTCCTATGAGATCAAACAAATCCCCCGGTCCCAGAACAACCGGGCGAACGCCCTGTCGAAACTGGCCAGTTCCAGCCTGCAGGACATAAGGAGGTCAGTCGGGGTGGATGTGCTCCAAGAAAAATCCACTACAACCTGCCAGCAGGTCGGTGTCGATGGAGAAGCGGAATCTAAAGACTGGATGACCCCAATCATCCAATTCAAGAAGTATGGAACCCTTCCATCAGACCTAGTGCAGAAAAGAAGAATGCCAGCAAAAGCTGCCTGGTTCATATTACTTGGCGAAGAACTGTATAAAAAATCGTTCTCTACACCCCTGCTCAGGTGTCTGGGGGCAGGGCAGGCTGCAGAGGTGCTAGATGATATCCACTCAGGAATCTGCGGCCATCATATAGGAGGAAGTTCGTTGGCACACAAGGCTCTAAGGGCAGGATATTATTGGCTGACCCTGCTTGCTGACGCCAAGAGTCTGACCTAGAAATGCCGAAAGTGTCAACTCTTCGTCCCCTCAATACATGCTCCAGCCCAGGACTTGAGACCAATCTTGTCCCCCCATCCCTTTCGCTCAATGGGGGATGGACATTCTGGGTCCATTCGCCACAGCACTGGGGGCAGAAAGTTTTTAATAGTGGGAATCGATTATTTTACCAAGTGGATTGAAGCTGAGGCCGTCCCCAACATAACAGAGCCGGCAGTTCGGAAAGTAATCTGGAGAAACATAATGACAAGATATGGCCTGCCGAAAGTGTTGATTTTTGACCATGGAAGGCAATTTGACAATGATCCCCTGAGAGCCTGGCTGGAAAGCCACGACATAGCTGTCGCCTACTCAGCTGTCTGCCACCCCCAGGCCAACGGGCAGGCTGAGGCGGCAAACAAGCAAATACTGAATGGATTAAAAAAGATGGTAGATGAACTCAAAGGAAGGTGGGCTGACGAGTTACCAAGTGTACTATGGTCAATCAGGACCACCAGGAAAGAGTCCACAGGGCAAACTCCTTTTGGCCTGGTCTACGGAGCCGAAGCCCTACTGCCCATCGAAGCACGAGTTCCCACCCTGCGTTCCCAGCAATATGAAAAGGCGAGCACCAAAGCCGCGATGGTCGAGGCTCTTGATCTAATAGGAGAGATAAGACAAGAGGCCTGCATCAATATTGCCGCCTACCAGCAACGAATGAAAAAAGCATACAATAAGTGGGTGAAAACAAGAATTTTCCAGGTAGGGGACCTGGTCCTGCGGAAAACGCAGGCCGTGGGCAAATCAAGAGAGCATGGAAAACTAAGTGCCAATTGGGAAGGCCCATATGAAGTGACCCGGATTATAGGACCATCCACCAACAGAATTGCTAACCTTGAAGGCCAGGAGCTGGCCGCCCACTGGAATGCGGATACACTGAAGAAATATTATGTCTAGCACTAAGAAACTGAGAGTTTCCCTTTTTCCAAAAATTGGCGGAGGACGATCAGAATAGAATGTCGACGACTCCGACCATGGATGTTTTAAGTTTTGCAAGAAATAAAAGAATCTTGAATCTATACTCGTTGTCTGTTCAAAATTGCATTTTCACACAGAAACGAGCAGGGGCAATAGGGGGAGGCCCCCCTGTTGCTAAAGCCAAGGAAAACAAGCCCCCCAACAAAAATCCAGAATCCCCCTGACTGCCCAAAGGCAGGCAGGGGACAGGCCCCCTGAATTTTGACAGAAAGCAAGGGTCAGGCTAAGCGAACAAGGACTGAGTCGCACTCAACCTTGTATAAAAAACATAAGAATCCTCCTAACTGCCTAAAGGCAGGAAGGGGGCAGGCCCCCTGGACTTGGAAAAAAAGCCAGGGTCAGGCTGAACGAACAAGGACTGAGTCACAATCAACCTTGTATAAAAAATACCAGAATCCCCCCGACTGCCCAAAGGCAGGCAGGGGGCAGGCCCCCTGGACTTTGACAAAAATCCAGGGTCAAGCCAGGACTTGAAGAAAGGTAAAATAATAAGTGCATAACAGGCGAAAAGAAACATTCATAAAAATAATGGGAAGCATTCATAGAATTTACAAAACAAAGGATAAAATTCAAATCCAGACACAAGAGTTAAAAAATTACATCCGCCGGCCGGCGCCACATCAGGGGCCGGCGCGCAAAAAAAGGATTGAAGAGGCTGCGAGGAAGCAAAGGCGTAGAAGGATAAGGACATGACCCCTCAGAAGACGACTGATCTGCATGTTATGCAGGGGGGCACCCTTATCAGCATCAGGAGTCTCCTCAGGCGATCCATCAGCTCTGGCCTCATTCTTGGCAGCGTAAAGGGCCTGAAATACATCCTCATCAAAATCGGGAAGCATCTCCCTGATAACCTCCATAACAAACTAATTTGTAGTGCCTATTTCGTAGTATTTTGGTCCCATTTTCCTTGTGGAATCGCTCCTTGGGAGCGATTCATGGGCTGCTTATGCTTCCTCTAGCTCGTTTCAGGTTCTCGAGACCATTCGTGAGGAGTTGGAGTGATTCCGACTCAATACATACACTTTTCGGAGCCAACGAAGCAGAGGAACGATCACTCGATGCCTTGGATTCGACCCCGAGACCTTGGGACCCAATCCCTAGCCTCCGAGACCCGATCCCGAGTCCCGAGAATCGATGAGAAGTTCATGTGAAGCAAGGAGGAACCAAAAGGATCATATTGGAGGCCTACTAGACTCATCCCCGACGGGTATGCACCTCATCCCGTCGGGGATGAAGTGCGCTTTTAGAGGTGTCACTGCCAGGCCGTCCCGGTCGGGACCACCGGCCGTCCCGGTTGGGATGATCCCGTCCCGGTCGGGACCAAGGTGCTGTAGCCGCACATCATTTAATTCATCCTCCTTCATTCTTGTACCCCTATAAATACTTCCCTCTTGTATTGTTTATGCATCTGACATTACCCTAAACTCTCTTAAGCCTCTCTACATCATTTAAACCCTAGATTTAGTTCTCCTCTCATTAGTTTAATCTTCCTTTAATCATTAGTTAATCTTAGTTAATTAGCCTTGTAATTAGTTCTTGTATTAAGAAGATACTTGAAGATCTCTCCAAGCTTGACAACCTTGGGATTATTTGGGTTTCTTATTTATACAAGATTTCATCTTTTCATCAACCTATTGTTGGTATAACTTTCTTTTCTCTTGTTTATTGTTATTAATTCAAGTTTGAATCTTTACTTAGTGTTTATTGTTATTGTTCTTATTGCTCTTGATAATGGATGTTTGGATTGTAAAGTGGTTTTCTCTTATTGTTGTTAGTTTATCTTTGATTATGAGTGAGTAGATTACTTGTGGGTTAGTAGGGGGATTAAGGGTAGGATATGGGTGATTAGGGTTTGATTGGGGGTAAAGGGTGAATCTTTGTTGTTAGTCACATATTTGGCACACCATGTGTTTGTTGATATGCTTGTACGAGTTGTAGTGGCCATGCTTCTCATGCTAGTCTTCCTCTACTCATTGTTTGTCTTGTGTGTGGTCATGTTGAGGATAGTCGTAGTCACGAGAGTGCGGACTAGGGTCTAAGTTGCGAGAGCCCGGACCTACCTCGACATCGGTTTAAGTCGCGAGAGCCCGGACCGAGTCTAACGATTAGGAGACACCTACACCCTTGACCACCCAAGTCACCCTACTACGTTTATGAACCCGATCTAACCCACTTCTTCTTCATATTTGATTCATCCTATTAGTTAGCCTCATCTCTTTAGTTTGCTAGTTGATTTGTGTTTAGTTATTCTATTTTAGCCTTGTTTAGCCTAGTTCACTGTTAGTCTACTTCCTACTTCTCCTCTCATCATAATTCATCAATTGGTAGCTCTTTGTGTTTGTTTGGTAGCGTAGTCTCGTTCTTGGCCGATTTAGTCTAAGCATTGCGACACCGTCTCCGTGGACACGACCCGACTTACCCTAACTACCGTTACTCACCGGTTATTTATTTGGTGGCGGGATCCACCACAAATCCCACCATCAATTTGGCGCCGTTGCCGGGGACGGTGCATTGTTTAGACTTTGTTTGCTTATTTCTAGACTTAGTTACCCTTCTTTGTGCCCTTCTACCCTCTCTTGTGCATATTTTCTAGTTTTTCTTGTTTTCTTAGCTTTCTTTTTTCTTTGTCTCTAGTTGTGCTTGTTTATTGTCGTTACCTAGTGCCCATAAAGCACTAGGTGTTCTCACGTTTGTTCTAGTGTGTAGTGTATGCCTAGGCGGGGAGGCGAATTCTTTCTCTTTAATCCAGAGCCGGAAAGACTCTTTCGAGCCTTTCGCCAACGGACGATTAACCGGGTTAGGATCTCTCAACCAAGTGCAAGCAATACTCATCAAGAGCAAGCTCAAGGAAGCGATTTTGAAGAAGCATCTCGAAAGACGGCCGAAGGGAATTTCACCAATCCCTTTAGATATTCTAGTCCTAGTTCCCCCTCTTCATCTACATCAACACCGTCTACACCACCATCTTCTCCCTTATATCCAAGAATGCCTAAGTTTTCTTCTCACTCTACATTCACGGAAGACGTCTTGCCGGGACCCAATGCTCAACCGGCCGCTTATGCCGGAAATTTTACGGCCAAGACTCACTTCATACAACTTGTGGAAAGGAATCAATTTAGTGGTTTGCCCACCGAAGACCCGCACCAACATATGGAGACCTTCTCCGATTATTGTGACGCTATATCTTAACCCGGGGTTACTCAAGATCAAATTCGTTGGGTACTCTTCCCGTTTTCTCTTATTGGAAAAGCGAAGCAATGGATTAAGGGTATCGATAGGGCAACCATGGGCATCGATACTTGGAAGAAGCTTGCATTGGCGTTCTACCAAACTTTCTACCCTCTAGAAAAGACTAATTTGCTTAGGGCCTCCATCACCGGTTTCCAACAACGGGATGAAGAGAGCTTATATGAAGCTTGGGAGCGGTTTAAGTCTTTGGTTAGATCGTGCCCTCACCATGGACTTTCACAATGGTTCTTAGTCCAACAATTTTGGAACGGTCTTTATGAGGACTCAAGAACTATACTCAACATGGGCTCCAATGGTAGGTTTACCGAGGTCGATGACAACCAAACATGGGCGAGAATCGAAGAGATGGCGGTGCATAATTCGCAATATTCTAGGCCTAGGAAGGCAAATCGAGGAGGTAGGCACGAGGTTGATGCTATAACTCAATTAAGCATTGACCTTGGAGCTCAATTGAAGACACACATGGAGACCATTGACAAGAAGCTCCAAGGTCACCTCACTCAAGTTCAAAGCATTGGTTCCTCCAACCAAGCCTCAATTTATGAAGTGAATGCTTTAGGATTTGCACCTCCTTTGCCTTATTATGGGATGTGTGATACTTGTGGAATCGTTGGTCATGACCCTATAAATTGTAGAGGAAGTATTGAACAAGTGAATGCTTTTCAAGCGTTCAAGCAAGGTGCCTCCTACTCTAATCAATACCAAGCTTCCAATCAAGTCCCACAACAACAAGCCTTTCAACACCAACAACAACATCGTCCCTATGTTCCACCTCCCTTAAGGGACAACAACCAAGGTTACCAAGGCAACTCAAGGCCTTTCAACAACTTCAAGCAAAGTAACCAAGGTTCATTCAACAACAATCAAGGGTTCCAACAAAGGAACTTCAACCAAGGTTATCAAAACCACAACCATGGCAATAATCAAGGCCTTAATCAAGGCAATTCTCATGGGTTCCAAGGGAACCGTCAACAACAAGCAACTCAAGGCAATCAACAACAAGGCAAGCCTAGGAGCCGGTCTCCTATTCATGACTATGGTACTCCATTAGCCCTCACCGATACTCCGCATAATCCATCATCCCCACCACGGGATTTCGACATTCAAAAATCTATGATGGATATGCAAAAGAGTCAAATGGACATATCAAGAAACCATCAAGAGCTCTTTTCTTATATTCAAGGGGAAAACGCGTCAAGAGATGCCCGTATGAAGATGCTTGAAACTCAAGTATCTCAACTTGCTTCGGGGAGCTCCTCAAGACAAAAGGGGCAACTACCTTCTCAAGGTGAAACACCGACATTTGAGCATGTAAATGCTATCACCACAAGGAGAGGTACATCCTATGACTCCCCTCCATTCCCTAGTGAGCAAGAGCCAATGCAAGAACCGACTAAGGAAATGGCACCTCCAATTCAAGAAAGCTCGAGCTTTGATAATCCAATGGAGGAGCAAGTCTTAAGGGAGATCGAGAGACCCCAAGAAGACAAGTTTCCCTCACTTCAAGCAAAAGACAAGGGTAAGAGGAAAGTGTCGTTTGAAGAATCCACCCCTATTGAGCAAAACAAGATCCAAATCAAATTGCCTTTCCCAACAAGGCAAATGAAGACCAAGGTGGATAGCCAATATGACAAGTTCCTTAGTATTGTGAATAAATTGGATGTTAGTATCCCATTTACCGAGCTACTTACCCAAATCCCGGCATATGGAAAATTTATGAGAGAAATCTTGGCTAGGAAGAGATCCATCGACAAGGAAGAGACCATTGCGTTCACAAGAGTGGTGAGCGAGCTCATTCAAGGTTCTACGCTTCCAAAGTTGAAGGATCCGGGTAGATTTTCGATCCCTTGCACCATAGGGCACTACAAGATCGAAAGAGCATTATGCGATTTGGGTGCGAGTGTGAGCATCATCCCTTATTCTATTTGTTGCCGACTTGGGATGAAAGAGCTTAAAAGTACTTCTATCACGCTCCAAATGGCCGATAGTTCATTCAACCGACCATTGGGGATGCTAGAAGATGTGCCGGTGAGAATCGGTAAGTTTTTCATTCCGGTTGACTTCATCGTGCTCGATATGCGGGAAGATGCAATCACTCCCATTATTCTTGGGCTCCCATTTCTACACACCGCCGGTGCTATGATCGATGTGAAGAATGGTAGGATCACCTTCGAGTTAGGCGAACAGAAGCTAGTGTTTGACCTCCAAGGTAACACTCCGCCTACTAGTGATGAGTCATGCAATATGATCCAAGTCAAGAAAAACATTGATCTAGGGGTTGAGTCGGGACAAACCTTGAACACGAACTCTTATGTACTTGAGGATGATGACTCCGATTTGGAGGAAGATGAGTGCCCATGTCATGGGCTTGATGACAAGTTGAAAAGTAAGGAGAAGGATGACCCTCCCTTGGGGCCACACGAAGACCGGTGGACGTTTGGGTATGTCCCCAAAGACCAAAAGTACAAGTTCAAGTCTTTGAACTTAGAAGAAAGGGATGCCCCGGGAACGTCAAGGCAAGGCCAAGAAGAGCCTTGGTATTTGGATGCTTATGTCTCAAGCTTGATTGAAGACTTTGCTAGGGCCTTCGACTTGTTCCTTCGTGCCCATGATGGAGATGGAACTAGTTCTTGTTGTTGAAAAAGAATGAAGAATGCACCACCTTGGTTTGACGGAGTTCCACAAGAACCGTATCTTTGTATATATCTCTTTCTCTTGTAGTTTGTTTGGTTTTGTGAACTTCTTGATTACTTGGATTGATTGATGAGCGATGTGAGGGAGGGAATTTGATGTGTTATTTGAGTTTATTGTGATAGGTGTGAAGTGAAAGTGCCTCCTAGGAAGGAGTGGTCATTATTTGAGCTTGGATCATGTGAACGGAAGTCGGTTTTTGAAGCTTGGAACGAGCTTTTGGGAGCTTTAGAGGGTTAGAAGACTCTTCCCGGCCTAGAATAGGTCATCTCGTCCGGGATGGAAGGCCCATCCCGACCGGGAAGGATGTCATCCCGTCCGGGATGAGGTGCACAAAAGATGGGTTCACTGACAGCTCATCCCGACCGGGACGAGGTCTTCCCTACCGGGACGAGACGGTCATCCCGACCGGGACCACTCATCCCGACCGGGATGGACCCCCTGTCCTCCTTTGGCTCTTTTCTTCGTCATTTGAGTCCACCCAACCATTGTATACCTCCTCCCAACCTCCCTACATGTCCTTACCCTCATTATATGACCCCTACACCTCACATACACATTCACCTCGCTTTCTCGTCACTTTAAACCGATTTTTACATCAAAACCCACCCCATTTTACCTTCGTGCCTCAACCATGGAACCGGATCGCGATTGGAGAGGGATAATGACGATAAGGACAAAGCTACGTGCCTATTTTCACTTATGAGACGATGGAGCGAGTGAGTTGCTAACCGGTCGGTACGGCAACTATCCTCTCTTTTCCGTTTTTATAGCTTGTCGTCATTTGTTTATTCCCTTCCCCTTATACACTTATGTGTCATGGTGGCCCTCGGGGCCTTGGTAGTTGTTGCTCCCGACTCTCGATGACGTGATTACATCTAGAGTCATTTCAAAATCCAAATTTTCAAGATTTTCACCCCTTTTGTAGGATTTATTCGGATTTAGGCGGAATCCGGGCTAGGTGACTTGATTAAACCTAGCCCTCCCCTCCCATTTCCTTTTATTTCATTCTTTTTATTTCTTCCCCCATCCATATCTTTTCTTTTCTCGGCCCACGGTGACTTGACTACACCCCGGCCGGACTCATTCTACCATTTTCTCCACTTTTTGTTTTTTAACTTTATTTTCGTAGTTTCTTTTCTTCTGTGCTCCCATGCACTACGGTCGAGCATGAGGACATGACTCGGCTTAAGTGTGGGGGAGCGATATTCTATCGTAGTTAGTTTTATTTTCGTAGTTTTTCAAAAAAATCTTTAAAAATCCTAAAAATTTGAAAAAAATTCATAAAAATCAAAAAGATTTTCCTTTTGTGTGTTTTACTTTTATGTCGTTGTATCGTGTATTTGTTGTGTTGCGTGTGTTTGTTCCCCTTTTTCCTTATAGGTTGCTTGAATCACCGATAGCTTTGGGGAGCTTTCAAGACTTCCGGTAACATCTTTATCCCTTTTTCTTCTTTATCTCTTGCGGAGTTTGGAGGAGGCTGTGATGCGGTGTGCTCGGGTGGAGCTTTGTAATGCTTGAGGTTGGTTTGGTTGCTCATTTGGAAGATAGGGGTGGTGTTTGTATTGTTTATGTGTTTGTTTTGTTTTGTTTTTGTTTTGTTGCTTTTGTTTCTTTTTCTTTCATTTTTGTTGAGTCTTTGTTTTGTGTTTTGTTGCGTGTCTTGTGTGTAATTGGTCTTCGAAAACCCGGTTTAGAGGCTAGTCTGTGAGTGCTTACTTTCCCTTCCTAGTAGTGTAAATCGAGTCTTGGACTTTAGCCTAGTAGAATGACCCTAAATCAACGATTTCGTTGGTTTCTTACCTTGAGTCCACCTAGCTTACTAGGGATTTACTACGGGATTTGCATTTTGACCATTATGACCACCCACGGTGTGAAAAGGCCTTGGTTACCGAGTCTCGTCCCTTAGGTGACCATGTTTAGGATTGTTTGATTAGTTCAAGTTCTCCACTTTTTGTGGGTTTGAAGGGAAGGACGCTCCCCAACACACCTATTCACCTACCTCCTACACATTTCCACACAATAAAATTGCAAATTGTTGAATTCGTCTTTCTTTGCAATAAGAAATGCCAAAAAGCCAAATCAAGCCAAAAGGGCAAAGAAAAGAAAAAAGAAAGAAAGTGAAAGAAAGAAAAGAATGAAGAAAAATAAAAGGCACAAAAGCCAAAAAAGAAAATAGAAAAGAAGAAAAAAATGGCATGGCAAAACAAGGCAAAAATGCAAAAGAAAAGAGAAAATGCCAAAAGAAAACCCGATTCACAAAAATAACCCCTACCGCTCAAAATAAGCCTTTTTCCGACTTTTGCCGTGAAGAGCCTACCAAAGGACCGAGTCCCTAGGAAGGATGATAGCGGCATTAGTCGGTCTTCCCTCGTTTTGCAATTATTTCCACCTTTTTACTTGGACTAGTTAGGCGGTTTTGGGCATGGGACGACCCTCTTGGCTCTTTGCTAAAGGGGGCGGGGTCTCACTTACCTACAGTGTAGACTAACACCGTGGTTCATCCTTTTTCCATCCCGCCGATCGTCCCGTAGTACGTTCTTAGAAGGTTAGGAGGAACCGAGGTAAGTTACCAACGTTTTTGTTGCTTTGTCGTCATACTATTAGGGTTTAGTCCATCTTGGTTTGTATTGCTAGCTTGGGAACGTCGTCACTTGCCTTGAGTCCTAAACCGGTGCTTCTTTCACCGCTAGTTTGAGGGAAGCGGTATTTCTTTTCTTTTGGATGCAACCTTTTGTGTGTTTGTTTGTGTGCTTGTTTGTTTATGTGTTTTTGTGTTCCGTTGCATCCACGGTTTTGTCGCAAGACCCCACTTGCCTTGCGGAGTGAACTTATCCCTCTAAGTGCACTCGCGTGAGTTGAAAGGGCGTAGGGTGCGCTAATACCCGCTCGGCTAGTTTAGTAGTTAGTTTGTGCTTACTCGAGGGCGAGTAAGGGTTAAGTGTGGGGGAGTTGATAAGTGTAGTTTGTAGTGCCTATTTTGTAGTATTTTGGTCCCATTTTCCTTGTGGAATCGCTCCTTGGGAGCGATTCATGGGCTGCTTATGCTTCCTCTAGCTCGTTTCAGGTTCCCGAGACCATTCGTGAGGAGTTGGAGTGATTCCGACTCAATACATACACTTTTCGGAGCCAACGAAGCGGAGGAACGATCACTCGATGCCTTGGATTCGACCCCGAGACCTTGGGACCCAATCCCGAGCCTCCGAGACCCGATCCCGAGTCCCGAGAATCGATGAGAAGTTCATGTGAAGCAAGGAGGAACCAAAATGAGCATATTGGAGGCCTACTAGACTCATCCCCGACGGGTATGCACCTCATCCCGTCGGGGATGAAGTGCGCTTTTAGAGGTGTCACTGCCAGGCCGTCCTGGTTGGGACCACCGGCCGTCCCGGTCGGGATGATCTCGTCCCGGTCGGGATGATCCCGTCCCGGTCGGGACCAAGGTGCTGTAGCCGCACATCATTTAATTCATCCTCCTTCATTCTTGTACCCCTATAAATACCTCCCTCTTGTATTGTTTATGTATCTGACATTACCCTAAACACTCTTAAGCCTCTCTACATCATTTAAACCCTAGATTTAGTTCTCCTCTCATTAGTTTAATCTTTCTTTAATCATTAGTTAATCTTAGTTAATTAGCCTTGTAATTAGTTCTTGTATTAAGAAGATTCTTGAAGATCTCTCCAAGCTTGACAACCTTGGGATTATTTGGGTTTCTTATTTATACAAGATTTCATCTTTTCATCATCCTATTGTTGGTATAACTTTCTTTTCTCTTGTTTATTGTTATTAATTCAAGTTTGAATCTTTACTTAGTGTTTATTGTTATTGTTCTTATTGCTCTTGATAATGGATGTTTGGATTGTAAAGTGGTTTTCTCTTATTGTTGTTAGTTTATCTTTGATTATGAGTGAGTAGATTACTTGTGGGTTAGTAGGGGGATTAAGGGTAGGATATGGGTGATTAGGGTTTGATTGGGGGTAAAGGGTGAATCTTTGTTGTTAGTCACATATTTGGCACACCATGTGTTTGTTGATATGCTTGTATGAGTTGTAGTGGCCATGCTTCTCATGTTAGTCTTCCTCTACTCATTGTTTGTCTTGTGTGTGGTCATGTTGAGGATAGTCTTAGTCACGAGAGTGCGGACTAGGGTCTAAGTTGCGAGAGCCCGGACCTACCTCGACATCGGTTTAAGTCGCGAGAGCCCGGACCGAGTCTAACGATTAGGAGACACCTACACCCTTGACCACCCAAGTCACCCTACTACGTTTATGAACCCGATCTAACCCACTTCTTCTTCATATTTGATTCATCCTATTAGTTAGCCTCATCTCTTTAGTTTTCTAGTTGATTTGTGTTTAGTTATTCTATTTTAGCCTTGTTTAGCCTAGTTCACTGTTAGTCTACTTCCTACTTCTCCTCTCATCATAATTCATCAATTGGTAGCTCTTTGTGTTTGTTTGGTAGCGTAGTCTCGTTCTAGGCCGATTTAGTCTAAGCATTGCGACACCGTCTCCGTGGACACGACCCGACTTACCCTAACTACCGTTAGGTGCTAGCCGGTTATTTATTTGGTGGCGGGATCCACCACAAATCCCACCATCAACAAACTTCAGGGAGGAAGTGGCCACAGCGTTAAAATGCTCTGCCACCGCAGAGTTGGCCTCATTGATCAAGTCGTCCTTCTCTTTGCACCATCTCTCGCCCTTCGCCTTCAAATCATCCTGCGCCCTCTGAAGGTCTGAACCAGCCTTGGTTAGACGATCCTCCAGCTCAGACGCTTTCCTCTTGAAATGCTCCAGATCGGCAATCGTCTTCCTTGCCCGCTCCAGCTCAGCTTCCGCTTGTTTAGCCTGCTCCAGAGCCACTGCTAGGTTAGTTGCTTCCCTCAAAGCTCTCTCACCCTGGACTTTCCAGCGGACTGCTTCGTCCTTAGCCTTTCCCAGATCGCCCTCACACTTAGCCAGCTGATCCCTCAAGCTGTCAATCAGAGTGACATCCCTTTCAACCAGCGCCAGGCGTTCAGGGAGAAGGCACCCAGGAGTAACACTTAACTCCTCGTCGCTTAAACGGCTTAAGGCCGCCAGCTCCGAAGAGGCCTGGAACACCCTGGAGCAGCGCTGAATAAACTGGATCACCTGGCTAGTGGAGTAAGTCAGGGACTTGGTGAGATGATCCGCCAGCGAAGCGGTAGAGTTAGAGAGCAGGTCAGAAGCATCGATACTCTCGCCAGCAGTAAAGTGGAACTCTGCATTTTCCTCGGAAAAAAAGGTGCCTGGAACATCGCGAGCAGGCCGCTTGGCCTCAGGCGTGCTGGCGTAGGCCTCCAGGTCCACCACCAGGACATCATTCAGCGTTTCCTTGTCTTTTCTCTTTCTACCAACCAGAGGGCGGCTTTCCCTAGTATCCTCAGAGTCTGAAGGCTTTGACCCCGCTGGAGGCTGAGTCCCAGCAGGGGAGCCTCCCCGCTTGCTAGCAGGGGAACGAAGGGGCAGCCTCTGAGGCAGCCTCCCCTTCTGCATCCCCGACGGCTGAGGCCGGAGCCGCAGGCTTTACCGGATTTGGCTCTGGGGGAAGAGGAGGAAACCTCACCCTGTTGATGGACAAACTCTTCACAAACTTCATCAGGGTTTGCTTCTTGAAGTTAGAAGGAATGGGGGGGATGTTTGACAAAGACTGAGAAGTTCTCGTTCAGGCCAAGGTCTCTCAAATCGTTCCTCGACCAAAGGCAAGTGGCAAGGTCAGCGGAAAGACGAAAGATAGCTGAATAATCACACAAATAAAAACAAGGCAAAGGAAATTTAAGTGCTGACAGAATCCCTGAGCTACCTGGACTAAGACCGGGGTTTAGGCCCACCCTAGTCAGATAATTATCAGTCGCTATAAGCTTGGCGTGGGGGAGCCGGATGTCAGGACCATATAGGCCCCTTCTGTCCTCGGACGAGGCAAACCGGGCAACCAAATCTTTTTCTAGCTGAGTCAACCTGACCTCAAGAGCTCTCCCCCCAACCTTAGGGTGATACTCTTGGCGTGTCTCCAGCCGGGTATGGACATGATTCCTTAAATGACGAGGAATCCTCCATCCCGTAGCGCTGTGCACATAGAGGAAATTGTCTTTCCAATCCTTCAGGCTACTTAAAACCGGCCATACCAGGGAGCTCTTCTTCTGGCGAAGGATGGAAAAGTAACCTGGGGAGCCACCTCCTTCATTAGAAGCCACCATCTAAAGGCCAACCATAAACCTTAGAGCGTTTATGGATGTCTCCACGCCCCAGAACAGACAGGTCCAGGTGTAAGCAATCAACGACCTGACGACAAGGGCTGTTAACTGGGCGACGGCCACATTCATACGCCGAAAAGCCTCCTCCAGAAATGGGTGAAGGGGAAAGCGCAGGCCAAATTCGAAACATTTGTGGTACACAACAATACAGCTAGCAGGGGGATTGCATACTGTGTCCTTCTCCCCAGGGACGACAATAGTATAACCCTCCCCAAAATTATAGAGCTTGGCTATAGCCTCCTCATCACTATTTTCCAGAATTAGGTCTCGGTTTTTGGGGGCCGGGTATGTTCTCATAGGAATCTTATATTTGATCCTATCTAAGTAGTAGGCCCTCCCCGTCTCCCTGGGGATGAGTGGGCCGGCGATTGTAGAGACGTCGATTTCTAATGCCTCATCGTCAGAATCAATAACGTCGAGGGGAGCAGGCTTAGAGGAATTAGCACCCCCACTGTCCTCTGAATGGTCTTCCTCGACCATCCTGACACCTAGTCCCCCGGAGGAGGAGGCAAGTTCAGCAATAACATTGTCTCTACCCCCCGTCCTTTCAGTCGAAAGACTAGAGAAAGAGAGAACACGGGCACAACGGTTGACCATGGTAATCAAAGAAATAAGGAAAAGCGAAAGAATAGAAAGACGAGGAAGACAAGGATTGGGACTCTAACCTAATTAGCAGTCGCTGGATGAAGACGCGAGAAATTTCCTCAGTCTAAAGAGCGCTTGGCAAAAAGAGAATTTGAGAAAGGGGGTTCGTAAAATTTTGGATGCGTAAAAAGGGGGTTCGTAAAATTTTGGATGCGTAAAAAGGGGGGAATAAAGGGGGAACTGATGCTTATATAGGCGGAGGAAGACGAAGAGCCGCCCAATCAAAGATTTTTTCCCAGGAAAAGCCCCCCCACGTGTCACACATCCAAAATTGAACCACCTATCACTTCCCAAGGAGCCTCGAGAAGGCAACAAGAGCAGAGAAAGACATCATTACAAGACATCATCAATTCAAAAAAAAAGGAAAGACGAAAGATGATGACAAAACAAAAGCCCACCTGATTCTCATTAGTTGAAAGGCCCAAAAGGCCAAGATTACAAAACAAAGTGGGAACAAAAGATATAAAAAGAGCCTAACAGTTTGGCTCAAACAGCCTGCATATGCAGGTCAGGTCTATTCATCATCATAACCCGGGGAGTAATCCCCAGGGCTGTCATGACAACCTGCATCAGAGCCCCAATCCCAACTATCGGAGTCCTCGAATGGGTCAACAGGGCCCTCCTCCTCATCCTTGCCAGATGAGTAGCCCTGGCCTTCACTGTCTTCTGAGTCGTGACTACTCACGTCCCAGTCCCTGTCCTAAGGGGCCACTTCGGCACCTTCATTGGAGCCACGGTCTTCCCGCCTCGCCAAGGGGGAGGAAGGGCCTGACTCAGGGGAAGAGCCCAATTCAGGGCAGGTAGGATCAAATTGTTCAGGATGCAACCAAGGGAAACATGCGTAGCACCCCCTGTCAAAGCAACCTCTCGCCTGGGTGCAGCGTCTGGGTGTGGGCCCAGCAGGAGATGGGGACTTTTTGGGGCGCTTGCCAGCCCTGGATAAAGATTTCCTCCTAGCAACCCGGGGAAGGCGGGAACGCATTTGCCTACTGCGGCGAAGAGACAGATGAACCTGCCTTGGGTATCTTAGCCTCCGGTGCCCCCTGAAGCAGAGGACGTCCACATAAACCCCGCAACGAAAAACTGTTTTTCTCACCCACGACATCTTTTTCTTTCTTTTGAGAAGAGTGAAGCAAAGTAGAGATGGATTGTGAGGACAATGAAGTAAAACCAGAATTTATACAAGAACAAAAGCAAGGTATTAATGGCGTCTCAACCACTTCTGCAAAAAGGGGAGCCAATCACCAACCTGACACACTGTTCGAAAATCCACTTTGCAAAGAGGAGTAATCATGAAAGAAGACGTTTAAACTCTTTGCATACCCAGAGATGTTAAGGCTCTCTCCCTCGGGAACATGCGATGCATTTAATGCAAAGGTGTTCAAGAAGTCAACCTCCCGCCATCCCAATCAAGATGTCGCCTGCTAAACAGGAGCCCCGCTCCTCCTCAGCCGGGAAGGGCCAATTGATGGGGGTCGGTAGCCTGCCACGGGTCGCCCATTCATTCAAACCTTGGGGAAGCCCGACCCAAGAACAAGAAGCGGCCTACTTGGCATGCCATCAAAACGAAGCCTAGTTGAAGTCTCCAAGAAGGCCTCAGCTGCTCACAGCCCCAAGGCAAGCCCCCCCCCCCCCCTTGCCTGCCAAACAGGGCGCGCTGGTCCTTGGCAGGGCCAGGGGGAGGAACCAGAACCCTCCGACCAGGCCTAAGGTAAAGAGGAATGAGTGGACGAGGTTGACCCACGTGTCACCCCCTCATCCAATCACACCTCCTCTCTCACTCTCTCCTTTCCCTCTCTTGTGAAAAGGTATAAATACTTTACCACTTCCCACATCAAAAGGGTTGGACTTTCTCTTTTTAGACTCTCACTCTAAAACCGCCACCTTACTTCGCATGAGTAAGGTTCCTAAAGGCTATTCACGGACTGACTTAGGCATCGGAGAGGTTCCCCCGGACACCTCCGGGGCCCTGTGCATTCCTTGTGCAGGGTGCAGGCTAACTCCGCTGGGAAGGTCCGACCATCGGAGTGAGAGGAAGAGGGATCTGAAGGATTTGACGATCATTATCGAAGCAACAATATCGAGTACTGAAACCCGGATCCGATTCGGGTTAATTGCTTCCATACCGGAATAATTTGGCGCCGTCTGTGGGGAAGAATTCGGTTGTGCTCACGAGTTACCCACAAAAGCAACCACAATCAAACAACATGCCTGAAATTGTATAAGCCAGTTCTGGGGCGGGTCCGACGGTACCACCGGTGATCCCCCTGTATGGCATGCCTCCACCTGGGACGACACCCGCTGCTACAATCCCAGGAGTAGGATGAGCGAGCCTTCAAAGAGCGCCCAATGGAGAAACTACGGTTGCAGCTGGGCAGGTTGGTCATCAGAGGCCTAGCTTGAACCTCACCCTTGCCCAGGTTGCACAGACCGTTGCCTTCTTCTCGGCCATGCTCAACCATGAGTTCACCTCAAAGGACCTGGTAGGCAGGATCGCAACGACCCCCATGCAGCTTCACTTTGAAGGAGTGGATGGAGCTGGGGGCACGAAGTGAACCGCCGCCAAGAATGTCCAGAGGAAGGCAAGGAAGACAGCCCAGGGGTATGTGCAGGCCCAGAAGCGCCTCACCGGAAATCAGAAGCACTCTGCTCAGCAGCAAGCCTTTTCCATACATACCACTGAGTCTACCTCGGCCATGGAGAAAAGGGGCCTATCCCAGGACCTCCAGGATCGGATGAGGCACAGGGAGCCGGCGTCGACACGCCTGGGGGAGAAACAGGGAGATGTCTTCTCCAGGCTAACACCAGCTGGGTCACAACGAGCTACAGGGCTGTCCCAGAGTTTGCAATCAAGACTCAACCCTGCGCAGCCACTGGAGTCAAAACACCGTCAGGGTGATAATATGGAGCCACCCCAAAAAAAACGGCCCAGGCTATACTCACCCGTAAGAGAGGATGAAGCCCTGAGTAGAGAGGCGCCCCGGTACCGTTCCTCTAGCATTGGAAAACCGACCCCTGGCAAGAGGAATGACTACGGTTATCAATCCACTGGGAGCAGGTCGAAAATGGCAGGCAGGCCCGCAAAGACTCCGCTTCACCCTGAGGTGCAGGGATACCCCATTCCTAAAATTAAAATGCCATATGTCAAGTTTGACGAAACCACCGACCCAGAAGACCATCTGGCGGCCTACGAGAGCCATATGGGAATGTACGATGTTGATGACGCAGTTTGGTGCAAGGTTTTCCCCACCACCCTAGTAGGGTTGGCCCAAGGGTGGTTCAGGGACCTGCCGCAGGGTTCGGTTTGCTATTTCATAAAGCTGGTTGAAGCCATCCTAGATCAGTACGCAGGAAACAAAAGGCGTCGGCTAACCCGATTCGACCTGATGACCCTGAGACAAAAGAAAGGTGAAACTGTCAGGGAATATTTGAAGATATTTGACCTGTCTTTCCAGCAGGTCAAAGAAATCGATGACCCAACTGCGGCATACGCCCTAACCAACTCGTTGCTCCCAGGGGAAATGAAGAATCAAATGATCAGAACCTAACCAGACAAAGCTCCGAAAATTGCTGAAGGCTTCATACTGCTGGAAGAGTTCCATAGCCTGCCGGACACCCTTACAGGGCCTTCCAGGCCGTAGGGGGGACCGCAGGGTGGACGCAGCAGAGGGGAGGCAGGCAAACAGAGAGCTGAAGAAGGGGATACCCACAGGAAGGAGCGTACAGCATATCAGCCCAGGTTTGATTGCTACACGGCCCTCAACAGGTCAAGAGCAGAAATTTTTGAGTTAGAAAAAGAAACTGCTAAGTGGAACCGCCCCAGTAAACCGCGCAGTCCGAGAGGTGATCCCAAGAAATTTTGCACGTTTCAGGACTACGCCGGGCATACTACTGAAGAATGTCGCCACCTGAAGGATGAGATCGAGAAACTCATCAGGAATGGCTGGTTGAGCGCCTACGCAGCAAGGAACAAGAACCAGAAAGAGCAGGCGGATAAACCTGAGGGTTCAGGGCAAAACCGTCTGATAATTCACGTGCTGTCTGGAGACACAGAAGACCAAATGAGTAAGAGAGGCTAGAAAAGACAAATCAGAGAACTGCGAAACCAGATATGCTATGCTGAGAGGGCAAGCAGCCCAAGGGGCCTAACCCTGACCATAACCCCCCAGGATGCAGGGCGGGTGATATACCCTCACAGCGACCCTCTGGTCCTATCTCTAGACATCAACAACCACATTTTGAGAAGGTGTATGGTGGATACAGGAGCCTACACCAATTTGCTATTCAAAGATGCGTTTGACAAGATGAACTTAAAAAAGAGGCACCTGAAGCCGGACTCCGGATCACTGTACGGGTTCAGCGGAGCAGGCGTGCTCCCAATGGGGATCATTGATCTACCAGTGACGTTCAGAGAGGGAGTCTCAGCCAGATATATTAGGGCATCTTTCGTTGGGGTGGACGCAAAATCAGCGTATAACGCCTTGATAGGCAGAGCAACCCTGAATGAGATTGAGGCTGCCATATCAATTAGAGCGTTAACCATAGCCTACGTCACAGATTTTGGCATGGAAGGAAAGGTATACGGCGATCAAGAATCAGCCAGGCAGTGCTACTTTGTAGCCCTGCGCACCCATGAGATGGAACGAAAAGGCAAACGTAAGGCCGACAGTTCCCCCATCAGGGAAGGCGAGATCCCTGCTGGCCAGCAGACAGCGGGGCACCTTGAACCTTGGGGAGAAAGCATGCTGGTGGAACTGGAGCCAGGCAGGCAAGTCCTGATAGGGGCAGACCTGGAAAGTTCCTACCAAGAAGAATTAATCAAAATCTTGAAAGACAACAGGGACGTGTTTGCCTACTCGGCAGACGAGATGCCAGGGGTGGATCCGGCTCACATTGTTCACAAGATGAACGTGAGTCCGGAAGCTTGCCCTGTTAAGCAGAAGAAAAGAAATATGTCCGCAGAAAAAGATCAGGCCATAAAAGAAGAAATAGAGAAGCTTTTGAAGGCAGACTTCATAGAAAGCTGCGATTATCCCGAGTGGTTAGGCAAAGTGGTGATGGTAAAGAAATCCTCGGGGGCTTGGAGGATGTGTGTAGATTTTACCAACCTCAACAAGGCCTACCCGGCTACCCTCTCCCAAGGATCGATCAGCTGGTAGACGCCACCAGCGGAAACACCACACTTAGTTTCTTGGATGCCTTTTCAGGCTATCACCAAGTCTACCTCTGGCAGCCGAACAAGGTAAAATGTGCCTTCATCACCAGTGCCGGCACATTCATGTACAAGATGATGTCGTTCGGACTAAAAAATGCGGGCGCCACCTACCAACGACTGGTCGACAAAGTTTTTGAAAATCAAAAAGGCAGAAACTTGGAGGCCTATGTCGACGACGCAATTGTAAAAAGTAAAGGGGACGCGGAGCACCTGAAAGACCTGCAGGAAACTTTCTCTTCCCTGCGCGCATATCAAATGAAACTGAACCCCAAGAAATGCACTTTCGGTGTCCGCTCTGGAAAATTTCTGGGTTTCTTAGTAAGCGCCAGGGGTATCGATGCGAACCCCCGAAAAGGTTCAGGCCGTGATAGACCTCCCTGAGCCAAAAATGATAAGAGACATCCAGCGCCTAAGAGGCAGAATGGCTGCCCTGGCATGATTCATTGCCAGGTCAGCCGATAAATCAACACCTTTCTTCAAAATACTGAAAGGAAACAAACAATTCAAATGGGAAGATGAGCAGAAAGAAGCCTTCGAACAGCTCAAGGAACACTTGAAGAAGCTGCCCACCCTGGCGAGGCCAGTAGCAGGGGAGAAGCTTTTCCTTTATATTGTCGTGACGAATTCAACCGTGAGCGCGGTAATTCTAAGGGAGAAAGCAGGCTCTCAGCAGCCAATATATTTTGTAAGCCATGCCCTGGGGGCAGCTGAGAAGAACTACCCCCTGGTCGAGAAAGCAGCCTATGCAGTCGTTATTGCAGCCAGGAAGCTCAGGCCTTACTTCGACGCCCACCCTGTCGTGGTATTAACTGACCAGCCCCTGGAGAAAGTGTTGGAGAAGTTTGAAAAAACTGGAAGACTGTTGAAATGGGCTGTAAAGCTAAAGGGGTTGGGAATATCTTATCAGTTCAGGTCTGCCATCAAGGCACAAGCCTTGGCAGACTTTCTGGCAGAATGTTCTCATTCGGAAGAAGATGATCTACCCGCCGGAGAATGGGTAGTATACACGGACGGGTCCTCGACAGCCAATGGTGCGGGGCAGGGATTGTGCAAACCAGCACCGAGAGAGCGGACTTCGAGCATGCGCTCAGGTTCACCTTCCCTACATCAAACAGCAAGGCCGAATACGAAGCTGTATTAGCAAGCATTAACCTAGCTAAAGCTGCAGGGGCCGAGAGACTCGTCATGGCAATGGACTCCCAACTCATCGCCAACCAGATTAATGGAGAGTACGAAGCCAGGGACCAGGCCATGGTCGCCTACCTAGAAAAAGTGAAGCAGGAATTATCAGGGTTAAAGTCCTATGAGATCAAACAAATCCCCCGGTCCCAGAACAACCGGGCAGACGCCCTGTCGAAACTGGCCCGTTCCAGCCTGCAGGACATAAGGAGGTCAGTCTGGGTGGATGTGCTCCAAGAAAAATCCACTACACCCTGCCAGCAGGTCGGTGTCGTTTGAGAAGCGGAATCTGAAGACTGGATGACCCCAATCATTCAATTCAAGAAGTATGGAACCCTCCATCAGACCCAGTGCAGAAAAGAAGAATGTCAGCAAAAGTCGCCTGGTTCATATTAATTGGCGAAGAACTGTAAAAAAAATTGTTCTCTACACCCCTGCTCAGGTGTCTGGGGGCAGGGCAGGCCGCAGAGGTGCTAGATGATATCCACTCAGGAATCTGCGCCCATCATATAGGAGGAAGGTCGTTGGCACACAAGGCCCCTGAGGGCAGGATATTATTGGCCGACCCTGCTTGCTGACGCCAAGAGTCTGACCCAGAAATGTCAAAAGTGTCAACTCTTCGCCCCCTCAATACATGCTCCTGTCCAGGACTTGAGACCAATCTTGTTCCCTATCCCTTTCACTCAATGGGGGATGGACATTCTGGGTCCATTCGCCACGGCAACCGGGGGCAGGAAGTTTCTAATAGTGGGAATCAATTATTTTACCAAGTGGATTGAAGCTGAAGCCGTCCCCAACATAACAGAGCCGGCAGTTCGGAAAGTAATCTCGAGAAACATCATGACAAGATATGGCCTGCCGAAAGTGTTGGTTTTTGACCATGGAAGGCAATTTGACAATGATCCCCTGAGAGCCTGGCTGGAAAGCCACGGCATAGCTGTCGCCTACTCAGCTGTCTGCCACCCCCAGGCCAACGGGCAGGCTGAGGCAGCAAACAAGCAAATACTGAACGGATTAAAAAAGATGGTAGATGAACTCAAAGGAATGTGGGCTGACGAGTTACCAAGTGTACTATGGTCAATCAGGACCACCAGGAAAGAGTCCACAGAGCAAACTCCTTTTGGCCTGGTCTACGGAGCCGAAGCCCTACTGCCCATCGAAGCACGAGTTCCCACCCTGCGTTACCAGCAGTATGAAAAGGCGAGCAACGAAGTCACGATGGCTGAGGCTCTTGATCTAATAGGAGAGATAAGACAAGAGGCATGCATCGATATTGCCGCCTACCAGCAACGAATGAAAAAAGCATATGACAAGATGGTGAAAACAAGGAGATTTCAGGTAGGGGACCTTGTCCTGCGCAAAACGCATGCCGTGGGCAAATCAAGAGAGCATGGAAAATTAAGTGCCAATTGGGAAGGCCCATATGAAGTGACCCGGATTTTGGGACCAGGCACCTACCGAATTGCTAACCTTGAAGGCCAGGAGCTGGCCGCCCACTGGAATGCGGATTCACTGAAGAAATATTATGTCTAGCACTAAGAAACTGAGAGTTTCCCTTTTTTCCAAAAATTGGCGGAGGACGATCAGAATAGAATGTCGACGACTCCGACCATGGATGTTTTAAGTTTTGCAAGAAATAAAAGAATCTTGAATCTATACTCGTTGTCTGTTCAAAATTGCATTTTCACACACAAACGAGCAGGGGGCAATAGGGGAGCGCCCCTGTTGCTAAAGCCAAGGAAAACAGGCCCCCCAACAAAAATCCAGAATCCCCCTGACTGCCCAAAGGCGGGCAGGGGGCAAGCCCCCTGGACTTTGACAGAAAGCCAGGGTCAGGCTAAGCGAACAAGGACTGAGTCGCACTCAACCTTGTATAAAAAACACCAGAATCCCCCTGAATGCCCAAAGACAGACAGGGGGCAGGCCCCCTGGACTTTGACAAAAAGCTCGGGTCAGGCTGAACGAACAAGGACTGAGTCACACTCAACCTTGTATAAAAAACACCAGAATCCTCCCGACTGCCCAAAGGCAGGCAGGGGGCAGGCCCCCCTGGACTTTGACAAAAAGCCAGGGTCAAGCCAGAACTTGAAGAAAGGTAAAAAATAAGTGCATAACAGGCGAAAAGAAACATTCATAAAAATAGTGCGAAGCATTCATAGAATTTACAAAACAAAGATAAAATACAAATCCAGACACAAGAGTTAAAAAATTACATCCGCCGGCAGCCGGCCACATCAGGGCCCGGCGCGCAAAAAAAGATTGAAGAGTCAGCGAGGAAGCAAAGGCGCAGAAGGATAAGGACAGGACCCCTCAGAAGACGACTGCCCTGCATGTTATGCAAGGGGGCACCCTTATCAGCATCAGGAGTCTCCTCAGGCGATCCATCAGCTCTGGCCTCATTCTTGGCAGCGTAAAGGGCCCGAAATACATCCTCATCAAAATCGGGAAGCATCTCTCTGATAACCTCCATAACAAACTTCAGGGAGGAAGTGGCCCCAGCGTTAAAATGCTCTACCACCGCAGAGTTGGCCTCATTGATCAGGTCGTCCTTCTCTATGCACCATCTCTCGCCCTTCGCCTTCAAATCATCCTGCGCCCTCTGAAGGTCTGAACCAGCCTTGGTTAGACGATCCTCCAGGTTAGACGCTTTCCTCTTGAAATGCTCCAGCTCGGCAATCGTCTTCCTTGCCCGCTCCAGCTCAGCTGCCGCCTGTTTAGCCTGCTCCAGCTCCACTGCTAGGTTAGTTGCTTCCCTCACAGCTCTCTCACCCTGGGCTTTCCACCGGACTGCTTCGTCCTTATCCTCTCCCAGCTCGCCCTCACACTTAGCCAGCTGATCCCTCAAGCTGGCAATCAGAGTGACATCCCTCTCAACCAACGCCAAGCGTTCAGGGAGAGGGCACCCAAGAGTAACACTTAACTCCTCGTCGCTTAAACGGCTTAAGGCCACCAGCTCCGAAGAGGCCTGGAACACCCTGGAGCAGCGCTGAATAAACTGGATCACCTGACTAGTGGAGTAAGTCAGGGACTTGGTGAGATGATCCGCCAGCGAAGCGGTAGAGTTAGAGAGCAGGGCAGAAGCATCGATGCTCTCGCCAGCAGTAAAGTGAAACTCTGCATTTTCCTAGGAAAACAAGGTGCCTGGAACATCGCGAGCAGGCCGCTTGGCCTCAGGCGTGCTGGCGTAGGCCTCCAGGTCCACCACCGAGACATCATCCAGCGTTTCCATGTCTTTTCTCTTTCTACCGACCAGGGGGCGGCTTTCCCCAGTATCCTCAGAGTCTGAAGGCTTTGACTCCGCTGGAGGCTTAGTCCCATCAGGGGAGCCTCCCCGCCTGCTAGCAGAGGAAGGGGTAGCCTCTGAGGCAGCCTCCCCTTCTGCATCCCTGACGGCTGAGGCCGGAGCCGCAGGGTTTACCGGAGTTGGATTTGGGGGAAGAGGAGGAAACTTCACCCTGTTGATGGACAAACTCTTCACGAACTTCATCAAGGTTTGCTTCTTGAAGTCAGAAGGAAGGGGGGATGTTTGGCGAAGGCCGAGCAGTTCTCGTTCATGCCAAAGTCTCTCAACTCGTTCCTCTACCAAAGGCAAGTGGCAGGGTCTGCTGAAAGACGAAAGATAGTTGAATAAGCACACAAATAAAAACAAGGCGAAGGAAATTTGAGTGCTGACAGAATCCCTGAGCTACCTGCACTAAGACCGGGGTTTAGGCCCACCCTAGTCAGATAATTATCAGTCGCTATAAGCTGGGCGTGGGGGAGCTAGATGTCAGGACCATATGAGCCCCTCCTGTCCTTGGACGAGGCAAACCGGGCAACCAAATCTTTTTCTAGCTGAGTCAACCTGACCTCAAGAGCTCTCCCCCCAACCTCAGGGTGATACTCTTGGCGTGTCTCCAGCCGAGTATGGACATGATTCCTAAAATGACGAGGAATCCTCCATCCCGTAGCGCTGTGCACATAGAGGAAATTGTCTTTCCAATCCTTCAGGCTACTCAAAACCGGCCATACCAGGGAGCTCTTCTTCTGGCGAAGGATGGAAAAGTAACCTGGGGAGCCACCCCCTTCATTAGAAGACACCATCTGAAGGCCAACCATAAACCTTAGAGCGTTTATGGATGTCTCCACGCCCCAGAACAGGCAGGTCCAGGTGTAAGCAATCAACGACCTGACGACAAGGGCTGTTAACTGGGCGACGGCCACATTCATGCGTCGGAAAGCCTCCTCCAGAAATGGGTGAAGGGGAAAGCGCAGGCCAAATTCGAAACATTTGTCGTACACAGCAATACAGCCCGCAAGGGGATTGCATACTGTGTCCTTCTCCCCGGGGACGACAATAGTATCCCCAAAATTATAGAGCTTGGCTATAGCCTCCTCAACACTCTTTTTCAGAATTAGGTCTCGGTTTTTGGGGGCCGGGTATGTTCTCAGAGGAATCTTATATTTGGCCCTATCTAAGTAGTAGGCCCTCCTCGTCTCCCTGGGGATGAGTGGGCCGACGATTGTAGAGACGTCGATTTCTAACGCCTCGTCGTCAGAATCAATAACGTCGAGGGGAGCAGGCTCAGGGGAATTAGCACCCCCACTGTCCTCTGAATGGTCTTCCTCGACCATCCTGACACCTTGTCCCTCGGAGGAGGAGGCAAGGTCAACATTAACATTGTCTCTACCCCCCGTCCTTTCAGTCGAAAGACTAGAGAAAGGGAGAACCCGAGCACAAGGGTTGACCATGGTAATCAAAGAAATAGGGAAAAGCGAAAGAATAGAAAGACAAGGAAGACAAGGACTAGGACTCTAACCTAATTAGCAGTCGCTGGATGAAGACGCGAGAAATTTCCTCAGTCTAAAGAGCGCTTGGCAAAAAGAAAATTTGAGAAAGGGGGTTCGTAAAATTTTGGATGTGTAAAAAGGGGGAATAAAGGGGGAACTGATGCTTATATAGGCGCAGGAAGACGAAGAGCTACCCAATCAAAGAGTTTTTTCCAAGAAAAGCCCCCCCACGTGTCACACATCCAAAATTGAACCACCTATCACTTCCCAAGGAGCCTCGAGAAGGCAACAAGAGAAGAGAAAGACATCATTACATGACATCATCAATTCAAAAAAAAGGAAAGACGAAAGATGATGACAAAACAAAAGCCCACCTGATTCTCATTATTTGAAAGGCCCAAGAGGCCAAGATTACGAAACAAAGTGGAAACAAAAGATACAAAAAGAGCCTAACAGTTTGGCTCAAACAGCCTGCATATATATGCAGGTCAGGCCTAATCATCGTCATAACCCGAGGAGTAATCCTCAGGGCTGTCATGACCACCTGCATCAGAGCCCCAATCCCAGCTATCGGAGTCCTCGAACGGGTCAACATGGCCCTCCTCCTCATCCTTTCCAGATGAGTAGCCCTGGCCTTCACTGTCTTCTGAGTCGTGACTACTCACGTCCCAGTCCCTGCCATAAGGGGCCACCCCGGCACCTTCACGAGAGCCACGGTCTTCCCGCCTCGCCAAGGGAGAGGAAGGGCCTGACTCAGGGGAAGAGCCCAATTCAGGGCAGGTAGGATCAAATTGTTCAGGATGCAACCAAGGGAAACATGCGTAGCACCTCCTGTCAAAGAAACCTCCCGCCTGGGAGCAGCGTCTGGGTGTGGGCCCAGCAGGAGATGGGGACTTTTTGGGGCGCTTGCCAACCCTGGATAAAGATTTCCTCCTAGCAACCCAAGGAAGGCGGGAACGCATTTGCCTACTGCGGCGAAGAGACAGATGAACCTGCCTTGGGTATCTCAGCCTCCGGCGCCCCCTGAAGCAGAGGACGTCCACGTAAACCCCGCAACGAAAAACTGTTTTTCTCACCCACGACATCTTTTTCTTTCTTTTGAGAAGAGTGAAGCAAAGTGGAGATGGATTGTGAGGACAATGAAGTAAAACCAGAATATATAAAAGAACAAAAGCAAGGTATTAATGGCGTCTCAACCACTTCTGCAAAGAGGTGAGCCAATCACCAACCTGACACACTGTTCGAGAATCCACTTTGCAAAGAGGAGTAATCATGAAAGAAGACGTTTAAACTCTTTGCATACCCAGAGAAGTTAAGGCTCTCTCCCTCGGGAACATGCGATGCATTTAATGCAAAGGTGTTCATGAAGTCAACCTCCCGCCATCCCAATCAAGATGTCGCCTGCTAAACAGGAGCCCCGCTCCTCCTCAGCCGGCGAGGGCCAATTGATGGGGGTCGGTAGCCTGCCACGGGTCGCCCATTAATTCAGACCCTGGGGAAGCCCGACCCAAGAATAAGAAGCGGCTTACTTGGCAGGCCATCAGAACGAAGCCTAGTTGAAGTCTCCAAGAAGGCCTCAGCTGCTCACAGCTCCAAGGCAAGCCCCCCCCCCCCCCCCCCCCCCCCCTCCCCCCGCTTACCAGACAGGACGCGCTGGTCCCTGGCAGGGTCAGGGGGAGGAACCAGAACCCTCCGACCAGGCCTAAGGTAAAGAGGAATGAGTCGACGAGGTGGACCCACGTATCACCCACTCATCCACTCACACCTCCTCTCTCACTCTCTCCTTTCCCTCTCTTGTGGAAAGGTATAAATACTTCACCACTTCCCACAATAAAAGGGTTGGACTTTCTCTTTCTAGACTCTCACTCTAAAACCGCCACCTTACTCCTCACGAGTAAGGTTCCTAAAGGCTATTCACGGACTGACTTAGGCATCGGAGAGGGTTCCCCCGGACACCTCCGGGGCCCTGTGCGTTCCTTGTGCGGGGTGCAGGCCAACTCCGCTGGGAAGGTCCGACCATCGGAGTAAGAGGACAGAGGGATCTGAAGGATTTGACGATCATTATCGAAGCAACAATATCAAGTACTGAAACCCGGATCCGATTCGGGTTAATTGTTTCCATACCGGAACATTTTTTATTCCGATTTGGACTAGAGGTAACATCGATGTTACTCGGTATTTCATGATTTTAATTGTGTATTTGCATGTATATTTTTATATTTCATTTTCGACAATATATGTATGTCATATAATCTGAAAAAAAAATTAAGTTGAAAATTTGCATGTTTCGGTATTTTCTTTATCGCTTTTACGAGATTAACGATTAAATCGTCATATTAAGTTGTAAAATCGTAATATTCGGCCTAAACTTGTAATATATGATTATATTCTGTAAAATGAGGTTTTTGATGATTTTTAATAATTTGGTATTTTGTCTGACATTTTAGTTATCGATTATTGAATTATTACCGTTTACGTACAAAAACGATTAAAAGCCGGTTTTTAGTTCTAGTACTTAAACATTTTATTTTGATCTGTAATTTGACATGGGTAATATATCTGATGAAAAAGAATTTTCTGAATGTTTTCATAATTTTTCGGATTTGTTATGTGGGTGAATTAATTAATCACTTTAAATCATCGTTTATCGTTAAAACCGTGTTTGTCGTTTAAATTCTCGATTTCTGGTCTTTTGTTTAAATCAGGAAAAAATATGTTTATGATGGTTTCATAATAAAATGTAATCTTATGACTTTTAGTGCTCTAATAAAATGTTAGGAACGATAAGTTTTATTAATGGAATCGTTAATTGTGAAAACGAATTTTAAAAGACGGTTTTAACGGAATTTGCTTAATATGGTGATGGGGGATAAAACCCTCAGACGCTTGGGCCCAACTCCCAGGACTGAGAAGGCCCAACTAGGTCCTAGCCGACCCTAGAGGCCGAACCCCCTATCAGACGACCCCCTTTACGGGTAGTCATTAACTGACTCAGAGAGACTTCTCTACTGATCACTATGCTGATGTCATGGGTGACATCACCCTACTACATCCTTCCCCCTATAAATACCCCACTTAGGGTGAGGGGAAGGGGGCAATGGATTCACACATATTTCCCCCTATTATCTCTCTACCTCTCTTATCTCCCTAAATATCTATATTCAGTCATACAATTTACTGACTTGGGCGTCGGAGGCTCCGCCCCGGGGTTCCCCGGACCCGGAGTTCACCTTGCAGGATCACCGTCGGCACGCATCTGGAGCCGAGGAGAACCTCGAACCTCAAGGTCAGGGACCCGTTTCCATACCGGAACAATTTGGCGCCGTCTGTGAGGACAACGGTTGTGCTCACGAATTACCTACAAAAATCAACCACTCCCAAATACAATTTTTTCCGGATCTGATCTTCATCTTCGAGATAGATCTACCGAAATCGATCATTAAAATAAAAGTTCCCAGATCTTCTCGCAGTAGAGGAGAGAGATCAACAAAGGAATTTGTGTTCATTGTTATGGTTCGTCACTGTGAATAAACATGGATCCATGGAACAACTTTTCCTAGACAACAAAAAACCCCACAAAACGTACCATTGGAGTACTGGGTATACAATCAGAAAGAAAGGAAGAATCTACTAAGAAATAGAACGAAGAAAAGCATGCTAGGCATTAATTGATTGCAGTAGAGGATGAAATACAACTACAATTCCCAGATCTAATTCTTTTTGAGAAGTTAAGCAATTAGTCAGCTTGTCAAATTCATTTCACGCTCAAATGTCATATACTGGAGTTTACATCTACTGTATTTAATTGAAAATTCATAGTACATGAAGGATGGAAACTTTGATTTTCAAAGAGCAATACACCACAAGTCAACGACGAAGATGCTGCATCCAAAAGTCTTAGCCCAACTTTTTAATGGGTGCATTTAAGATCTGATATATTTTACAAGTCTACGGAGAAATGACTTCGGTACATCCAAAGTTTGGCTCTGTAATCAAGAAAATTCCATGTAGGTTTGTTTTTAATAAACAAGTGAGAGCAGCTCGTCAGGACCATGAATTTGTCAAAGTTTATGTCACTTCCGCGACGAGTCTCAGCATGGTGCAGCTATGTAACTATGGTGCACCCGAGTAATCGAGTTGGCCGCCTTCAAAATTGTGGAGCTGGCCATACCCAGGCCTTCGATCAGGCTTCTGGCCGACGGATGTCCGATCCGGTTTAACTCATCACAACCTCCGATCAAATGAAATGTTTTAAGTAAAGCACGACTTTCGAGCGTGGTTGCCTCCGAGCAGCACCGTTATGCACTCCGACCGAGCACGCCATCGAGTAGCTCAAGCAAACCAATCATAATTTTGGAAAAACAAATTCTTTACCTTCTTGTTGGAAACAATTGGCCGACCCTCGGTCACTTATATCAGCCCTCAAGTCAGCCGAGCTGCCGTCTCGACCTTCGAACCAACAGAACTCGGAATCACAAAGCCACTGTCGAATCAGTCACTCTTTGAATCAAGACTCCAGCTAGCATCAACCTTACACCAAGGAGTGAGAGAATGATATTATAGCATCAAACAAACCGTTAGCCTGAAAGAGGAACATGGATTGATTAATTAAAGTCAAGGAGACTCCTTGGTGCAAACTCTTGAGAAAGGAGTAGGTGGACAAAGGAGCGTGTGCTGTCAACCAATTTCTAAAGGTGAGTGTGCTCTCTTGTTTTCTATATTTGACTGATGCATGCACCATGTTATTGACCAATGGTCAAAATTCACGTAGAGAAAAAGGTCTAGTTTTGATTAACCCGTATCTGACTTTTTGTACCCTCGATAAAACATTCACAAATTAGCTGGGTCACAAAAAATTATCCAACCTTTCAATCCCTCCAAAGATATTCACATATACTTCACAAGAATTAGCCAAAAATTGTCGGAGTTGTGAGACAAAAAATACCAAGCACAAAAAATGACCCAACTTTTTGCCCGTCACAAAAAACTTCTCAAGAAATTTAGCCGAAAAATGGTGAAGATAAGTCACAAAAATGAGTATCAAATGAGCTCAATGTTTGTAGCTTGACGGAGACATGACCCAGCCGACTTACGGCTCGGCCAAGATGCTGCCCAGCCGACTTACGGCTCGTCCAAGATGTTGCCCTGCCGATTTACGGTTCGCCCTGCCGACTTACGACTCGGCCCTACCGACTTACGGCTCGGCGAAGATGTTGCCCTGCCGATTTATGGTTCGCCCTACCGACTTACGGCTCGGCAAAGATGTTGCCCTGCCGATTTACGGTTCGCCCTGCCGACTTACGACTCGGCCCTACCGACTTACGGCTCAGCCAAGATGTTGCCCTGCCGACGTACGGCTCAACCTCGACGCCTGCAGAGACCACCTAGGTCCGTCAACCACCATGTGAAATTCTACGAAGACAAGATTAATATTTACCCATCACCTATTCATTACTCTCATAGCTAATGGGTAGGGGGCAATAGGGGAGGAGCCCTTGTTGCAAAATCCAGGGAAAGTACACCCCCCAACAAAAAACAAGGATTGATACACAATTACCCTTGTACAGAGCATAAGTCCCTCTGCCTACCTCTGGGCAGGCAGGGGGCAGGCCCCCTGGACTTCGACCAGAAGCCAGGGTCAGGCCGGGCCCCATTCGCCGAACTATATGTCCCTCTGCCTACCTCTGGATAGGCAGGGGGCAGGCCCCCTGGACTTCGACCAGAAGCCAGGGTCAGGCCGGGCCCCATGCGCCGAATCATAAGTCCCTCTGCCTACCTCTGGACAGGCAAGGGGCAGGCCCCCTGGACTTCGGCGAGAAGCCAGGGTTAGGCCGGGCCCCAGGCACCGAATCATAAGTCCCTCTGCCTACCTCTAGGCAGGCAGAGGGCAGGCCCCCTGGACTTCGACCAGAAGCCAGGGTCAGGCCGGACCCCATGCGCCGAACCATAAGTCCCTCTGCCTACCTCTGGGCAGGCAGGGGGCAGGCCCCCTGGACTTCGGCTAGAAGCCAGGGTCAAGCCGAGCCCCATGTGCCGAATCATAAGTCCCTCTGCCTACCTCTGGACTGGCAGGGGGCAGGCCCCTTGGACTTCGGCAAGAAGCCAGGGTCAGGCCGGGCCCCATGCGCCGAACCATTAGTCTCTCTGCCTACCTCTAGGCAGGCAGGGGGGCAGGCCCCCCTGGACTTCGACCAGAAGCCAGGGTCAGGCCGGGCCTCATGCGCCAAACCATAAGTCCATCTGGCTACCTCTGGGCAGGCAAGGGGAAGGTCCCCTGGACTTCGGCAAGAAGCCAGGGTCAGGCCGGGCCCCATGTGCCGAACCATAAGTCTCTCTGCCTACCTCTGGGCAGGAAGGGGGCAAGCCCCGCTGGACTTCGACCAGAAGCCAGGGTCAGGCCGGGCCCCATGCGACGAATTATAAGTCCCTCTGCCTACCTCTGGGCAGGCAGGGGGTAGGCCCCCTGGACTTCGGCGAGAAGCCAGGGTCAGGCCGGGCCCCATGCGCCGAATCATAAGTCCCTCTGCCTACCTCTGGGCAGGCCCCCTGGACTTCGACCAGAAGCCAGGGTCAGGTCGGGCCCCATGCGCCGAACCATAAGTCTCTCTCCCTACCTCTGGGTAGGCAGGGGGCAGGCCCCCTGGACTTCGGCAAGAAGCCAGGGTCAAGCCGAGCCCCATGCGCTGAATCATAAGTCCCTCTGCCTACCTCTGGGATGGCAGGGGGCAGGCCCCTTGGACTTCGGCAAGAAGCCAGGGTCAGGCCGGGCCCCATGCGCCGAACCATTAGTCTCTCTGCCTACCTCTGGGCAGGCAGGGGGGGCAGGCCCCCCTGGACTTCGACCAGAAGCCAGGGTCAGGCCGGGCCCCATGCGCCAAACCATAAGTCCCTCTGCCTACCTCTGGGCAGGCAAGAGGCAGGCCCCCTGGACTTCGACTAGAAGCCAGGGTCAGGCCATGCCCCATGAGCTGAACCATAAATTCCTCTGCCTACCTCTAGGAAGGCAGGGGGCAGGCCCCCTGGACTTCGAACAGAAGCCAGGGTCAGGCCAGGCGGCAAAGCCGAACCAGCAAGGCCTGAGGCACAATTAGCCTTTTTTAAAAACGTATATAAGCCCCTCTGCCCACCTCCATTCAGGCAGGGGGCAGGCCCCCTGGACTTCGACCAGAAGCCAGGGACAGGCCGGGCGTCATAGGCGAGCCAGCAAGGCCTGAGGCACACTCAACTTTGTGTAAAACATAAGTCCTTCTGTATGCGTCAAACATGCAGGGGGCATGACTGTCGAACTTCGGCCAGGTTCAATGATCGGTCGAGGTAGGTCATTCGATTGACAAGGCCTAATGAATACTTGGCCTTGTAAAAAATATAAGTCATTCTGCCTACATCAGTGCAGGCAGGCGGCACGTTCCTCGAGCTTCGACCAAAGCTCATAGATCGGCCGAGCCAAGATCGCTGACCGACAAGGCGTTAAAATTAAATACTCGGCTTGTATTTAAGCATAAGTCCTTATGTCTGCCTCCAAACAGGCAAAGGGCACGGCCCCCAGGACCTAGACAAGGTCCATAAACTACCTTGGCAGGCCTCTGGCACCCTGACACATCCGTATGAGATATACCAGGGCATAAGCGTTGATCACAAGACTTGGTGATCACCTGGTCATGTATAGAATGATAAAACCCCATGTACACCTCCGAGTACACAAAAGGCATGACGTCTGACGCCCTGACAGAGTCCAAATGACGCTAGGGCAGACGCGCCAACAAGGCCTAGTGAATACTTGGCTTTGCATAAAAAAACAAAGTCCGTCATTCAGTTTGTCGGTCCAACCATGCTTGGCACCAGACCCGCATACTCAGTATCCGACTCCGCTGAGGGCAAATTGATGGGGGATAATACCCCCAGACGCTTGGGCCCGACTCCCAGGACTGAGAAGGCCCAACTATGTCCTAGCCGACCCTAGAGGCCGAACCCCCTATCAGACGACCCCCTTTACGGGTAGTCATTAACTGACTCAGAGAGACTTCTCTACTGATCACTATGCTGATATCATGGGTGACATCACTCTACTACATCCTTCCCCCTATAAATACCTCACTTAGGGTGAGGGGAAGGGGGCAATGGATTCACACATATTTCCCTCTATTATCTCTCTACCTCTCTTATCTCCCTAAATATCTATATTCAGTCATACAATTTACTGACTTGGGCGTCAGAGGCTCCGCCCCGGGGGTTCCCCGGGCCCGGAGTTCACCTTGCAGGATCACCGTCGGCACGCATCCGGAGCCGAGGAGAACCGCGAACCTCAAGGTCAGGGACCCGTTTCCATACCGGAACATATGGAATTTTGGAAATCTGGAAAAATAATAGTTTATGTAAAAATCATGATTTTTAAGTTTAATAATAATTTTTGGATATTAATACAAAAATCGTTTGGTAATTACTATTTTTATTAATCGTTATTGTCGAGATTAGACGATTAACTGGAAAACTTTTTTAAAACCAAGTTTAAGAATTCTGGAAAATTTTCTTTGCTGGACAGAATGTCCATAAATATATTTTAGCTATTTTATGTAATTTTTGTACTATTTATTAGAGTCCTTAATTAATAGTTTTGATTTTTGGACAAAATTACGATTTATCGTTAAAACTATTTGTTTCACCTAAAAGAATTATTTTTCCAGCCATTTTGAAAATATTTAAATCTGAAACTTTAAGATTTAAATCATCCCTTAACATACTCCAAATATGTTCAATGGTTTACATTAAATAAAATACGTTAAAGGATTTAATTTGACATTTGCCGTAAACTCCTATTTATAATCGTATTGTCGAAACTAATCATAATTAGGGAATTTTAGCTTTGTAACTTTTTAAAACACCTTGATTAGTAATATTAAAATGTTTAAGACATTTTTAATCATTTTATAAACACTCGTATGATATTTTAATAATTTCATAAACCCAATTGTTCTCGTTTTATAAATTAATATCGTTAAGGCCGAAAGTATTAGTTTTATAAATCTATATCGTTTACTAAAAATGTCGTATTAGTATAAACTATTATTTTTGCTATTTTTATATGATACTATTTTTAGTAAAGTTTCTAAAAATAGAAGTTTTCTAAAATAGAAAGTTTCCTCTTTTGGAAAGTGATCCTTTTTCCTTTTGATCTCTTATTGTTTAAAATGATTATATCTTTTGAATATCGATAATGGATTTTTTTGGAGTTATGGAATAAGGACAAGTGTGGGTTTAGAGTAATATAGTGTGGGATGTACGTTTTTGCCATCAACTATAAAGTCGGTGTGCCTAATTGAGGCACATTTGGTCGTTGAACTGGGCGTAGTTTTGACCTTAAGCTAGATATCGCATCGTGTTAGTCGCCGTTAGCTGAACTAGACATATTTGTTGTCTAGGAGGGGTGTGCACTACTTAAACCAGGACCTCGCTGCACGTAGTCCTGTTATAGTTGAGTTGCCTAGTTAGAGACTGGATTCTATTATGAGTTAAGTCTACAGTTCTCGAATCTAGTTTTCAGTATTATCCTAGTGTAAGTCTAGATCCTACACTAATTTTATCCATAACGCCATTTTGAATATTTTTATTATTATCGATATAATTTGGTTGCAGGTTGGCAAATGTTTTATGTTTTCTTCGGAAAACTCATTTTTATTATATTGTTTCGATTCGTGAAGTTTTTCACTGAAAGCTTATTTTCATTATAATGTCTTACTGTTTTCCGTTTTTACTAATTTTCTATAGTAGTAATTATAGTTTTAAAATCCTGTCATACGGCTGGGAGAACGTTGACGTTGCTCCCCACTGATTGTGGCTGTTATGTTTAAACATGGCAGGTATACATGTTCCGGGTGTGGGCTAGCGATTAGTGTGGATCTTGCTTATTTATTTTAATAATTATGTCTTATGGATTGTTTAAACCCCTTTTGTGGATTGTTTTAAATTTTGGCCATTTTATTTAAGGCCTATTGTTCGACTTTACCATTTTAATTTTACTAAGACATAGTTACAGCGTGTTTTAATCCCGACTCTACAGTGTTTCCGCCACTGTATCGCGTTAGATTTTCTAGGGGATTACAGACTTTAGTACTTGCAACATCGTAGGTTCAAGACTCCCACATTTTATCACACACATTTCATGCTCCTCGTGCAAATCTACTTCACCTTAAACGTCCATGGGTGTGGCATCAAATTCATTGATTACCGCCTAGGTATGATTTGTCGTCACAACGTCATCCAAGTCCAAGATGATCTTCCCTTCTCTGGATAGTTGCATGATTTTTTCCTTGAGGGTGATGCACTTCTCCAAAGGATGGCTCACCAATCTATGGTAACGACAATAATTTGGATCGTTCGTCTTGTTCGCTTGTTCCGAGCGCTTTGACTCAGGTGGTTGGATGATTTTCTTCTCAAGTAGATCGTCAAGCATGCCTGACAAATCTGAGTCAGGGAACGGGTATTGTTTGGACTGCAACTCCTTTAGTGTTGGTTTTTCACGCTTGAAGTCACTTGTGTACGTTTTCTTGCCTTTGTTTTGCTTGGGTTTTCCCGAAATTTTGACGGGCTCACTGGTGGTGGTTACATTCACTGTTTCATTGGAAGAGTTTTTGGAACCCTTATCATTTTTCTTGAATTCTTTCTTTTCTGATGTTGCATTGAAAGAAGATGATCGAGTCTTTCTACGTGCCTTGATTGTCAGCTCCATATCATGAGCATGAGTCGCCAGATCTTGAAAGTTTCGAGGTTTGATACCGTTCAAGATGTAGAGCAGGTCCCACTTCATGTCATTGATGCACATTTCAACTACAGAACCCTCGCTAAGGCGATCCTTGCACTCCAGACTTAGGGCATGCCATCGGTTAATCTATTCTACAACGGACTCCTCTTCCCACTGAGTAGTTTTTGTCAACTCACTTATGCTCACAATGCGCCGTGTGTTGTAGAACCTATTCATGGAATCGCTCTCCAAGCGATCCCAACTGTCGATGGACTTAGAACCTAAGTCCGTGTACCAATCAAAGGCAATGTCTTTGAGAGAGTGAATGAACTTTTTCACCAACAAGTCGCCATCAGTCTCTGCGTTGTTGCAATTAAGTTTCGATGAAGTGTGCAATGTGTTGTTCGGGTTGCCTTTCCCGTCGAACTGCTGGAACTTGGGAGGTTGGTAGCCTGAAGGCATGCGCATGGTATCGGTCCTCTTTGTATATGGCTTCACATAACGCAGTTTGTTGGAAGCTCCTTCATCTAACTGATTCTTGATAGTATTGTTAATCAAATCACGCAGCTGTTCTTGGGTGAGAGGTTTTGCACCACCCTTTTTGCCACCATCTTTCTCACCGTCACTCTCAACTTCACTTTCGCTATCTCCATGGTGACTAGAATCACTCTTGTTACGAAGATCCTCCATTTATTTTTGAAGATTTCTATCATCTTGTTCTTCTCCTCGTTTTCCTTCATTATTTTTTCAAGGAGTTTGTTCATGTTTGCCACTTGCTCTTCGAGAGTAGAGCCACCAATAGTCATCACTGATGCAATAATAGGGGCTTCAACTTCCTTTTTCTTTGGGGGAGTTTTCTTCTACTTGCGAGGGGATGCACTGGAAGACTTCAACTCCTTCTGATTTGTCTTTGAAGGTAAAGCAGCCTTGCGAGGGGATCCACTTTTGGGGGATCCACTTATGGAACTCAACATCTTGTGCTCCTTGCTTGGAGATGAATAAGTCTTGAGCAAAGCAGTAGCAACAACAGTAGCAATGGACTCAATGGAGTACCTACGCGGCCTTCTGGGAGCATTAGCAGCACGTAGGCTAGCAGCGGCGGCATTGACAGCAGCCTTCTTCGCCATTACTCTAGTGCACACACCAGCATATTCCATGGCTAATTTGAGAAGCTCATAGAGGATTGATGCATAGGATTGCTTAGGTGTGCTCGAAGTGTTTTCTGGGAAAGACATCTTCTTGTTGAAGTAGCTTACTTGTGTAATAGAGATAAGAGATAGAGAGTTCACGTTGGGTTCACCAAAAATTTGTAACAACAAATTTTGTATCGCGATATTATAAATATCTGTGATACAAAACTGGAGAAACAAATTAAAATATTAATATCAGAAAAGTTTAAGTGTTCAATTCTATATTCTTCCTCTTATTCTACTACGTTGTTTTAGGCACACTTCAACGATCTTCGTGAGGCGTTCCTTGCTTAACTTTTAGCTTCTTGGGAGAGTCGCGATGACTTGAGTCTCCTTTCAAAGCTTGATGTCGATTTGATCTCCTTAAGTAGGCGGCACGATTTTGTAGTGATTTTTGCTACTTGGAAGGAATGATACTTCGAGAATTTCAGAGCTTGTGTAGTCTTATTTTCTCTTCACTTCTTGTAGTGATCAGTTTTGTATTGTACTCCATATATTTTTTGTTTTGTTGTCCCCAAAAATGTTGGAGAATCCCTCTATTTATAGAATTTCTCATCCACTCTTGTTGGACTCGAGGTTTGGCTTTTTGAAAGTTCGACTTCTCTTCGGGCCCAATTGACCATTTCTTGACTTTTAGGTCAAATTTGGACAATGCTTAACATTTGGGTCAAGTTGACACTTTCTTGAGATTTGGACCAGATCAACTAGCGCTTGACTTTTAGGTAAAATTGACTATTGCTTGACTTTTTGGTTAACTTGATATTTTCTTGACTTTTGGGCCAAGTTTACATTTTCTTGACTTTTGGGTCAAGTTTACAACTATTTGACTTTTGGGTCAGATAGTCAAGTTCGGAACTGGATTGATCTGACTTTGAATTTTACGGGACGAATATAATTAAATTAAGTCAAAATTTGTTATTGACTTAGAATAATTAGTTTCTTGTATTTCGACACTTAATTAAATTTTCCGTGTCTACATACTCGACTCATCTAACAAATCTTTGTCCAAAAACATGATTCATGACATTGAGTTAACGAACTAGATTGAAAAGCGCCTTGTTCATTCCGCATTTTCCTTGTTCTTCTAACATATGGAATTCGTTTGAACTCCATGTTATCTTCACTTCTTATTTTGTTCAAGCTTCAATATGATATTAGCCTAAATCTCGTGCAAATTGCACGGTGGCATAAAAAAAGACGTGACGAAGTGATTGACAAAATAACGAATCGTTTACATTGATACAAACCGCAATTGCTGAGATCAAAATAAGTAATACAATAATTCGACAAATTTTGATATACGACATTAGTAATAGTGTCGGAAGTATATTTATTGCTATCATAAATAAGGATCTTCAATCCACGCTTGTTGGTAATCGTTGATATTGCGACGTATTGCTGGCCATTGGTGAACACGGACTAACTCGAAAAGATGGAGGGAGTATATGTGAAGAGTATTATATTGAAAGTGGACGAACATATAGATACGGGGGGAGTATTACTTTTGTAAGCCCATACGACCATACCTGCTTGCCTACGACATTTTCAAAAACGATTTTTAGAAGTTACAACACATAATTATTCATCTTCAACACAATAATGTTTGCAAGTGTGTACTTAATAAAACAAAAATTTTATAGTCAAATCATTTTTCAGTTATACTCTATTTTTTTATTAGCCTCATTTGAGTTTGACACAAATTTTAAGAAATATATAAAAAGTAAGAGGAAATTGGTGATGAGAGAGAAATACTAATGAATATATTTCCATAAAAAAATGGGGCTAAATTAATTATAAAAAAATCGTAAAAGGAAAATGAAGCTAAACAGATAGATGAAGGGAGTAAGTTATAACTACAGACTTACGGAGTACTACTCCGTATATGATTGTGATAGAAGATAAGTAGAGTGGAGAAATGAAAAGGTTTACTTATCAATGATAATCAAAAGTGATAACCTAATAACGTCATTGTATCAAACTCAAAATTCCAAAACGACGTAGAGTTATCACACGCTTCTCCTAATTGCACAAAACATGTTTGTTAGAAGGGCGAAACGTTGAATAGTTGTTCATTGCATGTTGTATTCATTCGAGTACTCCACAACATTATATGAACAATAATCTACTTTCAAGCTCCTTAAGCCCAGTAATATAATACTCCTCCCGTCTCGTTCATTGTTTGTCTTTGATTAAAATACATCTCACAAAAAATATAAAAGACAAACAAAAAACGGATGTAGTATATTAGTATGAAACTTGATGCAAATACGCAATGGTTATATGGCATACATGCACTTTTTTATGACATTCTTTCTAATTAAGGAAATCGTATATGCCTACACTTGCATATGTCCTTTTATAACAAAAAATTGAAAACATATAGTACTTCGTACTCCAAAAATTCCTGATAAACTTCTAGACTTCTATGGAGTATAATTCATAATAATAGCAGCAAAAAAAACCTTCTTAGTTAAGGGCTTCTTACGTTTCTCCCCGAAATTGGCTGAATTCTCGAACCCATTACAATCAACCTCTGATCCCAACCCATACCCGTCCTTAGGCCACACCACATTCCCATACCGGTACGTACCCTTAGTCTCAAACAACCACCTATTATGATCAAAATCGAATGTGTTTTTAATCGATTTCACCAACAAAAGCCGCTTATTATCCCCTTTAAACTCCGCCATTGATGACAATGGTCTCGCATTGTCCTAAGCTTCACTCCCAAACCACTCGTAACTCAAATCCACTACTTCTCCGCTTGGGTAAATAGTACAACTAAAATAATAAAAACGACTTATAGTAAATAGTACAATAATAAGAATGAATAACGGAATTATATAATGATAAAAACACTTAAAAAAGCATAACAAAACTCATACCCAAATAAAAGTGTAACAGAATTAATCAAATGTCAAAATAAGAACCATAAACAAATCAATCAAAATCATGTGTAACAAAAATCATATCATCGCAATTACTTCGTAATTGTGCGCATTCCAAAGCTCAGATTCATCACTGTCATTTCCTCATTATGAATCTTTACCGCAACAATTACACGGGCTCAAACAGTGTCTTAGGGCCTGGTCGGAAACGGAGGCCCGAGTACGCGATTATGGTAGGTTCTGCTTGCTGAAACCCTGTGGAAATAATGATTAAACACATCAATCGAGTCACTGTAAAAAAAATGAAAAAAAATCAATCAAATGACTTTTAACATACTCTGTATTATTTTATTAATTAAAAACTATAAGCTTGAACTTTGAAAAATGAATGGGAAGACATACTTGAAATTAACGAAATAAAGCTACGGTACGGTGATGGCGAGAGGCTGATTTGACGAAATCAACGAAATCAATAAAGGATGGTGAGAGGAGTTATCTTTGTCGTGAATGTCGTAATGGCGAGACGATGAATGATGAATAGAACGACGCAGGGACGACATATATTCAGATAATTTTGAGAAGAGTGATTGAGACAAATTCACATAGTAATGGAGATTTTAGAGGGAGTAATTGAGTCATTGAGGGGAGATTAATAATGAGGACTAAAAATTACCCCATAGGATAGAGAGATTGATTTTAGTGATAGGAATTACCGAATTAGGGAGAGAAGTGATATTGATAACTGATAAACGTGGGTTCAGTTTAGAAAGAGGTTATTGGGGTTCAAAAAACTATTGTCGTTAGTAGGTTACTTTTTTTTTTACCTTGCTTTTCCACCTCATCGTCATGTCAATGCCATGCAAATGTCTAGGTGGATGCTGACGTGGATGAATATGGGAAGCCTGTTTCTGCTTTAAAAGATAAAGAAGATTATTTGAATCTCATTGAGCTTATATGCTAGACTCGTAGGAAAGTGTATTTAATACGAGTATTATTTTCTAACAAAGCTCAAGTTGAATCTATATCCATGTCATTGCAGCTTGGGTAAAAGTAATGATGTACGAGTATAACCTGATATTTTTGAAAAGTTGATAGTTTGATACTAACGAAATGAAAATAACACGATCCCGAAACAATCACCCGCCTCTAAACAAATCCAATTCCTGTAATTCAGAAACAATCGGCCGTGACTCCATTGACCCGTTTCCCGAGTCAACATTGTGTACGTACATGAATAACGTTAGAATTTTTTGGTCACACCAACATCCACCTATCACATCTTATAATGATATACGGAGTAGTATCATGCTACTGTCCTTTCATATCTCCTCCCTTTTTTCCTCTGAAGGCAACTTCATCACTCCACCCTCTTTATAAACAAACAACCCAGGCACCGAAACTTCTAAAAAAACAGACGAGGTTGAAACAGAGGGAAAATATGACGAAATCCCTTAGTATTATGACATGGGCACTTATGATCCTAATAACAATACTATCATTATCGAACGGAAATGTGAGGGAGGCGGCAGCACTGGCACCGGAAGCAGCGGAAGGGCCGGGAACGACGTCGTCAGAGTGTATGCCACTGATATACAACATGTCAGACTGCTTGACATACGTAGAAAAAGGGAGCAACGAGACAAAGCCTGAAAAAGCTTGTTGCCCTGAGCTAGCTGCAATGTTGGATAGTAAGCCCATTTGTTTGTGTCAATTATTGGGTAAAACCAAGGATTTTCCAGTCGAATTGGATGTTCAGAGAGCTCTGCAGTTGCCTCGCCTTTGTGCTCTTCAAACTCCTCCTCTTTCCATCTGCTCAGGTATCTACTTTCTATTGCCTTAACTCATAAACTACGACTACTTTTTTAGTCTTTAATTTGATTCTTAGACATGATGATGATGATGATGGTTGTTCCTCATTTGTGGGGCTTTGATTAGGGATTTATCATGATTGTAACTTTATAAGTGGAATGTTATTGACTTATTGAATTGGCTCCATGATTTAAAATTTTAATCAATCACTTTAACAATAATTTGTTAAAAATAGCAAATACAAGTAATTTTGATTCCTTTATTTTGGGTTACTGAATTAGATTAAACTAAATTCAAGTGATTTAAATTGAACCGAGTTCAAGTGATGTGATATAAAATGGTTGAAACAAAATAAATTTAGTGGGTCAGAATTGAACTTAGTGGGCTAAAGTTAGATGAGACGATAATAAGTCGAAAAACCTTCCCAAATTATTTGTTAAAAATAGCTGAAAATCAAAGCATAAAGATCATAGAAGAAAATGGAGGGAATAATATAATTTTTCACGTCTGATCAATGTGAATTTTAAAAAAAAACAAACTCAGTGAAAGGTTTGTTCAAACCATCCAATTTAGTCCGTATTTAAGCCACATAGGATTTAAGGATGTTAGAGCGCTCTCTTGTGAATTTTGATACTATTGCATTTCCAAACCTCAAACTCAAGACTTGTTATTAAGTTAGATGAAACTATTACTAACATTCATTTGTATATTTGAAGGGCATGTAACATGGTATAGTAGTCTTTAAATATTTGAATTTTAAATAGCTACCCAAATCTATGAAAAGTAGTCATAGGTACACCATTGCCATCCGAAGAGTCACCTTAAATAGGTGACTAACGGCTACTTTGTGTACCCACATTTTTTTTGGTGAGGTTATTTGAGAATTGAGAATAGCTGAGCTAATTTTCGCATTAGTCCATAATTAGAGTGATGTCTCTTTACCCACACCTTTGATGTTTGAAGGGACAATCTAAGCTTTTGAAGTCATTCAGTTGGGTCAATTTATGTGTCTGTGTCGGGTCAGGTTGAGTTTGGATTAGCTCATTATTTGAGCTAGTGATCATATATTCATATTACATACTCCCATATTTCCCTGATAACTTCAGTTTTTAGATTTAATTACTCCGTAGTCCGTACCTTGTTATTAAGTCCAACATATCAACTTAGGTCGGGTTGAAAGTCGGGTTTGGGTCACTCATTATCGGGTTATTATATTTTGTATGTTAGGTCGCAAGTGGGTCGGATCTGATTGTTTTGAGTTACTAAATTTTTTTATTGTATCGGATCGAATTTGTCGGGTCTGATCAGCTTCTAGGGCTATCGTACCGAGTAGTACTCGTACATGATTGTAAGGAGAGAGAGAATTGCGGAAAAGGCCACACGAGGCTGTCAATTTGATCAAATGCTTCATTCAAAATTCAAAGTGGGAGGGGTTGTTTTATCAATCAAATGCTAGGATTAAAACAAAACCTGTCAGGTGAAGATCACATGGACTGCCAGTGCCATTTTTCAGTGGGATTATCTTAAATTTTGAGCCCAAATAATCTCATTTTAACAGTAAACAATTTTGTCATTGATTTCTCCTTTTACGGATATATATATCTAACACAAATTCGTGACGATTATGAATATATCTGTCACAAATTTGTAATGGTTCAAATATTATTCATATTAATAAATAAAAATAAATGAGAATGATTAGAGAGTGACAAATGATTTGTGTTTGTGATAGATATATTTCAGAAAGAATAATTTATGTTTTGAGATAGATAGTGACACAAATCCCATTGAGCAAACTTGTTGGTCAGTTAGCTGTTTACTTTTGCATGTATTTTGTCAAAACTTGCTTGAATTGTGGGGAGTTTGAATTTATAGTTAGGTGGGACCATTAGTAACAAGTACGGAGTAATTAGTAATCACAATCTTGAATACGCAACGAGCTAAGAGTAAGTACAATGGTAAGGTTATAAGAAGACGTGTCTGTATAGTCTTGTTCAAGACAGGGTATTAACATTATGCAACCCTCAACTCAGTCTTGAGTCCTCTTGTCCTATCTAAAACCCAAACGTTTTTGTCGTTCGGTAAGGGTAACATTATCAATAAGACTTTCCAAAGTCTTTAACACTTTGTCACCTCAGCTTTCTACTCACTTTTATTATTTATTTATTGATCAGACTCGTCTCAGCCTCACTTCAGACTTTATAAATTATCAGTCAAACTTTGCTTTGCTCAGACTCACCTTACCCTCTTTTGGTAAAAAAAAAGCTAATCAATTTGGTGTAGTTTGTGATTAAACAATTACTCCCTCCCCCCACTATGATGTTCCCACTTTCCTAATAAGGACTATGATTTTCCCACTTTAAAAGTTTTCTTATTCATCCAATTTACTCTCTTTCTATTGGTTACTTTTTGTGATTTGACTTCTTAAACCCCACCAAACAATTTACCACCATTCATTATCAATTTCTTAATCAATGTGCCATATTGAGGTGAGAACATCAATGTGGGGGGAGGGAGTACAATTTACTTGTTTGATGCAAATTATTAATTATTTTACTATTCAACTTGATTAAAAAATTTAACTTGTTTTATTTTATTGTTGTTGGTTTTGTGTGATATACAAAACGACGGTTAGATATCTTTTGGACTTCGTTCATATTATAGATCTGGATGTTGTACGATATTTTAATTATGCCTTACCTATACTAATTTATGATATTTCAATAATTATTTAGGTTATTGACTTACGTATATCGATTTAATTTATTACTTACGATTTCCCTATAACCAAAATATACTCGTAATTACTATTTTGCAAAAAAAAAAAGTCCGTTTTTTTTCCTTTTCAAAATAAAGACTACATTAAAATAGTTAATTTTGTGTTTAATTACTTAATTGTAATTTTATTTGTTAAATAAGTGTTTAATTACGTTGACTTGGTTAATCAGTTAATTAGGTGAAATTGCATTTTTATTTGTTAAATAAGTGTTTAATTAAGTGAAATTAGTTGGTCAAGTGTTTAATTAGGTAAGTACTCCGTACGTTGAATTAGATAATTATGTGTTTATTAGTTAAATATGTACTTCGTATTTGATAATTTTATTAGGGGTTGAACAACAAAAAAGACAATTAAACAAATACGTGAGTCTTTAAAAGCAATAAAAAATAAAAAAAATTGTATAAATACGAACCGTTCATTGGATAATATGTCGAGAAATATGCAACATGAGTTATGATCCCACAAAAGTCTTAATTGAGTCTTTAAAATTCAAGACTCAACTTAAGACTTTGGTACATTATTGGTAGACCCCACACGAGTCTTGAGACAAACACTCATCTCAACGCTACCAATAATCTTCTCAAGACTATCAAAAATCTTAAGATTTCCTCAAAACTATCAAAAATTTCAAGACTTTTCTCAAGACTTTGCAACATTATTGATAAGACTCACTTTCAAGACTCACTCAAAACTCAACAATAATGTTACCTAAGGTTATAGTCTAGACTCTAGGCCATCCAATTAGTCTTTAACTTATAGCACCAAAAAAATTGTCTTTAACTTATATTTTGACTCATATGAGTTTTTGTGTTTGATAAACTAGCAGGAAATCTACTAAGAGTAGTATTTTAATGTGGAGTGTATATGTACTTGCTACAGCGGCTGGAATACGAATTGGAGGACCTGCAGGTGCGCCAACATCAAGTCAAGGTACCTTGCTCTAACATCTTTCCAAATAGTACTACTGCATCGTACTAATGTGTTCATTTTCAATTAGAAATACCCCTTGCTTGTTAGAAACCTCGGGAGTAATTTGCTGAACTTGGATGATCAATCGATAATGTCAAATTAATTTATCGAAAATTTCAAATAACGTCTATTTGTACATGGTTAAGGACCCTTTCCTCACCAATTTACGTCCTCTCTGACCGTTTTATATTATCAGGGTGAATCACTTTAAAGCATTTTCTTAATATAAGTGTGTTTTGCTAGAACAATATATACTTGATTAATTAGTTTTAACACTTAACTGCAGGTGCGACTGAGGCTGAAGCAGGAGAGCCGTCACCTGAAAAGAATGAAGCCTCAAATACACACGTGTATCTAGTCCATCTTCTTGGAGTTATAGCAATAGTGCTCATACCATTGACCCTTTGATCAGGATATACGTCCTCTATGGCTGTATCACTCTATGGATGTCCACCCATCCAACTAGAGTTTTTCGCTTTATGTGTCTCAATATACTAGTGTTAAATCATGAACATTTAATTTGCACAACTGTTTCTATATTGAATTTATATTCACACTACATCTATCTATATAAAACAATAAAAAGTCATTCTCTCTTAGTTACTTAAGCTAACAACCTTCAAGAGATTGACACGTGGCATGTCAAATGCCAGCTCACCTAACTCATTCCCTAACTAATCTACCCCTAACCAATTGCCTAACTAATCTGCCTGTTTGGCAGATTAACCCAATGCCCTGTTCGTCACCTCGAGAAAGAATCTTCCTCCATTAGAGCACATTTACTCCTCCATTAAAGCTCTCCTCCATTAAATTCCTTGCGGAACAAGTGCATTCATATGACAAAATCAGGCTGTCCCTAGCGTTCCTCTTTTCGTCCCTCTGCACCTGCGGCGCCACCTTGCTCCAAAAGTTGCTGCCAGCTGTTAGCATATTATTAACATGACATAAATAAAACATAATTCCCATAAATCTTTGAACAACATGAAGGTCACAAAAGATTAATTAAGACGAGATTAAGACATACCTCACTACGGAATAAGTCGAAATCTAATACGAACGATATTAGATCTCTATAAGACGACTTCATAAATAATAAGACAACTTCGAATAATAATAATATGTCTTCATATGATCTTCAAATAATGATAATAATAACAATAATAAGTCGGTTTCATAATTAATAGGTATGATTTCTCCCTCTTGTCCCATAACGTAATAAGTGTGTTGTTCTCTTATTCATTATTCACGCATTTTCATTCATCATATGAAGTTTCTGATGGGGAAGACTTCATTATTAGGGTTTTAGATTACGGTAATCTCGACCTTCCATCAAGGTTGAGTAAATATGGAAAGACTCCTTATTTAGTCCGATATTATTGTGATAGCATATCTCTATAGAATCCCGATTTCCAATAAGACCATAATTATGAGGAAGAAATATTAGCATAATAATAGGAAAAATATATTACATATCTCGTAATATTATTATATCATAAAATATTCTTACAGTCTCCCACTTGGTCGATTGGAACATCTGTAATGTTCTTTAGAGAATATATAAGTTGCGCATCATATGCTAAAACATATATTTTAAATCGGTGTTCATAAGTACCTTGACTAATTCAATCATTAAAGAGAGTCATGGCGTGCACATGTCAATCTGCAACATGATTACTTCCATGTACCACTACATCAACGAATTGAACAGTTAGGCCATAAGTGGAGTTCTACGTAATGGTCAACATAATGTCTTAAAAAGACTATATTTCCGTTATCATTCATCCAATAATAAATGTATACACAATGGAAAACAGAAAAAATATTATTATTGCAAGTGTAGAATCGTTAAAGAGATCTCAATACTTTTCGTGATTTAACATCTTGCTTCAGTAAAAGATATTTAAGGTTCATGTGTTTTGTTCCCTTAGATATCATATCATTCATGGAGCTAGAAAAGATTGCAATTTCATTATTATCACGGTAATTATGTAATCATGTAATTATGTAATCATGCTCCTATTAAAGCCTCATAAAAAAAATCACATATTCAGCTTCCATGGTAGAGGTATAGAACAACTATGAGTACAGTGTATTGTATCATAATATTCCCAAAATCTGAATCAGAATAATCAGTCACCTGTGGGTGATCTAATTTTCTATATGTGATCATAAGTAATGTCAGGTTTACCTGAGCATACATTGAGTTCCCAACCAGAGATGCATAAGGATATTCTTTATTTAGCCATTTCAATACATAAGTCTTGGTTCTATGTAATAAACCAAGATCGTTTCTGGTTAATAAAATATAATCATATAGAATCAAATATATGAACTTACTCCCACTGATCTTGAGATTTATACAAGGATCACGATAAGTTCTTTAAAAATCAGTAATGATTTTATCGAACTTTAGGATCATTGTCTCAATGTTTGTTTCAGTCCATACAATGAATTTTTAAGTCTTAGTGTTGGTTACAATTATCCAACATAAGAATAAAATGAATAATCTGTCAGATCTCTACCAAGATTCATGGATAGATATTTAATTTGAGCATTACTTTCAGAAGTTAAATCACTCGGCTTGTCTTTGCGAAAACAAGTTTCCGGTTTGATCAACTTCAAGATGAAGTTAAATTACTCTTTTCATTCAGAGTAGGTTGTTCGTTCCATTAAGCTCAACAACAGAGTTATCATAAGATTGCATTTGATTAGGTAAATTTTAGTTGTGATAAAATAATACAACATAAATAATAAGGCTTCAATATGTGAAACAACACATCTTTAATAATAGTGCTCCTGTGGGTAGTCACTAAAATATTTAAATAAATAGAATGTTACACATGGTAATATAATCTACCTGCGGGTAAATATATATTTTTATATGTGAACGATATAATTAATGACTATAGAATGTTACACATGTCAATATAATCTACCTGTGGGTAAATATATATTTTTATATGTGTGAACGATATAATGACGATATTATGTCAAAATTGAACTTTAGTTGTAAATTCACTGCGGTGAAATTTAGCCATAAGAATTTCATATTATCATCATCTAAAACCAGATATGAAATTATATTATATCATAAATCATTATTTGTCAAACGAATAATTATATCGAATGAGCATAATCAATGCGGTGAAACCATGTTTCAGTAAAACATAATCATACGGAGTATATCATAATTCATAATGAAATTGTCATGGAATTACTTCTCAAATAATAGAATTTTAATTCACTTCATAATAAAACTTTAATCTATATACCAATCAATATGCATATAGTAAATCATATAATCATGACAAAATCAGTTTAACATAATAATCAAGACAATAATGATATCAATTTCAGGTTAAACTTTCATTAATTCCATATAAATAATAAGAATTTTGTCATGGTAAAAAAAAAAAATCAGGAGACAACGAGATACAACTCATTACCAATTCAAACATTATATGATTGAATAAATTGAAAATCATGGATTATGGCAATATATGCAACATTACATAAAACATATTAATTCAGTACAACATTGTGAAACATTATCTACAAAACATGTACTTAATTCAATCATTAAATGTATGTATGCTGCTTGTGAGATAGATGACCGAGTAGCTTTAGACCATAATTTGAAGATTGGCAATTGTGGACACGTCGTTGTAGACTTCTCATTATACATAATCACACACACCATATTAGCATACTCCAAAGTGTAATACGAGTACATAATAATAAGAATCATATATAATTGATAGACAAACTCATTTATAATACGGAGTAATATGATGTATAATAATAAATAATCTTAATTAATGGACAATCATGAGTTCAATAACCTAAGCTCTGATACCACATGTTAGCATATTATTAACATGACATAAATAAAACATAATTCCCATAAATCTTTGAACAACATGAAGGTCACAAAAGATTAATTAAGACGAGATTAAGACATACCTCACTACGGAATAAGTCGAAATCTAATACGAACGATATTAGATCTCTATAAGACGACTTCATAAATAATAAGACAACTTCGAATAATAATAATATGTCTTCATATGATCTTCAAATAATGATAATAATAACAATAATAAGTCGGTTTCATAATTAATAGGTATGATTTCTCCCTCTTGTCCCATAACGTAATAAGTGTGTTGTTCTCTTATTCATTATTCACGCATTTTCATTCATCATATGAAGTTTCTGATGGGGAAGACTTCATTATATAGGCAGAGAGAGGACCGGTTTCCTATTAGGGTTTTAGATTACGGTAATCTCGACCTTCCATCAAGGTTGAGTAAATATGGAAAGACTCCTTATTTAGTCCGATATTATTGTGATAGCATATCTCTATAGAATCCCGATTTCCAATAAGACCATAATTATGAGGAAGAAATATTAGCATAATAATAGGAAAAATATATTACATATCTCGTAATATTATTATATCATAAAATATTCTTACACCAGCCGCATCCGTCTTCATCGGTAAGTTGTTGTTCTACGTCGGTCAAATTTAGTCTTCCCCGGTATGCCATTGAATGAGCTGCTACATCCTCAGTTGAAGTGCTAGACCCATTTATTACGGCCTTAATAGAACATATATTGCAGATAATTGACAAATTACAAATTAGATTTATTGTTGGAAATCTATGTCATCTGCATATAATTTTTTCTTGCCAGTTTTGTAGCTTTTTTTGGACTGACTTCTCTGTTTTTGCTGTTCGATTTGATTGATTTCTTGTTTTTTTTTGTTGTTCAATTTGATTGATTTCTCTGTTTTTGCTGTTCAATTTGATTGATTTGTGATTTTATTGCTGCTCAATTTGATTAATTTCACGATTTTTGCAGTTCATTTGGATTGATTTCTTAATTTTTGTTGTTTAGTTTGATTATACCAAATTGAATTGAAGAAAGTTTGGAGCTTTTAAGATTTTGAGCTTATTTTCTTGTTCAATTTGATTAATTTGTGATTTTTTGATGTTTAATTTGATTAGTCTAGGGTTAGATTAGAATTTTTCATTTTTTAGTTAAGATTTCTTCATTTTTTGCAGTCCATTGATTGATTTTTTTATTTTTGATGTCCAATTTGATTGATTTCTTGATTTTTGCAGTTCATTGATTGATTATTTTTAAGTTTTTGCTGCTCAATTTGATTGGTTTGTGTTTTGCGCTGTTCAATTTGATTGATTTCTTCATCTTTCCTGTTCAATTTGAGTGATTTTATTGCTGCTCAATTTGATTAATTTCACGATTTTGGCAGTTCAATTGGATTGATTTCTTGATTTTTGCTGTTTAGTTTGATTATACCAAATTGAATTGACGAAAGTTTGGAGCTTTTGAGATTTTGAGCTTATTTTGTTGTTTAATTTGATTAGTCTAGGGTTAGATTAGAATTCTTCATTTTTTAGCTTAGATTTCTTCATTTTTTGCAGTCCATTGATTGATTTTTTTGATTTTTGATGTCCAATTTGATTGATTTCTTGATTTTTGCAGTTCATTGATTGATTATTTTGTAAATTTTTGCTGCTCAATTTGATTGGTTTGTGTTTTTGCGCTGTTCAATTTGATTGATTTCTTCATTTTTGTTGTTCAATTTGATTAATTTCTTGATTTTTGCAGTTCATTGATTGATTTTTTAGATTTGCTGCTCAATTTGATTGATTTCGGTAGAAGACGAAATGCACCTCAACACTCCACATAAAACAGAAACTTCAAAGCGTCCGAAACAGTAATTACAAAACTTACATTCACAAATAATCATTACATTTGCTTCATTATGCTAATTGAGCATAATCGGTCTACAATGTGCTGCAGAGATGACCCTAACGCGAAAGACACAAACATGAAGGGGATTAGCAAGGCTGGGAAGCGATTGAGGTCAACAACATCACACCACACTTAAGAGGAGCACAATAAAGAAACCTGCAAGCATTGGTCGAAAAAATACTTATGTATTATTGTTAGTTAATTTTGTCGTGTTGCGCTATTTTTCACCTACCACGAACTATATTCCATTTTGTTTAGCAAGATTTGGGGGTGTAGCTTACCCATATTCCCCTGTTCCTTATTTACTGGCGTTGTTTGCTACCTACATTACGTTTATCGTTTTGGATTTACACAACTTCGAATAACAAAACCAAACATTAAACATTTCCACTCTTTCACCAATTCCCCACTGCGTTGCCAACAAAACCTCACAAAGAAGGTACTGCACTAAAGGGAGATCGCACAAACACACCATCGCAAGCCCCGTGAATTTCACGGGCACGAAAACTAGTTATTTAAGTAACCGCTTTTTATTATTGTGATGGTGTGGACATGACATAGGTCCACCCCGACGCGGCGAAGCGCGGGTTTTGGGGAGGCGATAGAATTTCCATATGAGATGGATCGAATTGAATTTTAAATCGAAGTAGGAGTCGCCACCGAATTTTATGGTTATTCGGAACCATTCGAACCCACTCTATGTCGTAGTGGGCCATACTTAAAGCCTGGCCCATTTCCGATGTCAGAGTTTATTGGGTTCGTCCCTTTGCAGTTCGATATCGATGTCGACTGAAGCGGTTAATCGTATATTGAATGACTCTCGTTGCCAATGGATTCGGACATCCGGAAACCATGGTTCTGAGTAAGGGGTGAGGGTACGTGTTGGGAAGTTCAGCGAGAACACCCAACCCCGCCCGCACTTAGCGGCCCTTACTAAGATATCGTTCGGTTTTGTGTACACGCGTTAGTTCGACGATTGAAATGATATGCAGAGATTATTTTCCTAAGACATGTGAGGAAAAATAAACAAATGGGTTGCTAAGTCGTTTAATGCATGTTAAACTAATAACGTCAAAGTTATTTTAGCATGTGAATTCGTTTTAGTCTAATAAAACGATAAAAAAGAATATGAGAAAGATAAATTGCTACAAACACGAGAAAACGAGTTAGTAACGATGAATAGGAAATAAATATATGAAATCGAGAAAATAAGAATTAATCGAAATCTGAAAAATATTGTTAAAACGAAGTTTTGTATAAAAAACGAAGTTCGAAAAAATAATAAAAAAGAACGAAAAGGGGCGCGCATGGACAGTCTGTCGTGCGACTCGCCCGGGACTCAGGCGGGTCGCGTGGCGGCCTGATTTCGACGACGGTTTTCGGAAAAAAATTGATTAAATCGCGTACGAATATTGCATAATTCGTACACGACTTAATATTCTCGATATTCGTTATATTCGATAGTAGACTATGAGATCAATATCAAATATTTGGAATAATTTTGTAAAAGATATAAATTTAGAAATCGTTTCGTAGAATAATAAAAAATAAAACGATCGAAAAAACTAAAAAAATGACCGGTTCACAGACTCGTGCACTAGTCGCCTGGACCGGGCGCGACTCGCGTACGGGTCTGATCGCTTTTTGTTTTTTTTTGTTCGAAAATCGTTAATTTTATAAATCGCGTACAAATATGGATTAATTTATACTCGGTTTATATTTTCGATATTCGTCGTATTCGATATTCGATTATGAAATCGATATCGAATAGTCGGAATGACTTTAGAAAAGGTTTTGAAAAAGTTTTTTTTTGAACGAAAAGTAAATAAGAAAGATTTTGAACGAAAAGTTTGGAAAAAAAGATTTTGAACGAACAAAAAATGTAACGAAATCGTCGAGAACTTAATATAATTCTTTTTGATACGATATTCGATTATATAGAATCGATATCATATTTTAAGAATATTCGATATAAAAAAATAGTTTTTTAGTAGTATCGATATTAGAAAATAAAAAGACCGACGAAAGACCCATAATAATAAAAAACGAAGAGAAGGGAAGAGAAGAAGAGAAGAGTCGGGTTTGATTTACACCCTCAACCTACATGCTTTGTGTTCTCGGTATAAGGCTCGTCGGACGGTGGCTTAGGCACGGGAGCGTCGAGATGATGCGGGTGAGTTAAGGAGTCGGTTTTTGGGGTGTTTTTGTGTGTATGCGAGGCGTGGGTTCGGCCGGGTGACGGGATGGATTCGTCGGCTTTTTTTGGATTCCTTCGGATGCGGATCTCGAGATTGTATTTTGCTATAATAATCGTGTATAAGTTGCTGAAATATTGTGTCTTCAAACTGTTTTTTTTTGGTATTTTTTGATGTATTATCGATGTTTATTGTGTTGGACGGGAGGTCCTATTTATAGGGAGTTTCCGACCTTGGTTTAGGAGAGTTTGAATACCGCTTAGGATAGGCAACGAGGGAAATAAGAATTCCGCTTTCTTGGCCAAGAAGAAAGGGAAACACGGCTGACTTGAAGGTGTATTGGCCGAGTGTTTTACACTCGGTCAAGTGTTCGAATCGGTTTTTGAATAGGATTCCTGTTCGAGCTAGAATTACCGCTTGAGTAAGAAGCTGAGAAGAACGAGAATTCCGTTTTCTTGTAAGAGAAGAAAAGAGGAAAACCGGCTGACTTGTGTATTACTCGGCCGAGTGTTTGCACTCGGTTGAGTGTCTGAGTCGGTTCTCGGATAGGATTCCTACTCGAGATCGAATTCTACCTTAAACAGAATTGTTTATTATTTTGTATGGCTGATTTTTGTAGTATCCGAATTCAAACCGGACTGGTAGGGTGTCACGGCAGATTTTATGCCTCGAAAAATATCTTTGACCGGGTTTTGACTCGGTCGCTAAAAGACGATTTTACCCCTGGTGACGGTTTCGACCCAAATTAGTGTTATTTGACTCGAAATGACCCACTGGGCCTGGATTTGAGGTTGGTTTTGTGAGATTTGTACTCCTTAAAATGTCTAAACCAAATGTCCATGATTACAAGCCCATATCCGAGTCTATCAAAGCACGTTTACGTCCTATCATCATCGGGTGTTTGGCGGGAACTACTATAGACACCTGGCGGTCAAAATGTGGGTGTCTACAGAGCCCCCACTCTGACTGAGGCTTGGACAAGGCAAAAGTCAGAGTAGCTACCAGGCCAATCAAGGATTAAAACCTGGCAGACTTCCGATCGGGTCGTTTAGGGTCCACTAGACCTGCGTGAAGGGCTCGCCAGCCATAGAAATAGAAATCATACCTGGGTTGATGCTGATAATGTCGCGGGAGCTTGCCTAGGAAGCTATGGGTATACCTGTTTGCAAATATATCCTTTCTTAGAATTGCGCGGGAGCTTGCCTTGGAAGCTAAGAAGTTGCCTGAGCTTTTCCACTGGGGAACTTAGAATTTCTGGGAGTCTTGGGTGTACCTGTATGCTGACATAATTTGTATGTAACATTTAGGCGAAACACTGACTCATGCTGGGGAAGAAATGATGATTTTTTTGAAAAAATTTTGAAAAGAAAAAGGCTGATTTTTTTTTGGAAGTTTGGAAATAAGGATGCTTGGGATGACTTTGATTCCTAATCGGATTCTGACACGGATTCCTAGAATTTTCTGGTTAGGCCTGTATGCTTAGATGAAACAGGGGAAGTGAAGCCAAAGTCTATTCCCATGATGACTAGGAAAAGGGATATTCCCTATTATAAATAGAGGGCTTTGGTTTCTTATTTTTCATATTCCCACCCAAATCTTTTCTTCTATCTCAAAATCCCTTAGACTTTTTAGGATAAAATAAAAGAAACTATTCTTGCGATGGGTATTGACCATTTGACCGCGATGCTTCATGCGTGGGCCCAGGATTTTCGAGATGAAGACAGAGTCCAGTTAACTCAAATGGGAATTGTGGCTTTATTCCCACTTCAGCGACTTAAGGTAGATTCGCACTTCCTTGATGCTTGTTTATCCTTTTGGGATACTACCTTTCATATTTTTGCATTTCCTCGAGGAGAAATATGTCCTCTTCCTGAAGAGATAGCAGCTATTGGCGGGTGGTGCCCTAATGCTCGTCCTGCTATTCCCCCATTTTATCCTGACCCAAGGAGGAGGTTGAGGGATTTTCTAGGCTTGTCGCATGCTGAGACAGCCCGTATGGTGAAGGGAAATTCAGTTTCCTTATTTGACTTGGCTGATAAATTTATGAACCCGGTTGGTGAAAGAATTACTTCTACCCATAGGCGTAGGGCCTTTGCCTTTTGTATGCTGCATAGATATGCCTTCGAAGGTCGAATGGATGCTGACTCATGCTTAGGTGAGATCAGGCTGATCAGTATAGTTGACCAAATGGAGACGGGTCACAGCCCAGCTTGGCTGATAACTGGGGAGATTATTATGGGTCTTGACGCTAGGAGACTCGAACCAAGTCAACAATTGACAGGGAGCATCCGTCTTTTGCAGGTATTTAATCGTTTTCTTCGAACAATTGCCCGATTTCCCGATTTTCGCGGTAATCCCGAATTTTCTCGGATTTTTCCGGAATTTCCAATTTTCCGGATTTTTTGAAAATTTTGAAAATTTCGAAAATTTTAATTTTTCGATTTTTTTTGATTTTTTTTTTCGATAGTTTTTGACTTTTCGAAAATTTTGCAGATCTGGTTATCCGAGTGTCTGTCGATTATAGAGCCCCCGGTAAACATACCCAAATATCGTAGTAGTCAGATCGGTTCAAGGTCTCGCCGAATTAGATCAAGTCATCTAATAACTCAAAAATATTGGGATGAAGAGCTAACGTTCCACGGTGGGCCTTTGATCAGATGGAACGTCATCTGGGGGTTCCTTTCGAGGCTGACAGGATTAGCTAGGAGAGACAAGGCCCGTTATCTGGTGATTTTGTCTTTGGACTGGACTGTCCATATTTATCCGGACCGTATCCTAAGACAGTTTGGTTCGTTTCAGGAGATCCCTGAGACTGAGGCAATCATTAGTGTTTCGATCCAATTGACGGACGCTATGTGTGACACGTGGCTACAGCGGTGGTTTACCCGTGTCATGTGGACTATACCTCGCCCTTGTCAAACCACTTGGGTTTCTGAATCCTATCGAAAATGGACTTCTGAAGAATCCCAGGAGGCCCGTAAAGCTTTGAAGACCGAAGAAGCTCTTGACTTGGCCCGCCGAGAATCGGCCAAAAATAACAGGCGGTTCTTCGAGGAGACTCCCATTACCTTTGTTGAGCCGGGGTCGGATTCTAAGTCAAAATCTAAGACTCAGACTAATGAGACTGGTGCTAGCGATTTGGAGGGAAGACTCGGACCGAGGCTGGCGGTCCGAGACAGGCTAGGCCCGCGTGACAACGAGGTGATCGGGGAGTCGAGTTTGAAGAAACGAGCCCGGGTTAAAGAGGTTCCCTTGGTGATTAGGGAGCGTTCCCCTCCACCTCGACGCCGATGGACCGAAAAGGAGGCTAAGGGCAAAGGAAAGGGAAGAATGCCCTAGTTTTTTTATTATTTAAGTATTAGTATTATTTTTTTTGTGATGTTTTTTTTTTGATTTTTTTTTGTAATTTTATTATTATTATTTTCTTGAAATAAAGAAAGGTTTATTAAAGAACCGTTCCTGTTTTTCTTTTCTCGATTGCAGCGGTTGTGCCCTTTTGAGAGGCTGCCTACGTATCCATAATAAATGGAATCAAACCAAACGTAGTTCAAACTGAATTAAATTGCAATTTCGAAATACATCAAGACTATTGGTTCAAGATGTTTGAAACAGTAGAATGAATAATTCTAGCTTTTGGCTTGTCTTTAAAAGTTTGAAGAAAATGTTTTTAATAAACTTTTTGCAAATGACATTGAGAAAGGTGGGTTAAGGGTAGTAGCGCTTCAGCTGGTCCAGATTAGTTGGGTTGACAAACTCGTTCCCGTCCAGATCTGTTAGCATTACTGCTCCACCTGATAGAATCTTCTTTACCAGATATGGCCCAGCCCAATTAGGTTTGAATTTTCCTCTTGGGTCCACCGGTAATAAAGCTCGGACAGATTTGAGAACCAAATCTCCCTCTTTGATGTTTCTGGGCCTCACCCTTTTGTTGAAAGCCCGCTGGATTCTCTTCTGATAGATTTGAATATTATTGAGGGCACGAGATCGTCATTCATCTAAAAGGACTAGCGAGTCATATCGTGCTCGAACCCAATCAGCTTCAGGTACTTGACTCTCAAGTAGGATTCTGAGTGATGGTACTTCTAACTCAACGGGTTGGACTGCTTCCATGCCGTATGTAAGGTAATACGGTGTTGCCCCGGTCGCAGTACGAATCGAGGTCCGATATCCCCAAAGTGCAAATGGTATTTTGTCGGGCCAGTCTCGGTAATTATCAGCCATCTTTTTGAGTATGGTGACAATTGTTTTATTAGCCGCTTCTACCGCTCCATTGGTTTGGGGTCGGTAGGGTGAAGACGTATGCCTTTGAATTTTGTACTTGGTCAGCAAGGCTGCTGTTTCGGCTTGAAAATGGGTCCCGTGGTCACTAATGAATTCATGAGGGATCCCATACCGGCATATTATCTTATTTTGAATGAATTTGGCAACGTGGCTGGCGTTGAGGATACGGTAGGATTCAGCTTCGACCCATTTGGTGAAATAGTCGATTGCTACCAAAATGAAGCAGTATCCTCCGGTTCCCGAGGGGTTTATCTTCCCAATTATGTCGATTCCCCATGTTGAAAATGGCCATGGTGATGGCATATGCTGTACATTGGCGAAAATTTGACAGTTATGGCAATGTCTAACATATTGTTGACAGTCAGTTTCCATGCTATTCCAGTAGTAACCGAGCCTCATGATTTTCCGGACCAGCATCTGGGCGTTCATGTGTGGACCGCATTCGCCATCATGTACTTCAGCCATAACTTTTTCGGCGTTGGTTTTGTCGACACATCGAAGGAGAGCCCCCTGTGCTGTCTTTTTGTAAAGTTGCCCGTCGTCGGTGCGGACGAACTGGGTTGCCAGTCTTCGCAGGGCCTTTTTGGCTCGGTTGTCAGTTCTGGGTGGATATTCCCCGGTTGCTAGGTATGTCAACACAGTTTGATACCACGCTCGGGATCAGGTATCTCGATTTCTTCGATGTCGTGGATATATGCTGGCTCGGATCGTCTTTCGACACAGATTGGCATACTGGTCATATGGTCGGGAATATTTAGTAAAGACGCCAGTTTTGAGAGCGCATCTGCGAATTGATTTTCTTCCCGAGGTAGGTATATGTATTCTACCTTGTGGAATTGTTTCTCAAGATCCCTTACTCGTGCCTGGTAGGCCATAAGATTTGCATTTCGAGTTTTCCATTTTTGGAGCGCTTGATTAATGACCAGAGATGAATCACCGTGTACTCGGAGGTTCGTGACCCCTAAGTCGGCGGCGGCTTGTAGCCCGTGGATACATGCTTCATACTCAGCGGCGTTGTTAGTGACGTCAAAGTCTAGTTTGATTGATACGGGGGTATGTTCCCCTTTTGGTGAGATTAGGAGGATCCCGACTCCAAATCCTCGGAAATTGGATGCCCCGTCAAAGTACAAGTCCCATGCTTCGGTATCAGTGTGGAAAATGTCTTCGTCTGGGAAGGACCAAGTGTCGGTGTGTCCTTCTTCGGTTACGGGACTGTCAGCAAGAAATTCGGCTACTACTCGTCCTTTGATGGCTTTCAGTGGTACGAATTTTAGGTCGAATTCTGCCAACATCAGATTCCATCTTGATATCCTGCCGTTGAGGATGGGCTTCTCGAAGAGGTATTTGATTGGATCCATTCTGGATAATACTTGTACCTCGTAACTGAGCATGTAATGTCGGAGCTTTTTAGTGGCCCAGACCAAAGCTAAGCATGTCTTTTCGAGCAAGGTGTACTTACACTCGTACTCTAAAAACTTCTTGCTGATGTAGTATATGGCTCGTTCTTCCGAGTTGACCGTTTGAGCTAGCATAGCCCCCATGGCTGTCTATGTCGTAGTTAGGTACAGTGACAAAGGCAAACCGTGCTGAGGTGGCATTAGGACTGGTGGTGAGGCCAAAATCTCTTTGATTCTATCGAAGGCTGTTTGACATTTATCATCCCATAGTAACCGATCTCTTATTTTCAGTTTTTTGAAGATCGGTTCACACACCATGGTTAGCTTTGAGATGAACCTACTGATGTATTGGACTTTTCCGAGAAACCCTCTTATCTCTTTTTCGGTTTTAGGGGGCTGCATCTCGGTGATGGCCTTGATTTTGGCTGGATCGACCTCGATACCTCGTTGGCTGACGATATGACCCAGTAATTTGCCAGATGTTACCCCGAAACTGCATTTCTGAGGGTTTAGCCTCATGTTGTATTTGCGTAGTCGGGTGAAGAACTTTCTCAGGGCGGTGATGTGACCGTCCCTGTCCTTGGATTTGACGATCATGTCGTCCACATAGACTTCCACTTCCTTATGCATCATGTCATGCAATAAAGTCGTGGCGGTTCGTTGGTAGGTGGCCCCGACATTGATGAGACCAAATGGCATAACTGTATAGCAATAAGTACCCCAAGGTGTAATGAAGGTGGTCTTATCCATATCTTCTTCTGCCATTTTTATCTGATTATACCCCGCATACCCGTCCATAAATGACAGAAGGGCATGATCCGCTGTGTTGTCCACCAGTATATCGATGTGTGGCAACGGGAAATCGTCTTTCGGGCTTGCTTTGTTAAGATCCCGAAAGTCTACACAGACACGAACCTTACCATCCTTTTTAGGGACTGGTACGATGTTCGCAACCCAATCTGGATACTCGGAGACTCGTACGAACCCAGCCTTGAATTGTTTATCGACTTCCTCCTTGACTTTGAGGGACCATTCGGGCCTCATGCGTCGGAGTTTTTGTTTAACCGGCTTGAACCCTTCCTTGATCGGTATATGGTGCTCGGCTATTTCGCGGTCGATTCCCGGCATGTCCTTGTAGGACCATGCGAAGACGTCTTTGAATTCTTGAAGGAGAACTATGAATTGTTGTTTCTCCTCGGGATCTAAGGATAGCCCTATCTTAAGTATCTGAGGCTCTAAGGTTGTTCCCACGTTGATGGATTCGGTTTCTTCGATTACCAGATTGCGGGATTCCCTTTGCTCTAGCTGTTCGATCAGGTGTGGAGGCAAGGATACCTGTTCGTCGGGCTTCTCAATGTCATTGCACATAAAATTTTTGAAATTGAGAAAGTTTTGAAAATGAGCCAAGTCGTAAGCAGAACGGTTGTTATTATTGATCATAAATTGGGAAAAGAGCTCGAAAAGAGCTGCCATCTGATCACTAGTCAGTGGCGGGATAGGCAGGGTGCCCGGGACAGACCCCGAGGCACCAGGAATGGCTAAAGGGAGAGGGGGAGCTACAGGATTGACCCTAGCACCAGACTCACTAGACTCAATCTTAGACTCTGACTCGGACTCCGACTCAGACTCAGACTCAGATTCTGGCATTTCTCCTTCCCCTGTGATCAGCTTGTAAGTTTTTCCTTGACTGTCAGTCTATTTGACAGTTTTCCTCCAAGCTCTGGTTCCGGACCCGACTTCCGAGATTAGCTTAGACGGGTCAAAGGTGCGACTGCGGAGAATGAGGCTGACTAGCTCTTCCTTTGGTGTTGGAACCGCGAGTTCTTCTCCAAAAAGTAACCCTAGCGCGGGCTAGGCATTCTTAGCATCTTCGGATTGGATGAGAGCGAAGATGTCGTCTGGTATGTAGTTGCAGTCTTGGGCCAAGTGGGTCCCAGGGCGTGTGGTGGCAGGCCGATATAGGCCGGTTTGAACAGTTTCGAATACTGGAGTGACAAAGATATCCTTACCGGTTTCAGTTTGGCCCATGTTTTCCGGAGTTAGGGTGTAGCCCAAGCCTGTTTGAGTCCTCCCATTGTCCAGAACTTCAAGAATTTTTCCTGCAGGGAGATCGGGCCTTGATGTAACCCCTGGTAGAAAGCCCAAATTCTGCAGCATCCGGTCAAGGTGGACCGTGAAATAGGGGCGGAAGAGATGGTCTTCTTCGATGGCCCCTACGAAGTCGAACCCCCATAGATCGGTGCGGCCCGAGGTGTTGCAGTTAGCCACGGTCATAGGTGTGGCTTCTAGAGTGATGACGGAGTCATGCAAAGGTAGTTTGATTTTCCGATGCAAGGTAGAGGACATGGCCCTGGTCGAATGGATCCAAGGTCTTCCTAGAAGAAGATTGAAGGAAGAAGTCACGTCGATCACTTGAAATTCCAGCTCTTTCTCTATCGGGCCTGTTATGATAGTGAGTTTTGTGGCTCCGGCTACTGACGTTGGACTTCCGTCAAAAGCCTGAATGGTTTGAGCCGTTGGAATATAGTCAGCTGGGTAATACCGAGGGCTTTGGCGGTCTTCAAGGGGAGGACGTTGATTGCCGACCCGTCATCAATTAGGGTCATGGGTAAGTACTTTCGACGGCAGATAACCGTGATATAGAGGGCCATGTTGTGGGCTGGCCCAAATGGTGGTAGATCGGCATTGGAGAAGGTAATCAGTGGGCCTTCCTCTATGGATCTGCCTTTTAGGTGAGGTAGGACTGTGGCTACCATTTCAGCCGGAGTAGCCATGGAGTCAATTTTGACTTGATCGAGGGCCTTAGTGAGTGCCTCTCGATGTTCATGAGAGCTAACTAGGAGTTGCCATATGGAGAGGTCAACTCGAGTCTTGTTCAGCTGTTTCACAAGAGCCTTTTCAGCAGTCGGCTCTTCTGGGGCGGGCTCCACCTTAAGTGGTTCGGCAATGATAAGGGCTTGACTAGTGGCTAAGGCCTTGGACTTAACCCTCTGAATCTCCTCAGGCGTGATGGGGACGGCTTCGCCTTTGGTGAGGTAGACATCGTCTTCGTCATCGCACCAGATCCCGTTTATTTGTGGGATAAATGGAGAAATGAGGTGTGAGCAATCCATTACTTCTCCGGAAAAGATGGCGTGAGTGGCCAACGGGTTGTCCTTGTTGTTGGGCTTACCCCCGGGCAAAGGGATTTTCCCGCTTTCAATGAGGTCTTGGATAAGGTGCTTTAGTTTCCAACATTTCTCGATATCGTGCCCCTTACCACGATGATAGTGACAGTAGGCCTGGAGGTTGTAGGCCTTAGAGCGACGTTCGACCGGGATATCAGGCATTGGGCCTATCGGGGTGATCAGGCCTTTTGATGATAGCCTCTGAAGGGCGTTTTCATAGGTAGTGCCTATGTCAGTGAATACCCGGGGAGTGGTAGTTTTCTGGGATGAGGTATCGAGTGCATTTACCTCGTCGAAGATGCTACGAGTGGCGGCGGTAGTAGTGGGCTTGCTTGTTGATGAGCTAGCCCCTTGGTATCCCTTGGTGGAGGCCTTAGTGAGGCTTTCCAACCTTAAATCATCCTCGATTCTCGTTCCCATTTCAGTTAGGACCGCGAAGCTAGGTATGATGGCGTACCGGAGGTGGACCCGGTAAGCTGGAAGTAGGTTCTTGACGAAGGCTTCAACCAACACTTTTTCACTGGGCTTATCGACCAGCTTGACGCTTTCAGCCCTCCAGCGTTGAAGGTATTTTGTAAATCCTTCCTTAGGCTCCTGGGCCATTACCTCCAGGGTGCGCATAGTGGTCTGGATTTCCGTATTGTCGGCGTAGTTCCGAGCGAATTCCGTTGCCACGTCATCCCAAGTTTTGTATTTCTTGGAATCGAGCCGGTAGTACCAGGCTCTCGGGTGCTTCTCGAGAGAAGAAGCGAATAGGTGCTTGAACATGTTGGACTTAACCCCTTTAAGGGCCATAAACTCCTTGAAAGCCCGGATATGGTGGACCGGGTCTTCAGTACTCTCGAACATTGGCAGACCCGTCAGATTGAGATTGGTGGGTAGTTCATCGGTAAGTGGGGTGTAGATCCTAGCATTCTCCGTATGGATGGAGCTTTGGGTTGTCAGATGGACTTGTTCTTGCAGTTTGAGAACTGCACTGGCCAATGCGGCTAGAGGCCCGTCATCTTCGATCGAAGCATTGGGGGTTCCCTGTTCTACGGCACTAACCCGAGTAATGATGGCGATCTGGTCTTCCCGCATTTTCCTCAATTGGTCTTGGATTTGGGCCAACGAGGTGGTCAATTCATCTATGGCTTTTTGCGTCATGGCTCGAGTGTGGGGTGACCTGTCTGTAAGGGCACCGCGTAATCAGTAACTGACCCAGATCTTAGAATCAAAAGTACATCCCGAGCGAGGAAAAGACTAGACTAGAAACAGACCGAAAACCGACTTCTAGACGGATGACGCGTGGATGGTGGGCCTTCCTTAGGATTTGGCAAAGTGGGCCTAGTCCTGTTCGAAGGAAGGTCTATGTGAGAATTCCCCAGACTTTAGACTCTAGTGTGTAAACGGGCTTTCCTTTGTAGGAGTTGGTCCTACGAAGGTGGGCCGTGCCTTGACAAATAAGGCGGACTTGGGATGGGGTAGAAACTCGTGATGTAAGATCGACGGAGTTTCGACGCTATAGACTCTAACAACCTATGACAAGACCCGACACTGCTAAATACGGGAAGTCCTAAGAAGAAGAGGGTTTTGAAAAAAAGAATTTGGATTTGAAAACCGAGCAAAATCGGATTGGAAGGACCCGATTTTTTTTTTGAAAACCTAGAAAGAGTTTATCGGGCCGAGATTTCGGGCTTTTTTTTGAAAAGGTTTGGACCGCATACCGGCTAAAAATAGGCTATTTTGAGTTAAAATCATAAGTCCTAAATTCGGCAGCTTTCCGGGTTTTGAAAAAGAACGGATTTGAAAAGATGTAAGTTTTTTGAAAAAATGATGGTTTTTGAAAAGACCAAGGAAGATCAAGTAGCATGTAGTCATAGAAACAGTATAACGACGCCATGTATGCTCCTAGTTTAAGTCTCGGTCGGTCGAATAGGGTCTATACCAACAACGATCGCATTCTCGCAAATCAGGACGGACCTCCTAAGCCGAGTTGGTCTTAGAATCTGCCGTAAAACCCATGCGAGTTCCGCGATCGAAGTCTTTAGTGCATCCAAGTGGGAATGCACCGTGGTATAGTGGGACGTCGGTCACAAGTAACCGGCCCGGGATAAAACGGGGTTATGCATGAACCATTGAACTAAAACGTGTACATTACTAATCGAACGATTTCTTTTCGAGTCTCACCCTGAGGATGCCGATGGTAAGTGACACATCAGTTAATCCCCAGCGGAGTCGCCAAATTGTGGACATGACATAGGTCCACCCCGACGCGGCGAAGCGCGGGTTTTGGGGAGGCGATAGAATTTCCATATGAGATGGATCGAATTGAATTTTAAATCGAAGTAGGAGTCGCCACCGAATTTTATGGTTATTCGGAACCATTCGAACCCACTCTATGTCGTAGTGGGCCATACTTAAAGCCTGGCCCATTTCCGATGTCAGAGTTTATTGGGTTCGTCCCTTTGCAGTTCGATATCGATGCCGACTGAAGCGGTTAATCGTATATTGAATGACTCTCGTTGCCAATGGATTCGGACATCCGGAAACCATGGTTCTGAGTAAGGGGTGAGGGTGCGTGTTGGGAAGTTCAGCGAGAACACCCAACCCCGCCCGCACTTAGCGGCCTTTACTAAGATATCGTTCGGTTTTGTGTACACGCGTTAGTTCGACGATTGAAATGATATGCAGAGATTATTTTCCTAAGACATGTGAGGAAAAATAAACAAATGGGTTGCCAAGTCGTTTAATGCAGGTTAAACTAATAACGTCAAAGTTATTTTAGCATGTGAATTCGTTTTAGTCTAATAAAACGATAAAAAAGAATATGAGAAAGATAAATTGCTACAAACACGAGAAAACGAGTTAGTAACGATGAATAGGAAATAAATATATGAAATCGAGAAAATAAGAATTAATCGAAATCTGAAAAATATTGTTAAAACGAAGTTTTGTATAAAAAACGAAGTTCGAAAAAATAATAAAAAAGAACGAAAAGGGGCGCGCATGGACAGTCTGCCGCGCGACTCGCCCGGGACTCAGGCGGGTCGCGTGGCGGCCTGATTTCGACGACAGTTTTCGGAAAAAAATTGATTAAATCGCGTACGAATATCGCATAATTCGTACTCGACTTAATATTCTCGATATTCGTTATATTCGATAGTTGACTATGAGATCAATATCAAATATTTGGAATAGTTTTGTAAAAGATATAAATTTAGAAATCGTTTCGTAGAATAAAAAAAAATAAAACGATCGAAAAAACTAAAAAAATGACCGGTTCACAGACTCGTGCGCGAGTCGCCTGGACCGGGCGCGACTCGCGTACGGGTCTGATCGCTTTTTGTTTTTTTTGTTCGAAAATCGTTAATTTTATAAATCGCGTACAAATATGGATTAATTTATACTCGGTTTATATTTTCGATATTCGTCGTATTCGATATTCGATTATGAAATCGATATCAAATAGTCGGAATGACTTTAGAAAAGGTTTTGAAAAAGTTTGTTTTTGAACGAAAAGTAAATAAGAAAGATTTTGAACGAAAAGTTTGAAAAAAAGGATTTTGAACGAACAAAAAATGTAACGAAATTGTCGAGAACTTAATATAATTCTTTTTGATACGATATTCGATTATATAGAATCGATATCATATTTTAAGAATATTCGATATAAAAAAATAGTTTTTTAGTAGTATCGATATTAGAAAATAAAAAGACCGACGAAAGACCCATAATAATAAAAAACGAAGAGAAGGGAAGAGAAGAAGAGAAGAGTCGGGTTTGATTTACACCCTCAACCTACATGCTTTGTGTTCTCGGTATAAGGCTCGTCGGACGGTGGCTTAGGCACGGGAGCGTCAGGATGATGCGGGTGAGTTAAGGTGTCGGTTTTTGGGGTGTTTTTGTGTGTATGCGAGGCGTGGGTTCGGCCGGGTGACGGGATGGATTCGTCGGCTTTTTTTGGATTCCTTCGGATGCGGATCTCGAGATTGTTTTTTGCTATAATAATCGTATATAAGTTGCTGAAATATTGTGTCTTCAAACTTTTTTTTTTTGGTATTTTTTGATGTATTATCGATGTTTATTGTGTTGGACGGGAGGTCCTATTTATAGGGAGTTTCCGACCTTGGTTTAGGAGAGTTTGAATACCGCTTAGGATAAGAAACGAGGGAAATAAGAATTCCGCTTTCTTGGCCAAGCAGAAAGGGAAACACGGCTGACTTGAAGGTGTATTGGCCGAGTGTTTTACACTCGGTCAAGTGTTCGAATCGGTTTTTGAATAGGATTCCTGTTCGAGCTAGAATTACCGCTTGAGTAAGAAGCTGAGAAGAACGAGAATTCCGTTTTCTTGTAAGAGAAGAAAAGAGGAAAACCGGCTGACTTGTGTATTACTCGGCCGAGTGTTTGCACTCGGTTGAGTGTCTGAGTCGGTTCTCGGATAGGATTCCTACTCGAGATCGAATTCTACCTTAAACGGAATTGTTTATTATTTTGTATGGCTGATTTTTGTAGTATCCGAATTCAAACCGGACTGGTAGGGTGTCACGGCAGATTTTATGCCTCGAAAAATATCTTTGACCGGGTTTTGACTCGGTCGCTAAAAGACGATTTTACCCCTGGTGACGGTTTCGACCCAAATTAGTGTTATTTGACTCGAAATGACCCACTGGGCCTGGATCTGAGGTTGGTTTTGTGAGATTTGTACTCCTTAAAATGTCTAAACCAAATGTCCATGATTACAAGCCCATATCCGAGTCTATCAAAGCACGTTTACGTCCTATCATCATCGGGTGTTTGGCGGGAACTACTATAGACACCTGGCGGTCAAAATGTGGGTGTCTACAGATGGGATGTTGGAATACTTACTACTTCTGAATAACTCTATTTAATTGTAATTGATTGAAATCTTACAACACAGTTAATGTACATAAGTAAAAATACATTATACTCTATGAGAATATAACCAGGACTCACGATTTCAAATGAAATGTCTTAAAACATGGTCAAAGACATCTTTGTATACAACAGTTTTTGTAGTATTTAAGAACAATCTATGCTTGTCAAATATGAGTATCTTCAACACCTTTTCGCTAATGACCCTCGATATTGCCGCACAAAGTTATTTGTGCGTTACCGGTCGTCAAAGGTATAAGCCCACATGAGCTAAGGACTGCCCTTGGCTCTAATAATTAATAATCATTGCGAAGCATACTGCATTAGGAAATTGTATCTATCTAAGCGACCAGAAAATTTGGTAGTGTCCTATGGAGTAAGTGTTATACGGGCAGATGAACCTTATTACTCTTGTTACTACTTGACAACACTGTGGTCTAATCACGCGAGTACCTAAATCATTGACTGACAAGCTTAAGTCGTATGCCTCAAATTACAATTTTATAATCACTTATAACCAACTAACTAAAACAATAGTATAATGAAAATAAGGGTCGAACCCACAACGATAAATTACTATTTAATTAAACAATAAGATGGGGGTTTTGAATGATTGTCTAATAACTAAAACAATAAAGATGAAAACTTTAAATAAATCAGATGATTAAAAGGTCTCGGGTCAAGTACAAATCCACAACTTAATCACAACTGATCATCGAAATCCAGTTCAAATTATTATTCTTGACTACTTTATCGCGAATCATAGATTCTAATCATCCTTAAATATAATTAATTAAAACGTATCTCGTTCTTAATTAGATCTAACTGTTAAACAACCTAAACAATCCAGTTCTAGATTTAATTCAACAGCAACATTAATAGATAGAGAATTCGATAAAAAGATAAATAAACACATACAATCCAGTTGTGTTATAGATATATGATAATCGCTCTTAAGTCTTAATATCAACGAATCTCGTTAAATAATTAAGTCCTATACGTTACTCAGGTCAAGTTAATCAACAAATCTTGTTCAATTAACAAAACTAACAATAGAACGATGAAATAGAAAACTTGTTAATCACTACTACAAATGAGCACTTGGGCCACGAAAATTTAGTCGCCACGACGACTTACGCCACGAAATTTTTGTCGTGGCAAATAGTCTAGCCACGGGAATTTTACACTTGCGCCACAGAAATAAACGTGGCTAGGATATATATGGACCAAATACTTAGCCACGGAAGAATAATTCGTGGTGCAAGTGTAAAATTTCAGTGGCTGGACTATTTGCCACGGTAAATTTTCGTGGCGCAAGTCGTCCTGGCGACCAAATTTCCGTGGCCCAAGTGATGATTTTCGTGGTCAAAGTGCTCATTTGTAGTAGTGCATATAATTAAACTGAGCAATTAATCAATAATCAAAAATAAATATTTGAACTTTCAAACTCACAATCGATAATTAAGCGTTTCAATATCTTGAACCTAGAAGAGAAATTAGTTACACATAGTCTTGAGAAAACTAGGGTTCTTCTTCTCTTCCCCTCTAATCTAACGTTAAACTGATGCAATAATAAAATATGACAAAACTAAACTAATAATAATCTAAGTAGTAATAGCTAATACTCATGAGGTAAGTTTACTAATTACCAAAACCCTAATAAAATAATAAAAATAAAAATAAAAATAAATAATAATAATAATTATTATAATGTTAGACGCTAAACGAACGAGAACAGGCGAGGAACCGAGGGCGACAAGGAAGCGGGCAGATTAATACCGAAGGCAACAGTGGGACGGAGGCAACAAATCGTGAAGGCAGCAATGGAAGCAATGCCAAGGTTAACACTGCAGCACTTAAATTCGACCACTCGAGTTGAAGTGCTTTGGAACGATTAATTACAGTACCCAGAATATGAAACAGTGAAGAGTTGAAAGATAGAGAGGAGGTTATTTTCGTTGTTGTATATTTGAAGGGAAGGGGAGTGTTGTATATATAGTGAGGAGGAGCCTCAAAACAGCTCCAAAATCACGGTAATTAAGGCCGTAATCTCGCATAATCAAGGCCGTAATCTCCCTCGAAACTGGACAACTCATGAGTTCAGAATCTGGACATAAACAACACTCACAACTGTGCCATGCACCTAGACACCGAATCTGGACAACCCAAAAAACTTGTGTCATGTACCTGGACACCGAATCTGGACAACACCGAAAGACTTGTTTCAAATGCCATCACCCCAAAAATCCCCCACTGATGGCAGAAAAGAGAGAGAACGAAGGAAAAGAGAAATTCTGGGTAAGGAAGGACGGATACTTAGACGTTCAATGTCTTTCGACTTGAATTGACGTATTAGTGAAATGGGGCAACAACTTACTTACAACTAGCGAATATCTTTCGATTTGAATTCCTAATTGAGCTTCGGTTGAGACCCCCACAACACATATCATGCCTTCAAAAAATAATCGTTCCAAAATTTCAAAGTGCAACGCTTTTTAGAGTCATGCGTTTACCTCGGTCCTAGTGAGTGTTCTAGTGAGAGTTACACTCTCAACTAGATGGCGGCTAAACCATCACACACACGCACGTAGGAGGCTTAGTGCTTCTCAATAGCACGTCTCACAAGCCATTAAGAACATAAGTCCAACCTTAATTTTCCTACACAATCCATCAAGTGCGTCTCAACGCACCACCAAAACTGGCTATGGATCATGTATTGCCATAGAAATGTAAGCTTTAGGTCCATCAAGATTCATACTCTAGTCTAGACTTAAGGACCTCAGCCTCATTCCCCTCGAGGAGTCGAGAACTACTCTTCTCCTTAATCCTTTTGTGAAAGGATCTGCAAGATTGCGTTCAGACCTCACATAGTCTATAGCAATAACTCCATTTTTCAGGAATTGTTTCACCACAGCGTGCCTGATCCGGATATGTCCTTTCTTACCATTGTAGACATCATTCTTAGCAATGCTGATGGTTGCTTGACAATCACAGTGTAAGGAGACTGGTGCAACCTGTCCCCCCCCACACTGGTATGTCACCTAGTAAGTTTCTCAACCAATATGCTTCTTGACTTGCCAGCTCAAGAGCAATGAACTCGGACTCCATGGTGGAGGTCGCTATACAAGTCTGTTTCGTAGACTTCCATGATATAGGTCCTTCTCCCAAGGTGAACACATAACCACTTGTAGAACTAGTTTCATCATTACCTTTAATCCAGTTCGCATCAGTAAATCCCTCTAACACAGCAGGATATTTACCGAAATGCAGACATGAATTAACTGCCCCTTTCAAGTATCTTAGTAAACGTCGAAGACCATTCCAATGTTCACTATCAGGGTTATGGGTATACCGACTTAGCCTACTAACAGCATAAGCAATGTCAGGTCGAGTACAGTTCAAGAGAAACATCACACTTCCTATAATTTTAGCATACTCTTTTTGGGATACACTCTCACCCAGGTTTTTACGCAAAGGTATACTAGCATCATAAGAAGTTCTATCGGGTTCAACATCAAAACTATCAAATTTCTTCAACACTTTCTCAACATAATGAGATTGACTAAGGGATATTCCAGATGAGTTTTTGATCAATTTGACTCCAAGAATAACATCAGCTTCTCCTAAGTCTTTCATCTCAAAACGTGACGATAGAAATTGTTTGGTTTTATTTACAACAAATAAATTACTACCAAGAATTAACATGTTATCAACATATAGGCAAATAATCACACAGTCTGATCCAAACATCTTGGAGTACACACATGAATCAGAATTGTTGGTTATGTAGCCATCTTCAGTCAAAGTGTTGTGAAATTTTTCATACCACTATTTAGGTGCTTGTTTTAGACCATATAGTGATTTTCTCAATTTACACACCTTACTCTCTTGACCTTTTACCACAAACCCCTCGGGTTGTGACATATAGATCTCTTCTTTTAGGTCACCATTCAAGAAAGCAGTTTTAACATCCTTCTGATGAACAACAAGATCATGAATAGCAGCCAAAGCAATAAGAATTCTAATGGTGGAAATCTTAGTCACAGGTGAGTAAGTGTTGAAATAGTCAATATCTTTCTTTTGTGTAAACCCTCTCACCACAAGTCTAGCTTTGAATCTTTCTATTGTACCATCAGGTCTCAGTTTCCTTTTGAAAATCCATTTACTACTAATGGGTTTACTACCCTTAGGTAAATCTGTCAATTCCCAGGTCTGATTGAATGCAATAGAATCTAACTCATTTTTAATAGCTTCTTCCCAAAAGATAGCATCTATGGATCTCATAGCTTCATCATACGTTTTGGGGTCATCTTCTATTAAATAAGCATAAACGAATTCAAAGTAAGCACAATCACCACAAGCATTTTCAGTTAAGAACGTTGTGATAAAATCATCTCCGAAGTTCTTTTCAATTCTAGGCCTCTTACTCCTTCTGGGTTCACTAGCAGGATCATTAACAGTACAACTACTAGCATGCATAGAACTATCAACAAGATTAATAGGCACATCAGACAATTCAGGAGGTGAATCAACAACTTTCTTTAAAGGATAAACATGCTCAAAAAACTCAGCGTCTCTTGCCTCAAAGATAGAACGATCATTCACTGACATGAATTTATAAGAAGCACTGTTTTGAGCATAACCAATGAAAATGCAATCATACGTCTTAGGTCCTATGGTGGGCCTCTTATAACTCGGTAAACCAACTTTAGCCAAACACCCCCACACTTTAAGAAAGCTTAAGTTAGGGGCATAAACTTTCTAGAATTCATAGGGTGTATTGTCTAATTTCTTATGAGGTACCCTGTTAAGAATATGACAAGCTGAGAGCACTGCTTCCCCCCACATATCATCAGAAAGGCCAGAACTTAAAAGTATAACATTCATCATTTCCTTTAAAGTTATATTTTTACGTTCAGCTACTCCATTGGACTGAGGTTGGTAGGGTGGACTAGTCTCGTGAATTAGGCCATTTTTCTCGCAGAAATCTCCTAAATAATTAGAGTTGTACTCAGTACCTCTATCAGACCTGACTCTTTTAATCTTTTTGTCAAGTTGATTTTCTACCTCAGCTTTGTATTTGATAAACATCTCTTCTGCTTCACTTTTATTCTTAAGCATTACACTTTAGTGTACCTTGAGTAATCGTCAATAAAAGTGACATAATAAAATTTACCTCCTCTACTCATAGTACTCTTAAAGTCTGCTAGGTCGGTGTGAATTAACTCGAGAAGACTCGTATGTCTAGTTTTAACCGGTTTACTAGGCTTCTTAGTAAACTTAGCTTCTACACAACTAGGACATTTAGTGAAGACTTCAGTGGTTAAAGAAGGAATAAGCGACATTGCTTTCAATTTTTTAACCGATTCATGATTCACGTGGCCTAATCTAGCATGCCAAACATCAATAGACTCAGCGATATAAGCAGAAGTAGTAGAATTATTATTAATAGCAGAAGAGTCAATGTTTAAAATAAATAAGCCCCCACTGAGATAACCCTTGCCCACAAAGTCCCCGTTGCGAGACATTACGACCTTGTCAGCCTCAAAAACAAGTTTCACACCAACTTTGTTTAACAAGGCACCAAACACTAGGTTTCTACGCAGGGTTGGGACATATAAAACCTTATGAAGGGCAAGAGTTTTCCCAGAAGTTAGTTTAAGAAAAACCTTGCCTTTTCCTGTGATCAGCGCAGAGGAGGAGTTACCCATGTAGACTTTTTCATCGTCAGCTACATCTTCAAATTCAGCAAACTGCTCCTTGTTGGCACAGAGATGTCTTGATGCTCCTGTGTCCAGAATCCAGTCACTGGCATTAGCCACAAAATTTGCCTCGACCACCACCGCAACAATGATGTCATCGTCTGGCGCAACAATGTTAGCTTGGGCGGCTTGACCACTTTTCTTTTGAGGGCACATATATGCTTTGTGACCCGTTTGTCCACACACGTAGCACACCAGATTTGGATTCGGGTTATGGATCTTGGGAACCGGCTTGGTGGAGTTTCCTTGATTCTTCCCCTTAGCACTTTGACCTTTCCCTTTTCGACCCTTGCCTTGACCCTGACTCTAACCCACTTTGTTCTTACCCTTATTATAACCATGAGAAGGACCCCCACTTTCGACGAGGTTAGCTTTGGTAGAGACAAACGACAGGAGGACATACCTATCTTTAAGACGGTTAGCTTCCTCAGTCCTCATGTGATCTATGAGCTCTTGAAGTGATAAATCCTTTTTCTTGTGTTTTAGGTGGTTCCTATAATCACTCCATGACGCAGGAAATTTCTCTAATAACACATTTGCTACAAAGACCTCATCAAGTTTCATACCTCATTGACAACATCAGCACACAAGTTTCCGTAAGTATGAACTTGCTCCATAATGGGTTTGTCATCTACCATATGAAACCCAAGCCACTGACCCACCACATATTTCTTTTTACCCGCATCATTGGCCCCATATTTTTTCTCTAATGACTCCCAAATGGTCTTAGCAGACTTATGGACCACGAACAAATCGAAAAGGGTGTTAGTCATGTGATTAAGAAGATAATACCTTATTGTCTTATTATCTTTATCATGTTTCTTAACCTTTTCGTTATGAGACTTAACCGTGGCAGCCGGAGGAGGTGTGGCCTCGGCCGTGTAAGATGCAATAGCTAGCTCAGGTGCATCGTTAAATAGAACATAGTCGATTTCCAATTGTTCAAAAAACATTAAAAGTTTCTGAGACCACCTCTTATAATTTTGCCCGTTTAGAGTTTCCAACTTAGATAAATCAGCAGCAAATTTGTTTGACGCTACAGCCAATTTTTTTTCCGTTTATGCGACACAAGTAATACTGTTTTCAAATTGTTTGACGCTAAACGAACGAGAACAGACGAGGAACCGAGGGCGACAAGGAAGCGGGCAGATTAATACCGAAGGCAACAGTGGGACGAAGGCAACAAACCGTGAAGGCAGCAATGGAAGCAGTGTCCTGGTATGGTGGCCACTTACTTGAAAACTGTATCGGCGCGACTCCGGTGATTATCGCCTACAATGCCGTAGTTTCCCAAGGTTAACACTACAGCACTTAAATTCGACCACTCCAGTTGAAGTGCTTTGGAACGATTAATTACAGTACCCAGAATATGAAAGAGTGAAGAGTTGAGAGATAGAGAGGAGGTTGTTTTCGTTGTTGTATTATTTGAAGGGAAGGGGAGTGTTGTATTTATAGTGAGGAGGAGCCTCAAAACAGCTCCAAAATCACGGTAATTAAGGTCGTAATCTCTCGTAATCAAGGCCATAATCTCCCTTTGAAACTGGACAACTCATGAGTTCAGAATATGGACATAAACAACACTCACAACTGTGCCATGCACCTAGACACCGAATCTGGACAACCCAAAAAACTTGTGTCATGTACCTGGACACCGAATCTGGATAACACCGAAAGACTTGTTTCAAATGCCATCACCCCAACAAATAATAATAATAATAGTAATAATAATAAGCTAACACGGAATCTAAAGCAACTTAAGTTTCGTCTTCAATTTCAGAGTAGCGCGAGTCTGTCGATTCTCCGGCTTCTATTGCTTTTCGCTTCCATGCTTCACTTAGACAACCGATGGTCAATTAAATTACATAATTATTCTCAATTACAATTAATATTATAAAATGAAAATTCTACTCAATTAAGCCCAAAACCATTATCACGTCACCAAATATACTCTTAAATCGACGCTTCTGACCCGTACTAAATACAGTTTATCAAATATCCTCACGCTTGAACTTTTACTCGTCCTCGAGTAAAATTCGAAGCACACAACAAAAACATCACTAGTCCAAACGTGCGGGAAAAACATTGCACTCACGACCCTCACTCGCCAACCTTCAAACTCCCTCAATCTAAGAAGGCGTAGTTCGTATTAAAATGAGATTACGTATAATTTGTATTAATTTAAAAAGCACACGAATAGTTGGTATTATTCCCATGAAATAACTCTATATTTTTCGAGTTAAATTCAAGAATAGTTTCTACAATATTTTACAAATTACAAATTTCCTTTCATTAATAGCTTTAAACATTAATATCAAAAATTAATGTCACCTAAAAAATAATGTACAAAATACTCTTTATATCATCTAGAAATATTATAGATGGTCATTAATCCAATTAGATTTAATTAAAACAATATTTTGACCCACTTTGTCCTTAAAATCATATATTTTTAGAGACAATATTTTAGTAATCATTTAAACATTTTTATACACCATCACATTTTGTTAACAACTAAAGTAATCTGAACATGCATCAAGTCATTAATATTTTAAATAATATAATAATATACTCCGAAATTATGAAAAAAAAAAGAGGAAAAAAATCATGCTCCAGTTATTTCAATTGTACATTTGCAAAAAAAATGCAATCTTTTTTAGCTATAGTTAACACATTAACAGATTAATATAATTACATTAATAGATGAAATTAATCAAACAGAAAATAACAGCATGTCCAGGAAAAATAATAGAAAACAAGATATTTCGTATCTGAAATTCTAGATCTAAAAACATATGATCTGTAAAAGGAGAAAACATGTTAGAAAATAAAGTATTATGCTGCATGCAATAATTAAATTCAAAATGTAAAGATAAATGTAGAGTGTTATACCTTCCTTTTAAGAATGGGTCGATTTTTAGATTAAAATAACAAGACTAATAATAGTAGATCTGATGCCATAAATCCAAAATTTTAGCGAATCTTCTATATATTTTTCATTTATTTGGAAATAATGAACACAAATCTACACAACACAGAAAAAAGAATTAGTGATGAAAACTTATTAACATAATTAAGATTTCGAAATTATAAAAAAAAAATATATGTAGATCCGGAATTCAAAAATATGGACAAAAAAAAAGATCAGTGATGGAAAAAAATTGACATACTAAAGATTTTGAATTTTTTTTTAAAAAAATAATAAAAAAGCTCACCAGTTTTCGTGTTCAGCAAAGTAGATATGGAATTCGGTTTCGGATGGGAAATATGCATGAAATAACGGACAAAAATATGTACAACACAGAAAAAAAGTATTAGTGATGAAAAAATATTGACATACTTTAGATCTCGAATTTAAAAAAAAAAAAATCACCATTTTTCGTGTTCAGCATGCAAATCACCATTTCGAAATTAAAAACAAAAAGCAGATCTGATGCCATAAACCCCAGATTTTAATGAATCTTCACGGACAAAAATCTGTACAACAAGAAAAATAAAGGATCAGACATACGATATTAAACTAAACATTTTCATAAACAATATTCATATGACAATTTTGTGTGTGTACGTAATAAAAATGTGTGCAGGCAGTGGAGGTGAAAGACGATGATGGTGCAGGAAGTACTGCGTCGGTGTTAGTGTCTTCAAAGAATCGTGTGTGGAAACGGTAAACTACGATTTCAATACTCATTAATAGTTAGGTGTTGAATAACAATATCTTATTATTATAAGTTAGACACTCAATTGAGTTAATTCAAGATGCAATATAATAATATTGCCGATTGCGTGTCAATTATTGACTCGAACATAACTTTAATGTTGGAATGTATTTCCGATAACACCCTGCCTGTCGAACCTGCCACCCCAAATGAGGCAGCCATGGGAAGAACAATCTTACAAGTACAAGAAGACATCAAAGCTGCTGCCAGTGCCGAAAAAAACCACTGGCAGGTGCAACATTTCAGAAGACCAGCGATGCAGCAGAGCGTGTGAAGCCACAACCCAAACAGATGAAAAAAAAGACATGGGAAAGATTGTATAGACTGCGTAAAATTAAATTCAGATAATCAAGTATCCAACACAAGGAAGAAGACTGCCAATCTAACAATCACAAGTTAAAGGTTTAATTAATCACAATCCAGCGTCTTTAATTAAGGTTTCTGACATTTTTCACTTTCATTTTTTTTATCGGGCAGATGATTTTAAATTTTGTTGAACCTCATTTGCATGCTTCTAGACAAGTTTTTCTATCAGTATTAAACACCTTCTGTTTATCTACAATTTATCTGATAAGTAGTCACTTCAATTAGATAAATTGTATCACACCACACCACCCCATTTAATAAAAACTTCACTTTTCCAATAAAAAAATTGCATAAACATATATGCAGGCACACCATTCTTACCATCGATTTTTGGTTATTGCTCATCATTGAGTGATATACAAAAATTTGCAGCCACATGAAACTTACCAGACACTTTGAAACTATTAATATGATAATCCGAAACACGAGGCTTCAATAGATAGATGGCAGATGGTATGTAGAGGAGCAGTACTGACAAGAAAGCAGACCAGTAAATCAATACCAACTTCAGTACAAAGATCCTTGCAGCGATGTACTCCAAAACCGACTTCAAATTAGATGTAATCTTATGATCCTTCAGGCAACTTTAATTTTAACCATAAAGAATCAATGCATACCCCTACCGGTCACACTAACATCAGGCATAAAAGTAAACACTTCAACCAAAGAACTAATAATTAACATTATTGTAGTCCTGTGGGAGCATCTTACTTTGAATCTCGGATTTCGGAATGACAGCAAGGGCGCTTTTAATTTCTTATAGTTGACTCACGTTTGTTGCTCATCATTGAGATCGTTGCTTACTTATAATATTATTGCTCAGTTAACCATAAAGAACCAATGCATACCCCTACCAATCACACTAAAATCAAGTCTCAAAGTAAACACTTCAACCAAAGGACTAACATTATTGTAGTCCTCTAGGAGCATCTTACTTTGATACTTGGATTTAGGAATGTCAGCAAGGGCGCATTCAATTACTTATAGTTGACTCAAGTTTGTTGCTTATACACATGATTGGCTGGGTCAGCTTACTATCAGCACTGTTTACTGATGAAAACTTTGACAGATCATCTACAATATCATCATATTACAACATTAATAAAGTAACAAAATAATATACGGTAATCTCTTTTATATATATATATATACATATATAGTATACATTAGTATACTATAACACATGTTGTCGTATATTAAAGTCGATCGTTCCATCAGTTTAAGTTGGCTATGTACAAATCCAAAATCAGATCACATATAAGATCAGTACGGTTAATCAGGAACAATATTCTCACTTACAGCAATTTTATTAATTTTTAGTCAATATCGACACTATATAAACGACAGTGTATATTTAGAAGAATTATATAGGATTAGAACAACATTTAGAATGTAATTTAATAGAATAAATGAGAATTTAAGTCTTGCATGCATATAAATTTAAATAAAAGGTAATTAATTCAAACTAAAATTCTGAACTCTAATGAAACAAGAAAACCAGCCCAAAATTCTAGCAAATCAACTGAAATCTTAAATAAAGATTAAATAAAGTAGCCCACTACCATCAGTTTTTACTTCATGGAATCACAACCACTAATAACTTCCAACTACTAAGATAAACTACCCACAAGCTGCATAAAAACAGCAGTAAACTGTCAACAAAACATAACTAAAACTTAATTCTTCACACTATATATATATATAACATAGTACATACTAAAAACATTTAAAAACACAACAAAAAAAGCAAGTCAACATGGAAAACGAAAACAACGGATTAATTCAGCCATTCATTGAGGGTCGAGTCGTTCGAATATGGAAAGGAGATCCTATCCGTTTAGAAAATCAGCAATCTGCATCTCTAGAAATTTTAATGGTAGATAAAAATGTAAGTGATATATGTCTCATTTATTGCATTATATCTTCATAATGTAATTATATTCTAACTTAATTTCAAATTATAGAGATCAATGATGCAAGCAACAATTCTGTATGCTACCACACATCCACATGAAAGGAGCTTCAAAGAAGGAAAAGTCTACCAAGTGAAGAATTCCAAGTTAGTACCCAATTACATAAGGGAGACTGCCACACCTCACAGATGGCGATTTCTTATTCGTCCAACGACAATTATAGAAGAAATTCAAAACGAAGAAATTCCAACTTTAGGTTACAATTTTGAATCCTTTCAAAATTTGTTTAGCAGTAACTTCAGTGGACGACCTTATGTAGGTTTACTACCAAATTTAACAATATTGAGGTTATAAATATAGTTTTTAATAAAAGTGTTCTAAGAGATAATTTTCTGCAGATGTTGTTTTTCAAGTGGAGGAGTACAGAGTGATACTCAATAATACTTGCTCAGTTTTAGTGCTCCAAGACATCCATGGTACAAACATGTCAATGTGGGTATGGAGAAAACATGCCGAAGATATCAAGATAATGATGGAAGATGCAAAATTTTACACTGAAAAGCCGATCATAGTGTGGACATGACGTAGGTCCACCCCGACGCGGCCACGCGCGGGTTTGGGTAGGCGAATGAATCTCGTGGTGAGATTGCTCTCGGGTTCGAAATTTAAGTCAAAATGGAGTCGCCACCGAATTTTGTGGTTATTCGGAACCATACGAGCCCACTCTATGTCGTCATGGGCTATACACAAAGTAAGCCCACTTCGATTTGAGAGTTCATTGGGCTCGTCCCTTTGCATTGCAATATCGATACCGTATAAACCGGCTTTCGTATATAGAATGACTCTCGTGCGCCAAGGGTTTCGGACATCCGGAAACCAAAGGTTCTGAGTAAGGGGTGAGGGTACGTGTTGGGAAGCCCACTAAGGACACCCAACCCCGCCCGCACATGGCGGCCTCTACTAAGACATCGTTCGTGTTCGTGTGTGCGCACTAGTAAAACGATTAAATGATATGCAAACAGCGTTTTCGGGCTAAGCATATTAATAGTATGTGAACTACGTCATTTAATGCATCTTATTTTTGGTCAAAGTGATTTAGCATGCGAGGTTCGTTTATAAAGCGTAAAAGCAAGTAAATAAACAAAGCTCGAAAGTAAAATAAAAACGTACAAGTTACACGGGCGGAAATACAACCCGGAATTCACAATACAACATTACGTAGAAGTAATAAAAATTACGCGATACAAAGATATGGACGGACCCGTATGCAAGCTAGACCGCGAAATGTGTAGATGGACTAACCCCGATTAAATACACATTATATCGTGTACTAAACGAAGGACGGAAATATGAGACTGTGGCGTATTGCTAGCCCGATCTCATATCCCGTAGTCTTGTCCCGACTCATCACGTCAAAGGTGGTCAAAGTCGTTCTACGTGTCGTGATGTGCATGGTTTTGAAAATAGGAGAGTCACGTGATAGTCTTTACACGTGATGACTAATGTCGATAAAAGAGATGAGGCTTGAAAGGTGTGTCAAGGCCCTCGGTTATGGGGCTACAGGACTCACTCGGTCGAGTCATGGCCTGACTCGGTCGAGTGCGTCCTAAAAGAAGCTTCTGCCCACGGTTTGGGGTGCTACTCGATCGAGTAGCAGGTGTACTCGGTCGAGTGGCACCTGTACGAGTTGTGACTCGTGTTTTTATGTGTTTTAAATCGAGAATTGGCCGAATTAAATTAAAATATTGACAAATTTAGATTTAATTCGGTTTGCCGGTAATAGAATCATGTCTCATATGATTGTAATACCGTTATCGGATTTTTGGAAGAGGAGTTGCCACGATAAACGTGGGTTTTGGAAAATGGATTCACGTGATTGGCTTTACACGTGTCGACTAAGAGTCGTAAAAAAAGACGAGGCTTAAATGTTGCATTTAAGCTCTCGGTTTTCTGGGTTACAGGACCCACTCAGTCGAGTCATGGTCTGACTCGGTCGAGTGTGTCCTCGAAAAGTAATCTGCCCAGTTTTATGGACACCACTCGATCGAGTGGCCTATGCACTCGGTCGAGTAGTCCCTGTACGAGTGTTAACTCGTTTCATTTTTGGGGTTGAAAACGACGGTCGGTCGAGTTAAATACAAATATCGCATGATTTGAATTTAACTCAACCTCCGGTACTATAATCGTGTACATGTACGATTATAATACCGTTGTCGGGATTTTATGAAACGTTTGTGTTAGAAAATTTGAATTAGTAACGAAATGCTTCCCTCTACGTCACGACATCGGAACTAACCCTTTCGGGTTATGTGATGTCGGTTTTCGTGTCAATGGGTTCCGCACTAATTAAAATGGGATCGAATACGTTCAACTACGATTAGTCGCGATCACGTCACGCCCTTGAGTACATTGGGGCGGGGCTCCTCGAAAGGGCTCCACCTCCGTCGTTGCTCGTAAAGGGATTAGACGGACTTTAGGCGACAATTGTAGTCAAACGCATCCGAAACCGAAGAATTTGGTAATACTATATATATATACGCGGTATGATTATAATGTTAGCAACGAAAATGTAAAAGTTAGTATGCAAGAAAAAGTAAAATGTTAGAGTGTTAGATGTTAGAGTGTTAGGATTACGATACTAGTAAAAGTACACAATAAACGATACAAAAAAACATAAGCGAAAATAACAAAGATAGAAACGGGGTTTGGGACACCCTCAACATACATGCTTAGTAGGGACCTCGGAAATGGGCTCGCAAATAGTGACGGGACTATGGAGTATCGAGGATGTACGTAAGTTATGGTGTGTGTGTGTGTTGTCGGTTTATCGAGGGACAAGGGACTCGGTTTTTTGTGTATAGGGCTTAGGGTTGCTAAGGCTTGTAGTGTAGAGAGTATAGATAGGTTAGAGTAGAAGCTTAGGGTAATTTTGCATTAGTTGAATCCTCTCAAATGCAATGGGTTTGAAGGGGTATTTATAGGCTTCACCCCCGACCTAGGGTCACTCGATCGAGTGCCCTAGTGCACTCGGTCGAGTGCCTTCAGAAATGAATCTGGTCCGGTTTTTGACGCTCCACTCGACCGAGTGGGTCAATCCACTCGATCGAGTGGGTCAAGCAAATCGAGACAAAATAGGAAAGAATTGATATTGTTGTTTTGATTGATTTTTTGAATTCAGATTTGTGCGCCAGCTGAACCTGGCTGATTTATGAGACGGTTTCGTTTTTGACCGGGTTTTGACCCGGTCGCTAAAAGACGGGATTTATTTTTGGTGTCGGTTTTGGCCCAAATTAGTCTCATTTTGCTCGAAACGACCCACTGGGCTTGAATTTGAGGTCTGTTTTGTGAGATTATTACTCCGCTAAAAGTCCATGTCAGATATTATTGATTTCGGGTCCAAATCCGAGTATACTAAGTCACGTTTGCGTCCGATCATCATCGGGTGTTTGTCGGGAACTGCTATAGACACTAGCAGGCAAAATGCGGGTGTCTACACATAGGCTGCCAATGTGTGCAAAGGATTCAATATCACGGTACATAACTACTTAAATTACAGACCATTAGATTCCAAGAATAGTAGTAGTTATTTTATATCTTTAAACGTGCAGGTGAAGTACGACTAACAACAAAAGATGCAACGAAGATTTACTTCCAACCAGATGTACCAGAAGTTAATGAATTAATTGCTAGGTAATATTTATTCATATACAAAAATTAAAATTATCGATCAGCTCATGTTATATTACTGTAATAAAATTATATTATGAGTATAAAAACAAAAATGCAAGTCGTGGAGCAGCTCTCTGGGACATCACAAAGGCAACATGCAAGGACATAACAGAAGATGAAGAATACGAGGAAGTTAGAAACATGGGAAGAAAAAGGATAAGGGTTGAGACTATCAACATAGATGAAATGAAGAAAATAAGGGGAATGCAAACTGAGGATGTGGCAAAATTAACATCATTACTGTTTTTAATGCTAGACTTAACAGACTTTTTTATGCTATTTTTATTTTAATTTCAGACTTTTTTTTATTGCTTTTTTAATTTGGGTTTTTTAAATAGTATTGACAATTACTGAATTTCATTTTAATCTTTATTAATAGAAGATCAAGCATTAGTTAGTATATACTTGCATTATTATCATGTTCAACAGGTTTCACAACTAGATGTAAGACAGAAGACAGTTGAAATGGCACAGACACAAGATAAAAGAAAAATCAGATGAGAAGGCAGTGTTCAAAGAATCAGAAAACAGTATTCAGCAAGGATTCACAGAATTTCAGAAGTAAACAATCAGATTATAACAGAGTAATAGGTTATTTTATGGTCCAATGTCGTATTTGTATTACAAAGTTCAGTGTTTAGACATTCTATTTTCAAAGCTAGATAACATAGAAAAGAACCTCAGATTATGGATGTCAGTTATTTTTTGGTCAACCCATATTATATTACTACACTAACAACTAAGAATCACCATCTACTCTAATAAAATTAGCCACTTATTATTATTTTTTTGTTCTATTTATGAAAGATACCGCTGCTTTTTAGGCATAAGTACTCATTCAATTTAAATCGAGAATATAAAATTTAATAACTCACAGTAATATAAAGGCAGATTAAAGTCAATGATGCAATAATTCAATTTTACAAAGGATCCGTTAGTTTTATTTTAAACAAAATACAAAGAAGATAAAACAGGCGGAAACGTGGACTTATTTTAAAATGAAGTACAATAAAGATAAGAGAAACAGGAAAGTAGAGGTTAACTTATCTTAGAGCAGGTATTCTGGATTATTATTATCTAAAAAAGATCAGTCCCACCACTTTAGTAACTTCCATTGCCTCCCATGATCTCAACTTCAATGTCTCTTATAATCCATGATCCCATGTCCTCAAATTTGATCCATGTAAAAAAAAATTATATATACATAGAAGATGGTTAGAGCAGATTTCAAATTTATAAATCCCAAAATCCTAAGTTTGTGTAGAAAAAAAATGTCAATTGAAGCTAATCCCAATCAGAAATCCACCTCTTCAAATGGTGGTACAAAGTTAGCCAGCATTGCGGAATTACTTGGTGTACACAAGGTAATAATATAAGGTTCATGTATATCTTATTATTTAAATTTCTGATGTTCAGTGATAATGATTATGTCTCACTAATGAAAGGTCGGAGTATATTCAGTCATAGCAAAAATCAAAAGCATTGACAACACTGAACATTGGTATCGTAACAAATGCAAGATTTGTGATACAATAACAGGTCAAAAAGAAAGGATATTTTACGACCCAAAAACTTTCTCTCTCTAAAAATAAGAAGGTTCTAGCGAGAGAAGCACTGTTCTTTCCTTATAGATTAAGGAAAGCCCTTCCCTCCTTCTTAGAAGACAGATAATTGGTTTGTCGTCTTGCTATCTCGTCAGTCGATGTGATCTATGATTGGTGGCATTAAAGCTGCCAAATTTGTCTGTGAAGTTAATCAGTAAAGAGATGTTTTAGAAGCCTTTTTAGGGTTTCTTTTTAGAGTGACAGTTAAGCTAATTGATACGAGGTTTTCATTCATTGTGTTTCCTGATCACTGATTGGGGAGGAATTTGAAGGGTTGCATCGAGCTGATCAAGTTTTTAGGCGCATGCACTGCAGTTAACGGTTTGTTTCCCGAGCTATCTCTGGTTGTAGAAGTTCTCAACTTATGGGGTATTTAAATAGGCATGTGAAGCAAGGAGGAACTTCATCATTCTCTAAAAATAATAGGTCTTTCAACAAAAAATCGAGCAAGAAAAATCTCAGTTTAAAGCGTGGTTATAAATCTAAAATTAAAAGATTGGAAGCTATGAATGGAGAGGAATATAATCTAGTTAATGGGGAGGTTGAGAGGAGAAGAGTTTTGCAAAAGGGTAATCTCAATGGGGGAAATGGACATGCAAATGAGGATGATTTAATTGTTCACATTTCTTCATCCTCAAGAGATAGTAGTGACTCCTTAGAAGGGAGGGATGACAGAAGAGATAGGATGCCCAATGGACATCTACCAAATGGACATGGTCCTAATGATCGAGCAAGACGTAGAGAGGTGAGGGATGAGGAAGATATGGATATATTTGAGGAGGATGTAGAACCTGGGGGTTTCAATATCCCAGAACAGCCTCCTAGGTGGAGGAGAGAGGATGAGTACGGGGAAGATTGGAGACTCCCTCGGGCTGGGGGTGTTCTTACCCTTAATCCCGAGATTATTAGAGGTTATTTGGACAGGTACAACAAATGTGTTTTAGGCTTTTTTGTTGATTACAGAGAGTTCGATGCGTTCTCTATTAATCTGGCAATTGAAGCTAAGTGGACTACTAGAGATGTGATCACGGTCCACAAAATGAACGACATTTTCATCTTCAAGTGTGAGGATGAAAGGGATAAACAAGATATCATATACAAGAGTGTAGCCTCGTTTTACAGAGGTTTAATGGTCTTTAGGGAATGGGAGAGGGAGCTGATTCCCAGGACAGTAAGATTTCCTATGGCCAATTTATGGGTTAGGGTGACGGGTCTGCCATTCGAGTTCTTAAACAATGAGGTGGGAAATGTTATTGGGAGAATGTTGGGGCGGCACTTTTGGGTTGAACCTTTGGATGTTTTTCCAGTCTCGGATTACATCAGGATAAGGGTGACGGTGATGTTGGATGAACCTCTAATGCCTGAATTCTTTATCGCCGTTGAGGATGGGATTTTGGTTTGGATACAATTCAAGTACGAGGAAGTTTTCAAGTATTGCGTCAGGTGCAGTAAAATAGGACACAAGTACACGAGATGTGCTGCAACTCCAAGACAAGTGGCAACCAGGATCAACTCTGTTTTAAGAAGGGTAGTTAGTAGAAGGTTCGTCATTTTCCAGACTGAGACAAATCATGCGATGTTTAACTTGGATATGAGGGCCACTCCCGCTCAAGCTGAGTTTGCCACTACTCGTGTCCAGCTGGGTCATGACAACCTGGGTGCTTTCCAAGAAATTTTATGGGAGGATAGATTAGTCAACTTCGATCTGGGTCTTATGCCTGGAGGTACGTACTGCAAGGGCAGGTATGAGATATACGCGTAATAACATTCCTTTTGCAGGCGCTGTCATTTATCCACTAGACGGAAGGAATAGGAGGAGGCAAGGAGGAGGAGAAGACAATCAGGATGGGATGGAGATAGATGGTGATATGGAGCAGGAGCAAAGACATGTGGGAGATATAGCTAGAAGGTTGTTGGTTGAAGGGGCGCACGGGATGGGTGGAATTATGGGGGACCCTAATCATGTTCCCCATGGATTCCATTATTTGGACCCTTATGTTCAAGCTATGAACGTGGAGGAAGGAATTAATCGAACTAATCCGGATTGGGTCAGGCAAGAAGCGATTCAAAGAAGGGTGGAAGGAGATGTGAACACGGCTTGGAATGAAGATAATGCAGAAGGGATTGCCCAAACCTTTTTCTCACCTACGGGTTTTCCCATTATTCATCATGAACCTGAGAGAGAGGAGGTGCACCAGAATGACGGAGATGGGGATGATAATGAACACAATAACAACATTAACGATAAGATGAACGAGGAAGGTAATACGGGTACAAATGTTGTTTTTCCTGATGTGAATGTGAATCCGGTTGGGGATGGGATCATTCCGGCTGATGGGAATGAGGAGCAGGTTAGAGTAGAAGATGGGATGGGCGACCAATTTTTAGGTGAGAATTTAGTGGAGATTGATATTTTATTAGACAATAGGGTACCAGGTGAAATGAATTTGGGTGAAGAGAGGAATAAGGTAGTGAGGGTCGAGGAAGAAAATTTTGAGAGGGAAGTTGTGGAGGGCGGGGAGACCGGCGAGTAGCAGAGAGAGATGGAATTGGAGAATAATTCTTTTGGTGGGTCTGAAGATATGGATCTAGTAGAAGAAGGATATGACGAGGATGCTGTTTTACTGGAGGATCTGCTTCAAGGTGGTCCTTTTAGTGGAGGTCAACAAGATCAGGAAGATGGTTCACAGATAATTCCAACTAATGATCATTTGGATCTCTGGAAGGGTAAAATTTTTTTTTCAGAGGGGAGAATCCATTAGGTCTGGATCAAATATGGGGAATATAATCTCTTTTGAAAAAAGAAGGAAGAAAAGAAAGGCTCAATCTGAACCAGGGTTAAAGAATGGACAGTGTTTAAGCGTAGTAGAGGAGGAGTTGTATGCTTCAGATGAGAATAGTGAAAGAGTTAAGAAGAGGAGGACAGGAGTTGAAGATGATCAATGGTTCTGGCAAATTCGGTTGGAGGATGAAGATGAGCTGAGAGGGGAAGGAGGCTTTGCGGAGGTTGAGCCGGATCAACCTCCTCACCAGGAATGATGGGACTGTCTTGGAATTGTAGGGGTATTTCGGATCCGCTCAACCCTAAAGTTCCTAAACTTAGAGCGATTCTATCTCGCTTTTCCTATTTTGATTTCATTTTTCTTTCGGAGACTAAATGTGATAGTAGTGAAGTTGCCTATCTTTGTAGGCTTTTTGGATTTAATTATTACGTTGGTATTGATGCTAGGGGGTCAAGTGGAGGATTGCATGTGGGTTGGAAGGGTGCTGTTGCTTTTTCATGCTTGTATGCTTGCCCTAATTTTGTAATCCTGTTATCTAATATTATTAGTGGATTTCCGTGCTACTTGATTTTGGTTTATGGCGAACCTGATGTGGCGTTTAGGGATAGGGTGTGGGAGGAGTTAGGAGGGTGGATAAAGTCCTTAGAACACCCCTTCCTCCTTCTCGGGGATTTCAACCAAGTTGATAACATGGAAGATAAAATGAGCAAGTCTACAAGAACTATTGCGGGTATGGAAGCGTTTTGTTTATGGAAACTTGAACATGACCTCATAGATTTGCCTTATAAAGGGCCGAGATTTACTTGGTGTAACAATAGGAAAGGAGCTGACTTGGTTTTTGAGAGGATAGATAAAGCGTATGTTTCGAGTAACTGGCTTCTGACCTATCCTGATTCAGGCGTAACTCACCTTCCTATCCAGCTATCTGATGATGCCCCGATTATTTTTAATAGTAACATGGCTCTTGACAAAAGAAGAAGACCTTACAAGGTGGAGGCATGGAGTCTTAACGTAGAAGGAGGGACTGAGATAATCAAAAATAATTGGAAGGTTGATGTTAAGGGGTCAAAAGGATTTGTGCTAATGAGGAAGTTAGAGCAAGCGAAAAAAATCTGATGTGTTGGTCTCTAGATAAAAAAAAGGAATGGAATAAAAATTGGGATGATTTTGATTATGATCTTTCGGTTGAGCTAGAAAAAAAGTTTGAGGGAAGGGATGATAATCAGTATGATAAAATTCATGGGGATCTAAAGGAATTTGCGAAAGCAGCTGCGATCTATTGGAAACAGCGTGCCAAAGTCAAATGGGCGGCGGAAGGGGATGTGTGTACGAAATATTTTTTTAACTGTGTGAAAGGTCGAAGGAATAGAAACTTTATCCACAGTTTAAAAAAGGAAGATGGAAATTGGACTCAAAATGTGGAAGCCATAGGAGAGGCCTTCAGGGACTATTATATGAGTCTTTTCAGAGTGGGGATTCATACGATGGAATATGAAGAATATGATCGCCGGAACAAGGGGTTCTTTGAGGTCTTGAGAGGTAGTATTAAAGAAGAGGAGAAGAATTTATTAGGAAAAAAATTTACCCCTAAAAAGGTTAAAACAACGGTGTTTCAGCTGAGGGATCTTAAGTCTCCAGGGCCGGACGGGATTCCTGCAGAATTCTACAAGAAGTGTTGGTTCTTCATTAAGGACGATGTCATTGAAGGGGTGTGTGCGTGTTTGAATTTAGGATTTGTGTTAAAAGAAATGAATAAAACATTCATTACGCTGATTCCGAAGCTGAATTGTCCGGAGAAGGTGGAGCAATATAGGCCCATTAGTCTTTGTAATGTTATTATGAAAATCATTACGAAATATATAGCCAATAGAATGAATACTGTGATGCCTAAAATTATAGGAGAATTCCAGAATGCCTTTGTGCCGAAGAGGTCCATACAGGACAACATTCTTATTGCGGACGAATGCTTGCATAAACTGAATAATCATAAGTCCGGGAAGGTGGGAGAGATTGCGTTCAAAGCTGATATGAGCAAGGCTTATGATAGAATTGATTGGAATTTTTTGAGAAGTGAGCTTGAGGGAATGGGCTTTCCGATGAACTTCGTTAAGCTTATTATGAATTGTGTTACTACTGTTTCTTACAGTATTCTGGTTAATGGTGTTCCTCTAGAATTCTTCAAGCCTTCGTGTGGATTACGACAAGGGGATCCTCTATCCCCCTATCTATTTGTTATCTGCTCTGAAGTTCTGTCAAGACACCTTGTTGTAGGGGGAGAAGATTAGGAGATAGTTGGGATCAAAGTGGCAAGGAAGGCTCCGAGTATTCCTCACCTTTTTTTCGCTGATGATTCTCTCTTTTTTCTCGAAGGTAGAAAGGAAAATTTAAAAAGATTTAAGACTTTACTTGATAAGTTCTGTGAGTTGTCAGGACAAAGGATAAATAGGGAAAAATTGACAATGGTTTTTAGTCCTAACTTTAAGCTAACAGTGATCCAAGACTGCCTTAAGAGGTTCTAGATCAAGCCTTGTGCGAAATTGGGGAAATATCTGGGTATTCCCGACATTAGTGATAAAGGGAGCAAAAACCTTGCAGGAAGAATTTTTGAACAGGTCTACTCGCAAATTGGGTCGTGGAAGGGTTCTCTTCTTTCTCCAGCGGGAAGGTTAACTCTGATTCAGTCTGTGCTTGTTAATCTTTCAAGTTATCTTCTATCGGTATTCAAAATACCGATAGGTGTGGCTAAGAAAGTGAATGCTTTGTTAGCTCATTTTCGGTGGGCCGGAAATAAAGAGGGCCGAGCAGTTCACTGGAGATCGATCAAGTTTATTTGCATGCCTAAATTTGCGGGTGGGCTGAGAATTAGGAATACGATTTTCAACAATCAGGCGCTGTTGGCCAAGAATGCGTGGAAAATAATAAAGAACAGGGATAGTTTGCTAAGTAAGGTTTTTACTAGCAAATATGGATATATAAGGAATTCTCAAGAATTTTGGGAGACTAAGACTAAAGGAAATAAGTCTAGGGCCTGAAAGGGAATTCTTGAAGGTAGAGAAGTGCTTGAGGCAGGTCTTGGATGGAAGATAGGTAGAGATGTAGATAATAAGGGACCGAAGATTAATATTTTTCAAGATAAATGGGTCAACGGGGGTGTCCCGGTTATTAAGACTGGAATCAATTTGGAGGACTTGCCCATGACGTTAGAGGAGGGGACTATTGAAGATTTTATCACAGATGATAGAAGATGGGATGATGAGAAAATCAAAGATTTTTTCCCTAAAGGGTGGGGTGAAAAGATTCTGGCTATCCCTTTATCGAGTAAAGCAAGGGGTAACCAGTGTTATTGGACTAGGACTAGTAACGGTGATTACAGTGTTAAAAGTGGGTATCTTGAATTGATCAAAAAGAATTATGGCCTGGATGATGATGATCCTTCAGAACCTTCGATGTTCTGTAGAAAATTTCTTTGGAAACTTCCAGGCCCTGCGAAATGGAAAATTTTGTACTGGAAGATTATTTCAAATGCATTGCCGGTTGGGGAGGAAAGGGAAAAGAGACAGTTTCGGGGGCCACATCATTGTGTCCTTTGCTCTTCTGGAGATTTGGATAGGAATGGCTACCTAGAGACTCTTGATCATCTTTTTAGGGGTTGCTACATCAGCAGACAACTTTGGATGTCGACTAAGTTCGGCGATATTGTTCGAGATGGTGATTCCATGAACTTCAAAGACTGGCTTTTAGAGACTTCCAGGAGGCCTTTTGAGAAAGATGATGACTGGAATGATCTGTTCCAATTCATAAATATCATTTATAATATTTGGGTCTTCAGAAATAGCATCATTTTCGAGAATTGTAGTAATAATATTAACAGACTTTTAATGAGACATACAGAATCGATGAAGATGATCACCTGCTTATGGGAAGACACAAAGAAGAGAAGAGACAAGGAAAAAGCTATTACCACAAGATAAGGAATGACGGAAAAGGAAGAACTCAGGAAAAAGGATTAAAGAATCTAAAGAATTCTGGATCATTGTGCAAACTCATAATCACTGTAGATGTACTACAACAGTTATCAACGTTGATGCAGGATGGAAAACTTCTGGAGAAGCGACTGCTGGGTGGCTCATCATTAAATACGGCATTGGAAGGAATAGGAGTGGAAAGGACGTCTTCTGGGCGGAAGCTGCCTTACAAGCTGAAGCGATTGTGACTCCTATAAGCATAAACAGTTAATCTGAAAATTTTATGGTCAAATACTTGGTGATTAAAAGTCAGTAGCAAACCATTATTCCACTCCTTTTTTAACTTCTCATTTATAACTTACAGTAGTTATATTAATTTTAACTCCATATTCTCAATCTATAAATAGGAAAGAGACTACATTAACATATAAAAGATCACAATATACAAATCAAATATACAAATCAAGAGGAAACCTCATCTTCTTTACTCAATACAAAACCCCATTTCTGTTTCAATAAAAAGCATATCTAACAAAAATAGATTTTGAGCTACTACTAAAACGTTTATGATGGAGAATGTTGGTGCTTCAAGAAAAGAGAATGAAAATACAAGGGATAATAGAAAAATTCACAACACAGAAGGTAAATGTTATTTTGTTCATTTAATTTTATTTATTTATGTTTGTAATGAATTAATCCTTAAATTATATGTTATTTTAACTATGTTAGTATTTTTAATTTCATTTTATCACTCGCGTAAATAAAAGATCAAAGTTTGTTATATTATAAGGAGTAATTTAAATAAGTAAATTAAATTTGTTGTTAGGCATTAAACAAAGACAACTGTACATAGAAGTAGTCCTAGGTTAGAATTTACAAAGCATTCTAAAAATCATAAGTGGTTTTTTTAAGAATAAAAACAATCAAATGGAAAACATAAACATCACAATATATAAACAAAAAACAATGCAAAAAGAAAAACACAAGACAACATTTGATGTAAAAGTTAACACATTAATAGACTAATATAATCAGATTAATAGATGAAATTAATAAAAATGAGAATAACAGCATGTTCAGCAGAAGAAAAAAAATTAGAAAACAATATATTTAATTTCTCAAATTCAAGATCTAAAACATATGATCCGTCAAATGTGAAAACATGTCATATTGTTAAGTATTATTCGGCATGCAATGAGTAAACTCAAAATGTAAGGAAATAAAAAGTGTAGAATGTTATACCTTCATTTTAAGAATGAGTTGATTTATAAAATAAAATAGAGAATTTTTGTTCATACAATAAGAATTTTAACAGTAATTGTAAAATCAGATCTATGGTTTTATTTAAGCAAGTTTTCAAGTTCACAACAGAACTACAGTATTTAAGAATGACAACCTGCAAATCTACAATATTTAACACAAAAACATGAAAAAAATTTATGAATATTTGTTAAACTGAGAACAACATGAATTTTCGTTTGATATTCGTACTTTTTGGCTAAATAGGAATCTTATTAACCTTTTCTGGAGATAATTTTTTCCGAATTTTTCCAATTTAATAACGTATGTACATAGTATATTTTTAGATCACATTTTGTTAACAACTACAGTAATCTGGACATGCATCGAGTAATTAATATTTTAAATAATATAATAATATATTCCGGAATTATGGAAAAAAAAATTAGTTATTTTAAAATTGTACATATGCAAGGATACTCACATCTACATAGTTTAGTGGTAAATAATGCAAAAAAAAAGAATAATTTTTTTTAGCTACAGTTTACACATCAGTAGAGTAATAAAATAATAACAGCACGTTCAGCAAAAAAATTGGAAAACAAGATATTTCATTTCTCAAATTCTAGATCTAAAAACATATGATCTGTAAAAGGAGAAAACATGTCAGACAATATCCCTGATTTTATTACAGAGGGAATACGGTCAAATATGGTCAAATATGCAGTTAGTGAAGATGCCCAATCAAATGAATCGGAGGGAATATTTGTTATTAGTAGAATATAAACGGACCTCAACCATCGCCTTAAGGTTTTGGTTGGATTGGTTTCGTAACAGTTATTTGTAATTAACATCGTCACACCGTTTTTATGCACACTTTTTTTTATGTCACCGTGCAATTTGCACGGGTTTAATCTAGTACTATGTAAAATAGAATTAATTGATTAAGAAAACAAGGAAAAATTATACGAAGCTAATACTAGGACCTATGACCCATAAAAGAATTTTATAATAAAAATCTACAAGACACGGGTTGCCTCCCGGGAGCGCTTTTGTTTATAGTCGTTCGCTCGACTTGGAAACGAGTTTAGGTAGAAAATGTTTGTCGAGGAGTTTGCTTCTCCCGACACCTAATTCATTACTCCTTGTATGAGTCGACTTAAGCCTTATGCCAACTACATGTTTCACCTTTCCTTTACATCGTAAGACCGTTGGGCCTTACTTGAGCTCTTTTGAACCATCCATTGATCAAACCACGACCTTGGTTTACCTTTGTTCAACTCCGCGTCTTTACGCGACTCCCAAAGAATAATGACACACTTGGGTCCCTTAGAAGAAGATTCCTGCACAACTTTCGATAAAAAAATCCTTGTTAGAAGAGGTAGACTAGATCGGTTTAGTAACCGATTTCACCATTTCTTCTTGTGAGTTAGGAGATCAATGATAAAAAACATCAACACGATACAAGGTATTGTCTTTCCGGGAGTGGGGAATAGGTTTATTTATGTCGAATTTAACGACCCTCCCCTCAAATTCCATACTAAGTGAACCATTAGGGACATCAATCTTTATTCCCGCGGTCTTTAAGAAAGGTCGACCTAGGATGATAGGGGTTGCACTATAATCATGTTCCATGTCTAAGACGTAAAAATCGGTCGGGAAAACCAATTTATCAACTTTAACTAGGACATTCTCTACAACTCCCTTAGGATAGACACTAGATCGATCCGCTAGTTGCACTACTTTCCCGATTCTCTTCATAGGGCCAAGTCTAAGAGATTCGTAGATGGAAAGAGGGACGACCTTAATAAAAGCTCCCAAATCTAACATAGACTTTTCAAACAAGGTATCTCCTATGGTGCAAGGTATAGTGAACATGCTCGGGTCGCCACATTTAGGAGGTAATTTCTTTTGATATATAGTTGACACATATTCACTAACCTTCCCTTTCTTAGCTCTCTTCAACTTGTTATTCCTTTTAATAGTACATAATTCTTTCAAAAATTTAGCATATTTAGGAATACTCTTTAAAAGATTAAGAAGGGGAATGTTTACCTCGCATTTTCCAAATACCTCGTAGATATCCTTGTCATCCTCATAACGTCGGGTCCTCTTGAGTGCCTCGGGAAAAGGACATCTGGTTCTGACACCTGTGTAGTAGGAGTGATCAACTCCTTCTCTTGCATATTCAAAGTTTTCCCACCTTCCTCGATCACTAGCTCCTCTTCTTGAACCATAGCTTCCTTGGCCTTTCTCTTCGGCTTGTCGGCCTCCACTAATTGTCTCCCATTCCTTAAGGATACCGCACTCACGTTTTTCTTTGAAAGAATGGTTTTACTAGGTAATTTCCCCGAATCTCGAGCTTCCAACCTACCAATGGCGGTCGCCATTTGGCCCATTTGAACTTCCAAATTTTGAAGAACTGTAGCTTGGAGATTGAACATTTGACTCGTAACTGTAGCTTTATTAGCAACCAAGGCACGCATCATATCCTCGGTGGACATTTGACCACTAGGTGGAGGCGGAGTAGGAACCGTGTTTGCAACTTGTTGCTTAGCAAAGAATTATTGTTGCTTCGATTGACCATCTTGATTTCCTTGAGTAATTGGTTGATCTCCTTGACGAGTTCTCCACCTCATATTGGGATGATCTCTCCATCCGGAATTGTAGGTATTAGAGTAGGGATCCCACACTCCGTTTACATCCTCTTGAGCATCTTCATACATGTGAGGGTAACGCTCACTCGGGTGTCCCTCGGTAGAACAAATACTGCACATCATAACTTGATTCGTTTTCCCTGACATCATATTTTGGACAAGAGCTGTTAAACTATCAACTTTATGTTCAAGACTCGAGGATGATGAATTACCTATGGCATGCACTTCCCGTTTGGGGAACTTCCGAGAGAAATCCCGAGAGCATTCAGCTAGCTCCTGGATAACCTCTATAGCAGCATCCGAGCTCTTATTCACGATCGACCCCCTACATGCCGCATTCACCGTGCGGGCATCTTCCACTCTAAGACCTCCACAGAAGTACATCACAAGGTCTTGAGGATTGTAGCCATGATAGGGGCATGTAGCACACAACTTCTTGAAACGTTCCCAATACTCGTACATCGTCTCACCATCTCGTTGCTCCGCATTACTAATCTCCTTTTTCAACTGAGAAGCTCGAGATGCCGGAAAGTACTTTTCAAGGAACGCCTTCTTCATCTTTACCCACGTATCAATACTTGCCGGTGGCAAGTAATATAGCCAATCTCTCGCGGCATCTTTCAATGAGAAGGGAAAGGCCCTCAGCTTAAGTTGTTCATCAGTAACGGTAGCCGGTTTCATACTCAAGCATACAATATGAAAATCCGACAAGTGCTTATTAGGGTCCTCATCGCTTAAGCCATGCATGAAATGTGGGTAGTTGATGGATCAAACCCGACTTCAATTCGAAAGTGGCATTCGCACCCAATGGTGGGTATGTAATGAATAAAGGTTGTTGTGCGAGGTCGGGTGCTGTCAGCAGCTTAATCGTGTTGGCCATGGTATAAAACTCGTCTTCAGATTCGGAAGAAACTTCAGTACTCACGGGAAATATAGGAATATCGTTATTCAACTCTAGATTCTCGAATTCCTGTGTTCCGATAACTATTGCACCTTCTCTGATTCTTCGTGACCAGAAAAAGATGCGTTCAATCTTTGAGTCGAAAGGCTTGAGGTTCAAGTTAGAAGAACGAGTATTATACATAAACTACACAAAATAAAATAAAATAAGCTATAATAAAAACAAAATTAAAAACTACACTAGAAAACACAAAAATAATTAATACCGATTCCCCGGTAACGGCGCCAAAATTTGACAGGCTAAAGTCGTATGCCTCAAATTACAATTTTATAATCACTTATAACCAACTAACTAAAACAATAGTATAATGGAAATAAGGGTCGAGCCCACATAGAATTGGACTTATTATAACTGTGTACTAATGTAGGACGATAAATAACTAATTAATTAAACAATAAGAGGAGGGGGGGGGGGGTTTGAATGATTGTATCGCAAATCATAGATTCTAATCCTCCTTATGCATAACTAAATAATAAAACGTATCTCGTTCTTAATTAGATCTAAATGTTAAACAACCTAAACAATCCAGTTCTATATTTAATTCAACAACAACATTAATAGATAGAGAATTCAATAAAGAGATAAATAAACACATACAATCTAGTTGTGTTATAGATCTATGATAATTGCTCCTAAGTCTTAATAACAACGAATCTCGTTCAATAATTATGTCTTAGACGTTACTCAGGTCAATTTAATCAACAAATCATGTTCAATTAACAAAATTAACAGTAGAACGATGAAATAGAAAACTAGTTGAGCACTCTAGAAATCAATAACAACATTTGTATAATTAAACTGAGCAATTAATCAATAATCAAGAATAAAGATTAGAACTTTCAAACTCACAATCGATAATTTAGCGTTTCAATGTCTTGAACCGAGAAGAGAAATTAGTTACACATAGTCTTGAGAAAACTAGGGTTCTTCTTCTCTTCCCCTCTAATCTAACGTTAAACTGATGCAAGAATAAAATATAACAAAACTAAACTAATAATAATCTAAGTAGTAATAGCTAATTCTCATAAGGTACGTTTACTAATTACCAAAACTCTAATAAAATAATAAAAATAATATACTAATTAATAAGCTGACACGGAATTTAAAGCAACTTAAGTTTTGTCTTCAATTTCCGAGTAGCGCGAGTCTGTCGATTCTCCAGCTTCAGTTGGGCTTTTCGCTTCCAAACTTCACTTAGACAACCGATGGTCAATTAAATCACATAATTATTCTCAATTATAATTAATATCCTAAAATGAGAATTATACTCAATTAAGCCCAAAACCATTATCACATCACCAAATATACTCTTAAATCGACGCTTCTGACCCGTATTAAATACGGTCTATCATTGACCATCAATTTTGTGTCAATACACAATCCACACGATTAATCAATTTTTCTAAGGAGCATCACCATAGTATCAACCTTCAACTTAAGCTCATGATTTGGACCCAAACACTTAGGGGTCGTTTGGTTCAAACAATAGGAACGGAATGGAATGGATTCTAAAACCAGGGAGGTATGGAGTTGTGTAGACACCCACATTTGACCGCCAGGTGTCTATAATAGTTCCCGCCAAACACCAGATGATGATTGGACGCAAACGTGCTTTGATGGGCTCGGATATGGGCTCGAAATCATGGACATTTGGTTTAGGCTTATTACGGAGTACAAATCTTATAAAACCAACCTCAAAATCAGGCCCAGTAGGTCGTTTCGAGTCAAATAAGACTAATTTGGGTCGAATCCGGCACCAGGGGCAAAACCGTCTTTTAGCGACCGAGTCAAACCGGGTCAAAGATATTTTTTCCCGAGACACACGGACCAGCCGTGACACTACACGTCCGGTTTGGACTCAAATACTACAAAAATCAGCCTCGAAAATACTAAACAAATCCATTCGAGGATAGAATTCGATCTCAAGTGGGATTCTATCCGAAAACTAAATCAAATTCCCGACCGAGCTCAAACACTCGGCCAAAGCAACCAAAACAGCCGAGATACTCGGCTTCCTCACCAAGAAACGAGACTCTCGTTCCCTTTTGAACTCTTACGTTTCCTATCTAAACCGGTATTTCTTGTTGTCCAAGCAAGGTACTTCTCCTCAACCACCTCGCCTATAAATAGACCCTTCGGTCAATCAATTACCAACAATTCATATAACACATCTACCAATTATATACATCTATTCATCCTTTCATCCTCAACACTTTTAATTACTTATAGCATCGAAAGACCGATAGTATCATCCCGACACACGTATATCGAGACCACGCCCGACCAAAACCGACCCCTTCTCACGTCACCTTACACGACCAAACCGACTCCCAAGTTTATCCCCATTATCTCAATGCTCCGGTGCCTAAGCCACTTCCCGACGAGCTCTATTCCGAGAAAACAAAGCATGTAGGTTGAGGGTGTAAATCAAATCCGACTCTTCCTCCTTCTCTTCTCCTTTCTCGTCGTCTTTTTCTTCTTTTTTTGCGTCATGTCGTCGGTCCTCATTTTAATATGGGTCGTTTTACATATTTCTAATATCGATATTATAAAAACTATTTTCATATATAAACGTTCTTAAAATACGATGTCGATTCTCTAATCAAATATCGTATTAAACAAGGACTAAATTAAATCTCGTGGATGCCAAAAATTCGTTACATCTTTTTAAACAGAATACGACGAATTTAACGCGGAGAGAATTAACATTTTTTTTCTTTTTTTGTCCAATTTCTTTTCTTTTTTTCAAAACAATTTTCAAAACACCTTTTTTTTACTTTTTCTAAAATCATTCTAACTATTTGATATCGATTTCATAATCCAATATCGAATACGACGAATATCGAAAATATAAATCGAGTCTAAATTAATCCATATTTGTACGCGATTTATCAAAACTAGCAATTTTCGAATACTGAATCCGAGACAGCCACCCGCGCGAGTCGCGCCCCTCCCGAGCGAGTCGCGCGGGCTGCAGTAAGCCGCGCCTTTTTTTTTTTTTTTTTTTTTTTTTTTTTTTTCATTTTTTCCGAATTTTCCAGCATCGTTTTCTAACATAAAACATCGGTTTTCTCGGTATATTTTCAGATTTCGACAAGTTTTTTTACGCGTCATAAAACTTTTTCGAATCATGCATATTATCGTATTTACATCTTTATTCGATTTATTCAATCGTTACTAACTCGTTTTCTCGTGTTTGTAGCAGTTTATTTCTATTGTTTTATTAGACTAAAACGAACTTCACATGCTAAAATAACTTCGACGTTATTAGTTTAAGATGCATTAAACGACTTAGCAACCCATTTACTTTTCTCTCACATGCTTAGGAAAATAATGTTTGCATATCATTCCACCGTCGAACTAACGCGTGTACATAAAAAACGAACGATATCTTAGTAAAGGCCGCTAAGTGCGGACGGGGTTGGGTGTTCTTAGTGAACTTCCCAACACGTATCCTCACCCCTTACTCAGAACCATGGTTTCCGGATGTCCGAATCCATTGGCAACGAGAGTCATTCAATACACGATATTCGATAATGTCGGTATCGGTATCAAATGCTAAGGGACGAACCCAATAAACTCTGACATCGGAAATGGGCCGTATTTTGTACACGGCCCACTACGACATAGAGTGGGTTCGAACGGGCCCGAACTCCCACAAAGTTCGGTGGCGACTCCTACTTCGACTTAAAATTCAATTCGACCCATCTCATATGGAGATTCATTCACCTCCCCAAACCCGCGCGTGGCCGCGTCGGGGTGGACCTATGTCATGTCCACAATTTGGCGACTCCGCTGGGGATTAACTGATGTGTCACTTACCATCGGCATCCTCAGGGTGAGACTCGAAAAGAAATCGTTCGATTAGTAATGTACACGTTTTAGTTCAATGATTCATGCATAACCCAAATTTTTCCCGGACCGGTTACTTGTGACCGACGTCCCACTATACCATGGTGCATTCCTAAATGGGTGCACTAAAGACTTCGATGGCGGAACTCGCATGGGTTTTACGGCAGGTTATAAGACCAACTCGGCTTAGGAAGACCGTCCTGATTTGCGAGAAAGTTATCGTCGTTGGTATAGACCCTATTCGACCGACCGAGACTTAGACTAAGAGCATACATGGTGTCATTATACTGTTTCCGTGACTACATGCTACTTGATCTTCTTTGGTCTTTTTCAAAAACCGTCATTTCAAAAACTTGCATCTTTTCAAACCCATCTATTTTTCAAAACCCGGAAAGCTACCGAATTTAGAACTTATGATTTTGACTCAAAATAGCCTATTTTTAGCCGGTATGCTGTCCAAACCTTTTCAAAATTCCAAAATCTCGGCCCGATAACTTTTTTTCGATTTTCAAAAAAAGTTGGACCATCCTATCCGACTTTGCTCAGTTTTCAAATCCAAATTCCCTTTTCAAAGCCCTCTTCTTCTTAGGACTTCCCGTATTTAGCAGTGTCGGGTCTTGTCATAGGTTGTAAGAGTCTATAGCGTCGAAACTCCATCGATCATACATCACGGATTTCCTCCCTATCCCAGTCTGCCTTATTTGTCAAGGCACGGCCCACCTTCGTAGGACAAACTCCTGCAAAGGGAAGCCCATTTACACATTCGAGTCCAAAGTCTGGGGAATTCTCACGTGGACCTTCCTTCGAACGGGACTAGGCCCACTTTGCCAAATCCTAAGGAAGGCCCACCGTCCACAGGTCATCCGTCTAGAAGTCAGATTTCGGTCTTTTTCTCGTCTAGTCTTTTCCTTGCTCGGGATGTACTCTTTGATTCTAAGATCTAGGTCAGTTACTGATTACGCGGTGCCCTTATAGACAGGCCACTCCACACCCGAGCCATGACGAAAGAAGCCATTGATGAGTTGACAGCTTCATTGACTTAGATCGAAGACCAATTGAGACAAATGAGTGAAGACCAGATTGCCATCGTCACTCGGGTAAGTGCAGTTGTAACACCCGCTATTTTTCTTAAGCATTTTTATTCTATCTGTTAAGACTTCGTCTTAATCTCTGTCACTTTTGGCCTCATATTTTATCATTTTACTAAGCTCTATTTTAATTTTTGAGTTTAATAATTTCTATTTTTAATTTTAAAGATTTAAAATTCTTTTAAATCCATTTATTTGGTTTCTTCGTAAACTAATTAATTTTCCGCAAGGAATTCTATTTTTCTTCGAATTGACATTTTTAAGCTTGGATTTAAGTTATTCCTTTTAATAAAATGTTTGAGTACGTCTCTTTAATAGTTTGAACTAGTGAATATTTTTATTTACAAAAAATTAGTTGTTAATGATTTTTTTTATTACGAAGCTTCGCGAATAATTATTTTCTTACGCGAGGTTTGCTCGAATTACTTTGAAATGCCTTTAACTATTTTACGATTATACTTTTTATCAACTTATAAATTATTTGAGACCATTTCCTCACATTTTGGACCAACTAAGCCCTTGGTCACAAGTTTTATTACGTTTTATTTAAACGTTACATTTTATCACGTTAAAACGTAAACATAAGATAAATTATTTTCATTCATTATAGCATTTGTGTCAAGACTTTTCATACTCCTTGCCATCAACTCTTGGCCGGCCACTTTATGTGTAAATCACATAGTTTTCATGAACCATTACTCTCATTTATATTTTTGAAGACCTTCCATCCTCCTTATTCATTCTTGTCATAAAAAAAATATTCAACCCTTCTTCACTCTCTTTTTGGCCGTGTGTCCCTCATCCATCTTAGGCAAATTTTTGCTCCATTTCGAGTCCCAATCGCATCATTTTTATCGTCATAATAATCCTCTTTCCGTTCTCTTCGTTAAGGTATTAATCGACGTTATTTTCGATCAATTTTTACCATGATTTATATTAGTTTTCTCATGGTATTTTTCTGCCATGATTTACGTGTTTGGTAGGATTTTTACCATGATTTATATTAGTTTTCTCATGGTATTTTTCTGCCATGATTTACGTGTTTGGTAGGATTTTTGGACGATCCTGAAGCCGAAGAATATATTATCGACTCAGACTTGGAGTAGAGGTAACGTCGGTGTTACTCGGTATTTCATGATTTTAATTGAGTATTTGCATGTATATATTTTTATATTTTATTTTGGCAATATATGTATGTCACGGATTTCTGGAAAAATTTTTAAAGTTGAAAATTTGCACGTTTCGATATTTTTATCGCTTTTACGAGATTAACAATTAAATAGTTATATTAATTTGTAAAATCGTAATAATCGGCCTAAACGTGTAATATATGTTTATATTCTGGAAAAATGTTATTTTTGGTGATTTTTCTGATATTTTTGATATCGATTATTGAATTATTATCGTTTCCGGACAAAAACGATTAAAAGCCGATTTTTAGTTCTAGTACTTAAACATTTTATTTTAATCTGATTTTTGACGTGGTGAAATTTCTGGTGAAATAGAATTTTCTGAATTTTTTCATAATTTTTCGGAATTTTTAAGTGGATGAATTAATTAATCACTTTAAATCATCGTTTATCGTTAAAACCGTGTTTGTTGTTTAAATTCTCGATTTCTGGTCCTTGGTTTAAATCTGAAAAAAATTATGATTATGATGATTTCATGTTAAAATGTAATTTTATGATTTTTAGTGCCTTAATAAAATGTTAAGAACGATAAGTTCTATTAATGGAATCGTTAATTGTGAAAACGGGTTTTAAAGACGGTTTTGACGGGTTTATTAAATCTGGAATTTTTGGAATTCTGGAAAAATGGTAGATTCTGGAAAATCATGATTTTTAGGTTTAATAATAATTTTTGGATGTTAATACTTAAATCGTTTTGTAATTACTATTTTTATTAATCGTTATTGTCGAGATTGGACGATTAACGAGAAAACACTTTAAAAACCGAGTTTTTAGAATTCTGGAAATTTTATTTTCTGGACGGAAGGTCCATAAATATAATTTAACTATTTTACGTAATTTTTGTACTATTTATTATAGTCTTTAATTAATAAATATTGATTTCGGAGAAATTGTGATTTATCGCTAAATTGCTTCGTCTTACCTAAAAGAATTATTTTTCCAGCAATTTTGAAAGTATTTAAATCTGAAACTTTAGGAGTTAAATCATCCCTTAACATACTCTAAATGTATTTGTTGGTTTAATTAAATAAAGACGTTCAAGTATTTAATTTAGTGTTTGCCGTAAAATCCTATTTATAATTTTATCGTCGAAACTAATAATAATTAGGAAATTTTAGCTTTATAACTTTTGAAAACACCCTAATTAGTAATATTAAAATGTTTAAGATGTTTCTAATAATTTTATAACACTTATACGATATTTTCATAATTTCATAAAATCAAATGTTCTTACTTTAGTAATTAATATCGTTAAGGCCGAAAGTATTAGTTTTATAAATCTATATCGTTTACTAAAAATGTGGTATTAGTATGAAATAATATTTTCACTATTTTGATATAATGCTATTTTTAGTAAAGTTTCTAAAAATAGAAGTTTCCTAAAATAGAAAGTTTCCTCTTTTAGAATAAATGTTTACTTCTTTTATCCTCATATTGTTTATAATTATTATATCTTTTGAATATCGATAAGGACTTTGTTTTGGAGTTATGGAATAAGGACAAGTGTGAGGTTAGAGTAATATATTCTAGGGTTTACGGTTTTGCCATCAACTATAAGGCTAGTGTATCAGGAATCGGTACATTGGTTGTTGAACCGGGTGACAGGTATCCCGGGAGTTTTGTACATTTTGACCTTAAGCTTAGGCCTAGCAGTAAGTCGCCGTCATAAGTTGAACTGGGTGACAGGTAATCCCAGGAGGGGTGTGCATTATCTTAAACTAGGGCCACGCATTTATAAGTCGCCGTCCTATTATGGTTGAGTAGCCTAGTTAGAGGCCGAAGTTTGATTTGTTTGAACTAAGTTCTCGAAGCTAGTTTTTAGTATTCTCCCAGTGAAAGTCTAGCATTCATCACTACTCCTGTCCATAACGCCATTTTGATTATTTTAATTATTATCGATATAAATTGGATTGCAGGTTGGCAAATATTTTTATGTTTCTTCGGCAACCCTTTTGATTAATTTGTTTTACGCTAAAGCTTATTTTAATATGTTGTTTTAATGTTTTCCATTTTTACTATTTTTCCTATATTAGTAATTACTGTTTTAAAATCCTGTTTTACGGCTGGGAGAACGTTGGCGTTGCTCCTCACTGATTGTGGCTGTTATGTTTTAACATGGCAGGTATACGTGTTTATTTTCCGGTGGGTGTGGGCTAACGAGCGGTCTTGGATCCTGCTTGATCTTTTAATAATCGTCTTAAGGATTGTTTAACCTTTTTATGGATTGTTTTAAATTTTTAGCCATTTTTATGTATGGCGTACGTTTGACTTTACCAATTCAATTTATTAAGACATAGTTCTGTGTGTTTTAATCCTGACTCTACAGTGTTTCCGCCACTGTATCGCACTAGAATTTTAGGGGATTACAGTTGGTATCAGAGCATCACTGCTCCCGACGCTTACACACCTGAAATTAGGGAAAAATACCAGTAAATTATTTAAACAGTAAATAAAGATATTTTTAGAAATGGGTAGAAACAGATAAGGACTTAACTGTTAAGATTATCTGTTCCTGAACTCAATGATTAGCATTGATTTTATGTTGTTATTTGTGAACTTCAAGATGGCCGGAAGAGGTAACCGAAACAACAACAACAACAACAACAACAATGATCAAGGAGGTATCGAAGCTCTGGCTGACACGCTACGCAATATAGCGCATGCCGTGAATGAGATGAACAACCGGAACCAACAAAGACCCTTCAGCTTCTCTCACGCAGCTGAAGAAATGGCTAAAAGCAGATTGGACTATTATGACGGTTCCGTGGACCCTGAAGTCATGAACCGTTGGTTTCGAGTGATGGAAAGACAGTTTGGAATTTACTCCGCCCCCGAGGATCAGAAGGTGGGCCTAGCTGTGCTGTACCTGTCAGACGATGCAGACAGATGGTGGAGCCAGGTTGGCTCGACTGCACTTCAGACTCCAGGATTCAACTGGACTCAGTTCAAGACTCTCTTAGAGCAGAGATTTTATCCCGAGGAGCTGAGGCGTCAGAGGATGACTGAATTCAACACTCTAAGCCAGAATACCATGTCGGTTGAAGCTTACACCACTCGGTTCCACTTTCTGGCGAATTATGCTGGAGATTTGTTACCCAATGAGAATTCCCGAGTTTTCTTTTATCGAGGAGGACTTCGAGCCGATATCACTCTCAACATGCCCCGGAGTCTCTCAACTGTTAATGAGCTCTATAATGTCGCGCTTTACGCGGAGTCTTCGATTGAGCGGGTGAAATCTATGAACCCATCATCTGGTTATAAAAGACCTTTCACCCATTCTGGGAATAACTCTTCATCTTCTTCTAAGAAGTTCAACTCTGGAGGTCTGGATTATTTTTCCTTTCTCTTCTTCTTTTGCTCTCTTTCTTCTAAAATTTCTGACTCTGCTGTATGCTATTACAGGTAGTGGTTTCAAGAAAAACAATTTCAACTCGAAGCCCAACAGCAAGAAGGATTCAGCATGCTTTAGGTGCAGACAACCCATTCACCCCGGCAAGAACTGTGATGGTTCCCCTATTACCTGCTTTACTTGTGGAGAACCGGGTCACCGCTCCCCTCAGTGTCCAAAGAAGCCAACTGCCAACACCGCTACTGCAGCTGGCGCTGTCTCTACTTCTGCTCCTCGTAAGGGACGCATCTTTGTGATGAGCCGTGCTGATGCTGAGGCTAATCCTGATGTGGTTACGAGTATGTTTCTTATTTCTGGTGTTAGTGCTTATATATTATTTGATACCGGCCCTTCCACATCTGTAATATCTTCTACTCTGGCTCCAAAACTATCCTTAACCCCCTGTCCAGCTGAGCCTATAGCTATTTCCCTTCCTTCTGGTGAAGTTGTTGACTGTTCTAAAGCTTATCAGAATGTACCTATTCTCTTTGTTGGTACTATTCTTCCTTCTACTCTCCTTGAGTTCCCTCTCGCTGAGTTCGACGTTATTTTGGGAATGGACTGGTTAGCTCGGTATGATGCAAGATTTCAGTGTCGAGATCAGAAGATTTCTCTGAAGACCCCCGAAGGTGTTCGAGTGTCTTACCGTGGTGGTCGAAGACAGAAGGGTATCAAGATTATTTCTGCCATGAAGGCTATCAGAATGCAGAGAAAAGGTTGCCAAGCATTTCTATGTACGGTTACTGTAACTGCTGAACTCCCTAAACTCGAAGAGGTGCGCATAGTGTGTGATTATGCAGATGTATTTCCCGAGGAGTTACCAGGTATTCCACCCGAACGAGATGTGGAATTCACTATTGAACTCGTGCCTGGTACAGGCCCAATCGCCAAAGCACCTTACAGAATGGCTCCTGCTGAGTTGCAAGAGCTACGCAAGCAATTGGATGAAATGATTGAGAAAGATTTCATTCGTCCAAGTTCTTCCCCTTGGGGCGCTCCAGTACTTTTTGTCAAGAAGAAAGACGGTTCGATGCGCCTGTGTATTGATTATCGTGATCTCAACAAGGTTACGATCAAGAACAAATATCCTCTGCCCAGAATTGATGATCTTTTTGATCAACTTAAGGGTGCTTCCGTGTTTTCCAAGATCGATCTAAGGTCTGGATATCACCAAATTCCCGTCCGTGAATCAGACATTCCAAAGACGGCTTTCAGTTCGAGGTATGGACATTATGAATTCAAAGTCATGCCATTTGGACTAACCAATGCTCCTGCTGTTTTTATGGATCAAATGAACATAACTTTCAGGGAGTATTTGGATCAGTGTGTTGTTGTCTTTATTGATGACATCCTGATTTATTCTAAGTAAGAGGTTGAACATGCAGAACATCTCAAGATTATTCTTGGCATTCTACGAGATCAGAAGTGGTATGCTAAGTTTTCCAAGTGTGAATTCTGGCTTTCCAAGGTAGCTTTTCTGGGTCATGTTATCGCAAAGGAAGGTATTAAGGTTGACCCTGCTAAGATTTCAGCTATCGAGAGCTGGGCAAGTCCCAAAGATGTTGGCGAGATCCGAAGTTTCCTAGGTCTTGCCGGCTATTATCGAAGATTTGTGCAAGACTTTTCTAAGTTAGCACGACCTATGACTCAATTACTCAAGAAAGAGAATAAATTTCTGTGGAGTCAAGCTTGTGAAGATGCTTTTTCTGAGCTCAAGATAAAGCTCACTTCTGCTCCTATCCTGACCCTACCTGAAGAAGGCGTTGGTTTCGATGTGTATTGTGACGCTTCTAAGAATGGTTTGGGTTGTGTCCTCATGCAGAAGGGTAAGGTGATCGCTTATGCCTCTAGACAGTTGAAAGTTCATGAGGTGAATTACCCTACCCACGACTTGGAGTTAGCAGCTGTGGTGCATGCCTCGAAAGTTTGGAGGCATTATTTGTACGGAGTAAGATGCAAGGTTCACACTGACCATAAGAGCATGCGATATCTCTTCACGCAGAAAGATCTGAATGCGAGACAGAGACGCTGGATCGAGTTAGTGAACGACTATGACCTTGAATTGGTGTATTGTGAGGGAAAAGCTAACGTGATTGCTGATGCCCTTAGCAGAAAGACCCTCCATTCCTTGTCTCCGTGTTCTGGCTTGCCTGAGAAGTTGTCCCGAGATTTTGCCAAGATGTCTATTGATGTTGTGGATGAAGATTATGATGGTCGCCTGTATGCCCTTGTTGCTGAACCAACTCTTTTTCGTGAGATTCGTGAGAAGCAGTTGGATGACCCTTTTGTAGATGGTATCCGAGAAAAGATGAATCTTGGTAAGGCTCTAGATTTTTCTGTGGATTCCAGTGGAGCACTGAAATTTAAGAACCGTTGGGTTGTCCCTGGTGATGCTGAGGTGAGAAAGCAAGTTCTAACCGAAGCACATAAGACGAGGTACTCTATTCATCCTGGTGGTGACAAGATGTATCGGGATTTGAAACTCCATTTATGGTGGCCTCATATGAGAGAGGACATTGCAGAGGTTGTAAGTAAGTGCTTGACATGTCAGCAGGTGAAGTTCGAACACAAGAAGCCTGGAGGTTTGCTACAACCACTGCCTGTTCCAGAGTGGAAATGGCAGTGCATATCGATGGATTTTGTGATGGCATTACCTAGAAGCGTGAATGGTAGAAACGGTATTTGGGTTATTGTGGACCGCTTGACCAAGTGTGCACGATTCGTCCCAATTCGCGACACTTGGAGTTTGGAGAAGCTCGCAGAAGTGTACCACTCGAGATTGTTTCGGATCGAGACCCGAGGTTCTGCTCTAAATTTTGGAAGGCTTTGCAAGATGCTTTGGGAAGCAAATTATTGATGAGTACCGCTTTCCATGCTGCTACAGATGGACAGTCCGAGAGAACGATCCAAACTTTGGAGGATATGTTGCGGGCTTGTGCCTTGGATTTCCAAGAGAGTTGGATCCAACATCTTCCGCTGGTAGAGTTTTCCTATAACAACAGCTACCATGCTTCTATTAAGATGTCCCCGTTCAAAGCACTTTATGGTCGAAAATGCCGTAGTCCCGTCTGTTGGGATGTTCCCGGTGAAGTGAAGATTTTGGGCCTGGATTTGTTGGCTCAGACTATTGACGTAGTGAATGTGGTCCGATCTAGGATGAAGTCCGCCCAGGATCGACAGAAGTCGTATGCTGATGTTCGTCGCCGACCTTTGGAATTTTCGGTTGGTGATCTTGTGTTCCTAAAGGTATCACCTATGAAAGGGGTGAAACGGTTTGGGATTAAGGGCAAGCTCAGCCCTAAGTTCGTTGGCCCATACCCTGTGATCGAGAGAGTGGGCGAAGTTGCTTATAAACTGGAATTGCCAGCATCCATGGGTAAGGTTCACGATGTATTTCATGTTTCTCAGTTAAGGAAATATGTTAGTGATCCCGAGCACGTGTTGGAGCCCGAGATTGTGGATCTCGAGTCGGATTTGACTTATGAAGAAAGGCCGGTGAAGATCACTGATCGCCGCGAGAAGCGTTTAAGGAACAAAGTTGTACCTCTGGTAAAAGTTTTGTGGCGCTGTAATCGGTTTGAGGAAGAAACGTGGGAAACCTCGATTTCCTATCTGCTTATTCTTAGTTTCGAGGACGAAACTTTCTTTTAGTGGGGAGGATTGTAACACCCGCTATTTTTCTTAAGCATTTTTATTCTATCTGTTAGGACTTCGTCTTAATCTCTGTCACTTTTGGCCTCATATTTTATCATTTTACTAAGCTCTATTTTAATTTTTGAGTTTAATAATTTCTATTTTTAATTTTAAAGATTTAAAATTCTTTTAAATCCATTTATTTGGTTTCTTCGTAAACTAATTAATTTTCCGCAAGGAATTCTATTTTTCTTCGAATTGACATTTTTAAGCTTGGATTTAAGTTATTCATTTTCCTAAAAATGATTGAGTACGTCTCTTTAATAGTTTGAACTAGTAAATATTTTTATTTACAAAAAATTAGTTGTTAATGATTTTTTTATTACGAAACTTCGTGAATAATTATTTTCTTACGCGAGGTTTGCTCGAATTACTTTGAAATGCCTTTAACTATTTTACGATTATACTTTTTATCAACTTATAAATTATTTGAGACCATTTCCTCACATTTTGGACCAACTAAGCCCTTGGTCACAAGTTTTATTACGTTTTATTTAAACGTTTCATTTTATCACGTTAAAACGTAAACATAAGATAAATTATTTTCATTCATTATAGCATTTGTGTCAAGACTTTTCATACTCCTTGTCATCAACTCTTGGTCGGCCACTTTATGTGTAAATCACATAGTTTTCATCAACCATTACTCTCATTTATATTTTTGAAGACCTTCCATCCTCCTTATTCATTCTTGTCATAAAAAAAATATTCAACCCTTCTACACTCTCTTTTTGGCCGTGTGTCCCTCATCCATCTTAGGCAAATTTTTGCTCCATTTCGAGTCCCAATCGCATCATTTTTATCGTCATAATAATCCTCTTTCCGTTCCCTTCGTTAAGGTATTAATTGACGTTATTTTCGATCAATTTTTACCATGATTTATATTAGTTTTCTCATGGTATTTTTCTGCCATGATTTACGTGTTTGGTAGGATTTTTGGACGATCCTGAAGCCGACGAATATATTATCGACTCAGACTTGGAGTAGAGGTAACGTCGGTGTTACTCGGTATTTCATGATTTTAATTGAATATTTGCATGTATATATTTTTATATTTTACTTTGGCAATATATGTATGTCACGGATTCTGGAAAAATTTTTAAAGTTGAAAATTTGCATGTTTCGATATTTTTATCGCTTTTACGAGATTAACGATTAAATTGTTATATTAATTTGTAAAATCGTAATAAGCGGCCTAAACGTGTAATATATGTTTATATTCTGGAAAAATGTTGTTTTTGGTGATTTTTAATAATTTAGTATTTTTCTGATATTTTTGATATCGATTATTGAATTATTACCGTTTCCGGACAAAAACGATTAAAAGCCGATTTTTAGTTCTAGTACTTAAACATTTTATTTTAATCTGATTTTTGACGTGGTGAAACTTTATGGTGAAATAGAATTTTCTGAATTTTTTCATAATTCTTCGGAATTTTTAAGTGGATGAATTAATTAATCACTTTAAATCATCGTTTATCGTTAAAACCGTGTTTGTTGTTTAAATTATCGATTTCTGGTCCTTGGTTTAAATCTGTAAAAAATTATGATTCTGATGATTTCATGTTAAAATGTAATTTTATGATTTTTAGTGCCTTAATAAAATGTTAAGAACGATAAGTTTTATTAATGGAATCGTTAATTGTGAAAACGGGTTTTAAAGACGGTTTTGACGGGATTTATTAAATCTGGAATTTTTGGAAATCTGGAAAAATGGTAGATTCTGGAAAATCATGATTTTTAGGTTTAATAATAATTTTTGGATATTAATACTTAAATCATTTTGTAATTACTATTTTTATTAATCGTTATTGTCGAGATTGGATGATTAACGAGAAATCGCTTTAAAAACCGAGTTTTTAGAATTCTGGAAATTTTATTTTCTGGACGGAAGGTCCATAAATATAATTTAACTATTTTACGTAATTTTTGTACTATTTATTATAGTCTTTAATTAATAAATATTGATTTCGGACAAATTGTGATTTATCGCTAAATTGCTTCGTCTTAACTAAAAGAATTATTTTTCCAGCAATTTTGAAAGTATTTAAATCTGAAACTTTAGGAGTTAAATCATCACTTAACATACTCTAAATGTATTTGTTGGTTTAATTAAATAAAGACGTTCAAGTATTTAATTTAGTGTTTGCCGTAAAATTCTATTTATAATTTTATCGTCGAAACTAATAATAATTAGGGAATTTTAGCTTTATAACTTTTGAAAACACCCTAATTAGTAATATTAAAATGTTTAAGATGTTTCTAATCATTTTATAACACTTATACGATATTTTCATAATTTCATAAAATCAAATGTTCTTACTTTAGTAATTAATATCGTTAAGGCCGAAAGTATTAGTTTTATAAATCTATATCGTTTACTAAAAATGTGGTATTAGTATGAACTAATATTTTCACTATTTTGATATAATGCTATTTTTAGTAAAGTTTCTAAAAATAGAAGTTTCCTAAAATAGAAAGTTTCCTCTTTTAGAATAAATGTTTACTTCTTTTATCCTCATATTGTTTATAATGATTATATCTTTTGAATATCGATAATGGCTTTGTTTTGGAGTTATGGAATAAGGACAAGTGTGAGGTTAGAGTAATATATTCTAGGGTTTACGGTTTTGCCATCAACTATAAGGCTAGTGTATCAGGAATTGGTACATTGGTTGTTGAACCGGGTGACAGGTATCCCGGGAGTTTTGTACATTTTGACCTTAAGCTTAGGCCTCGCAGTAAGTCGCCGTCATAAGTTGAACTGGGTGACAGGTAATCCCAGGAGGGGTGTGCGTTATCTTAAACTAGGGCCACGCATTTATAAGTCGCCGTCCTATTATGGTTGAGTAGCCTAGTTAGAGGCCGAAGTTTGATTTGTTTGAACTAAGTTCTCGAAGCTAGTTTTTAGTATTCTCCCAGTGAAAGTCTAGCATTCATCACTACTCCTGTCCATAACGCCATTTTGATTATTTTAATTATTATCGATATAAATTGGTTTGCAGGTTGGCAAATATTTTTATGTTTCTTCGGCAACCCTTTTGATTAATTTGTTTTACGCTAAAGCTTATTTTAATATGCTGTTTTAATGTTTTCCATTTTCACTATTTTTCCTATATTAGTAATTACTGTTTTGAAATCCTGTTTTACGGCTGGGAGAACGTTGGCGTTACTCCCCACTGATTGTGGCTGTTATGTTTTAACATGGCAGGTATACGTGTTTATTTTCCGGTGGGTGTGGGCTAACGAGCGGTCTTGGATCCTGCTTGATCTTTTAATAATCATGTCTTAAGGATTGTTTAACCTCTTTATGGATTGTTTTAAATTTTTAGCCATTTTTATGTATGGCGTACGTTTGACTTTACCAATTCAATTTATTAAGACATAGTTCTGTGTGTTTTAATCCCGACTCTACAGTGTTTCCGCCACTGTATCGCACTAGAATTTTAGGGGATTACAGCAGTGGAACAAGGAACCCCCAATGCTTCGATCGAAGATGACGGACCTTTGGCCGCATTGGCCGGCGCGGTCCAAAAACTGCAAGAACAGGTCCACTCGACCACCAGGAACACCATCCTCACAGAAAATGCCCGTTCCTATTCGCCCTTGACCGATGAACTACCCGCTAACCTCAACTTAACGGGCCTGCCAATGTTTGACGGGACTGAAGACCCGGTACTCCATATCCGGGCCTTCAAGGATTTTATGGCTGTTAAGGGGGTCAAATCGACCATGTTCAAGCACCTTTTTGCCTCCTCTCTAGAGATGCACCCGAAAGCCTGGTACTACAGGCTTGATCCCAAGAAATACAAAACTTGGGACGATGTTGCAATGGAATTCGCACGAAACTATGCGGATAATGCTGAAAGCCAGACCATATGCGCACCCTGGAAATAATGGCCCAGGAACCTAAAGAAGGATTCACAAAATACCTTCAACGCTGGAGGGCTGAGAGCGTCAAACTGGTCGATAAGCCCAGCGAAAAAATGCTGGTTGAAGCCTTTGTCAAGAACCTCCTTCCCGCTTACCGAATCCATCTCCGGTACGCCATCGTACCTAGTTTCGCGGTCCTGACTGAGATGGGGACAAGAATCGAAGATGATCTAAAGTTGGAAAGCCTCACTAAGGCCTCCGCCAATGGATACCAAGGGGCCAGCTCATCAACAAGCAAGCCCACATCTACTGCTGCCACTTGTGGCATTTTTGACGAGGTCAATCTACTCGATACCCCGTCCAAGAAGAATACCACACCCCGGGTATTCACCGACATAGGCACCACCTATGAAAATGCCCTGCAGAGGCTATCGTCAAAAGGCCTGATCACCCCGATAGGCCCAACACCTGAGCTCCCGGTCGAGCGTCGCTCCAAGGCCTACGACATCCAGGCCTACTGTCAGTACCATCGTGGCAAGGGACATGATACCGAGAAATGCTAGAAACTAAAGCACCTTATCCAAGATCTTATCGAGAGCGGGAAGATCCCTTTGCTCGGGGGCAAACCCAACAACAAGGATAACCCCCTGGCTACCCACGCCATTTTCTCTGGAGAAATAGTGGATTGCTCACACCTCATTTCTCCATGTGTCCCGCAAATAAACGGGATCTGGTGCGACGACGAAGACGACATCTATCTCACCAAGGGGGAAGCTGTCCCCATCACGCCCGAGGAGATCCAGAAGGTTAAGTCCAAAGTCTTAGCCAATAGTCAAGCCCTCATCATCGCCGAGCCACCTAGAGTGGAGGTCGCCCCGGAAGAGCCAACTACTGAAAAGGCTCTTGTAAAGCAGCTGAGCAGGACTCGAGTTGACCTCTCTATATGGCAACTCCTAGTTAGCTCCCAGGAACATCGAGAGGCACTCACTAAGGCCCTCGATCAGGTCAAAATCGACTCTATGGCTACTCCAGCCGAAATGGTAGCCACGGTTTTGCCCCACCTAAAAGGGAAAGCTAAGGAAGAAGGCCCACTTATTACCTTCTCTAATGCTGATCTACCACCATTTGGGCCTACCCACAACATGGCCCTCTACATCACGGTCATCTGCCGTGGAAAGTACCTGCCCATGACCCTAATCGACGACGGGTCCACAGTCAATGTCCTCCCCTTGAGAACCGCCAAAGCCCTCGGCATTACCGAGGCCGACTACATTCCCACAGCTCAAACCATTCAGGTTTTCGACGGAAGTCCAAAGTCAGTAGCCGGAGCCACAAAACTTACTATCATAACAGGCCCGATAGAGAAGGAGCGGGAATTTCAAGTAATCGACGTGACTTCTTCTTTCAACCTTCTTTTAGGAAGACCTTGGATCCACGCGACCAGGGCTGTATCCTCCACATTGCATCGGAAAATCAAGCTACCTTTGCATGACACCGTCATCACTCTGGAAGCCACGCCTATGACTGTGGCTAACTTCAACACATCGGGCCGCACCGATCTCTGGGGGTTCGACTTCGTTGGAACCATTGAAGAAGAGCATCTTTTCCGACCCTACTTCATGGTTAACATTGACCGGATGTTGCAAAATCTGGGCTATCTGCCAGGGGCTACATCAAGGCCCGATCTCCCCGCAGGGAAAATCCTCGAAGTCCTAGATAACGGGAGGACTCAAACTGGTTTGGGTTATTCCATAACCCCAGAGAATATGGGCCAAACCAGGACTAACACTGTCACTTTTGTTACTCCAGTATTTGGACCAGTCCAAACGGGCCTATACCGGCCCAGTACCAAGCGCCCTGGGACCCACTTGGCCCAGGATTGGAACTACATACCAGATGACATCTTCACTCTCATCCAGTCCGAAGATGCTAAGAATGCTGAGCCCGCGCTAGGGCTACTTTTTGGAGAGGAACTCACGGCCCCAACACCGAAGGAAGAGCTAGTCAGTCTCATTCTCCGCAGCCGCATCTTTGATCCATCTAAGCTGATCTCGGATGTCGGGTCCGGGACAGGAAATAGAGCCTGGAGGAAGACTGTCAAATGGGCTGACAGTCAAGGGAGGACTTACAAACTGATCACAGGGGAAGGAGAAATGCCAGAATCTGAGTCTAAGTCCGAGTCAGAATCTAAGATTGAATCTAGTGAGTCCGGTGCTAGGGTCAGTCCTGTAACTCCCCCTCTCCCTTTAGCTACTCCTGGTGCCTCGGGGTCTGTTCCGGGTATTCTAGTTATCCCGCCACTGACTAGTGATCAGATGGCAGCTCTTTTCGAGCTATTTTCTCAATTCATGATCAATAATAACAACCGTTCTGCTTAAGACTTGTCTCATTTTCAAAATTTTCTTAATTCCACAAATATTATGTGCAATGACATTGAGAAACCCGGCGAACAGGTATCCTTGCCTCCACATCTGATCGAGCAGCTAGAGCAAAGGGAATCCCGCAATCCGGTAATCAAAGAAACCAAATCCATTAACGTGGGAACAACCTTAGAACCTCAGATGCTTAAGATAGGGTTGTCCTTAGATCCCGAGGAGAAACAACAATTCGTGAATCTCCTTCAAGAATTCAAAGACGTCTTCGCATGGTCCTACAAGAACATGCCGGGGATAGATCGCGAAATAGCCGAGCACCATATACCGATCAAGGAAGGGTTCAAGCCGGTCAAACAAAAACTCTGACGCATGAGACCCGAATGGTCCCTCAAAGTCAAGGAGGAAGTCGACAAACAATTCAAGGCTGGGTTCATACGAGTCTCCGAGTATCCAGATTGGGTTGCAAGCATCGTACCAGTCCCTAAAAAGGATGGTAAGGTACGTGTCTGTGTAGACTTACGAGACCTTAACAAGGCAAGCCCGAAAGACAATTTCCCGTTACCACACATCGATATACTGGTGGATAACACAGCTGATCATGCCCTTCTATCATTTATGGACGGGTATGCCGGGTATATTTAGATAAAAATGGCAAAAGAAGATATGGTTAAGACTGGCTTCATTACACCTTGGGGTACTTATTGCTATACTGTTATGCCATTTGGTCTCATCAATGCCGGGGCCACCTATCAACGAACCGCCACAACTTTATTACATGACATGATGCATAAAGAAGTGGAAGTTTACGTGGACGACATGATTGTCAAATCTAAAGACAGGGACGGTCACATCACCGCCCTGAGAAAGTTCTTCACCCGATTACGCAAATACAACATGAGGCTAAACCCTCAGAAATGCAGTTTCGGGGTAACATCTGGCAAATTACTAGGTAATATCGTTAGCCAACGTGGTATCGAAGTCGATCTAGCCAAAATCAAGGCCATCACCGAGATGCAGCCCCCTAAAACCGAAAAGGAGATAAGAGGGTTTCTCGGAAAAGTCCAATACATCAGCAGGTTCATTTCAAAGCTGACCATGGTGTGTGAACCGATCTTCAAGAAGCTGAAAATAGGGGAACGGTTACTATGGGACGACAAGTGTCAATCAGCCTTTGATAGAATCAAAGAAATTTTGTCTTCGCCACCAGTCCTGATGCCACCTCAGCACGGTTTGCCTTTGTCACTATACCTAACTACGACAAAGACAGCCATGGAAGCTATGCTAGCTCAAACGGTCAACTCCGAAGAACGGGCTATATACTACATCAGCAAAAAAATTTTAGAGTACGAGTGTAAATACACCATGCTCGAAAAAACGTACTTAGCTTTGGTCTGGGCCCCCAAGAAGCTCTGACATTACATGCTCAGTTACGAGGTACAAGTATTATCCAGAATGGATCCGATCAAGTACCTTTTCGAAAAGCCCATTCTCAACGACAGGATATCGAGATGGACCCAAATGTTGGCAGAGTTCGATCTAAAGTTCGTACCATTGAAAGCCATCAAAGGACGAATAGTAGCCCAATTTCTCGCTGACAGTCCCATAACCGAAGAAGGACACACCGACACTTGGTCCTTCCCAGATGAAGACATTTTCCACACCGACGCCAAAACATGGGACTTATACTTTGACGGGGCATCCAATTTCCGAGGATTTGGAGTCGGGATTCTCCTAATCTCGCCAAGAGGGGAACATACTCCCGTGTCCATCAAATTAGACTTCGACGTTACTAATAACGCCGCTGAGTATGAAGCATGTATACACGGGCTACAAGCCGCCGCCGACTTAGGAGTCACAAACCTCCGAGTACACGGTGATTCATCTCTGGTCATTAACCAAGCTCTCCAAAAATGGAAGACTCGAAATGCTAATCTCGTGGCCTACCAGGCACGAGTAAGGAATCTCGAGAAACAGTTCTAGAAGGTAGAATATATATACCTACCTCGGGAAGAGAATCAGTTCGCAGATGCACTCTCAAAACTGGCATCTTTACTAAACATTCCCGATCATGTGACCAACATGCCGTTCTGTGTCGAAAGACGATCCGAGCCAGCTTATATCCACGACATCGAAGATATCGAGATACGCGATCCCGAGCCATGGTATCAAGCTGTGTTGACGTACCTAACAACCGGAGAATATCCACCCGGAGCTGACAACCGAGCCAGAAAGGCCTTGCGAAGACTGACAACCCAGTTTATCCGCACCGACGATGGGCAACTTTACAAAAAGATAGCGCAGGGGCTCTCCTTCGATGTGTCGATAAAGCCAACGCTGAAAAAGTTATGGCTGAGGTACATGATGGCGAATGCGGCCCACACATGAATACCCAGATGTTAGTCCGGAAAATCATGAGGCTCGGTTATTACTGGAATAGCATGGAAACCGACTGCCAGCTATATGTTAGACACTGCCATAATTGTCAAATTTTTGCCAATGTGCAGCATATGCCACCATCCCTGCTGTACACCATGACATCACCCTGGCCGTTCTCAACATTGGGAATCGATATAATCGGAAAGATAAACCCCTCAGGAACCGGAGGACACTGCTTCATTTTGGTAGCAATCGACTATTTCACCAAATGGGTCGAAGCTGAATCCTACCGTATTCTCAATGCCAAGCATGTCGCCAAGTTTATTCAAAATAAGATAATATGCCGGTATGGGATCCCTCATGAATTCATCAGTGACCACGGGACCCATTTTCAAGCCGAGACAGTAGCATTATTAACCAAGTAAAAAATTCAAAGATATACATCTTCACCTTACCGACCCCAAACCAATGGGGGCGGTAGAAGCGACTAATAAAACAATTGTCACCATACTCAAAAAGATGGCTGATAATTACCGGGATTGACCCGATAAAATACCATTTGCACTTTGGGGATATCGGACCTCGATTTGTACTGCGACCGAGGCAACGCCGTATTACCTTACATACGGCATGGAAGCGGTCCAACCTGTTGAGTTAGAGGTGCCGTCACTTAGAATCCTACTCGAGAGTCAAGTACCCGAAGCTGATTGGGTTCGAGCGCGATATGACTCGTTAGTTCTTTTAGACGAACGACGATCTCGTGCCCTCAATAATATACAAATCTATCAGAAGAGGATCCAACGGGCTTTCAACAAAAGGGTAAGGCCCAGAAACATCAAAGAAGGAGATTTGGTTCTCAAGTCAGTTCGAGCTTTATTACCAGTAGACCCAAGAGGAAAGTTCAAACCTAACTGGGCTGGGCCATATCTGGTAAAGAAGATTCTATCAGGTGGAGCAGTAATGCTAACGGATCTAGACGGGAATGAGTTTGTCAACCCCACTAACCTGGACCAGCTGAAGCGTTACTACCCCTAACCCATCTCTCTCAATGTCATTTGCAAAAGTTTATTAAAAGCATCTTTTCAAACATAAACTTTTAAAGACAAGTCAAAAGCTAGAATTACTTATTCTACTGTTACAAGCATCTTGAACCAATAGTCTTGATGTATTTCAAAATTGCAAATTATTTCTGAACTACGTTTGGTTTGATTCCATTTATTGTGGATACGTAGGCAGCCCCTCAAAAGGGCACAACCATTGCAATCGAGAAAAGAAAACAGGAACGGTTCTTAATAAATTTCTTTTATTAATTTCCAAAAAAAAAAAATCCGATAAACTTGGAATGTTACAAAAAAATCAAAAAAAAAACACACAATAAATAATACTAATACTTAAATAATAAAAACTAAGGCATTTTTCCCTTTCCTTTGTCCTTAGCTTCGTTTTCCGTCCACCGACGTCGACGTGGAGGTGAACGCTCCCGAATCACCAAGGGAACCTCCTTGACCCGGGCACGTTTCTTCAAACTCGATTCCCCGGTCACCTCACTCGGTCCCAGGCGGGCCCTCACCCTCTTGGGTAACCGGTCACGCGGACCTAATCTATCTCGGACCGCTAGTTTCGGCCCGAGCCTCCTCTCCAAGTCACTAGCACCGGTCTCATTAGCTCGAGTCTTAGTTTTTGACTTAGAACCCGACTCTGGCTGGACAAAGGTAGTTGGAATTTCCTCTTTATAAAAGAACCACCTATTGTCTTTTGCCGATTCTCGACGGGCCAAGTCAAAAGCCTCGTCAATCTTCAAAGCTTTACGGGTCTCTTTGGATTCTTTAGAAGTCCATTTTCGGTATGACTCAGAAACCCAAACGGTTTGGCAAGGGCGAGGTATAGTCCATATGATACGGGTAAACCAGCATTGTAGCCACGTGTCACACATAGCGTCCGTCAATTGGAGCGAAACGCTAATGATTGCTTCAGTCTCGGGGATCTGCTGAAACGAACCAAACTGTCTCAGAATACGATCCGGGTAAATATGGACGGTGCAGTCCAAAGACAAGATCACCAGATAATGGGCTTGGTCCCTCTTAGCTAATCCCGTCAGTCTTGAAAGTAACCACCAGATGATATTCCATCTAATCAGAGGTCCGCCATGGAATGTTAGCTCTTCATCCCAATATTTCCGATTTATATGATGACTCAAGCTTATTCGTCGGGGGCCAATCGGATAGCTGCAATATCTAGATATGTTTACCGGGGGCTCTATGATTGACAGACGCTCGGACAACCAGATTTGCAAGAATTTTCGAAAAGTCAAAAACTTTAAAAAAATCAAAAAATCGAATTTTTCGAAAAAAAAAAAAAAAAAAATTCGAAAAAAAAATTAATTAAAAAAAATTTTCCGGAAAATTTTTCGAAAAACAAAAAGTTAATTAAAATTTTTTTTCGAGAAAATCAAAATTTCGAAAAAATCAAAAAATTTCGAAATTTTTTTTTCGGAAAATTCGGGCAATCTTTCGGATAAAAGAGGAAAAACGGTTAAATACCTGCAAAAGATGGATGCTTCCTGTCAACTGTCGATCCGAGTCAAGTCTTCTAGCATAAAGGCCCATAATAATCTCCCCGGTTATCAGCCAAGCCGGGCTGTGACCTGTCTCCATCTGGTCAACTATGCTAATCAGCCTGATTTCACCCAAACACGAGTCAGCATCCATCCGACCTTCAAAAGCATATCGATTCAGCATACAAAAGGCAAAAGCCCTACGCCTATGGGTAGAAGTAATTCTTACGCCAATTGGATCCATGAATTTGTCAGCCAGGTCAAATAGGGAAACCGAATCTCCCTTTACCATGCGGGCCGTCTCAGCATGCGACAAGCCTAGAAAATCCCTTAATCTCCTCCTTGGGTCAGGATAAATTGGGGGAATGGCAGGACGAGCATTAGGGCACCAACCGCCTATAGCTGCAATTTCTTCGGGAAGGGGGCATATTTCTCCTCGAGGAAATACGAAAACATGGTGGGTGGTATCCCAAAAGGATAAGCAAGCATCGAGAAAGTGCGAATCTACCCTAAGTCGCTGAAGTGGGAATAAAGGAACAATTCCCATTTGAGTTAGCTGAACTTTATCTTCGTCTCGAAAGTCTTGAGCCCATGCCTGAAGCATCGCGGTCAGATGATCAATACCCATTGCAAGAATAGTTTTTTTTGTTTTGTCTTAAAAGTCTAAGGATTTTAAGATAGAAAAAAAAGATTTGGGTTGGAATATGAAAATAAAGAGCAAGAACCCTCTATTTATAATAGAGAAAATCCATTTCCTAGTCACCATAGGAATAGAAATTTTTATTATGCTCCCTACTTCATCTAGGCATACAGGCCTAACCAGGGATTTTAAGAATCCGTGTCAGAATCTGATCAGGAATTAAGTCATCCCAAGCATTCTTATTTCCAAAAAATTTTTAAAAAAAAAATTTCAGCATTTTTCTTTTCAAAAATCAATCAAAAATCATTTCTTCCCCAGCGTGAGTTGGTGTTTCGCCTAGATATTGCATGAAATTTATTATCAACAGACAGGTACACCCAAGACTCCCAAAGAAATCTCAAAATTCCCCATTGGAGAAACTCAAGCAACTTCTTTCAGGATGTATCTGTAAACAGATACACCCATAGCTTCCAAGGCAAGCTCCCGCGCAATTCTATGACAGGATGTATCTGTAAACAGATACACCCCATAGCTTCCAAGGCAAGCTCCCGCGCAATTCTAAGACAGGATGTATCTGTAAACAGATACACCCATAGCTTCCAAGGCAAGCTCCCGCGCAATTCTGAGACAGGATGTATCTGTAAACAGATACACCCATAGCTTCCAAGGCAAGCTCCCGCGACGTTATTAACATCAACCCAGGTACGATTTCTAGCTTATGGCTGGCGAGCCCTTCACGCAGGTCTAATGGACTAAAAACGACCCGATCGGAAGTCTGCCAGGTTTTAATCCTTGATTGACCTGGTAGCTACTCTGACTTTTGCCTTGTCCAAGCCTCAGTCAGAGTGGGGGCTCTGTAGACACCCAAATTTGACCGCCAGGTGTCTATAATAGTTCCCGCCAAACACCCGATGATGATTGGACGCAAACGTGCTTTGATGGACTCGGATATGGGCTCGAAATCATGGACATTTGGTTTAGGCTTATTACGGAGTACAAATCTTATAAAACCAACCTCAAAACCAGGCCCAGTAGGTCGTTTCGAGTCAAATAAGACTAATTTGGGTCGAATCCGGCACCAGGGGCAAAACCGTCTTTTAGCGACCGAGTCAAACCCGGTCAAAGATATTTTTACCCGAGACACACAGACCAGCCGTGACACTACACGTCCGGTTTGGACTCAAATACTACAAAAATCAGCCTCGAAAATACTAAACAAATCCATTCGAGGATAGAATTCGATCTCAAGTGGGATTCTATCCGAAAACTAAATCAAATTCCCGACCGAGCTCAAACACTCGGCCAAAGCAGCCAAAACAGCCGAGATACTCGGTTTCCTCACCAAGAAACGAGACTCTCGTTCCCTTTTGAACTCTTACGTTTCCTATCTAAACCGGTATTTCTTGTTGTCCAAGCAAGGTACTTCTCCTAAACCACCTCGCCTATAAATAGGACCCTTCGGTCAATCAATTACCAACAATTCATATAACACATCTACCAATTATATACATCTATTCATCCTCAACGCTTTTAATTACTTATAGCATCGAAAGACCGGTAGTATCATCCTGACACACGTATATCGAGACCACGCCCGACCAAAACCGACCCCTCTCACATCACCTTACACGACCAAACCGACACCCAAGTTTATCCCCATTATCTCGATGCTCCGGTGCCTAAGCCACTTCCCGACGAGCTCTATTCCGAGAAAACAAAGCATGTAGGTTGAGGGTGTAAATCAAACCCGATTCTTCCTCCTTCTCTTCTCCTTTCTCGTCGTCTTTTTCTTCTTCTTTTTTGCGTCGTGTCGTCAATCCTCGTTTTAATATGGGTCGTTTTACATATTTCTAATATCGATATTATAAAAACTATTTTCATATATAAACATTCTTAAAATACGATGTCGATTCTCTAATCAAATATCGTATTAAACAAGGACTAAATTAAATTTCGTGGATGCCAAAAAATCGTTACATCTTTTTAAACAAAATACGACGATTTTAACGCGGAGAGAATTAACATTTTTTTTCTTTTTTCGTCCAATTTCTTTTCTTTCTTTCAAAACAATTTTCAAAACATCTTTTTTTTTACTTTTTCTAAAATCATTCTAACTATTTGATATCGATTTCATAATCGAATATCGAATACGACGAATATCGAAAATATAAATCGAGTCTAAATTAATCCATATATTTGTACGCGATTTATCAAAATTAGCAATTTTCGAAAACCGAATCCGAGACAGCCACCCGCGCGAGTCGCGCGGGCTGCTGTAAGTCGCGCCCTTTTTTTTTTTTTTTTTTTTTTTTTTTTTTCGTTTTTTTCCAATTTTTCTAGCATCGTTTTCTAACATAAAACATCGGTTTTCTCGGTATATTTTCAGATTTCGACAAGTTTTTTTACGCGTCATAAAACTTTTTCAAATCATGCATATTATCGTATTTACATCTTTATTCGATTTATTCAATCGTTACTAACTCGTTTTCTCGTGTTTTTAGCAGTTTATTTCTATTGTTTTATTAGACTAAAACGAACTTCACATGCTAAAATAACTTCGACGTTATTAGTTTAAGATGAATTAAACGACTTAGCAACCCATTTACTTTTCTCTCACATGCTTAGGAAAATAATGTTTGCATATCATTCCACCGTCGAACTAACGCGTGTGCATAAAAAACGAACGATATCTTAGTAAAAGCCGCTAAGTGCGGGCGGGGTTGGGTGTTCTTAGTGAGCTTCCCAACACGTACCCTCACCCCTTACTCAAAACCATGGTTTCCGGATGTACGAATCCATTGGCAACGAGAGTTATTCAATACACGATATCCGATAATGTCGGTAACGGTATCAAATGCTAAGGGACGAACCCAATAAACTCTGACATCGGAAATGGGCCGTATTTTGTACACGGCCCACTACGACATAGAGTGGGTTCGAATGGGCTCGAACTCCCACAAAGTTCGGTGGCGACTCCTACTTCGATTTAAAATTCAATTTGACCCATCTCATATGGAGATTCATTCGCCTCCCCAAACCCGCGCAAGGCCGCGTCGGGGTGGACCTATGTCATGTCCACAAGTTGGAACCCAAGATTTATTAATACTTGTTTGGTTTGATCGGGAATGGATTGTAAAATGTGTTTCATGATAGATGAGAGGGGATTGGAATTGAAATCATGGGTAGAAGCTTAAGATTGGGATTCCAAGGGGTTGGAAGGGAATTAGAACCCCTTGGGTTTTTTGTAACACCCCGTGCTTTGACCATTTTAGTTATTTATAATAACGATTAATATTAATAAATCGAGTCTCGACAAACTATTTTATATAGTAATATTCAATTCTTGTGCCTTTGGAACCTTTCTATTTCACTTCAGTGTTTGCAAAACTGAAATTTCTATCGTTATCACAATTCTGTGCGATTTCGTAAAACGGTTCCTATTTTCTCATACGAACTCCGATTGAGGCGTTTCAAAAGCCTAACTTTATTAATTTTCCAAGATCTACATAATGGTGATATTCAAAATTTCAATTTATGAGTTCATCATAAAAATATTGTACTGGACAGCTCCTTTGCAACGAAAATCGTCACCCGATGAATCGTTTCTCGACATTCGATTTCCGTACTTCTTTCCTAACCTTTGTGGAACCAAATTAACTCAAAAATATCATTCTTATACACCCCATACCGTCACCTTGAGGTCCAAGAGTCAAAAAATGCTTTTCTAATCAAAAACACCAAAAAGGGTAATGTACTTCCAAAAGCATGATTAGCCATTTTGAGCAATTGTCAATTGTTTGTCTATCCTTTGTTCCCTCCATCAAATGGACGACTATTACTCCATATAAACAGCCTTAGGACTCCATTTAGCTTACTTATTCATCCATCTCTTACCCTCTTTCAACTCCCTTCAAAAAACCAAAGAAAACAACACAAGTTTTCACAAGTTCTTAAGGTGTTTCAACCACCATTTTTTGAAGAGCTCTAATTCCTTTTTCTCTTATCTTATACTACTTATTTTCAAGTTTATTTAGTAGTATAACTACTAACTTAGTTTATTTTTTTGTGTCATTCTAACTAATTTATGAAGAGGAGCAAGAGAAAAGGAGCATCGATCTTCGTTTTCTTATATGTTGTAGAATCGATTATTTATGCTTAAGGTAACCTAACTTTTCTTCGCCCTCAAATCTCGTAGTATAGTATTTAGACTCTAACTAACATATAACATCATGTTTAGGACTAAATCATTAGATCACCAAGTTTAAAGGTAACTATTTGTTGATTTATCACTTAACAATACACGCTGTAAAATGGATTATGTGATGTATGATGTATGTTCACGATTTTTATGTGTAAAATATGTTTCGAATTAGCCTTAGGTTCCTTCATGAAAGTTGTATATCTAAATGTCTAGAACATGTTAAAAATAAGAAAAGTAAGTTTTTATGAAAATATATATTTAGTAATGATTTATTTCGTAAACTGGTACTGTATGTTTTTATGTACTGTCTGAGAAAATAGTGTGTTTCGTGATGTTAATCGTTTCTTTTGGACTTGGAAATATTATGTTATGTTCCTGATGATGCCTAAAATGTGTATGTAAAATTTCATATAAATCCATCATATATATTTTCATTTATAAAATTTGTACTAAAATGGGTCAGATCTGGAAAGAATATTTTATTTAAGAACTTTTATAAAGTATTTTAATCTAAATTTCTGGGTATAAGTTATGTACAAGTATATGTATCCAAAATAAAATTTTGGTTCACTTTAATGATGTTTAAGTATTTTAAACGATTTAAAAGAAAGTATTGAAAACCGTACTGTTTTCTATTTTAAATTGTTAAAAATAATAAACCTTATTATTTTTGAAAAATGACTTTATATCTGAAAACCTAACTTATAAAAGTCTGTTGAGTATGAAAATCGAAACTTAAAATAACATTTGAAAAATGACTAATTTAGTATCCTTAATAATATTATCGATTTCGTTATTAGTTAAATTTATTTTTGTAAAACTCAATGTTTTGAGAAATATGATACCTAATAAGGTTAAAAATGATTTTTTTTTATAATTATTGATTTATTTGGTGTTTGAAATATTTTAATAAGTATAAATAGGCTTTAAGAGATAAGTATACTTGTACAAATACGAAACCGTATAAAAATACTAAATACGTACACTTGAACAATAAATGTACTAAATACTTGTGCCCAAAAAGTATAGAGTACTAAAAGACGAATAACCCAAAAAAATACTAAGTTAAACAATGCTTAAATATGCAAAACAACACTTAAACTTTATAATGAGCACTTAAGGACTAATTAGTGATTAAGTCAAAACTAAGGGTTGACTAGTCCATTTTGGTCAAACTTTGGCTTTTTAAGTCAACATAGACCAAGTCAAGATAAAGGAACCCATCTTAAATAATGTACTTAGAAATAAGTGAATCTTTAATCAAATCTCAACTAATGAACACTTCAAATAATATATCTCAAATAAAATGTTCCAAATCTCTTACATCAGTATACTAAAACTATCAGTTACGATAAATTTTACGACGATTGATAATGTTTGTTAATCTTAAAATCGACATACTTAAATTCCATAGGAACAACCGTACTTCTAGTCGGTGTGTTACCTAAGCCGGTGATCAGACACGTTTTCACGAACGATGTTATCGACACCAATCATGGTGAAAATGAACATGTGCCCTGGCAGTACCCTCTGAGTCGTCTTCACCATTCCATGTTGTAATGACTTGTTTCGAGTCAATACACAGGCCACAGACCGGTCATCCTTATGGAACCCGGTATTGTTTCATCCCTCTGGTTATCAGACATGTGCCCCACGATGACCGCTGAGCTCGATACTCCAGAGACTCTGTCTTTATAAGACACCCAAATTCAGCCTACGTTTCGTGTTGGGCGCTATCTTGGTAATGTTTAGAGGACGATGCGATAGAAGACAGCTTCGAAAGTAGACTACGACACTCGGAGTCACTGCTCATGGGAGGCCATGATGCATCCTGCCGGTGCGAGAAAATGCTAAGAAGTAAATGGGCAGCCAACTCTTTATGAGTTTGTCGGTAGAGTAGTAGTCGTCCAGTTGCCATTGAGGTGCTCGGTTGTGTAAAGGTTCTCTTTCCCGAGACCAAGAGTATGGATTGGGTGTGTGCGCATACATAGACAAGGGCACTGATCAGCTCTCACTCTCTATATCGGATATCTTTGGGGGCGGAATACCTTCCGACCTTTGCCTTAGCAGTGTATGGGACATGTTCGGTTTAGCGGGGCCTCTGAGTCCATGCACTTGCAGTCCTTCTTCTCCGTATGTCAGTCGACTAAACTGAGTCAATTTAGGTGTTCGATCCTATTGAGCACTAGGGGTGAGATGTAAACCTCCTAGTATCGATATGATTGGCGGGATTGATGTTCCCATCCGCACTTATGGTGAGATGCAAGCCTTAAGTGTGCATGAGACATTAGTAGTCACGTCCCGTGCATTATGTGAAAGGAAACCATTGTTTTTTTAAAAGTAAATGACTACAGTTTTCTAAATCACATTATGCTTCATTACTGTTCTATACTCTTATGACTAATGATGTGATTGAAATGCTTGATAATGGGAAGTGATGTTTTGTTATATGTCTTGCCTGAACATTGATTATGATTGATATTATATTTCATATGATTTGTATTATGTATGTCTTACTCTATTTTCACATGACACTTCTATGAATCTATGATCCATGCTTTACTGTATTATTCACATGATACTCATATGATGTATGTATTACTTTATTTTATATAACCTACATGTCTTATATATTTAAATTGATTCGCATGTTAACTGAAATCACTTCATGTGTATCTCACATTGTATACATGTCGATTTATAATGTGACATGCCTGCTTATCTGTTAATTAGATAACCTAAACGTTATACTACATTGATTATTCGGGGCCGTGTTAGAAGGACGGTTAGGTTACTCCCACTAAGTGGGACATGTATATTTAAATATGCATTCAGGTTGACGAACCCTCGAGACTGGACATGGGTGCATGCTTGAGTGCAAGAGATACAACTTAGCAGATGAGAGTGTCAATCTATAAATCTTGTAACACAAATTTTGTCAGACTATTGTATTTAGAAATTTGTAATTCGGGTTTCAGTTGTTGTATTTTAACAAACGGTTCATTTATCGGTAAAAGACTCACTTGAGTCAACGGTTTTTTTTTTTAATTTTTACCCCTTTTTACGACTTAATTATTTTCCGCCTTGTTAATTAATGTCATTGGAAGAACCGGGTTGTTACATTTTTAATTCCAATCCAAAAGTCATCAACCAAACATTAGGATGGGTAATTCCGTCCGAATCCATTCCAAAACCCCCTAACCAAACACCCCTAATACCATTCATAAATTATGTAGAGTATATATAGATTGCATCCCTTAGTAGTTAACTTATACCCTAATTTCTCAAACCAAATTAACACTATAATTAACAATCCCCTATTCACTAAAATAAAAAACAATTGGAAATTCCGTCTTTTCAACTTTCCGCCAAAATGCTTCTAATAATTTAGCAAAGTGGTTTTTGGTAAAAACCGTTCCATCTTCGATCAGCCTACACTGCCCAAACAACCCGTGCATATTCCTACTCATTAACATGGAATAATACATGGCCCAAACAAATTTAGGCGTGTATACAATATGAGACTCATCTAGCAATCCGTATCAATATTTAAGAAATACTCCCTCCATTCAAATCCAAACTACACATTTCTCTTTTGCACATTTGTCGAAACGCGTTTTGCACCATCGATATCTTTCATTTTACATTAACAAAAATTATAAAAATTTGATACTCTTGACCTACTCGTAAAGATGAATCAAACAAGATCCCACATGACTATATTTTGTCTTATAGATTGTCGAGAATATCGAAAATTCTCTTTAGTTGTGAATAGTGTCAAAAAAATAAATGTGTAGTTTGGATATGAATGGAGGGAGTACTAGTTTAGGCCCCGCGCAAATGCATGGTTTTTATAGATGATTAGATATTATCGACGCATACAAAAATTGATTTACGTAAAAAATTTAATTGTCAATTGAAATAAAACATCGATAAAATTTTTAAATGGTACATTAAATCTATTTAAAAGTTCATCAAATAAACTCTTGCAATGAATTTCTTATGATGGACTAACTTATAAACTTTTATGAAGTCCAAGCACTATCCATAATAGTGATTTTAGGCGGAAAAACTTTTAATGAGATGCGACATGTGTCATTTCTTATTTATTGGTTTCTCTTTTAGTATATAGAAGATTGTAGCCTAATTAGACTACAATATTTGTTGATTTAATTAAGCAAATAGAAATTGATATATTTGAATGTGAGATTACTATAAAACCATTTAGGAAAGAATATTTTTTTTAATTAAACAAATAGATATTGCTGTATGTGAATGTGAGATTGCTATAAAAAACATTTAACTTGATAATAACAAAAAAAACTCATCTCATGCTTTCTAATAGAACTATCAAACGAATCAGGTCATACGGGTTGTGTAGAATACGAGTCAAGTTAAATACATGTTATGGGTCAAATCAAATTAGGGTACGAATGCTAGACAAATATAATTACCAACGACTTTCTTTTTGACAATTAATAATGTTTTTTAAATAATTATTAATATTAATCATACTCCATATTTAATATTAATGATGTTATTAAATTCAATCATTACCATATTTACAAATAAAAACAGTAAATATTTTATTATTAAATGTTATAATTTTTATTTTATTTTTTCTCATTTACAATATTAAAGTTAATAAATTTAAATATATATATATATATATATATATACTCATATAAATACTAATATTGTAATAATTTTAATTACACGTCATCGAACCACTGTGTCGACACGTTTGGCTCAGGTTTTGATCCTAAATTAACGGATAATTTTGGGTTCGAGCCAAACCGGTCGAGGGTCAAAATTTTAGGGTCTTTGAACCTAAAAGTTGGGGCGGGTTTACAAAACAAGATGGAATTTTAAAAAAAAATTATTTAAGAGTTCGTACGTAAGTACGGGTTTTGCACTAATATTGGAACAAAAGTCAGCCAGTCAATAGGGTTGTCAATGTACTGAACTCGATGAAGTGAAAATGCCTCAAAGCCGACGGAGTATGAACCACGTAGACAGCCGAATGAAGATATCGACGTAATGGAGCGCACCACTGGTCGTGGTTTCGTGGAGGAGTAACAACGTCGAGCCTCGAACGGTGGAGGCATGGAGCATGATGGTCGACTAACGAGGGACGAAGGTAGTGAACTGAAAACGATATTTCAAATTTTCAAGACTAGAAATTTGAGGAATACTTGATAGAAAACTAGAGTAATTTAATTACAAATTGACAGTAAACTTTATTTTAAATCATTGATTTCAATGATGTGTGTGTTACTGTATTATTCAAGGAAGGAGAGGAAAGTGAGATATCACCTATTATAACCCAAAAATCATATACTCTCCGTAATATTTTTTTTATTGTTTATTTTCGGGAAAATGGGCGCATTTGCTTTCGCGGGCCCCCACATGAATCCGCCCCTAATTTTAAGTATGATGTTGTGAAAAAAAGAGAGAAGAGAAATAGATGGGAGATAATAGAGACACAATAGATCAAAGGGAGAAGAATAAGAGATGTCATCTTATTGCTTGATGAAAAGTACACACACAGTGAGGTTCAGATGAGTCCTTCAATATATTTGAGTCCCTAAGTTCTTATATCATCCATTTGATGATACTTCAATGGATGGATGAGATGACTTGGAGTAACACGTTGGTAACATAATTAGTTGGAGTAACACACACATTATCTATTAGAGTAACACGTTTGTAACGTTGGAATAACATCATTCATATGTTGGAGTTATAATGTTCCTGTAATATACAATATCTATTAGAGTAACACGTTTGTAATGTTGGAGTAACATCATTCATACGTTAGAGTATCTATTAGAGTAACACAAATAGAACTCTATACTAAACCAAACTACCATTGTTGAAGTAACACTAGTCATACGTTAGAGTAACATTCATCTATCCCTAATCCAGTGGATATGATGAGATGTTGGAGTAACATTAGTCATACGTTAGAGTAACATTAGTCATACGTTGAAGTAACATTCATCTACCCCTAATCTAGGTGGACTCACGGACTCAATATATATAGAAGGACTCACCTGATCCCTATTATATATATATATATATATATATATATATGAGATTATGGTTTAGGGTTGATGACATATGGGCCTAAACATTCTGATGGTCATTCATATAATGTTTCATAACATTTCCCCTTGGATGTAGATCAGTGAAGAACATGCCTCGTAAAACCTTGACTTGAAAAATCCGGTGGGAAAAAAAACATGATTAGTGAAGAAAAAAGAGTGCATAGATCTTCAAACACGCAGAACAAGTTGTCTCATTAAAACATTTTCATGGAAAATCTAGTGGCACAAACCATGGCTTAGGAAAAAGAGTATAGCGCGTGTTTATTCCCCCCGATAAATACACATCTTGATATGTCTTGAAATGATCCGTGATTTCATATAACTTCATGATCGCTGAAATGGATTTGCCATAACCGACAAACTTGGTATCTTCAATCAATAGGAATCCTTGATAATTTTAGTATCACATTTCTTCGGAGCTCACAATCTGGACATAGTCATTCATGACTCTTTGATCTTCCTTTCAAATAATACGTCCACAATTGTTATGTAAAGTAATTTTAACTTGCTCAATGCATAACAAAATATGTATCTCGCGTCGACATCTCAGAATTGTGATGATCATAACTGTAGCGTATTAACACGCCTATAGAACTACCTCGTTAACAACCTTTCTAGGAAAAAATCCATTCGGACAAAAAACTTACTCAAAGGGAAAAAGAGTGTAACTAATATTATTTCTCAACTGATGATCTTCAAAAGAATCAACCAATCTGACTTTATCTTAAACTAGTGTGATACCCGTGAAAAAAATTCACGGGTTGTGGTTCTTTAATTGATATTCCCAAATAAAGTAAGGACGGGTAGGTCTTCAATTATGCGATAAAGTGTGATCATCCATACGCGTGTTAGTAGGTGTACGAAAGATCAAACAACCTAGAATACGTTTAAATGTTTGTATAATAAGTCCGTGAACAACATTATATAGGACAAAAGGAATTGTGGAAGAATACATTGTTTGAATATGGTTTGTAAATCATGGCTTGAATATAAGTCCAATTTAACATTTAAAAATATTATGCATTGAGGATCTGTTGCACATTATTGTTAGGCGATGATCATGATATAAATATTATTTTCTATATTATTGTTGGAAAAGTTAAAATTACAACCAACTCGACTAATTTTTTTAAAAAAATTCTATCATATGTAGAAGTAAACATTTATTGGAAATATCACATTTATGTTTCATTGGCAGACCGATACGTATCACAGTTCAAAACTACCATCCATATTTCGATACTATTATTTTTTTATGACCGAAACTGTAAAAAATTATTCCCTAATAAAACATGTGGATAAATATACCCAGGTTCAATGTCATTATTATGATTTTGAAAACACTACACCTTAATGAGATGGAGATATACGGACAGCTTATCGAAAACACAAAATACAAAAGGAAGGCCGAAAGATTGCCAGTTTGATGATCAATGCAAATAAGTATTTGTAAATCACTTACATAATCATTTTGATTCAGAATTTAATTTTTTTTTACAAATTATTACTTACCTAAATATTAAAATTTGAACTCACTTAAATATTTTGTTTTAGGATTTGAAATCACTTACGTAAATATTAATTTTTTTTTTACAAATTATCTGGTTGTTTACAAAGTCATTAATGGAATTACATTTTCTTAAAAAATCTAGAAGTTGAAGAATTGATTTAGGAAATTACACTATTCTCTTAATCATTCCTATTAGATCCAAAGACACAAAAAGGAAAACGATTTAATTGTCATTTATTTGAAAAGAGAATATTAAGGTTATTTACTGTCATTGAAATTTTGGTGTAACAAATAAATCTTTGCTCTTAGTTTTTTAATTTTTTGGTGTTGCAATTGCCTTACATGAGTGATTTTCTTATTTCGTGTAGCAAAATTAATGTTAGTAATCTGAAATATAATTTAACCGTGTCAAAGGACGATAAAATTTGACGCGATTTAAAACAAAACATAATGTCATCGATTTTTCAATTTATGAAGCAATATTTCCTCATTCTTACCATATATTCTTACAACTTACATTTTCTTTTTCCTAATTACCCTCTTTTTAAAAACAAAACCATTTAGGGAATTGATTTTTCAATAGAACAACACTTTCATTCTTTCCATATATTCTTACAGCTACTGAAATAATTTTGTTCAAATAATGAAATTTGATTGTATTACTTTTCAAATGAATATGTGACTTATTTGCAAGCTAAGTCAAATAATTAATCTTCGTAAACTATTTGACCGTCTATGTAAAACTAACTAAATAATTAATTGTGTACTTATGTATTATTTTTTAGACAATTATTATTTACCTGTATGACTCAACCCACGGCCACGATCCTATATATCCACCTGACCCGTGATAAATCGTGGGGTTATGTACGCAACTTATTAAAACACTGATGTGAGTTGATATGAACTTTGAAACAAGAATGAGATATATGATTAGTATACCGAAATGGACGTGAAACAAGTGACCAAAAACAGAAGGTAAAGATAGTTTGAGGATGAATAAACCGTAACCAAAGGATAGTATGCTAGGTGAAGTAGACCTATACTTCAACAAAGCGGTTTGCTAGATCAAACACTCGATTGAAATAGCGAGTTTAGAGCTTGTAACGCGACTCACTCTAGACTTTGTCTTGTAAACTACAAAGACGAAAAAAAGGAAGCACAAAGCTTAACTTTTACTCAGGTTTTTAATTTGCAAATTGGATGATCTTATTCCTTCAAAATGGCCGGCTATTTATAGCCTACAAGAGCCCTTAAACCGGTTGGTTTAGGGTGACAAAAACAAAGCTAAGACTATTGTGAACTAGGAGCTAATTACAAGGTTGGAGCTAATAACAAAGCTAATGTAAACATGGAGTTAAAACCAAAGCTAGGGAGTTAAAACCAAAGCTTCACCAAGAGTAACCAGCCGTGTAGTCTTGTGTGAACATGGAGCCAACAACAAAGCTTGAGTGTACACACCATGTGAACATGGAGCTAAAAACAAGGCTAACAAGAGAGCCCTTTTGACCGTGTACACCATGAGAACACAACCAGCTTTAAAACCTTCTTAACTTCAGTCCATTACTCATGCTTGAATGATTGTGACCTTAAGTTAATGTCTTCATTTTACCTTGATTAGTTGCTCCTTTATTCAGCTCAAATTCGAGCTAGCTCCATAATTGAAGATGACTTCTTATTATTGCTAATGTAGCTGGCCTAAGCTTAAGTAGGAGCTAGTATTACTTCGTTGAGCTCTTTAGTACTTCCTTACTAGGATTAGTAGCTTCTTGATTCGGGTCAATTGTAGTAGGCATACTACTAATCTGGCAAGAGGTGTTAGTGTGGCTGAACTAAGACTATGAGGAGCTAAGGTGACTTTAATGAACTCTTTGGTAGCTCCTTGATTCGGATCAAACACATTCGCTCACACAAATTATATATTCATATTGTAACACCTATGATTTATCCTGGGGGGCTTCAGTTTTTTTCACGAACTCTAAAATTGACTCATTTATGAATCTGGGTGGAAAAATACTATGATACCCGTGAAAATTCATGATCATCCAAATGTAGAGAAAATGAAGTTTTATATTTAACTGTGACAAAATCTGATTGTAATTTTGAAACCAAAAAATAAAATAAAAAGGAAAACGGTGGAATTTAGTATAGAATAAATGACGAACAATTGAAACTTAAGGTAAACAAAATATCATATACGATCTCTAAAAAATTGAGAAACAAAGATAAAAATTGTTCGTAAATTCTAAACAAATACAATTGATGCTGTCAATCTAATCATTTCCGAGAGTTTTATCACCAAGAGTCAATACACTGATAAAGAGACATGATAATTGATTTAATGTCTTCTCGTAATTCCTCGATCTCGTAATTGATCTAGTAATGAAGTACAATTAACAAAACTGTACTCAATGAAGTTGTAGTTACTATAGTCGAATTTCCATTTATTGTGAATATCGATTTTGTACGTATTTGTAATGCGAATAAGAAGGGGCTATCAACTGCAGTTCGGAGAACGAAGAAGTGTATCCACAACATTAATTAGACCCTTAATTCACCTAGTTAACACCTGTGATAAATTCACGAGAGTTGAATGTCGTTATTTCTAACAAAGTTTAAATATTTAAAGAATACAAAGTTTTAATATTTAAAAGAGATTAAATTTGCAATGTTAAAGCATAATACAAATTTATGGGGAAAGAAAACAAAAATTAAAATTATTTAGAAAATGCATGTCTTTTTTTATCTTCCAGTTTTCTGAGTAAGACATTGAGAATTATCTAATACTCCGTACTCGTATGTAACGTGGGAATAGTGGTAGTAGAACCACGAAGAGACAAATCGTTTTTTACAATGTTCTTCAATTAGTTGAGACATTAATTGAAAATAGAGGTTCACCGAGATTAATTATTTGATTATTTGAAAGTGGAGTTTTACCACTCACAATGATGTAATTAGTATTTGATTCTTTAATGTTACTGAGATTCATTTTATACTTATTGGTATTGATTATTAAGAGTAGGTTGGTTCCTTTTTAATGGGAACAATTATATATATATATATATATATATATATATATATATATATATATATATATATAGAGAGAGAGAGAGAGAGAGAGAGAGAGAGAGATCAAATAAGGTTCATTGATCTTTATAAGTTCATAAGTCCTATTTCTATCCCTTAGATCATAAGTTAATGAATGGTTGAGATTAAATAATGTTTATTAATTTTTCAAACAAAAAACAATGAAATGCACATCTTCCAACTATCTCGTTTTTCTCCCTCATCAAAATTCCACCATATTCATTTATGCACACTTCCCATATTCATTTATGCACACTTTCCTCACTCAGTCATAATACTCTCTCACCCATTTCACTCAAAACACTCTCCCTCAAGATTTTGTGGATTCTGATATGTTTTTTTCCAACCTCACTCATTACACTCTCTCACCCATTTTATTATTCATAATGTCATTCTCCTTTATCGCCTGTTGCCTTCATCCATAGAAGAACCCACAAAATCTTCATCCTCAATCTCGTTTCCAGTTACGTTTGTCGCGTAGGTAAAGTTCTAATCTTGAAATCTATTTAGATAAATTAAATTAGTTAGTGTCTACCTAATTAGAGTTAAAACGAATTAGGATTAATAATCTTGTTAGTTACTACCAAATTAGGGTTTGGACGAATTGTATAAGTCTGAAATTTTTATGTTCTGATATGCTATTTGTATGAACAACGTTTTTGCTTGTGATGTGTATTTCACACTAGTAGAAAAACTCGGATTTGAGCCTCCATAAAACCCTCCATTAGAGGCATCTCTTATGATGCCTCATACGGGGGGCCGCACATTGAAAATTATGGTGCGGCGTCATTTAGAAGCCTCAAATAGTGGACTATTTGCGGTGTTTTCTAAAACTGTCGCCTCAAATACTCCGAACACTTTGCGGCATCTGAGGGTAAAACGCCTCTAATGGACTCCTTTTTTGCGGCGTTTTTTGGTATATGACGCCTTAAATAGAACCAGAATTTGATGCATATTTGCAATTCGACGCCATAAATATCACCATATTTTACATATATAATTGGACCTTTAGAGGCGTCTACTCCAAATAACTGTCGCAAGCAATTTCATTTTGTTTAAAAAATCTATAACTTTTCTGATAATTTCGACGACAACCATTTGCATTTCAATAAATAAATAAAATTCTTACATTATCCATCGACATCTACATACATACATTCACATGTCCAAAAAGTGGCATGGATACAATTCCAACTCAATTAAACCAAACAAGTCATGCCAAAATGCTCCAATTAACTAGTCTACTTCAAGTACAACAACGATTCATAAAGTACGTAGCCCACTTATCCCGTAATTCATTCATCTCATCTTCACCGTAGGTTTTCTCATTTTGTAAGATCCAAACCTTAAAAACACACAAGAACGACTTATTATCAAATGAACACATAAATATGATAATAAAGTCATATATTCATGTAAAAAGATCGTATGTAGCTTATAATATCAACGAGGTTGCAATGAACTAATTAAACAAACACCCACCTCATAAATTTTATTTACTACTACAAACAATGCCTTCAATGTTACAACAAATGATTATTTTAATTACTTTTAAAACTACGTTGAAACAAAATAAAAGTTTTCACTTTAATTATCAATCAATGACCATCTTCACACGTAAATTTCTACATCTAATTTTATAACACCTCCGTCTCATTCATTATTTTCTCACAAATACTATTAAGAAAAACGAATAACACATACGGAAAAAGTAAGTTGTATCATAAATCATTATCGGGTGATGTCAAATATGAATCGAGTTATGTCGACCACTAATTTTGAGCTCTGATCAATTGGGTGCGGCTAGATATGAGCTGATTAGTCAGATGGGTAGGTTTGTCTACTAACAAGCCAAAAACAGAGAGTTTTGACAAGGGAAACAGATGGAGCGGGCATATTGCATATTGCATATTGCATATTGCATAGAGCTGAAGAATTCAAGTGTAACTAGAATGATTGGGATTATTACAAAAACCCGAGGTTTGAGGTAGGCTAATCTCAGGCTCTAACATAGCATCTCACAGTGTGTTAAAAAAAATATAGAGATTTAAGATAACATTACATACAAAGGAGGAGGTCAGAGAAGAGCCTTCTAGGGTGCAATTGCAATCTCGGTTTCTTTCTTATTCTTCATCACTTACTTCCACTTCTCTGCACTGTCGATAATCTCTCCTGTCTTTATGAGGTATCACACTTTGCTTCCATCCTCCAGCACTTTATGCCCCACCCGACTGGTCACTTCTTTCTCTTTTGAGTACAACATCACGTTTGAACTGTGAATCTGTCCCTCTATCTGCCATCCACAAATCATAAACAATTACTTCATCAGGCTTGAAAATTATCACAACAAGCTCAACAGTACCAGTTTTGGTATTCTGTTTGATTGTTGGGTTTCTTCTACATTTACTCTAAGAATAGTTACTGTAGAGTACTAATGAGTATGTAAAAAACAATTCACAAATACAAGGTAGACTCGTCAAACTCTGACCAGAATTGTATGGAGTTAACGCTGTTCATAGGTCATCCAACACGAATACCAAATTTAAGGTTAGGTTACACTTGATTGAGTTGAACCTTGACCCAGCTTGACTCGGACGTAATAACTTTAAATTAGAAAAAAATTGTATAATGAGTATTTCATAGATGCATAAATTTATAAAATATATATATATATATATATATATATATATATATTGTTCCGGTTATTGGAATCAATTAACCCGACGTGGGATTCGGGTTAATATCGTTCGGTGTTACTTCTGAATGCTTCCTGATCAATCTTGACACTCTCCATCCTCCTACTCTTCCAGTCAGACCTTCCCGGCGGATTGGGCAGGCTCCCTGCACAGAAAACGCACAGGGCCTCGGAGGATGTCCGAGGAAACCCTCTCCGATGCCTAAGTTAGTTTGTGAAAGCCTTAAGAAACCCAGCTCGTGAGGAACTGGGCGGCAATTTTAGAGTAAGAGTTCTAGAGAGAGAAAATCCAACCCCTTTCTTGTGGGAAATGGAAGAGTATTTATACCTTCCCACAAGAGAGGAAAGTAGAGGGAGAATGGGTGGATAAGGAAGTGACAAGTGGCGTCCTCTCATCCACCCATTCTCAATTACCTTAGGCAAAATGACGAGAGGGCCCCTGGGGACCCCCGCTCGGCCTGCGGAGATGTCCCCAGGGGGTAGGCGGGTTTTGAGCGGCTGGAGCCAAGCTCTGGCAGGCCGTGTCACCCTGCTGGTCCGACGGTCGGCTGTTCTCCTTGGTAGTTTTTCCCGCTTCTATGTTCTTTACCTTGACTGTTTGCCGGGTCGGTTTCTGGGCTTAGTTGGCAATCTCCTGGGAGCCTGCCTAGCAGGCTGTTGGTGTCAGGCTGCCGACCCCAATCAATTGGCCCTCGCAAGCTGGGGGGGAAGTAAGGCTTCCCTCCGGCTGGCGACTTTTGCTTGGAGGGAGGTTGACTCATTTCACTTTTGCTGCAACATTTAATGCTTTGTACTTTCCGAGGAACAAAGCACAGTTTGTGTCAGACGCGTAAGGAGTTGAGGGGTTTCTTGCAATGATTAAACTTCTTTGCTTGATGGATTTTTGGGAACCGTGAAGAGTTTGCGATTGGTGGCTTTCCCTTCCAGGGTGGTTGGAATGCCATTAATGTTGCGTTTTCACTCGTATAAATCCCATCTTTCTCGTCATTTTTGCTTAACCCATCCTCAATTTCTCCACTTTCTTTGTTGAATCATGGTTTGGATCAAAAAATCCGTGACTCGCCATGGAGTTCGCACTGTCCTTTTTCTTTTCAAGGGGTTTTGGAGACTCCGGTACGCTCGAGCTGCTTACCGGGCCATTCGCCGCCGCCGCCGCTCACGGACTTATTCTCATTGGAGTGGTAGGAAAGCTTCCATCAGGGCGAGCAAGCTCTTGAAGAGATCTTCGCCCCCTGCTGCCTCCAGATTTAGGCGCTGTCCTCAGGGAGGGGGGTGCTTTGATCGGGGGTGCCACGAATGTTTCCCGTGGTTGCACCCTGAGCAATTTAACCCTGACTGCTCTGATGCAGATTCTTCCCTGGTGTCAGACCCCTCTTCTCCTGTGAAGAGAACAGGTTGTCGTACCTGTGATGAGTCCCTGGCTGTTCCCTTTGGCAGAGATTGGGACGACAGTAGCCGAGACTCCGATGACAGCGAGGGTCTTGGCTGTTTGAGCGACAGGGATGAGGATGGACTCTCTGATGACCCTTTCAAGGACTCCCCAGACTAGGATTGGGGGTCGGACTTCGGGGGTCAAAGCAGCCCTGGAGGCCATTCTCCAGATTTAGATGATGATTAGGCCTGCTTAGCCGGGCATAGGTGCGTCGAGCCGGAATTTTTAGGCTCTTATGTATATTCTTATGTTTATTTTTTATCTGCCTGGGATGATATGTACCCTGCCCTTTTTCCATTTAAGGCTAATGAAAAGATCTGAGCAATTTGATCACGCTTTTTTTTTTTTTTTTTTGCGTGGATGACGTTGTCACTCGACTATTCCTCTGACATTTTCGCTCTTCGAGGCCTTTCTTGGGAAGGAGTGAACAATTTATGTTCAGCGCTCGACACGTGGGGGGTTGTTGAGGGCGTCTTGTCAGAGAGGTAGCCTTTTAGGCTTCCTGGTCTTTATATATGCCCTTCTCCCCCTCCATTCTTTCTTTTTACTCTTTTTGAAATTCATAACTCCCCTCATACTTTCAAACCGCCTTCGTTGCTGAAAATTTCGTGAGGAACAAGAAATATCTTCTGTCTTTTTTTCCGGCGACTATCGGCGTTCTAGGTTAGAAGCTCTTCTTTAAATCTTTCCCCTTCTTTCATTGGTATTTCCCTTCATAGCCAGTATGTCGCGAGTCCGCCCTCTTTCTTTTAATTCTTTGCTTGGGAGGACTGGGGATGGCGACGGTGACCGGCGTGACTTAGCCTCCTCTTCTGGGGTCGGCCCCAGGGGAGAGGATGATCATCACGAGGGGGAGGGTGCTGAATCACCCGAACCCGCTCCCTTTGATCTAATTGATTCTGATGATGAGGCCCTGGAGGTGGATCCTTCCAGGATCGCCGGCCCTCTCATCCCTAGGGAGAGGGGGAAGACTTATTACTTGGATAAGAATAAGTACTTGGTTCCCTTAAAGACCTACCCTGAGGCTAAGAACAGGGACCTGATTCTGGAAAGCAATGCCGTCGGGGCCATCGAACAGTTCTATAATTTCGGGGAAGGATATACAGTTGTAGTCCCGGGGGAAAAGGACACGGTATGTTGTCCCACGGAGGGTTGTGTGGCTGTCTACCACAAAGCAATAGAATTTGGCCTGCGATTCCCTCTTCATCCCTTTCTGGAGGAGACCTTCAGGAGGTAAATGTTGCTATTGCTCAGCTGACTGCTTCAGCTATTAGGTCTTTGATAGCTTACACTCGGACATGTCTTTTTCATGGCGAGGGGCCTTACATTGACGCCCTTCGTTTCATGGTTGGTCTCCAAATGGTATCTTCCTCAGGGGGGGACGGCTCCCCTGGTTATTGGTCTCTGCAGAGACAAAAGAAATACGCCCTGGTCTGGTCAGCTTTGAGCAGCCTGAAGGACTGGAAAAATAATTTTTTATACGTACATAGCGCGTCAGGGTGGAGGATTCCTAGGCATTTTAGAAACCATGTTCACACCCGCATGGAGACTCGCGAGGAATACCACCCGGGCGTCGGGGGGAAGGCCCTGGAAGTTAAGCCAAGTCCGAAGGAGTAGATTTTGATCAAAAAGTTTGAGATCGTCGCGGATAAACACGGCATTTTTGGCCCTTCTTTCTGGCTTCCTCACGCGGAGCTTATAGCGACAGATGAGTATTTGCTCCCTTTGGGCCTGATTCCCGGGCTTGAAGGTAGTTCTAGGGGGTTTTTACTGTCGCGATTTTTCAAAGACTTTATTTCTCTTTGTTTTTTAGCTGACTGCTCCTCCTTTTCTGCAGCTTCCTCCTCTTGGCGCTGGACAAAGAAGCAGGTTAGGAGATTAGGTTTGAGCGAGGAACTTGTCGTTCTCTCGAAGCGCCCTTCCCTCCCTGCAAACTTCAGGAAAGGGAGCAAAGGTTTAATGAAGCTTGTGAAGGACTTTGCTGCTGGTCGAAGACTGCCTCTTCCCCCTCGACTGCCGTCGTCAAAGCCGGCGACCCCAACTCCCAGTATTCATGAGGGGGAGGCTGAGGTCACTTCTGGGGCCACCCCTTCCCCTGGTCAGAAACAGGGTGTTTCTTCGGCTGGGCCCCGAACTTCTCAGGGAGCGCGCCCTGCAAACTCTGAGGGGACCGGGGAGAGTGCCCCTTTAGAGCTGAGGAGAAAAAGGGATAGAGAGCCTTCTGGGGCTGACGTGGTGGATTTGGAGGCGGATGCTACTACTCCTGAAGCAAAGCGTCCCGCTCGCGAACTTCCGAGTACTCCTTTTCCGGAGGAAAACACGGAGTTCCACTATACTACTGGTGATAGTGTGGACGTGTCAGGCCTTCTTTCTGACTCTGGCGTTGTCTTGGCTGATCGCCTCACAAAGTCCATGACTTCAACTTCTCACCAGGTGCTTCAATACATCCAGCGTACCTCTAAGGTACTGTTGGCGTCTGCCGGGCTGGCGGCTCTCAGTCGCCTGAGTGACGAAGAATTGACTGTCACACCAGGGGCTCCTCCTCCTGACCGCCTGGCTATGGTGGAGAGGGATATTACCTTGATAAACAATTTGAAGGATAAGATGGCAAGGCAGGAGGGTGAGCTGGAGGAGGCAAAGAACCAGGCTGGTCAGTGGAAACTTCAGGGAGAGAGCTGTGAAGGAAGTAGCCAAGTTGGAGGCTGATCTAAAGGAGAGCCGTCTGTCAATGGAGCGGGCTACCCTTTCTCTGGCTGAGATGGGGCACCTGAAAGAAAAAGTGGCTGACTTGGAGGAGCAATTGTCAAAAGCTCACTCGACCTTTGAACAGGCCAAAGGAGAGTGGAAGAAGGAAAAAGAGACTCTTGCAGAGGAGACTGAGGCTGCGGTGGATGCCAGTTTCGCGAGTGGTGCCAACTCTTCCCTGGAGTTGGTGATGGAGGTGATTGGGGAAATGTTCCCCGCTTTTGATGAAGAAGCCTTCCGGTGTCTCTACTCTGCTAAGAATGAGGCTCGGGCGGCCAGACCACTTGAGGCAGCCGCCGGCCCCAGCCAGGATGCTCCATGATGCTTTTTCTTATAATAGTCTTACTTTCTACGCTGAGCCTTTATCATTGCCAGCTGTCTGTAATATCTGTCCTTCTGGATCTTTTGTCTCATTTACTTTGTAAAAAAAACTTTCTAACCCTTATGGAATGCCTTTCCTTTGTTTCAGTCTGCTTCTTTTACGTCTTTCATACAAGGTTGGGGGATTTGCCCACAGTCCTCGTCAGCTGTGTGCAACCTGGACTACCCCTGGCCTCTGCTCGAGGTTTAGGGAGCCTGCCCCCTGCCTGCCCAGAGGCGGGCAGGGGGGAGGCTTTTCGTTTTTATATAAGGTTGGGGGATTTGCCCCCAGTCTTTGTCAATCGTGCGTGGCCTGGCCCGTCCCTAGTCTCTGCTTGGAGTCCAAGGGGCTTGCTCCTGTCTGCCCGGAGGCAGGCGGGAGAGGTTTTTGCGTTTTTTATACAAGGTTGGGGGATTTGCCCCCTGTCCTTGTCATTTGTGCGTAGCCTGGCCAATCCCTGGTCTCTGCTTGGAGGCCAGGGGGCTTGCCCCCTGTCTGCCCAGAGGCAGGCGAGGAGGGCTTTTGCGTTTTTTATACAAGGTTGGAGGATTTGCCCCCAGTCCTTGTCAGTTGTGCGTAGCCTGGCCGGTCCCTACTCTCTGCTTGGAGGCCAGGGGGCTTGCCCCCTGTCTGCCCAGAGGCAGACGGGGAGGGCTTTTGCGTTTTTTATACAAGGTTGGGGGTTTTGCCCCCCAGTCCTCGTCAGTTGTGCGTAGCCTGGCCTGTCCCTGGTCTCTGCTTGGAGTCCAGGGGACTTGCCCCCTGTCTGCCCAGAGGCAGACGGGGAGGGCTTTTGCGTTTTTTATACAAGGTTGGGGGATTTGCCCCCAGTCCTTGTCAGCAGTGGGTGACCTGCATCCTTCCTACTTGGGTATAGGTAGTGGTTCCAAAGGTTTTTGTTGGGGTGTCCCTTTTTCTGGGTTCCGTCAACAGGGGGGCCTCCCCCTATTGCCCCCTGCTCGCTTGTGTGTGAGAGCGCAAGCTTAAACAGACAACGAGTATGAATTCTTGAGTGTTATAGAAATTTCATTAAAACATAAGATTGGTCGGAGTCGTCGACATTTCTTTTTTGATCGTCCTCCGCCAGTATTTTTCCCTACGGGTGTGATCCCCTTAAGGCTTAGTCATACATAGTATCTTTTTAGGGTGCCGGCGTTCCAGTGCGCGTTTAACTCCTGGCCTGCTGGGTTGGCAATTTTGTACGTGCCTGTTCCCAAGATCTGGGTCACTTGGTATGGGCCTTCCCAGTTAGCGCTTAGTTTGCCGTGTTCTCTAGATTTTCCAACAGCCTGTGTCTTTCTTAATACCAGGTCTCCTACCTGGAATCTTCTCTCATGCACCTTCTTGTTGTATGTCTTCCTCATCCTTTGCTGATAGGCTGTTATGTTGGTGCAGGCTTCTTCCCTGACTTCCTGGACCAGGTCAAGAGTTTCGGCCATCGCTTCGTGATTGTCGGCCTGGTTGTATTGTTGAGATCGTAGGGTAGAAACTCGCACTTCGATGGGTAGTAACCCCTCCGCTTCATACACCAGGCGAAAGGGCGTCTGACCTGTTGACTCCTTTCTGGTGGTCCTTATTGAGCAGAGGATGCTTGGTAGCTCGTCTGCCCATCTTCCTTTGAGGTCATCTACCATTTTTCTAAGTCCGTTTAGGATCTGTTTGTTTGCAGCCTCGGCCTGCCCATTGGTCTGGGGGTGGCAGACGGCGGAATAGGCGACGGCTATCCCATGCCCCTCTAGCCAGGCTCTTAGGGGATCATTATCAAATTGCCTTCCATGGTCAAATACCAATATTTTTGGAAGGCCAAATCTGGTTATAATGTTCCTCCAAATGACCTTCCTGACCGCCGGCTCGGTGATGTTTGGGACTGCTTCAGCTTCAACCCATTTTGTGAAGTAGTCTATCCCTACGATCAGAAATTTTCGGCCCCCTGTAGCCGTGGTGAATGAACCCAGTATGTCCATTCCCCATTGGGCAAAAGGAATGGGAGATAGAATCGGCCTGAGTTCTTGGGCTGGGACATGGATTGATGGAGCGAAGAGTTGGCATTTTCAGCACCTTTGGGTCAGGCTTCTAGCATCTGCTAGCATGGTTGGCCAGTAGTACCCTACCCTTAGGGCCTTATGGGCCAATGACCTTCCTCTGATGTGATGTCCACAGATTCCTGAGTGGATGTCTTCTAGGACTTCGGCAGCCTGATCTGCTCCTAGGCATCTGAGCAGGGGGTAAGTGAAGGATTTCTTGTAGAGCTCTTCGTCAACGATTATGAACCAGGCGACTTTGGCTTGAATTTTCCTCTTCTGTACCGGATCAGGTGGTAGGATGCCGTATTTTTTGAACTGAATGATGGGGGTCATCCAGTTTTCCTAACTCTCCTCAATGGTGCTGACTGTCTGATAGGGAGTGGTGGACTTCTCATGCATGACATCAACCCAAACTGATCTCCTTATGTCTTGCAAGCTGGAGCTGGCCAGCTTTGACAGAGCGTCAGCCCGATTATTCTGTGATCGGGGTATTTGCTGGATTTCATAGGATTTCAGGCTTGATAACTCCCGTTTTACTTTTTCAAGGTAGGTGGCCATGGTCTGGTCTCTGGCCTCATATTCTCCGTTAATTTGATTAGCAATGAGCTGGGAGTCAGTTGCTAGTATAATTCGCTCTGCCCCTGCGGCTTTAGCCAGATTTATCCCTGCGAGTACAACTTCGTACTCTGCCTCGTTGTTTGATGCGGGGAAGGTGAATCTGAGCGCATGCTCAAAATCAATTCCTTCTGGGCTGGTCAGCACAACGCCTGCCCCTGCACCATTGGCTGTTGAGGATCCGTCAGTGTGCACAATCCATTCTTCGGCGGGGGGCTCCTCTTCCCCTGAATGAGAACATTCAGCCAGGAAATCAGCCAAGGCTTTTGCTTTGATGGCTGTTCTTGGCTGATATGATATCCCCAGCCCGCTTAACTCGATCGCCCATTTCAGCAGCCTTCCTGATTTCTCAAACTTTTCCAACACTTTTTCCAGCGGCTGGTCGGTGAGGACCACAACGGGATGTGCGTCAAAGTAGGGTCTGAGTTTTATGGCTGCGATGATGACTGCATAGGCGGCCTTTTCTATCAAAGGATAATTTCTTTCGGCTGTACCCAGGGCGTGACTCACAAAGTAGATGGGTTGTTGTGAGTTTGCTTCCTCCCTTAGGATGACTGCACTTACTGTCGTGTTGGTGACAGCAATGTATAGGTACAGTTTTTCTCCGGCCACTAGTCTTGCCAAGGTAGGGAGTTTCTTCAGGTGTTCCTTCAATTGTTCGAAGGCTTTCTTTTGTTCATCCTCCCATTTGAATTGCTTGTTGCCCTTCAATACTTTAAAGAAGGGGGTGGACTTGTCTGCCGACCTGGCGATAAATCGGGCCAGGGCGGCCATCCTGCCTGTAAGTCGCTGAATATCCCTGATGGTTTTAGGCTCCGGGAAATCTAGGACCGCCTGAACTTTTTCGGGATTGGCGTCTATCCCCCTGGAGCTTACTAAGAAACCCAGGAATTTTCCGGATCGGACCCCGAATGTGCATTTCTTCGGATTCAGCTTCATCTTGTATGACCGCAGGGAGGAGAATGTTTCCTGAAGGTCTGTTAGATGCTCCTTGTCCCCCTTGCTCTTGACAATCGCATCATCGACATAGGCTTCTAAATTTCTCCCTTTTTGATTTTCAAAGACTTTGTCCACCAACCGCTGATAGGTGGCGCCTGCATTCTTCAGCCCAAATGGCATCATCTTATACATGTAAGTGCCATGGCTGGTTATGAAGGCGCACCTCACCCTGTCTGGCTGCCAGAGGTACACTTGATGGTACCCTGAGAATCATCCAGAAAACTTAGCGTGGTGTATCCACTAGTGGCATCCACCAGTTGATCTATCCTGGGCAGAGGGTAGCAGTCCTTTGGGCAGGCTTTGTTAAGATTGGTAAAGTCTACGCACATTCTCCATGCTCCTGACGACTTTTTTACCATCACAACGTTTGCCAACCACTCAGGGTAATCGCAGACTTCGATGAAATCTGCCTTTAGGAGTTTGTCTATTTCTTCTTTTATCGCCGCGTCTTTCTCTACGGACATGTTTCTCTTCTTCTGCTTCACAGGGCGAGCCTCCGGATTAATGTTCAGCTTGTGAACAATAAAAGCCGGGTCGACCCCTGGCATCTCATCTGCAGAGTAAGCAAATACGTCCCTATTTTCTCTTAGGACTGCAATTAACTCCCTTTGGTAGGACTCTTCCAGGTCGGCCCCTATGAGGACCTGCCTTTCTGGTTCTAAGTCCACCAGCATGCTCTCCCCTTCAGGCTCTAGGTGGGCTGATTCTTGCTGGGCAGCCGGGATTTCGCCCTCCCTGCTGGGAGAGCTTTCGGCTTTTCGCTTTCCTTTCCTTTCTGTCTCATGGGCTTGTAGGGCCACGGAGTAACAGTGTATGGCTGACTCCTGATCCCCATGGACCTTCCCTTCCATGCCAAAGTCTGTCACATAGGCTATGGTGAGGGCCCTGATTGACACAGCAGCTTCTATTTCATCTAGGGTGGCTCGCCCTATCAGGACGTTGTACGCAGACTTGGCATCCACCACAACAAAGGATGCCCTCACATTTCTGGCCGAGGCCCCCTCCCCGAATGTCACTAGCAGGTCGATAACTCCCATGGGTAGCACGCCTGCCCCACTGAACCCATACAAAGATCCAGGGGCCGGCTTTAGATGTCTTTTTTCTAGATTCATTTTCTCAAAAGCGTCTATGTACAAGAGGTTGGTATAGGCGCCAGTGTCCACCATGCATCTCTTGACAATGTGATTGCTAATTTCAAGAGTTAAGACCAGAGGGTCACTATGTGGGTACACGACTCTCCCTGCATCCTCAGGGGTGATGCTTAGGGTAGTGCCCCTTGGACTTCCTGCCCTCTCGGCGTAGCAAATTTGATTCCGCAATTCGCGGATCTGCCTTTTCTGCCTTCGTCTGCTAGTCCGTCCCTCTGCATCTCCTGACACCGCATGGATAATTGTGCGATTTTGGACTGAGCCTTCAGGTTTGTCCGCCGCCTCCTTCTGGGGTTTGTTCCTTGCTGCATAGTTGCTCAGCCAGCCGTTTCTTATAAGTTTCTCGATTTCATCTTTTAAGTGTCGGCATTCCTCCGTGGTATGGCCTATGCAATCGTGGAACGTGCAGAATTTTTTGGGATCCCCCTTTGGGCTGCGCGGCTTGTTTGGGCGAGTCCATTTTGCTGTTTCTTTTTCCAACTCGAAGATTTCTGCTCTCGGCCTATTGAGGGCCGTGTAGCTGTCAAATCTTGGCTGGTATGTTGTGCGCTCTTTCTTGGGGGTGTCTCCCTCTTCTCTCTGTTTGCCTGGCTCATTTCTGCCACGTCCACCCTGCGGTCCCCCTTGCGACTTTGCTTGGCCTGCAGGGGTGTCCGGCAGGCTGTGAAACTCTTCCTGCAGAATAAAACCTTCAGCTATTTTTCTGGCCTTGGCCAAGGTTTCAGGCTGGGCCCTGATCATCTGATTCTTCATTTCTCCTGGGAGCAGGGAGATTGTCAGGGCGTAAGCAGCGGTGGAATCATTGATCTCTCTGACTTGCTGATAGGACAAGTCAAACCTCTTTAGGTACTCCCTGACGCTTTCGCCCTTCTTCTGTTTCAGGGTCATGAGATCGAAACGAGTGAGGCGTCTTCTTTTGTTCCCTGCATATTGCTCAAGGAAGGCCTCGGCTAACTCTATAAAGAAGCTGATCGATCCTTGGCGAAGATCCCTGAACCATCCTTGCGCAAGTCCTACCAGGGTGGTTGGGAAGATTTTACACCAGATTGCGTCATCCACGTCATACATGCCCATGTGACTCTCAAATGCTGCCAGATGATCCTCTGGGTCTGTGGTCCCGTCGAACTTGACGGTAGGCATTTTGATTTTTGGGATGGAGAAATCTTGTACATCAGGATGAAGAGGGGTTTTTGTAGGCCTGCCTACCACTCGTGACATGCTGTCCCCAGACTGGTTACCGTGGACATCTCATTGTCTAGGGATCGGTTTCCTAGTACTAGGGGAGCGGTGCCTTGGTGGCGGCCTGCTCGCTGCTTCATCCTCTACATCAGGGGAGATTTGTCTGGGTCTCTTCCTCTGAGATTGGCAGAGGTTGTCATCCTGGTGGTATCTAGACTCGAGCGGTTGCCCCCGGTTAAGCCTAGACTGCAGGCTTTGGGACAACCTTGGGGTCGGCTGTCCCTTGGCTGCCGGTGTTAACCTGGAGAAGACTCCGCCCTGCTTTTCCCCCAGGCGTTTGGATGCAGGTTCCTTGTGCCTCATCCGCTCCCGCAATCCCTGAGATAGACCTCTCTGCTCTCCAGACGCGGATTCTGTTGTGTGAATGGAGAACGCCTGTTGTTGGGCAGGTGGCTCTGAGCTGCCTGTTGTGATACGCTTCTACACCTGCGCGTATACTTGAGCTGTCCTTCTTGCTTTCCTCTGGGCATTTCTGGCGGCGGTTCGCTTCGAGCCCCCGACTCCATCCCTGCTCATTGAGGGTGGCTGCCTGGGGGTCGTTGCGACCCTGCCTACCAGGTCCTCAGGGGTGAACTCCTGGTTTAGCATTGCAGAGAAGAAGGCAGCTGTCTGTACCGTCTGAGCTGGGGTCAGGTTCAGAGTGTGCCCTGGGTGTGCCCCCAACTCTGGTGCTACAGCAGCATTTGGCAAGCCCAGGAGACTGGTTCCTCCCATCCCCTGGGTCGTGGTGGGAGGAGCCCTCTCCGGCTGTGGCATGCCGTATAGGGGGGTCATCGGTGGGACCGTCGGACCTACCCCTACACTGGTGTCAACGATTTCCGGCATGATTATTTTGATTGGTTTAGTTTTTGTAATTGGGAATGGTTGATTTTTTGTGGGTAATTCGTGGATACAACCAGATCTTCCCCACAGACGGCGCCAAATTGTTCCGGTTATTGGAATCAATTAACCCGACGTGGGATTCGGGTTAATATCGTTCGGTGTTACTTCTGAATGCTTACTGATCAATCTTGACACTCTCATTTCTCCTACTCTTCCAGTCAGACCTTCCCGGCGGATTGGGCAGGCTCCCTGCACAGAAAACGCACAGGGCCTCGGAGGATTCCCGAGGAAACCCTCTCTGATGCCTAAGTTAGTCTGTGAAAGCCTTAAGAAACCCCGCTCGTGAGGAACTGGGCGGCAATTTTAGAGTAAGAGTTCTAGAGAGAGAAAATCCAACCCCTTTCTTGTGGGAAATGGAAGAGTATTTATACCTTCCCACAAGAGAGGGAAGTAGAGGAAGAATGGGTGGATAAGGAAGTGACAAGTGGCGTCCCCTCATCCACCCATTCTCAATTACCTTAGGCAAAATGACGAGAGGGCCCCTGGGGACCCCCGCTCTGCCTGCGGAGATTTCCCCAGGGGGTAGGCGGGTTTTGAGCGGCTGGAGCCAAGCTCTAGCAGGCCGTGTCACCCTGCTGGTCCGACGGTCGGCTGTTCTCCTTGGTAGTTTTTCCCGCTTTTATGTTCTTTACCTTGATTGTTTGCCGGGTCGGTTTCTGGGCTTAGTTGGCAATCTCTTGGGAGCCTGCCTAGCAGGCTGTTGGTGTCAGGCTGCCGACCCCAATCATATATATATATATTTATATAGGCAGGATCTGGTACATTTGAGCATTTTGGTACATTTTACCTACTAATCTAAGCCATCGGATTTCATGGGATCAAGGGCTAAGATATCCTAAAAAAACTCCCCATATGCTATAACAGTTACATATCATGATTCTTTTAACAAAATATTTGTAACTTCTATAACAGTTACGCTTATCTCTCAAAAATAGAATCAAATAAAAAAAAATCTACGCATAACTTGTTCACTACAATCTAATAATATAAAAATGTATTAATATTTGATGTTACGTAGTCCTATGTAGAAACTCAGTTATTATAATAAATAATTGTGTTATTGTATTAGGATGAAATTCAAATAAAATTAACTTTATTATTTTACATAGTTATTCCAATGTAGAAACTCGGTTATTGTAATGAATAACTCGTGTTATTATATTGGGCTGCAACTCAAATATAATCAATTTTAGAATAATGTTATTTGATTTTACGTAATTTGTCCAACGTAATCAATTTCAATTTTAGAATAATGTTATCTGATTTTACGTAGTTTGTCCAATGTGAAACTCAACTATTGTAATGAATAACTCATGTTATTGCATGGAATGAAACATATTTCATATCATTGAGGGCGCACCCAGCAAAAAAAACCTCACTGAAAGACAAAAAAAAAACAAAAAAGAGAGGGTTAGTTAACTGGTTGTAAAACACAGTAACTAATTATAATGAAATAACGGTAAGAATAGTATAGAATAACTGCAACAATAGTATAGAATAACTGGAATAACATAATAAAATAATTAGGGTTTAGGGTATTTCTGTTCTGAAATAATATGGAGTTATTTTAAAGTTCATATTCAAGTATTTCATTGTTTATATTCAAGTATTGTAATATTCATAATTTTGATTTTCAATCTTGTAAGCAAAAATTACTCGGATAGTATATTAAAACATGTGGAATAACACACAAACCCTGAAATTTACGTAAGAAAATCAACTGAAAACTAGATTACTAACAACAGCAAAATCAAAATTAGAAAATATATGCGAAAGTGGACGAAATAGATAAAATCGAAAATCAAAGTCAAAATCAACAAATATGAAAAAAAATGAAATCAAAGATTTAAAGAGTGAGATTAATTTAACCTTAAAGTTTAATCTTGATTGGAAATTGATTTTGGTGGGATACTACATAACGGAATTGAGAGTTCTTGAAAAATTGAATCTTTAGAATGAAATGAAATTTATAAAGTAACGTAAAAATGAAAAGTTGGAAAAAAAAAATAGAATGAAATGAAATTTATGATTATACGTAAAGAAGAAGTGAAAAAAAGGGTTTTATCAAAGAATAGTATATAATAACTGCAATAACAATATAGAATAACTGGAATAACATAATAAAATAATTAGGGTTTAGGGTTTAGGGTATTTCTGTTCTTAAATAATATGTAGTTATTTTAAAGTTCATATTCAAGTATTTCATTGTTTATATTCAAGTATGGTAATATTCATAATTTTTATTTTCAATTTGTAAGCAAAAATTACTCGGATAGTGTATTAAAACATGTGGAATAACACAAACCCTAAAATTTACTGAAGAAAATCGACTGGAAACTAGATTACTAACAACAACAAAATCAAAATTAGAAAATCAAAGTGAACAATTAACAATTATGAGAAAAAATAAATGAAATTAAAGATTTAAAGAGTGAAATTAATTTAACCTTAAAGTTTAATCTTGATTAAGAATTGATTTGGGTGAGATACTACATAACAGAATTGAGAGTTCTTGAAAAATAGAATCTTTAGAATGAAATAAAATTTATAAAGTAACGTAAAAAGGAAAAGTTGGAAAAAAAATAGAATGAAATGATGAAATGGATGAATATACGTATAGAAGAAGTGAAAAAAGGGTTTGATCTCATCCTTTTGATCTAGTCAAATCTAATGGCCAGAAAAGATAGGTAAATTGTATGGAATTTGAAGGAGGTAAAAGATCCTACTTCTATATATATATATATATATATATATACACACACACACACATATGTTCCGGTTATTGGAATCAATTAACCCGACGTGGGATTCGGGTTAATATCGTTCGGTGTTACTTCTGAATGCTTACTGATCAATCTTGACACTCTCCTTCCTCCTACTCTTCCAGTCAGACCTTCCCGGCGGATTGGGCAGGCTCCCTGCACAGAAAACGCACAGGGCCTCGGAGGATATCCGAGGAAACCCTCTCCGATGCCTAAGTTAGTCTGTGAAAGCCTTAAGAAACCCAGCTCGTGAGGAACTGGGCGGCAATTTTAGAGTAAGAGTTCTAGAGAGAGAAAATCCAACCCCTTTCTTGTGGGAAATGGAAGAGTATTTATACCTTCCCACAAGAGAGGGAAGTAGAGGGAGAATGGGTGGATAAGGAAGTGACAAGTGGCGTCCTCTCATCCACCCATTCTCAATTACCTTAGGCAAAATGACGAGAGGGCCCCTGGGACCCCCGCTCTGCCTGCGGAGATGTCCCCAGGGGGTAGGCGGGTTTTGAGCGGCTGAAGCCAAGCTCTAGCAGGCCGTGTCACCCTTGCTGGTCCGACGATCGGCTGTTCTCCTTGGTAGTTTTTCCCGCTTCTATGTTCTTTACCTTGACTGTTTGCCGGGTCGGTTTTTGGGCTTAGTTGGCAATCTCCTGGGAGCCTGCCTAGCAGGCTGTTGGTGTCAGGCAGCCGACCCCAATCAATTGGCCCTCGCAAGCTGGGTGGAAGTAAGGCTTCCCTCCGGCTGGCGACTTTTGCTTGGAGGGAGGTTGACTCATTTTCACTTTTCCTGCAGGATTTAATGCTTTGTACTTTCCCGAGGAACAAAGCACAGTTTGTGTCAGACGCGTAAGGAGTTGAGGGGTTTCTTGCAATGATTAAACTTCTTTGCTTGATGGTTTTTTGGGAACCGTGAAGAGTTTGCGATTGGTGGCTTTCCCTTCCAGGGTGGTTGGAATGCCATTGATGTTGCGTTTTCACTCGTATAAATCCCAGCTTTCTCGTCATTTTTGCTTAACCCATCCTCAATTTCTCCACTTTCTTTGTTGAATCATGGTTTGGATCAAAAAATCCGTGACTCGCCATGGAGTTCGCACTGTCCTTTTTCTTTTCAAGGGGTTTTGGAGACTCCGGTACGCTCGAGCTGCTTACCGGGCCATTCGCCGCCGCCGCCGCTCACGGCCTTATTCTCATCGGAGTGGTAGGAAAGCTTCCATCAGGGCGAGCAAGCTCTTGAAGAGATCTTCGCCCCCTACTGCCTCCAGATTTAGGCGCTGTCCTCAGGGAGGGGGGTGCTTTGATCGGGGGTGCCACGAATGTTTCCCGTGGTTGCACCCTGAGCAATTTAACCCTGACTGCTCTGATGCAGATTCTTCCCTGGGGTCAGGCCCCTCTTCTCCTGTGAAGAGAACAGGTTGTCGTACCTGTGATGAGTCCCTGGCTGTTCCCTTTGGCAGAGATTGGGACGACAGTAGCCGAGACTCCGATGACAGCGAGGGTCTTGGCTGTTTGAGCGACAGGGATGAGGATGGACTCCCTGATGACCCTTTCAAGGACTCCCCAGACTGGGATTGGGGGTCGGACTTCGGGGGTCAAAGCAGCCCTGGAGGCCATTCTCTAGATTTAGATGATGATTAGGCCTGCTTAGCCGGGCATAGGTGCGTCGAGCCGGAATTTTTAGGCTCTTATGTATTTTCTTATGTTTATTTTTTATCTGCCTGGCATGATATGTAACCTGCTCTTTTTCCATTTAAGGCTAATGAAAAGATCTGAGCAATTTTATCACGCTTTTTTTTTTTGCGTGGATGACGTTGTCACTCGACTATTCCTCTGACATTTTCGCTCTTCGAGGCCTTTCTTGGGAAGGAGTGAACAATTTATGTTCAGCGCTCGACACGTGGGGGGTTGTTGGGGGCGTCTTGTCAGAGAGGTAGCCTTTTAGGCTTCCTGGGCTTTATATATGCCCTTCTCCCTCTCCATTCTTTCTTTTTTACTCTTTTTGAAATTCATAACTCCCCTCATACTTTCAAACCGCCTTCGTTGCTGAAAATTTCGTGAGGAACAAGAAGTATCTTCTGTCACTTTTTCCGGCGACTATCGGCGTTCTAGGTTAGAAGCTCTTCTTTAAATCTTTCCCCTTCTTTCATTGGTATTTCCCTTCATAGCCAATATGTCGCGAGTCCGCCCTCTTTCTTTTAATTCTTTGCTTGGGAGGACTGGGGATGGCGACGGTGACCGGCGTGACTTACCCTCCTCTTCTGGGGTCGGCCCCAGGGGAGAGGATGATCATCACGGGGGGAGGGTGCTGAATCACCCGAACCCGCTCCCTTTGATGTAATTGATTCTGATGATGAGGCCCTGGAGGTGGATCCTTCCAGGATCGTCGGCCCTCTCATCCGTAGGGAGAGGGGGAAGACTTATTACTTGGATAAGAATAAGTACTTGGTTCCCTTAAAGACCAACCCTGAGGCTAAGAACAGGGACCTGATTCTGGAAAGCAATGCCGTCGGGGCCATTGAACAGTTCTATAATTTCGGGGAAGGATATACAGTTGTAGTCCCGGGGGAAAAGGACACGGTATGCTGTCCCCCGGAAGGTTGTGTGGCTGTCTACCACAAAGCCATAGAATTCGGCCTGCGATTCCCTCTTCATCCCTTTCTGGAGGAGACCTTCAGGAGGATGAATGTTGCTATTGCTCAGCTGACTGCTTCAGCTATTAGGTCTTTGATAACTTACACTTGGACATGTCTTTTTCATGGCGAGGGGCCTTACATTGATGCCCTTCGTTTCATGGTTGGTCTCCAAATGGTATCTTCCTCAGGGGGGGACGGCTCCCCTGGTTATTGGTCTCTGCAGAGACAAAAGAAATACGCCCTGGTCTGGCCAGCTTTGAGCAGCCTGAAGGACTGGAAAAATAATTTTTTTATACGTACATAGCGCGTCAGGGTGGAGGATTCCTAGGCATTTTAGGAACCATGTTCACACCCGCATGGAGACTCGCGAGGAATACCACCCGGGCGTCGGGGGGAAGGCCCTGGAAGTTAAGCTAAGTCCAAAGAAGGAGATTTTGATCAAAAAGTTTGAGATCATCGCGGATAAACACGGCATTTTTTACCCTGCTTTCTGGCTTCCTCACGCGGAGCTTATAGCGACAGATGAGTATTTGCTCCCTTTGGGCCTGATTCCCGGCCTTGAAGGTAGTTCTAGGGGGTTTTTACTGTCGCGATTTTTCAGAGACTTTATTTCTTTTTGTTTTCTAGCTGACTGCTCCTCCTTTTCTGCAGCTTCCTCCTCTTGGCGCTGGACAAAGAAGCAGGTTAGGAGATTAGGTTTGAGCGAGGAACTTGTCGTTCTCTCGAAGCGCCCTTCCCTCCCTGCAAACTTCAGGAAAGGGAGCAAAGGTTTAATGAAGCTTGTGAAGAACTTTGCTGCTGGTCGAAGACTGCCTCTTCCCCCTCGACTGCCGTCGTCAAAGACGGCGACCCCAACTCCCACTATTCATGAGGGGGAGGCTGAGGTCACTTCTAGGGCCACCCCTTCCCCTGGTCAGAAACAGGTTGTTTCTTCAGCTGGGCCCCGAACTTCTCAGGGAGCGCGCCCTGCAAACTCTGAGGGGACCGGGGAGAGTGCCCCTTTAGAGCTGAGGAGAAAAAGGGATAGAGAGCCTTCTGGGGCTGACGTGGTGGATTTGGAGGCGGATGCTACTACTCCTGAAGCAAAGCGTCCCGCTCGCGAACTTCCGAGTACTCCTTTTCCGGAGGAAAACACGGAGTTCCACTATACTGCTGGTGATAGTGTGGACGTGTCAGGCCTTCTTTCTGACTCTGGCGTTGTCTTGGCTGATCGCCTCACAAAGTCCGTGACTTCAAATTCTCACCAGGTGCTTCAATACATCCAGCGTACCTCTAAGGTACTGTTGGTGTCTGCCGAGCTGGCGACTCTCAGTCGCCTGAGTGACGAAGAATTGACTGTCACACCACGGGCTCCTCCTCCTGACCGCCTGGCTATGGTGGAGAGGGATATTACCTTGATAAACAATTTGAAGGATAAGCTGGCAAGGCAGGAGGGTGAGCTGGAGGAGGCAAAGAACCAGGTTGGTCAGTGGAAACTTCAGGGAGAGAGAGCTGTGAAGGAAGTAGCCAAGTTGGAGGCTGATCTAAAGGAGAGCCGTCTGTCAATGGAGCGGGCTACCCTTTCTCTGGCTGAGATGGTGCACCTGAAAGGAAAAGTGGCTGACTTGGAGGAGCAATTGTCAAAAGCTCACTCGACCTTTGAACAGGCCAAGGGAGAGTGGAAGAAGGAAAAAGAGACTCTTGCAGAGGAGACTGAGGCTGCGGTGGATGCCAGTTTCGCGAGTGGTGCCAACTCTTCCCTGGAGTTGGTGATGGAGGTGATTGGGGAAATGTTCCCCGCTTTTGATGAAGAAGCCTTTCGGGGTCTCTACTCTGCTAAGAATGAGGCTCGGGCGGCCAGACCACCTGAGGCAGCCGCTGGCCCCAGCCAGGATGCTCCATGATGCTTTTTCTTATAATAGTCTTACTTTCTGCGCTGAGCCTTTATCATTGCCAGCTGTCTGTAATATCTGTCCTTCTGGATCTTTTATCTCAGTTACTTTGTAAAAAAAACTTTCTAACCCTTATGGGTTTTGCTATGGAATGCCTTTCCTTTGTTTTAGTCTGCTTCTTTTACGTCTTTCATACAAGGTTGGGGGATTTGCCCCCAGTCCTCGTCATCTGTGAGCAACCTGGACTACCCCTGGCCTCTGCTCGAGATTTAGGGAGCCTGCCCCCTGCCTGCCCAGAGGCGGGCAGGGGGGAGGCTTTTCGTTTTTATATAAGGTTGGGGGATTTGCCCCCAGTCTTTGTCAATCGTGCGTGGCCTGGCCCGTCCCTGGTCTCTGCTTGGAGTCCAGGAGGCTTGCTCCTGTCTGCCCGGAGGCAGGCGGGGAAGGTTTTTGCGTTTTTTATACAAGGTTGGGGGATTTGCCCCCTGTCCTTGTCAGTTGTGCGTAGCCTGGCCAGTCCCTGGTCTCTGCTTGGAGGCCAGGGGGCTTGCCCCCTGTCTGCCCAGAGGCAGGCGGGGAGGGCTTTTGCGTTTTTTATACAAGGTTGGGGGATTTGCCCCCAGTCCTTGTCAGTTGTGCGTAGCCTGGCCGGTCCCTGGTCTCTGCTTGGAGGCCAGGGGGCTTGCCCCCTGTCTGCCCAGAGGCTGACGGGGGGGGGGAGGGGGGGGGGCTTTTGCGTTTTTTATACAAGTTGGGGGTTTTGCCCCCCAGTCCTTGTCAGTTGTGCTTAGCCTGGCCTGTCCCTGGTCTCTGCTTGGAGTCCAGGGGGCTCGCCCCCTGTCTGCCCAGAGGCAGACGGGGAGGGCTTTTGCGTTTTTTATACAAGGTTGGGGGATTTGCCCCCAATCCTTGTCAACAGTGGGTGACCTGCATCCTTCCTGCTTGGGTATAGGTAGTGGTTCCAAAGGTTTTTGTTGGGGTGTCCCTTTTTCTGGGTTCCGTCAACAGGGGGGCCTCCCCCTATTGCCCCCTGCTCGTTTGTGTGTGAGAGCGCAAGCTTAAACAGACAACGAGAATGAATTCTTGAGTGTTATAGAAATTTCATTAAAACATAAGATTGGTCGGAGTCGTCGACATTTCTTTTTTGATCGTCCTCCGCCAGTATTTTTCCCTACGGGTGTAATCCCCTTAAGGCTTAGTCATACATAGTATCTTTTTAGGGTGTCGGCGTTCCAGTGCGCGTTTAACTCCTGGCCTGCTGGGTTGGCAATTTTGTACGTGCCTGTTCCCAAGATCTGGGTCACTTGGTATGGGCCTTCCCAGTTAGCGCTTAGTTTGCCGTGTTCTCTAGATTTTCCAACAGCCTGTGTCTTTCTTAATACCAGGTCTCCTACCTGGAATCTTCTCTCATGCACCTTCTTGTTGTATGCCTTCCTCATCCTTTGCTGGTAGGCTGCTATGTTGGTGCAGGCTTCTTCCCTGACTTCCTGGACCAGGTCAAGAGCTTCGGCCATCGCTTCGTGATTGTCAGCCTGGTTGTATTGTTGAGATCGTAGGGTAGGAACTCGCACTTCGATGGGTAGTAACGCCTCCGCTCCATACATCAGGCCAAAGGGCGTCTGACCTGTTGACTCCTTTCTGGTGGTCCTTATTGACCAGAGGATGCTTGGTAGCTCGTCTGCCCATCTTCCTTTGAGGTCATCTACCATTTTTCTAAGTCCGTTTAGGATCTGTTTGTTTGCAGCCTCGGCCTGCCCATTGGTCTGGGGGTGGCAGACGGCGGAATAGGCGACGGCTATCCCATGCCCCTCTAGCCAGGCTCTTAGGGGATCATTATCAAATTGCCTTCCATGGTCAAATACCAATATTTTTGGAAGGCCAAATCTGGTTATAATGTTCCTCCAAATGACCTTCCTGACCGCCGGCTCGGTGATATTTGGGACTGCTTCAGCTTCAACCCATTTTGTGAAGTAGTCTATCCCTACGATCAGAAATTTTCGGCCCCCTGTAGCCGTGGTGAATGGGACCCAGTATGTCCATTCCCCATTGGGCGAAAGGAATGGGAGATAGAATCGGCCTGAGTTCTTGGGCTGGGTCATGGATTGATGGAGCGAAGAGTTGGCATTTTCTGCACCTTTGGGTCAGGCTTCTATCATCTGCTAGCATGGTTGGCCAGTAGTACCCTGCCCTTAGGGCCTTGTGGGCCAATTACCTTCCTTCGATGTGATGTCCACAGATTCCTGAGTGGATGTCTTCTAGGACTTCGGCAGCCTGATCTGCTCCTAGGCATCTGAGCAGGGGGTAAGTGAAGGATTTCTTGTAGAGCTCTTCGTCAACGATTATGAACCAGGCGGCTTTGGCTTGAATTTTCCTCTTCTGTACCGGATCAGGTGGTAGGATGCCGTATTTTTTGAACTGAATGATGGGGGTCATCCAGTTTTCCTGACTCTCCTCAATGGTGCTGACTGTCTGATAGGGAGTGGTGGACTTCTCATGCATGACATCAACCCAAACTGATCTCCTTATGTCTTGCAAGCTGGAGCTGGCCAGCTTTGACAGAGCGTCAGCCCGATTATTCTGTGATCGGGGTATTTGCTGGATTTCATAGGATTTCAGGCTTGATAACTCCCGTTTTACTTTTTCAAGGTAGGTGGCCATGGTCTGGTCTCTGGCCTCATATTCTCCGTTAATTTGATTAGCAATGAGCTGGGAGTCAGTTGCTAGTATAACTCGCTCTGCCCCTGCGGCTTTAGCCAGATTTATCCCTGCGAGTACAGCTTCGTACTCTGCCTCGTTGTTTGATGCGGGGAAGGTGAATCTGAGCGCATGCTCAAAATCAATTCCTTCTGGGCTGGTCAGCACAACGCCTGCCCCTGCACCATTGGCTGTTGAGGATCCGTCAGTGTGCACAATCCATTCTTCGGCGGGGGGCTACTCTTCCCCTGAATGGGAACATTCTGCCAGGAAATCAGCCAAGGCTTGTGCTTTGATGGCTGTTCTTGGCTGATATGATATCCCCAGCCCGCTTAACTCGATCGCCCATTACAGCAGCCTTCCTGATTTCTCAAACTTTTCCAACACTTTTTCCAGCGGCTGGTCGGTGAGGACCACAACGGGATGTGCGTCAAAGTAGGGTCTGAGTTTTATGGCTGCGAAGATGACTGCATAGGCGGCCTTTTCTATCAAAGGATAATTTCTTTCGGCTGTACCCAGAGCGTGACTCACAAAGTAGATGGGTTGTTGTGAGTTTGCTTCCTCCCTTAGGATGACTGCACTTACTGTCGTGTTGGTGACAGCAATGTATAGGTACAGTTTTTCTCCGGCCACTGGTCTTGCCAAGGTAGGGAGTTTCTTCAGGTGTTCCTTCAATTGTTCGAAGGCTTTCTTTTGTTCATCCTCCCATTTGAATTGCTTGTTGCCCTTCAATAATTTGAAGAAGGGGGTGGACTTGTCTGCCGACCTGGCGATAAATCGGGCCAGGGCGGCCATCCTGCCTGTAAGTCGCTAAATATCCCTGATGGTTTTAGGCTCTGGGAGATCTAGGACCGCCTGAACTTTTTCGGGATTGGCGTCTATCCCCCTGGAGCTTACTAAGAAACCCAGGAATTTTCTGGATCGGACCCCGAATGTGCATTTCTTCGGATTCAGCTTCATCTTGTATGACCGCAGGGAGGAGAATGTTTCCGGAAGGTCTGTTAGATGCTCCTTGTCCCCCTTGCTCTTGACAATCGCATCATCGACATAGGCTTCTAAATTTCTCCCTTTTTGATTTTCAAAGACTTTGTCCACCAACCGCTGATAGGTGGCGCCTGCATTCTTCAGCCCAAATGGCATCATCTTATACATGTAAGTGCCATGGCTGGTTATGAAGGCGCACCTCACCCTGTCTGGCTGCCAGAGGTACACTTGATGGTACCCTGAGAATGCATCCAGAAAACTTAGCGTGGTGTATCCACTAGTGGCATCCACCAGTTGATCTATCCTGGGTAGAGGGTAGCAGTCCTTTGGGCAGGCTTTGTTAAGATTGGTAAAGTCTACGCACATTCTCCATGCTCCCACGACTTTTTTACCATCACAACGTTTGCCAACCACTCAGGGTAATCGCAGACTTCGATCAAATCTGCCTTTAGGAGTTTGTCTATTTCTTCTTTTATCGCCGCGTCTTTCTCTACGGACATGTTTCTCTTCTTCTGCTTCACAGGGCGAGCCTCCGGATTAATGTTCAGCTTGTGAACAATAAAAGCCGGGTCGACCCCTGGCATCTCATCTGCAGAGTAAGCAAATACGTCCCTATTTTCTCTTAGGACTGCAATTAACTCCCTTTGGTAGGACTCTTCCAGGTCGGCCCCTATGAGGACCTGCCTTCCTGGTTCTAAGTCCACCATCATGCTCTCCCCTTCAGGCTCTAGGTGGGCTGATTCTTGCTGGGCAGCCGGGATTTCGCCCTCCCTGCTGGGAGAGCTTTCGGCTTTTCGCTTTCCATTCCTTTCTGTCTCATGGGCTTGCAGGGCCACGGAGTAACAGTGTCTGGCTGACTCCTGATCCCCATGGACCTTCCCCTCCATGCCAAAGTCTGTCACATAGGCTATGGTGAGGGCCCTGATTGACACAACAGCTTCTATTTCATCTAGGGTGGCTCGCCCTATCAGGGCGTTGTACGCAGACTTGGCATCCACCACAACAAAGGATGCCCTGACATTTCTGGCCGAGGCCCCCTCCCCGAATGTCACTGGCAGGTCGATAAATCCCATGGGTAGCACGCCTGCCCCACTGAACCCGTACAAAGATCCAGGGGCCGGCTTCAGATGTCTTTTTTCTAGATTCATTTTCTCAAAAGCGTCTTTGTACAAGAGGTTGGTATAGGCGCCAGTGTCCACCATGCATCTCTTGACAATGTGATTGCTAATTTCAAGAGTTAAGACCAGAGGGTCACTAAGTGGGTACACGACTCTCCCTACATCCTCAGGGGTGATGCTTAGGGTATTGCCCCTTGGACTTCCTGCCCTCTCGGCGTAGCAAATTTGATTCCGCAATTCGCGGATCTGCCTTTTCTGGCTTCGTCTGCTAGTCCGTCCCTCTGCATCTCCTGACACCGCATGGATAATTGTGCGATTTTGGACTGAGCCTTCAGGTTTGTCCGCCGCCTCCTTCTGGGGTTTGTTCCTTGCTGCATAGTTGCTCAGCCAGCCGTTTCTTATAAGTTTCTCGATTTCATCTTTTAAGTGTCAGCATTTCTCCGTGGTATGGCCTATGCAATCGTGGAACGTGCAGAATTTTTTGGGATCCCCCTTTGGGCTGCGCGGCTTGTTTGGACGAGTCCATTTTGCTGTTTCTTTTTCCAACTCGAAGATTTCTGCTCTCGGCCTATTGAGGGTCGTGTAGCTGTCAAATCTTGGCTGGTATGTTGTGCGCTCTTTCTTGGGGGTGTCTCCCTCCTCTCTCTGTTTGCCTGGCTCATTTCTGCCACGTCCACCCTGCGGTCCCCCCTTGCGACTTTGCTTGGCCTGCAGGGGTGTCCGGCAGGCTGTGAAACTCTTCCTGCAGAATAAAACCTTCAGCTATTTTTCTGGCCTTGGCCAAGGTTTCAGGCTGGGCCCTGATCATCTGATTCTTCATTTCTCCTGGGAGCAGGGAGATTGTCATGGCGTAAGCAGCGGTGGAATCATCGATCTCTCTGATTTGCTGATAGGACAAGTCAAACCTCTTTAGGTACTCCCTGACGCTTTCGCCCTTCTTCTGTTTCAGGGTCATGAGATCGAAACGAGTGAGGCGTCTTCTTTTGTTCCCTGCATATTGCTCAAGGAAGGCCTCGGCTAACTCTATAAAGAAGCTGATCGATCCTTGGCGAAGATCCCTGAACCATCCTTGCGCAAGTCCTACCAGGGTGGTTGGGAAGATTTTACACCAGATTGCGTCATCCACGTCATACATGCCCATGTGACTCTCAAATGCTGCCAGATGATCCTCTGGGTCTGTGGTCCCGTCGAACTTGACGGTAGGCATTTTGATTTTTGGGATGGGGAAATCTTGTACATCAGGATGAAGAGGGGTTTTTGTAGGCCTGCCTACCACTCGTGACCTGCTGTCCCCAGACTGGTTACCGTGGACATCCCATTGTCTAGGGATCGGTTTCCTAGTACTAGGGGAGCGGTGCCTTGGTGGCGGCCTGCTCGCTTCTTCATCCTCTACATCAGGGGAGATTTGTCTAGGTCTCTTCCTTTGAGATTGGCAGAGGTTGTCATCCTGGTGGTATCTAGACTCGAGCGGTTGTCCCCGGTTAAGCTTAAACTGCCGGCTTTGGGACAACCCTGGGGTCGGCTGTCCCTTGGCTGCCGGTGTTAACCTGGAGAAGACTCCGCCCTGCTTTTCCCCCAGGCGTTTGGATGCAGGTTCCTTGTGCCTCATCCGCTCCCGCAATCCCTGAGATAGACCTCTCTGCTCTCCAGACGCGGATTCTGTTGTGTGAATGGAGAACGCCTGTTGTTGGGCAGGTGGCTCTGAGCTGCCTGTTGTGATACGCTTCTGCACCTGCGCGTATACTTGAGCTGTCCTTCTTGCTTTCCTCTGGGCGTTTCTGGCGGCGGTTCGCTTCGTGCCCCCGGCTCCATCCCTGCTCATTGAGGGTGGCTGCCTGGGGGTCGTTGCGACCCTGCCTACCAGGTCCTCAGGGGTGAACTCCTGGTTTAGCATTGCAGAGAAGAAGGCAGCTGTTTGTACCATCTGAGCTGGGGTCAGGTTCAGAGTGTGCCCTGGGTGTGCCCCCAACTCTGGTGCTACAGCAACATTTTGCATGCCCAGGAGACTGGTTCCTCCCATCCCCAGGGTCGTGGTGGGAGGAGCCCTCTCCGGCTATGGCATGCCGTATAGGGGGGTCACCGGTGGGACCGTCGGACCTACCCCTACACTGGTGTCAACGATTTCCGGCATGATTATTTTGATTGGTTTAGTTTTTGTAATTGGGAATGGTTGATTTTTTGTGGGTAATTCGTGGATACAACCAGATCTTCCCCACAGACGGCGCCAAATTGTTCCGGTTATTGGAATCAATTAACCCGACGTGGGATTCGGGTTAATATCGTTCGGTGTTACTTCTGAATACTTACTGATCAATCTTGACACTCTCCTTCCTCCTACTCTTCCAGTCAGACCTTCCCGGCGGATTGGGCAGGCTCCCTGCACAGAAAACGCACAGGGCCTCGGAGGATGTCCGAGGAAACCCTCTCCGATGCCTAAGTTAGTCTGTGAAAGCCTTAAGAAACCCAGCTCGTGAGGAACTGGGCGGCAATTTTAGAGTAAGAGTTCTAGAGAGAGAAAATCCAACCCCTTTCTTGTGGGAAATGGAAGAGTATTTATACCTTCCCACAAGAGAGGGAAGTAGAGGGAGAATGGGTGGATGAGAGGTGGGTGGATAAGAAAGTGACAAGTGGCGTCCTCTCATCCACCCATTCTCAATTACCTTAGGCAAAATGACGAGAGGGCCCATGGGGACCCCCGCTCTGCCTGCGGAGATGTCCCCAGGGGGTAGGCGGGTTTTGAGCGGCTGGAGCCAAGCTCTAGCATGCCGTGTCACCCTGCTGGTCCGACGGTCTGCTGTTCTCCTTGGTAGTTTTTCCCGCTTCTATGTTCTTTACCTTGACTGTTTGCCGGGTCGGTTTCTGGGCTTAGTTGGCAATCTCCTGGGAGCCTGCCTAGCAGGCTGTTGGTGTCAGGCTGCCGACCCCAATCAATATATATATATAGCACTTTGTATATATTTTAATTTGAGTCTAACAATTCATAAATATTAAAGAAAAATATTGTTAAAAGTTGAGGTGTGAAAATGTATTTGAAGCAGCAATTAGATACTTCAGAATCAAGTACAAATCAACCTCTCTACAATGAGCAAAACCAAAGCATCGACTATAGTACTATAAATTGGTCATATTCACTTTTTGAATTATTTGATTGTAGCAAGTTACTTACCGTAACATAAGAACACTACGATAACTTCTCCTTATTTGTACACTAGCTACTTAATGGATAAATAAGAGGATCTGCTTCTACTTCTCCTTCTCCTTCTTCTAGATCTGCATGATTAAGGAAAACAAAATTAAAATCCTTTGGATAATGCAACCTTCTTCCACTTAATCTCAGATCTCTTCCTGATACAACCTGTATTTAAGAACCCCTGCAATGGATAGGAATAACAGTGTTTTGTTCATAAAACTTGTAGCTTGGCAGCCTTACAACATTGAGTTCTAATAACAAAGAAAGAACAAATAGGCCTTTGATCTTCACTGAAACAAACCAGTTATATAAACACATGAGCTGTCCAAACCAGCTCATGTATCAAGCATTTTAGGTTGCCTGAATCGAGTGAACAGTAGCTTGCAATGACATAAGTAGGCATAAATTTCATTCATCTTTTCTTTCGTTTAAGATTTACTTCCAACTTGCAATAGACCAATAAAAATTTGTTCAATATCATTACACAGATAATGAAGTTAATAATTGACAGCTTGTAACCAAAATCTACAACCTAGAAAGAAGCTAATTTATACTCCCTCCGATTTCTAATGCTCTTCACTTTGGCTTTTTAAGTGGAAACTTAAGCATCAATTTAAGGTGTTTCATTAGATGGCGTGGTGAAGTACATGTCGTAAATACTTTGAGGTCTCCAAGTTGATCCCTGAAAGAATGCGAAGCTACAAACATCGAAAAACTAAGTAAATCCCAATGATTAGACATACATAGTCTGCCTTAGGCCATAGTTTCTTATAAGAGCATAATGCTATGGATGACCCATGACGATATAATCTTCCCGAGAATTGAATCGATTGACTGCTAGTTCACATTATAATAACAATGGTTCAAAAGGGTTCTTTTTTGTAATGCATTACAAACTAAAAGCTTATTAAACAATATTAAATGTAGCATCAAAGAATTCTATAGAGACCGTCCAATACAGATGGTAGCACATACAAAGTATTGATTAAGTAGTCATGCAAATCCGAAAAACCTCATCTGAGATTGTCTTAAGCTTAAAAAGAACTCGCACTTAATAAAGACGTTCCTTTTTCATGATACGTGGTTCACTGAACAAAATCAAAACGTTTTTATCATGATAATAATGGAAGGAGAGGTACCCATCAAAGCAAGAGCAAAAAGGAAAGAGAGAAGAGAGACTTACAAGAGAAGATGGAGCAGGAAGAAAAAGAAAAGTTAAAAGGGGGAAGTTAGTTTATTACGAGTAGTAGGAGTATGAGTGTAAGAGAAAGAGTGAGCATGTGAACAAGGCAATATTCACATGGCAGAGACGTAGGAAGTGAAGTAAATAGATCTCCAAGATAATCCTACCAAACCATCATCATCATTCAGTCAAACAATAAATTAAAATCAGCATCCTGCAACAAACAGTTTAGTAACATGTAGTAACATATCATTTAATTACAAAAACTACATTTATTGATATTAAAAGAAAAGAGTGAGATCAGTCATGTATGCAAACAAACAGTTTAGAAACATGTAGTATTAAACTGATTAACAATGATGAAGAAGAAGAAACCTTCTTCCAGAAGATTTGTGGAATATGAGAGGAAATGTGCATGAGAAGTAACTCTATATATGAAAAGTAAGTCTCTGAGCAGTAACAAACCAATGACGAGTCAAGTATCACTCACCTAGGTACCTAGGTAAATAAGACAAGGGAATGGTCAATGGTTTGTGTGTAGGTATGCACATTAGTATTTATTTAACGTTACAAGTTATTTACGGATATGGGTAAGTCCATGGATAAATAAGCTTTATGTTTCCAACAGTAACGTTTGTACCCTTTTGATGTTCTCAAGTTTGATCTTATCTGAAATATTGATTTGATTACAGTACATGTTTTAAAGATTTAGGGGAAAAGTCGGATCAGCCTTATCAGCAGCTAAGTTTAAATCAATCATCCAATGGCATTAATTCTACAAATTCATGTACATGAACCAAATAGGAAGTGTAAATAATGCACCACATGCCTCTCATTTCTGAGGGCTAGCTTTAAATAAACCAACCTCACCACTGGAAGTAGTATCTGAGTCCACCATGACATTGTTCATGAGCCAAATTTCAGAAATTAAAGCCAATTGATATCCAATTGATATTCTCTGTAAATAACGAAGGATTAAAACAAAGGAACACAAAGCAATAACACAAAAACAGTTCATATGAAGAGTACTTTACAAAAGCAATCAGTGATGTATCATTCCTCGAGGCCAAAAAGGGAGTAATGATTATTACAAACTACCAGGTTTTCGGTTAAACGACAATAGACAAAAGCTTTTTACGAGGTCGACAAAGATGAGTAGCCAACAAAACAATAATGATGTTATTCCTAATTAATATGAGTACATAAACATTAAACATGCATCAAGAAAATAAGACACACATTAGTAGATCAATAAGGTTACCTTACATGTAGTACACCTAGCCAACGAATCTTTTCCACCTCCACACCATATGTTAGTTTTCCACGTCCATGAAAGAAACCACCTACAATTATCATCATAAACGACACATACCAAGGAAGAAAATCAAAGGCTTGGACCAATGATCCTTACAATTAGATTACACTTTTGGTTGAGATGGTTCTTTCACTCTACAACTATGATCCTTACGAGCTAACACCAAAAACAGGTCTTGCAAGGGTATTATAAGAAGTACCATGAGCATCATCAGGTTGTTAGCTATCAACTTTTTAACAGACTCCAATAGTAAATGCACAAGACATTACATGTATCCGGTCCTTGAGAAAAACTTAATTTATGCATACAGAAAATTTGAGTGAAACGATCATAACATTGATCGAAAAGACTTTACGAAAGACATGCGTATAACGGGATAATGTTGAGCTCAAAAAAATTCATCATTATTTCGGTAATGCTTCCACCTGTACAAATTCCCTTAACACACATCCAATGTTTTGAAATGCAACCAAATTTACGTTGTCACAAACGTCTTGGATGATGACGTAGTAGTTTTTCTAATTTCCACTAATTGCTTTGAGAAGTTGTCTTTAGTATTTGATAAATCTATAGTATCCTTGAAAGAATTACTCTCCATAAATAATTACCCAAATATTAAAACCACTAGATCTAGGGTTATTAGTAGAGACAAATAGAGAAAAGATGATAGAAAGAAAGAAAGATTAAAAAAAATTATGTACAAAAGTTTCCAGCACCTTTGAGACGTGAAATGTATATCAAGGGTCTGACGTGTGAGTTTATCTTTTGGAATTATTTTGAGTGGGCTTACATTTCGATAATGATGCAATCAATGGAAAATTCTATTGAAAATGGAAAGTATGCATGACTTTTGTTCTAGCTATGGTCAGCTCACCAATGAAGACAAAATGCTAGTGGCCCTTCATACCTTCAGCTGAAACAAGAGAAAATGAGATGCAAGTGGGCTACTCCATTTCTAGATGAGAACAAAAAATAGAACTGGCAAAATAGCAGCATCACACAGCGTGCTCTACTCAATTCAACGCAGCCTGCATTTGAAGTTTGCCGCGCCTTTGCATCGATGAATAGCACATTGTCCCTTCTTTATTCATCCTTCATTTTTAGTAGGAAGTAAATGATCCTTGAAACAGCGACTACAGCCTCGTCAAACAAACCCCCACTTAAATCAAACATAAATTGATTCAATTACGATAATCTAAGACAAAGTTTGAAGCTTTCTAATTGATCCTTCAAACAATTGATCAAAATTCAAGCAGCGGCATAACAACATAATACAAGGAAACCCACTTCAAACAAACTATTTGTTGGGCAGATGAATCAAGAAGCCTATTTGCTGATACACAGCCCTATCAAAAAAACTAGCAGAAACCCACTTTAAAAAAAAGCACCACAATTATATAATTTCCATAATCTGATAATCAAAGATTAAGACTTCCTCATTGATTTGCACAATCAATCAACCTATCTGCTGATACACAACTCAATTAAACAAACTAACAAAAACCCAATTCAAATTAGCTTGGAACATATTTAAAACACAAAGTTGATGACAAAAGCCCTAAATTAGAGACAAAAAACAGGTAAAACTGAAAGTCTAGTAACTAATTAACAACAAAAGGAAGAAATTCAATTGCTACAAGTAAAGTTTTAGTCTTTCGCAAATCTCAAGTAACAACCTAAGCAAAAGGAAGAAATGAGGGGAAGGAGCAACAACCTGAGCAAGACCGATGAGGCAACAACCAGAGAACCACCAGCGAGATTTCGTGGGTGGGGAATACGAAGGAGAAATGAGAGCAGGCCAAGGATATAGGAGCGTTCACAGAGCAGAGTTCACGGGCCAAGGAAAGACCTGAAACAGGCGAAGGAGGAGCGATAGATGACATAGGGTTTTGGAAATCAAAATGGAAATGGTAGGGGCTGTTTGTGTATCGCGTGCATCAGGAAGGAGACGGAGGTAGTAGTGATACGAAGAATGAGTTTCTGATACAGGAGTTTTACTGTAATAAATTTGTATGGACCCCACCATTTATAATTTATTAAACTAGAAATTCAAGTGAGGCGTCACTTTGGATAGACGCCGCACCCTCATTTTTTAATTTTTTTTTTAAAAAAAACGACTCACCCAATTATCTTTACTAAAGAAAAAGGGAAATTATTTGTTGTTATTTAACTAAAACGCCTCAAATAACGAGCAGCAATTGGACATTTTTCTACTAGTGTGATTATTGAAATATTTAACAACTTTTTATCTTAATATTGTATTGTGTGTGTTAAGTTGATTGTTGAACAATTCATTTGTACACGTTTTGGTTCATCAAATTAGGGTTTAAACGAATTACTTAGTTTTGTGCGATTTTTAAATTTTTTGGGGGTATATTGTGTATGAGTTATGGGTAAGAACCCAACGTTATGAACTGAATTTGAATTATGAACTCATTTGTACTGATTTTCTTCATTGCATTCATACTGATTTTGTTCACGAGTGATTTTGTTAGGCTTTTTTTATGCAATTAGGGATTAATCCTAACATGAGTAATCCATGTTTCCTTTACCCAGTTCGACTAATTAAGGATTAAACCTAATTTGATAAAGTTATTTTATTATTTTGATTGATTATTAGATAATTCGTAGGAACTAACTTCGTACGACTCTGAGAATTGCGTATTGTGTTTTTGATAGTGTTTTAGTTGAAATTGAAGAGAATTTGCTTGATTAGATTGTGATCTTGATTGATTAATAAATCGAAATGGACTTCGAATGACATTGAACGAACTGGTGGATGTTGACTTGACGAGAAAACTGCGAGGGCACAACCCTTTTGTGTTGGCGTATCATGTCGATCAAGTTTGGTACGCTCCCTACCCGAAGGTAAAAAAGAGTATGAATTGGTCTGCGGTTTTTAAGATCAAGGCAAGATCACAAGTGGATAATTCTATCATCGACGATGACGTCTACCAAGAGAATGTAGTTGGTACTAATCAACCAATATCGTCTATTTTGATCGAAGACAATGACGTCAATGAGGAAGAATATGTAGTTGAAGTTGCTGGTGCTGAAGGGGAGGCCGACGAATTTGCCGATTGGATTGTTCCTGAGGGAGAGGGTGATGAGGAAGAGTTGGTCGTCGATGACGATGATGGGGACGAGGTGAATAGTGAGTGGGACGATGACGATGAATATGGGGAAGATGGGTTCATTGAAGCGCACACCGATGCGGACAGTGATAGTGACGATAATTAGCAATTCTGTAGTTCTTTGTATTTTATTCAGTATATGTAATTTATTTATTCGTAATTGGAGACTATTTTTTTAATCATTGAAATTACCCTAAACTAGCTGACTCTACATTTTAATTTTGCGTAAACATCTTTTGTAGATGTGATTATGGCAGGTGGCAGTGGAGTGGTTCGGGTGACGGGTAGTTGTAGCCATGGTGACGCCACCCTTATGGAGGAGGACGTGCCTGTAGTCGAAGGTGTGGACGTTGTGCAGGAAATCAGGGCGACGGTGTATGTGGTGACGCCTTCGAAGCGCTACCTGTCACGGCGGAAAGTGGATACCGCTACTTGGTGAGTTTAAGTTGTTATAATCAGTTGTTTTCTATATTTTCACTCAATTATCTGCTTCACATCCAAAATTACATGTGTAGGTGGGATGACATGACCTACTCTGATTATCTGCGGGATTCCATTATCATGACCTACGCGTCTACCCCTGGCGCCTACCGTAGCTGGACGGAGGCGCCCCAGAAAGCTCGGGAGGACATGTATATGCACTTCGCGGTAATTGCCTCGTCTGTCACTCTGAGTTTTTTGTTGCACGACTTATATATTAAATTGTAACTAACGAAATATATTTTTGACAAACAAAAGAGAGTGCGTATAGACTTGGGGTACGACCTCAGATCCGACTACAAGAGTCGGATAAAGAAGAAAATAATCAACATATTTCAGAGAGTTGTTCCCAAGGTTCAGAAGGCGGAGTGGATTCCGCAGAAGAAGTGGGAGGAACAGAAGAGGAACGTTGCCGATCCAAACTTCAAGAAGAAGTCGGCGATTAAGTCGTCGAACCGGAGAGGTGGGCAAGTCGACGGGGTTGCCAAACCCACTAGCTGCCTTGAGAGTACGAGTGCATCAACAGCTTTCAAGCAAATGGTAAGTGCTTAAAACACAAGTAATCAATTTAAGTATAATTCAATATACGATTGATAAATAAATGCTGAAAGTTTGAACACTGTTTTATGAGAGGCACAACTGCAAGTCCGATGCAGCTCTTAGAGAAGATGAAGAAGGGGAAGGATGGCAAGTGGATTGACCCCCGAGAACTGCAGATCGTTGTGAGTAGTAGTAATGTTTTTTAAGAAAATACTAGCCCCAAAAAATTCTGATGTGATGGTGTTCTAACGCTGTTTCATGTTGCTGATTCAGGAAAACTATGAGAAAGCGGTGGAGGAGGCACGAGCCTCTGATCAGGCACCCAACACCTTGAAGATCTTCCACGATGTCACGAGGGGCTACAACCAGAAAAGAAGGTTCTGGGGGATAGGTAACGCGGTGAAAGATCTTTTTCGCCCATGCTTGAACCGTGGTAAGGAGCCATCTGCGGACACATACATCCCTACCGACGCCTCACAGGAACGTACTGCTAACGAGGGCATGGAGGCGAAATTGAAGAGTCGAGAAGAGCGCCTGCGGACATTAGAGAAGAGGTTGGAGGAGCAAGACAGGTTTATGGTGATGATGAGGAAACGGTGGGCAATGGAGAATGAGAACTGCGGCGGAGGACCACGTACTAGTAGGCGGGATGACAACAACGACGACGGTCATCCCTATGGGTCGGAGCAGATTGAGCCCCTTGCGTAGGTAGCTCATCTCTTCTATGTTACTTGTTCAGACTATGGTTGTGTGTGTGTGTATATATATATATATATATATATATATATATTTCACCAACTCCTAGGTAGATGATGGTAGGGATTTGTCGTGGATCCCGCCACCAAATAAAAACCAACTAACCTAGTGGGGTAGCTAGGGCAAGTCGGGTCGAATCCACAGGGACGGGAGGTCGGACTAAGGTATGCTACGGTCTAGGACTAGGTTCGAGACGAGCTAATCTAAGGAAGGGGAGACTAGGGCTAAGCTAGGTCTAAAGCAAGAAAACAAACAAGGAAAACGGGCTAGGATTAGGTCGGGGTCAAAGGGGTAACGAAATGGTCAAGGGAGAGCTAGAGTGAAGGAGGTAGTAGGATAATCTAGGTCGGTCCGGGCGGTCGCAACTTAAACCGACCTAGAGGTTCCTCATGGAACCCATTTTGGTGACACACATGACAAAAGGGGTTCTAGCGTGTTATGGCCTAGATCGCATCCGGGCGGTCGCAACTTAGACTAACCTAGGGGTCGTCCTCACCGGGCTCTTGCAACTTAATGAGGGAACCGAACCCATAACAACTAACACCCACAAGGGAAAGGCAAGAAAAACAAGCAATCTAACTTACTTAGTCATTCAAGCAATTCATCAAACATGTCATAAGCATCAACCAAGAGGAAACCCAAATCTTCCACCCACATCTCCAACAAACCCTTAATCACCCAATTAACACCCTAATCACCCTACTAACCCTAGCAAGAACACTACTCTAACATATCTAAACTAATTCTAACACTAACAAGAGGAATCAAAGCAAACAACAAAACATACATAATGAAACTACCAAATATGATGAACAAAAACAATAAACAAGAACTAAAGATTCAAACTTGATGAACAATAAAGGATTAAGAGTAAAAAGAGAAGATTATACCATACTAGAAGATGAAAAGAAGAAGGAAACTTGCATAAATGGAAGAACCCAAAACAAACATCCAAGGTTGTCAAGCTTGAATGGAGATCTTGAAGAATTCCCAAATTACAAGCATTAAACTAAGATTAACGATAAACTAAAGACTAATCTACACTAATCTAATCTAATCTATGCTAAAACTAGGCTAGGGTTTAGTGGGAAGTGAAGAACGTCCCAAAAGATTACAAGAGGAGGGGTATTTATAGGGTTACAATGCAAAGGAATTGGAAGAAGCAAACACGGGCTGAAACAGGGACTTTCCCGATCGGGAATGGGTAATCCCGATCGGGAATCTTCACTTTCCCGATCGGGAATGTTGGGACCCGGTCGGGAACTTCTTCCAGTGGCCGTCTTCTTTGTGCACCTTTTCCCGATCGGGTTTTAGGCCTTCCCGATCGGGATGGGTCTTGTAGGCCTCCAATATGATCTTTTTGGTCCCTCCTTGCTTAACATGGACTTCTCATCGATTCTCGGGACTCGGGATCGGGTCTCGGAGGCTCGGGATTGGGTCCCAAGGTCTCGGGGTCGATTCCAAGGCATCGAGTCGTCGTTCCTTTATCTCGTTGGCTCCAAAATGTGTATGTATAGAGTCGGAATCGCTCCAACTCTTCCAAATCGGTCTCGGGAACCTGAAACGAACTAAAGGAAGCATAAGAAGCCCCTAAACCGCTCCCAAGGAGCGATTCTACAAGGAAAATGGGACCAAAACACTACAAAATAGGCACTACAAACCACACTTATCAACTCCCCCACACTTAACCCTTACTCGCCCTCGAGTAAGCACATACTAACTACTATACTAGCCGAATGGGTATTAGCGCACCCTACGCCCTTTCAACTCACGCGAGTGCACTTAGAGGAAAAGTGCACTCCGCAAGGCAAGTCGGGTCTTGCGACAAAACTGTGGATGCAACCGGACACAAAACACATAGACAAACAAACACACAAACAAACACACAAAAGGTTGCACCCAAAAGAAAAACAAATACCGCTTCCCTCTAAAAGCAGTGAAAGAAGCACCGGTTTAGGACTCGAGGCAAGCGACAACGCTCCCAAGCTAGCAATACAAACCAAGATGGACTAAACCCTAATAGTATGACGACAAAGCAACAAAAACGTTGGTAACTTACCTAGGTTCCTCCTAACCTTCTAAAAACGTACTACGGGACGATCGGCGGAGTGGGAAGTGAAGAACCACGGTGTTAGTCGACACTGTAGGTAAGTGAGACCCCGCCCCCTTTAGCGTGAGCCAAGAGGGTCGTCCCGTGTCCGAAACCGCCTAACTAGTCCAAGTAAAAAGGTGGAAAACATGCAAAATGAGGGAAGACCGACTAATGCCGCTATCATCCTTCCTCGGGACTCGGTCCTTTGGTAGGCTCTTCACGGCAAAAGTCGTTGTAGTATAGTGGTAAGTATTCCCGCCTGTCACGCGGGTGACCCGGGTTCGATCCCCGGCAACGGCGCCATTTTGATGGTAGGGATTTGTCGTGGATCCCGCCACCAAATAAAAACCAACTAACCTAGTGGGGTAGCTAGGGCAAGTCGGGTCGAATCCACAGGGACGGGAGGTCGGACTAAGGTATGCTACGGTCTAGGACTAGGTTCGAGACGAGCTAATCTAAGGAGGGGGAGACTAGGGCTAAGCTAGGTCTAAAGCAAGAAAACAAACAAGGAAAACGGGCTAGGATTAGGTCGGGGTCAAAGGGGTAACGAAATGGTCAAGGGAGAGCTAGAGTGAAGGAGGTAGTAGGGTAATCTAGGTCGGTCCGGGCGGTCGCAACTTAAACCGACCTAGAGGTTCCTCATGGAACCCATTTTGGTGACACACATGACAAAAGGGGTTCTAGCGTGTTATGGCCTAGATCGCATCCGGGCGGTCGCAACTTAGACTAACCTAGGGGTCGTCCTCACCGGGCTCTTGCAACTTAATGAGGGAACCGAACCCATATCAACTAACACCCACAAGGGAAAGGCAAGAAAAACAAGCAATCTAACTTACTTAGTCATTCAAGCAATTCATCAAACATGTCATAAGCATCAACCAAGAGGAAACCCAAATCTTCCACCCACATCTCCAACAAACCCTTAATCACCCAGTTAACACCCTAATCACCCTACTAACCCTAGCAAGAACACTACTCTAACATATCTAAACTAATTCTAACACTAACAAGAGGAATCAAAGCAAACAACAAAACATACATAATGAAACTACCAAATATGATGAACAAAAACAATAAACAAGAACTAAAGATTCAAACTTGATGAACAATAAAGGATTAAGAGTAAAAAGAGAAGATTATACCATACTAGAAGATGAAAAGAAGAAGGAAAGTTGCATAAATGGAAGAACCCAAAACAAACATCCAAGGTTGTCAAGCTTGAATGGAGATCTTGAAGAATTCCCAATTTACAAGCATTAAACTAAGATTAACGATAAACTAAAGACTAATCTACACTAATCTAATCTAATCTATGCTAAAACTAGGCTAGGGTTTAGTGGGAAGTGAAGAACGTCCCAAAAGATTACAAGAGGAGGGGTATTTATAGGGTTACAATGCAAAGGAATTGGAAGAAGCAAACACGGGCTGAAACAGGGACTTTCCCGATCGGGAATGGGTAATCCCGATCGGGAATCTTCACTTTCCCGATCGGGAATGTTGGGACCCGGTCGGGAACTTCTTCCAGTGGCCGTCTTCTTTGTGCACCTTTTCCCGATCGGGTTTTAGGCCTTCCCGATCGGGATGGGTCTTGTAGGCCTCCAATATGATCTTTTTGGTCCCTCCTTGCTTAACATGGACTTCTCATCGATTCTCGGGACTCGGGATCGGGTCTCGGAGGCTCGGGATTGGGTCCCAAGGTCTCGGGGTCGATTCCAAGGCATCGAGTCGTCGTTCCTTTATCTCGTTGGCTCCAAAATGTGTATGTATAGAGTCGGAATCGCTCCAACTCTTCCAAATCGGTCTCGGGAACCTAAAACGAACTAAAGGAAGCATAAGAAGCCCCTAAACTGCTCCCAAGGAGCGATTCTACAAGGAAAATGGGACCAAAACACTACAAAATAGGCACTACAAACCACACTTATCAGTAGAATTGTGAACCCAGCACAGGTTTTCTTTGTAATATATTTTTATTTTCTGTAACAGTACACTTGTTTAGATTTGTTGAGTTTTGTGAATTTCTGTGAAGAAGATAAGTACGGGAGCTTTAATTGGAGTTTTTGGGTGATTTTTGTGGCGGATGAGCTGCTGTAGTGGTTTGTTGTAGGAGTGAAGGTGTAATTACAGGTTGTTTACTTTCGCGCATATGGGAAGCTAAAAATGAAAGAATGATGTCAATTTTTAACCAGATCTGCGTCGGATTAGCCGACGCAAAACTGACGTGGGAGTTGACTTTACGTCGGCTAATCCGACGCAGAAGCCCTCAGTTAGTGAACCCTGCGTCGGATTAGCCGACGCGGGGGTTGATTTTGTGTCGGCTAATCCGACACAGTGCTTGTTACATTGACTGGGGCGTGGACCCCCAAAACGTTGCGTCGGATTAGCCGACGCAAAGTCGACGCAAAGGCCCTGCGTCGGAATAGCCGACAAAAAAAAAATTGCGTCCAGTTATAATGGCGCCCTGTTGCGTCGGCTAATCCGACGCAAACTACAATTTGCGTAGGATTTCAATCATTTTCGTCGGATTTGTCCGACGCAATTCCGGCTTGATTTTTGTAGTGCTCGTAGCTCCAGAAGTTGGTTATTCTCAAGGTTAGTTTCTACACAGTTGTACTGAACCGGACTGTCAATAAGAACTGCATCGAAGTGGCTAGATGTAGTCAGTAGAAGCGACAAATAATGTAAAAGATATGCTGCGAAATGTATATGTGAAGTCTCCATGTACTCGCTGAAAACACAATTGAATATGAACCTGAGGTATCTTGGGACCATATTGCCTGTCCATTCTCGTTCGAAGGTCTACAATGATCAGACTGAAGACTGTAGCGTGATGTTCCTGAATCCGAAGCGATCGCATGACTGTTTCCTGTGCTCGTAACATCTTGGAAAGGAGACCTCGGAACTGATAATAGCGAAACAATCACAGACTTAGTTGCTATAACCATGATTACGTAAGGTGATAAACATGGAAGTGCTTAAATGTAAAGGTAGTTGACATCTTCCCTTTAAATGTGCTTACCGTTAAGAAGTGTTTTCTTCCATGATGTGTTCTCCTTACTGCCTGCATTTTCGAACATGTTAACCTTTCGGCTTACGGGGACACCGTGTCCACCAGACTTTCTCTTCGAATTGACAGACTTAGTCGTCTTTGTAGATAGACTCGGATGACGTTCCATGGTGTTTGAATGAAAAAAATGAGTGTTGATGTCAATTAAAGGGTAACATCAAAGTAAAAATCAACCTTGATGGGTAGTTGTACAAAAATTTAAATAGTTGGGAAAATGAAAACCTGAAGTCGAGGAGTCATAGTTCACTACAAATTAGGGTGAATTAATGGAAATGAATTGAATGTGAATTCAGATTTTGGTGGGGAGCTGTGTAGTCAGTGTTGTTCATACTCCAAAGGAATTTCGGCAATACTTTTCAAGATCATTGCTTGCCTACTAAAAATGTTTAGCCAAATGAACGCGTGAGATGATGCATTTTCGATTTATTTCCGTTATGCAATACCGGATAAAAGGTTAGTACAGCTAAATGTTGTGGTCGAGTATTGAAGTATTCGTTGGTGTTGTTAGTGTCCTATCATTTCCAATTTGCTGCGACAAATGAGGAACAGATATTGCATCTGTAACGAATTAAATATAGGGTGCAGTAGTGAAGGTATTTATGAAAGTGTAACAGTTTTGGAATAGTAGTTTGTTCTACGTACATATTGCGAAAGCGAACGAAACAATGACACTTCAGAGATTGAGTTGGTGTTATAAATTAACGCATTTCGGGAAAAATTTTACAAAGGTTAGTGGACATTGTATGTTTAATAGACCGGTGTAAAAGTTTTACAGGATTAGTACACGAAAATTGTTTCACTTATTCGAAAGGTGAAAGAAAATTTACGGTTGAATTCGAGAACTTAGGCTTTGATGAAATAAGACTTGTCAGGTGTGAAAGAAATCGGGAATATGAAGCTAGAGTGGATTACTTCACAGAGAAATGTACCGTATAAGATGGTATAGTAGATGAAATTTTTCAGAATGAAGCACAAAGTTTTTGAACGGTTAATATCATGACGAAGGTATAATGTAATAGCAATGTTATCAAAATAGAAATGTCAAAGTAAAGGTGCACACAGTGACCAAATTGCATTAATTTAGCTGAAAGTAGGATTACAAATCAATGTGTTGTATCAATTACAATGGCAAAGTGAAACTGAATTAATTCAGCTGCGTTGTTATTTGTTGGCCGATCCTGCAACGGCGAGCAGTGAGTTCAGAGTAGATTAATCTCCAAATCTTATGACCTGTAACCTGCAACATCAAACGACAGTTGATTCATTATGTGGTCTAACTGTTCATAAGTGTGACACCTGAGTAGGGGGAAAGAACAAATTATGTCGAATACTCTGAAGCAAATACAGTTTCGGTTCCTGTGGATCGTCAGTGGGAACAGCCTGCGCATATAAGCATCTGTGAAGTATGACTTGTAAGTATGTTATAGGCAAGAAATTTGGGGTGGGTAAAAAGATCCATAGTAACTGAAAAACAAAGTAGGAAAAATGTTGTGCTTAAAAACACAAATTCATCAAAAGCAGCCAGTATAGAGCAACTAGCAATGCAAAACTACATAGTCTTTGTTTGCTCTCGATGGGAAAAAGTTGAAGAGCATCCAAACGTCCAATGGGAAACTTAAGACAATGAGTAAAAGTTCGAACTCGGCTAATAGGTTTTCCAATTATACAGACCACATATCGCACCTAAATTTTGTCAATCTAGTTTTTCCTTCTTCATGGCCAGCATCTACTTAGTGGCAGATGCAGCGTCTTCTGCAAGACCATTCAGGTCACGGGACTGCACCTCCAATGCGGCTCCATTTTTCTTCAAGGGCGTAACTTTAGATGACGTTGATGCAGTCTCATAATCAATGACCTGATTGTACAAGCAATACGGAAGTGATTAGAAGATATGGGTAACGTAAGTGATTTGTGTTATAGATATGAAACTAGAGGTAGACGTAGACGAATGTAATCAGTTACTACCTCGTTATGGGGTTCAGTAGATGTTGCACCAACATCTTTAGAGCTACTCAGTGACATTACAGGAACAGCATCCTCCTGGGCTGGACTGTCCGAAGTGGTTGACGAGTGGCGGAGATTCTTTGTCATTTAAGTATAGTTGTCCATCTCAATCTGGTACCATAAATATGGTCAGAAAGTTGAACTCAATTGAAATGTTCATAAACACAACATAACTCATTGCAGTATGCATGTAGGTCAATATGTATATACCTTAAGGGCTTGCTCATATGTCATGTGCCACTTGTGGATTTTGTCAACGTCGTCGGACATCCACGATACAGTGTAGGACTTGGAAAACTGCTTCGCATTGAAGTTTTCATCTATCTTAAACTTGAATTGATAACGTTGATCAATGAAAATGGAAAGCTCGTCGGGCATAGAATGAGCTTCTCCTATCTAGGAGTAGCGTAGAGAAAAAATGTTAGAATGAAATTGCAAAGCAGGATGACTGACAGATGGACGGGTGTGTTTTAGGAGAAGGAAAATACCTTCTCCATCTTAGCAATAAGTTCAGTAGCGGTGTTGTCAAGGAACTGCTCTACTTGATGATCGGAGACAACGAAGTGACACTCTATTCCGGAGAAATCTTGGACAACAAACTTCAACTAAAATCTGCAACGGATGTAGAAACAATTAGATATAACAGATCCTAGATTGGGGGCATTAAATATTGAAAACTATTGCACAACAATAGTAATGAAATTACTTCGTATTGCAGCTCATGTACCCATTTTTGCTTCCTTCGCATCCGGTGTTCTTGCATACCCACCTACCCCTGTCGTTCTTGACTGTCTTCAACCTGCAAGACCTGCAACTGCAGTAGTACCATCCCGCTGATGAATCTATGTCCACGATAGTTGCCACAGTGTAGAACGACCCAGTCTGATTCTAAGGAATTGAACAATGTTAAGCCCTAAAATGATTGAAATAATTATATGTGGGAGAGAAATGGTTGTAATTGGGTGGTTACCTTTTCGTTTTCAACAATCTGTGAAACTGACAGAACACTGTCGACGGGCAAGTTCAAACTCTCTTCCTCCGTACCTTCCTCGATGATTTGGAGTTTGGAGTGAGTTGCTCGGAGCTTGAGATGATAGGCTGACGAAATGAAAGCAATTAATACGATAGAGGTGAAAGCAACTGCAAGAGTCTTGGTGGTCTGCAATACAAAAGGGAATGCAATGCTAAACCTCTCTTGAAAAGCTTCGACCTCAGGAATGCTTGGTTTAAACTCGAAAGTTGTGGCGTTGTATGTGGTTTGCACAACCCAGGTGTCTATCGGGTAAACACGGTGGAATGTTAGATTACGCTCAATATTGAGGTTAAGAAGGAAGAGATGGTAAGACGCTGCAAAAGTAACTTACTGTCAAACAATCTGGTCTCCACCCCTCTGAGAACAACAACTTTAGATTGTTGTGGGCATGGAAGAAGTTGCAGAACCTCCGGGAGATCCGTGAGGTGCCCAAAGTGTGCACTGAAGAACGACACCACTGGAGGAAGCGGAAAGAGTAAGTGGTTAATGCAAAACAGAATTTAAGTGTACACCAACTACTACTCTGAAAACAGGGTTACTGAATTACGAATCCAATTAGAGAACATACTCAACATCTTCAAGTTTGATTTTCTTGCACTTGTAAGCCTTCTTCGTTTCCTGCATTGGACCAATTTCGTACACCTTGCCAACGATATCTGCACAACCCGTTAACCATTCCATAATCTGAGAAACTGTTGTAAAAAATAAAGCGACAGTGTGTAATTTACTACAAGCAAAAGGAAGAATAATGGAGACCTATGTACTGATTCATTGGTACTCTGCCATTGACGATGTCTTCAAACTTGGCGAAGTGGTAAATATTAAAAGGAATTGATGCATTTTTATGCAAATGAGTAACCTTTGTCGAGAATTTAACACGTAGCCTACAACCATGAGAAGTAGCCCGCTCCGATCCGGTGTTAGACGTGACGGTGAGACTCCGGATGTTGTACGCTTCCTTCACAATGAAGTTGTCCTTGAATTTGCTGATCAAGGACTTCTTAATGGTAGCTTGGACCAAGACATTCTGATATCGAAAACAGTGAAAAGATGGACATAATGTAAATGAAATACCCTAAGAAATTATCAGTAAATATACATCGATACTACTTAGCAAATAACCTTGTCGTCAATAAGCAGAAGCTCAACTGAGTCGGTGACAGATTTATCATTAAAATTTAACCTATTCCATCTATTGATTACCCTAACGTTTAAATCCTTCACTCGCACACCTTGACAAAGTGTTGCAATTGAGTCGCGACGCACATCAGACATAATGAGATAATTAGCGAGAAAACGATATGAAAACAGAGCACAGGAAAATAGAATTGCGTGAGAGTAGAGGAGATCAGAGATGGTCGTTGGTTGAATTGGAAAATGATTGAACCACAAATGTAATATATAGTAGATTGTTCGAAGTGATTGATAAAGGAGAAGCGGAGACAATGAGGCAGCCATAATTGACATTACCATTTTCAGAGGAGAATATGGGAGTACCTAGGTAGACGCTAACCGAGGAGGCATTAGTAAATATGGGCAACGGGAATCGAAGAAAGGGGATTAATGATTAAGGAGGAATAATTAATGATCCGGGTAGTTGGATTAAGAATGAGTGGATTTGAATTGAATTAGGATTGAATTGAATGGAATTGCTAGAAATTCAATTGATAGAAAATTGGGACCGATTTCAAAATGGAGCCTTGTATTGCTCTTGATTTCTGAAATGTGGTTCTTGTTTTAATATATAGAAGATTTGTCCTGTACACTCTTTATTAACTATAAAGCAATGAGGAGAAAGAAAGATATGCATGGCATAAGTGAAAGAAGAATTCTTCTAATTTTGTGTGAGAAATTTTAGAAGGAAAAAATTATAAAAATAGTTGGAAACCAGATGGGTAAAAGAGAAATTGAGGTGCCAAAATATGAGAAACTGAGACAAATACGTAGAGGATGAAAACATCTTTTTAATTGTGATGAGTAATCTCCTAGCGACTGATATATCTAAATTGATAAGAGGCCACTCCGTGGTTAGATAATACAAACTCAAGAATAGAAAATTGCTTGTCTTTATCTAACCAAATGGGTATTATTATTTGACCCGTGATAAACTTATAGCGAAAATGTTTGTCGTAAACAAGAATTTGACATCCTGGACGGTCTACCATGCTTCTATAATTTTTAGACTAACGAGCACCGGTAAGAATTGGATTGGCTTTAACTATTTTGAGTTTATCACTTTGCTTGTCACTTGAATAGAATAATAAAGCATGCATATGGAAACTGTAAAAATTCATTCGACAATGGACCCATGTAGACGAAATAATTCGATCTACTCCGTATGTAGTTTCTAAATAGCCAGATGTTAAAGTGAAAAGACCCCCAAGAAAGTGGGAACTATAACAAGAGGAGTGAAGTACTCCCCACACAAATAGGAAAGGAAGAATAGAAATTTGGAAATCATTAGTTAGATTAGTTTATGCTTTTTCTGTTGAATAATCCATCTATCTCTCTTTCTCTCATTATTATCTCGATTTGATCAAAGGGAAAAGAAGGTGGTTACTGATATCATAGAAGACATGGATAGCTTGCAGTATCACAGAACAGGAATGTTAAGTGTCGTTGTGGCTCTTGTAGCCATTAGTCTTGGCACTGCTTATTATATGTATCATTCCAGGAAACCCAAGCGTACCTATTTCTCATCTCCATCTCCATCTCCATCTTCATTCTTCATTCTTCATTCTTCATTCTTTTCCCTCTATCATTTTAATTACCACCACTCACTCCATCTCAAACCCTATATTATTATTTACATTTCAACACATATATAGGCAGAATCACGTAATAAGGTTGCTTACGTCTGATACCTAATCGATTTTGATCGCAACTCGCTTTGCCGTTTATTTTCTTAATATAATAATGTTGCTTGATCAAATAAATCTCTAATTAATTATGCTTTTATTCATAACATGATGACATTATATATAATGTACGGTAGGTTGCTTGGACCCTGAGGAGTTCAAGGAATTCAAGCTAGTGAAGCGCACAGAATTGAGTCACAACGTCGCAAAATTCAGATTTGAGCTTCCTACTCCTACTTCTGTTTTGGGCCTTCCAATCGGACAGCATATCAGTTGCAGGTTTTTTAATCATATATATATATATATACATACATATATATATATATATATACATACATATATATATATATATATACATACATATATATATATATATATATATATATTTAGGTTAATGTAAGAACCACTCCTCCTTCACTGAGAAGCATGATCACTATAATATGAGCCATTAGATATAGTGTTCAATCACATTCGTTGGATCTTCAAAATTCTTCAATCCCATCAATTAATCACAATTGCTTGAGCCCTTCAACCCGTAAGGTCGTAACTCCTCCTTCTACAAAATTCTTCGACCCGTAATGCTTTAATCCATAATTCTTCCATCGACCATTAAATTCAATTTTCAATCCATCAATTTTTCAATCGACTTTTCTTCAATCCATCAATTCATCACAACAATTGGGATCCCAGTAACCTAAGTAACTTTTAATTTTTTTTTAAAATTAATTATTTTATTAGTTAACTTATTCGATTAAATTCATTATATTATTACAATAGTAATAGTATTATCGTCGGCAAATATAATTGCATTAATCTCAGCTATCGTTTTTTTTTCCAAATTTTCTCGTTGACTTAGGAGTTCATCTAAAATATTGTTCTTTAATTTCTTTTTGTAAGGATTTTATATGGAATACAACGCTTTTTCTTCAAACCCTACTCGATTTAATTTTCTTTTTCAATTTTAGCGTACCATTTTTCAATTTTAGCATACCATAGTCGTACGCTCTTTTAATTATGGTGTATCCCTTTTCAATTTTAGCATACCCTTTCTTAAATTTATCGTATCCTTTTTCAATTTTAGGGTACCTTTTTAAATTTCAGTGTACCATTTTTCAATTTCAATTTTAGCGTACCCTTTTCAAATTTTAGGTACTCTTTTTCACTTTTAGTGTACTTTTTTTTCAATTTCAATTTTATCGTACCCTTTTTCTATTTTAACGTACCCTTTTTCAATTCAATTTTAGCGTACCCTCACTTTTGAATTTTAGCGTACATTTTTTAATTTTGGTGTACCCCTTCTCAATTTTAGCGTAACCATTTTGGTGTACTGTACCTTTTTTTTAATTTTAAGTGAATACATTCTGTAATAACGAGAATACCCTTTATTAATCTACCCCTTGTTTTACCAGCTAACTACGGTAAAACCAAACAAATCAGTCATCCTCGTCCTCATCATTAATCACATCAGATATCATCATTATCAACGACAATAACAATCCAGTTAACCCAAAAATTGAAGACTTCCCCAGTAAACCCAGAAGTTCTCACAGTTCTCATTATACTATAGGTTCTCACCAGATCTTGACTCTCTCTCTATATATAGTCAAGATCTGGTGAGAACCATCACTTGTTGAGAACCGTGAGACCCTCAATAAAAACTCAATTAATTTTATTTTTTTCAAAATTTAGATGACTAATTTACCCTTAGCTTCATTTATTCAAATACTTTATTAGGAAAAATATTAATAAAAATTGCTATTTATTCACGAAAAATTGAAAAGGTACACGGAAATGCAATTTAGGTACACTGAAAGTGCAATAAGGTACATCAAAAAAATTGGATACACTTAATCGAGTATTAGGTAAACTAAAATTATATATTTTCATTTGCATTACTAGACGAGTTTTTTTTTTTAGCAAAAAATATGTTACCCAGCCATTAAATTATACAACAAATTTAAATATATCATTAAATTTTGAAAAAAGAAATTAATTAATGAAGTTCTCACCAAGTTGATGTCACATGATCTTAAATATAAATGGATATATATATACACACACATAGAGGTAAGTTCTTGTAAGGAACAACTTTTATACGTTCATAAGTTTTAGTGTTAAAGTTGGACAAAAGTGCTTAAAGTTACGTGAGATTGGTCTAAAGTTGCACTTTATCAGTTGAAGTGAAAAAGTGCTAAATGTTGCGGTTACATATCAATTTTGAACTATTGTAACTATATCGTATGTCATCTATAACTTTAATAAATATAGACTTGCTTATATATATGGTGAATTTACTTGATCTATATATATATATATATCATTATCGACGAATATTCTAACTATTGTTGTTTGGTTAGGGGAAAGGACGTTAATGGTGAATATGTGATCAAACCTTACACACCAACTACATTAGACTCCGATGTCGGGTATTTTGAGCTAGTTATAAAGGTAGGTAGTACCATGCATGATTAATATATCTTGCTGCTCTGCTTAATTTTTATTAGAGGACAGTACATGACAGTGTTGGCTATATATTCGTTTTGAGATGTGGATAAAGTTGTAGTGTTTAACTTGTAAACAGATGTACCCACAAGGAAGAATATCTCATCATTTCCGTGAAATGCACGAGGGTGACTACCTTGCTGTCAAGGGCCCTAAGGTTTGAAATCTCACATCTGATCACGTGCACTTGCAAATCGATCATGCTTATCTTTTCAACTTGGTTATTGTGGCTTAAAACTTGAGCAATTGCACTATCTAATATAGCCGAACCTCGAGTCTTAAATAATACTGTAATATGCATGATTCTTAACGCAATTTTTGTGCGTTCATTGCAGGGACGCTTCAAGTATAAGCATGGGCAAGTTAGAGCTTTCGGTATGCTTGCTGGTGGTACCGGAATTACCCCAATGTTCCAAGTAAGCCATTTTATTAGCAGTACAAATTCTATAATGTCACATTGTGATTTTGATGTGCTTTGTTCCACACTCCAACTTGCATTGTCAGGTGACTAGAGCAGTGCTAGAGAACTCAAGCGATAAGACCAGGATTCATTTAATCTACGCTAATGTCACCTTTGAGGACATACTTTTAAAGGTATTGCTCGATTTTTGCATTCATTTGGTTCCATGATGCTACAATACTAATATTGTGGCTCTCTTGTAATTAGATTTGGTTTTCATATTGCAGGATGAGCTGGATGGCTTTGCTCGGGATTACCCCAATCGTTTTTCCGTGTACTATGTTCTGAATGAGGTATGTTGATCACTTGTTATGAGCCAAGTTAGTCTTGTATAAGCGGACGTTATTCCCGTGTGTTGATACCAGACAAAGAAACTATTTTCTGATGATATGCAATTATTCTGCATTATGTTGATCAGCCACCAGAAAAATGGAGTGGTGGAGTGGGGTTCATTTCCTGGGAAATGATACAAGCTCATTGTCCTGAACCCGCCTCTGATATTAAGGTAAACACACGGCTACTATTGATTTTGTATACGGTTAGTTGTTCTTGTTCACTCAAATTAAACGTGTTTCCCACCGTCGCTTAATCCCAGATACTGCGATGTGGACCACCTGCAATGAACAAGGCCATGGCGACTCACCTTGACACTTTGGGATACTCTTCAGACATGCAGTTCCAGTTCTGAATGCTCATCATTTCACTACTTTCCCTCAAATAGGGATCAATTGGGATTTTGGGAATTAATATAGCTTCTATCGCTAAACAAAGTAGAATAATAATATTTTAAATTCTGTAACAAAGTACTTTTAGCAGTTAATCTAATTCAGAACATAACATTGTTTTGGTAAAAATTTACCGGTTTTATGATTTTGGTTATGGGTCAAAGCGATCGTCCTATAACTACGGGTCAACGAAATAACGACGAATCTAGCGAACGAGGAACGATGAAAGAAAAATGAACAACACACAGAATTTTGGTGACGCGGAAACCCGATGTGGGAAAAACCGCGGGGGGAGTCGGAATCCCACCAAAGTTCTACTATGACGAGGAAAAGGACGAGAAAAAGAACAAAAAAGAGGGTACAAGTAGGGACTATAATTGACTATTAATATTTTCTATGGTATTTACTTGAGGTAGGTATATGTTGATGATGAGTTGAATATCAGTGAATGAGTTGCCCCCTTTCCTCGTTGTCCCCTTGCCTTTTATATTCTCTTGCTTCTTCTTAGCCGTTATCCTCACTACTTCCTCCTTCTCCACCTTACTCTCCTCTCCTCCAGGATCTTCCCTTGGATTTAGGGAAGTAGTTCCTTGACTTAGTCTTTTGGTTGGTGTGAGGGTTTGTTCCTTGTGTTGGGCTGTTTTGTTTGTCATGCTCTGGTTCGGCCCATCTCCCTACTTTGTTCCGCACTCTTGATTTGGCCTTTTGTCGTATGCAATCTCAGATTTTGGTAGATTTGTTGACTTTCGGTTATTTTGACTTCCATCTTTTAATCTTCGACTTTGACTTTTCACCCGCGACTTTTGACTCTCTTATCGTTGACATTTGACTTTTGACCTTTTGACCGTCCACTCATATCATGCCACGTTGCCTTCCGAAGGTGCAAATTTTTGGCCCGAACAAATGCCCCCAAATTTCCGACTAAGCTCATCTTAGGCGGGAATTTCCGTTCGCCTGGATTGTAGACGGTTTACGTGATGATTGATTCTTTGACTCGACTATTCGTCCTAGACCTGGAGCAGAGGACATTTCGCAATTTGCTCTATCCTTCCACAGGTGATCCTTCCTCCCTTCCCCCAGAAGAAGAAGAGTCTGGTGGGAACGGGTCTTTGGGCAAGATACGTTCATGCTTGACTAGATTTACCTGACCTCAGATCTTCATGGTACTCATTTTCGCTTGCTTCCTCCTTCAGGATCCGCTAAGCCTCGTGTGACCCCAGAGCAAGTTGTGGCCGCTAAAGGACAGGTCGTTGCTACTAGATTGGCCTCCAGGTGAAAAGTTGGTTCTGCTTCTGCTGGCTTTGCTGGTTCTAAGAGAAGGCATAACTCGTCCCCTCTCCCAGAAATTCCCCTGCAGAGAGTGGACCTCTGGTGGCAGATCTTTCTAAGTCTACCTCTTATTTTGCCCCCAGATCCATTGATGAGGTTTCTGCTGAAGTGGTGCTCAAATTTCCTGAAGGCTTTGGTAAGTCTGCAGAGGATATGACTTTCCTGGATCATATGCTACTTCCTGGTCCCAGGTCTGTGCTAGAAGAAGGTTCTCTGAAGGAGTTGGACTTGGTTCGCAGATTGTTGGCGGAGGACTCTGGTTGTAGAGAAGAAGTGACTGGATGAGGAATTTCCTGTGGCGCCTGACCTGGATGCTCTTTCTGATGTGGAGGCGGAGGATCTGATGGAGTCCGCTGATTTCTCATTGCTGATCAGGAGGCGGATGGGCAAGAGAGCGTGGACCAGCAGGATGTCGTTGATGACCCCGGGGGATATTCTGTTGCTGTTCATCAGAGACCCAGGTTTCTACAGGAGGATCTGCTACAGTTTCGCCTCCACCAGAGGAGAATGTCCAGGCTGTGGACCAAGTTCTGCTGGAGTGATGCTACTCCTCTTTTGTTGTATTCTGTTTTTGACTTGTGAACCCTGCGTGGTGTGAACTTATGTTAGTGTTTGCAAAATATTTTCTGTAGTGACTTTTGCCTTCGCTCAGGGGAGCGAAGTGTGTTAGTATTTTGTGGTACTTCGTGCCTTAACAGAAGATCGTAATCGTTTACTTTTGATCGTGGTTGTTTACGTTTGATTGTAATCGTTTGTTGTAGTTTTGTCTAACTACCTTCTGTTGTATGCATGCCTTATGTTTGTATGGTCGACCTTTGATAATTGGTGGCCTGGGGTCTTGTTTTGCCCACTCAGTCGGAGGTGCCACGCTTTGCGTGGGTGCTGAGTGACGCAGAGGACTTGTATTGCCCTGGTTGTAGGCACTCAGCACAAGACGCACGCCTTCTGTAGAAATTATACACTCCACCAGATTGGTCACCAGTTTTGGTTGAAAAAGCTGACGAAAGATGGTAAAGATGCAATGTTTGAAGGTATATGCGGGAGGAAATCAAACTTTTGAAAATATGTGAAGGAAGAAAATCCAATTTTGAAGACTATGGACAGATAATCGAATTTTGAAAACATATGAAAAGAAAATTAAATCTTGAGGACATGTGACAAGAAAATTAAATTTTGAAGACGTATGAAAAGGAAATTAAATTTTGAAGACGTATGAAAAGAAAATTAAACTTTGATGCAAAAAGGAAACCGAATTTTGATGACACATGCAAAAAGAAACTCAAACTTTGATGCAAAAGAAAATCGAATTCTAATGACACAAAGGAGAGAGTCAAACTCTAAAGGCATACTTGAAGATAAAACATTTGACTTTCAAAAATCACGAAAAAAAAAGCAAAACAGATAGCAGGAGAAAAGGAAAGTTTAAATATATGTTTGCAAGGTTTGATAAGATGAAACCTGGGTTCTGGTGGAGGTGTATCTGGCAGAATAGATGCCATGTTTCTGGCGGCAGTGGCCCATTTAGAAGAAATACTTCTTCAAGTGTACTATATTCCAGGGTTTCTGGATGGTTTCTCCTTCCATGGTCATAAGTCGGTAGGCTCCATTCCCAACTACTTTCTCCACCTGACAAGGTCCTTCCCAATTGTAGGAGAATTTCCCTTCCTGCTGATTTCTGGTGTTCTGGAAGACTTTCCTGAGAACTAGGTCTCCTTCCTGCAGACTCTGATTCTGGCATTCTTGTTGTAGCTCCTGGCGACTGTCTGCCTGTAGGAGGCCATCCTGATTTGGGCATCAGTTTTGAGTTCGTCTATGGTATCCAAGTTGTTCGCCATTTCCACCTGGTTCTTTTCTTCTGACATGGGTAGGCACTCTTACTTCTGAAGGAATGACCGCCTCAGCACCAAAGACAAAGCTGAAAAGGTGTCTGTCCTGTAGCCACCTCGGTTGTGCTTCTGTCAGACCATAGCTCCAAGGGGAGTTCTTATGCCCATCTGCCTCTTGCCTCCTCCAGCCTTCTGTTCAGGTTGTCTATCACAATTTTGTTGCTAGACTCCGCCTGACCATTAGACTGAGGATTTCTGGGGGTGGACTTGCTTAGTGCGATGTTCCACTTGGCGCAGTAGGCCTCCATCTTGTTGCCAATAAACTGGGATCCGTTGTTGCAGATGATCTCTGAAGGAATGTCAAACCTGCAGATAATGTTACGCTTTATGAAGGAAATAACCTGCTTCTCAGTCACCTGAGGGAATGCTTCTGCTTCTATCCACTTGGAGAAGTAGTCTGTCATGGCCAACATAAAGACTTTGTTTCCTGGAGTTCTTGGTGACTTGCCAACAATATCCATCCCTCACTTCATGAAGGGCCAGAGCGAATTTATTGGGTGCAACGGCTCTGCTGGCTGGTGATTGATTGTTGCATGTTTCTGGCAGGCGTCACACTTCTTAACATATTCCCTCGCGTCCTTGCGTATTGTCGGCCAGTAGTAACCTCGGCGGAGTGCTTTGTTGGATAGACTCTTGCCCCCTGCATGATTTCCACACTCACCACTGTGGAGATCATGCATAACCACCTCTGCCTCCTGCTGACTTAGGCACCTCAAGTATGGTCCAGTGGCTGATCTTTTGAACATGACATCATCAATGAGGGTGTACCTGGACGCTTTCATCCTAAAACTTCGGGCTTCCTTCTTATCTGCTGGCAGAATATCGTTTTGCAGCCATTCTTGGTAGGGTTTTCTCCAGTCTGAGATTCTTTCTTGTTCTGCTGAGGTGCTGCAGACTCCTGCCTTCTGCAGCCACTGCAGTCCCTGGTCTGGTGAATTGTCCTCCTTCCTCAGCATCTGGTGTTCCTGTGTGCCTGTCCCAACTGCTGGCTCCAGTACATGGACAATGGGTATGGTGGAAACTACGCCTGGCTTGAAGGTTGCCCCCAGGGTGGCTAGGGCGTCTGCTTCCACGTTCTGGTCCCTAGGGACTTGGTTGACTGAGAAGGCTACGAACCTGAGGGAGAGCTCCTTTGCCACTTCAAGGTAAGACACCATCTTGGAGTCCTTAGCTGCATACGAACCATTCATGTGGTTGACTATTAGCTGGGAATCGTTGTATGCCTCTAGGCGCTTGATTTTGAGGTCTAGAGCCAGCTGGAGACCCAAGATTAGAGCTTCATATTCTGCCTCGTTGTTTGTTGTTCGGAACTCGCACCGTACTGCTTGGACTATGAGATCCCCCTGAGGAGACTTCAGAACTAATTCTGCTCCAGATCCTCGCATGTTGGAGGCGCCATCTATATTTAGTTTCCACACCTGTTCGCCTTTGTCCTCCTCAAGGAGGTGGGTGTCTTTCTCTGCCTGGGTCTGCAGTGCTGGGCTGAAGTCAGATACGAAGTCTGCTAACGCCTGGGACTTTATCGCGGTTCTGGGGACAAATTTCAGATCGAAGCCGCTCAAGTGTATAGACCACTTGGCCACTCTCCCTGATAACTCAGGTTTTCTCATAATAGTTTTTAGTGGATAATTTGTTATTACAGAAATAGCATGCAATTCAAGATAAGATCGAAGTTTATAAGACGCTGTAACAAGTTCAAGTACGAGTTTCTCAAGGGATGCGTACCTGGTCTCTGTAGGAAGCAGAGACTTACTAACATAATATACTGGGCATTGTGCTCCTTCGTGCTCACGTACTAATACCGCGCTGACTGCTACCTCGGTTACTGATAAATACAGGGACAGTGGTTCTCCAGGTTCTGGTTTTGACAGCAGAGTTGGAGTGCTGAGGTGATTCTTCAGGTCACTGAACGCCTTTTCGTGCTCTGCTGAAGGTTGTCTTCTCCTGGTCTGCTGGATGCATCTTGATCTGGTTGTATCCACCTCCACTTGCCATTCTTCTTTGGGACCACCACCACGTTAGACGGCCACTCTGGATACTTTACCTCCCTGATTTTTCCAGCAGGTTGTCTACCTCCTGATTTATGACTTGATTTCTCTCTGGGACAAATTTCCTTCTCTTCTGCTGGACTGGTTTGTAGCTTGGGTCCACGCCTAGCATGCTTGGATCTATACCTACCATATCATCATGCGACCAAACAAAACAATTCACGTTAGTTTTTAATAATTCAATGAGGTTTTGGCGGATATTTCCTGTGCATTCTGATCTGATTAACACTTTTCGCTCTGGATGTTTCTTGTCCAAGTTGACTTCATCCAGCTCCGCCTGAGGTGGCTCTACGTACTCCTGCAGAGGCAGATGAAGGCTCTTTAATTGCTATGCTGGAGGACTTGCAGTTTTCTTGAGGGCCACCCTATAGTAGTCTTTCGCCTCCTCCTGATCTCCACTGATCTTCTGCATTCCCCAGGGTGTAGGGAACTTCAGGCATTGGTGGTTGACTGGCACAAAGAACGTCATGGCTGGTGGCACAAAGCCCTTGGGTACAGCTACACAATCTAGGTCGTCGGTGAAGGGCGAATATGCGTAGCTGTCTCTGGTTGCTCTTTAAAGGGGACGCGGCATCCCAAGAATCTTGTCGATCAAGTCCCTCAGCTCCTGGTACTGCTGATCCACTACGTTTACCTGATCCTGTAAGGGGGTCAGAGACAGGTGGAAAGAAGCCAAAGGGTGTACCTCCCGACCATGCTCCTCCGGGGTACTGGTGGTTATGAGGGTTAGGCAACGGTGTCGCGTTGATTGTGGACCCAGATTGCCACTCTGCTGCTTGCTGGAATGGGACTCCTGCTGACCAGACTCCTCCAGGATACGGGTTGCTGAGTTGGACCGTCATGCTGGTTAAAGCTCCTGGCTGCCATCCTGACATCTGCTGGGTGGGAGTAGCTGCTGACCGTTCTCCTCCAAGGATTCCTGCTGGCAAGACTCCTCCAGAGTACAGATTGCTGACTTGGGTTGCCATGCTGGTTAGAGCTCCTGGCTGCCATCCTGATATCTGCTGGATAGGGGTGGCTGCTGACCATGCTCCTCCAAGGATTCCTGCTGGCAAGGCTCCTCCAGATGACTGATTGGTGGACAAGGCGAGTACTCCTGGTTGAGTTGCAGATTGTCATCCTGGTGTCTGGAAGATATGGATACCTGCGAGAGACAGTAAGTTAGTTTCCCGACTTTCGATGTTAGAGAGAATGTTACCTGCGATTTGGGGTCCGCTGGGCGTGCGATCATAGGACAGACCACCTAACCCCTGGGGTTCGATGATTTCGCCAGGTGGAGCCAACCCTAGTTCCAGCCTGGTGACTAGTCCTGAGGGAATTGCTTTGGTGGATCTCCAGCTGGTGTCTGGTTCTCTGCGGACGCTGGCTTCTCCTTCAAGTATCAGGGGCAGCATTCCTGGTGATAGCTGGAATAGTGTGGCTGGAGGTTTGATCACTGTTGAGATCTGGGCCTTGAGGTTCTGGGGGTGGTCCTTCTCCAGTGGGCTGAGTTGACGCTTCCAGGCTGCTGAAGGGACTTTGGCTGGATCCGGACATGACGATACGGAATTGCTTCACTGTAGGGTTTAGCTTATAGGAAATGATCACTTTGCCCCACGGTGGGCGCCAATTTGTTTTGGTAAAAATTTACCGGTTTTATGATTTTGGTTATGGGTCAAAGCGATCGTCCTATAACTACGGGTCAACGAAATAACGACGAATCTAGCGAACGAGGAACGATGAAAGAAAAATGAACAACACACAGAATTTTGGTGACGCGGAAACCCGATGTGGGAAAAACCGCGGGGGGAGTCGGAATCCCACCAAAGTTCTACTATGACGAGGAAAAGGACGAGAAAAAGAACAAAAAAGAGGGTACAAGTAGGGACTATAATTGACTATTAATATTTTCTATGGTATTTACTTGAGGTAGGTATATGTTGATGATGAGTTGAATATCAGTGAATGAGTTGCCCCCTTTCCTCGTTGCCCCCTTGCCTTTTATATTCTCTTGCTTCTTCTTAGCCGTTATCCTCACTACTTCCTCCTTCTTCTCCACCTTACTCTCCTCTCCTCCAGGATCTTCCCTTGGATTTAGGGAAGTAGTTCCTTGACTTAGTCTTTTGGTTGGTGTGAGGGTTTGTTCCTTGTGTTGGGCTGTTTTGTTTGTCATGCTCTGGTTCGGCCCATCTCCCTACTTTGTTCCGCACTCTTGATTTGGCCTTTTGTCGTATGCAATCTCAGATTTTGGTAGATTTGTTGACTTTCGGTTATTTTGACTTCCATCTTTTAATCTTCGACTTTGACTTTTCACCCGCGACTTTTGACTCTCTTATCGTTGACATTTGACTTTTGACCTTTTGACCGTCCACTCATATCATGCCACGTTGCCTTCCGAAGGTGCAAATTTTTGGCCCGAACAAACATCATACATTTGAGTTTTCTTTCCCTTATTTTCTAACATTATGGAATTGGATTTATCTTGGCTTGTGTCAACAAAAAAAAAACTTTAAGAATCAAATATTGGAGAATTTCTTCCATTTGCCAACAAGATTGCAGCTAACTAAACTCTTGATGGTGTTCATGACTGATGGGGGTTGGTAGCCTGCCGCAGGTCGTCCGTTGATTGGGCCCCAGGGTGGCCCGACCCGAGAACATAGGAAGGCCTGCCCAACAGACCACCCAGCAGGATCACTGAAAAACCTCCAAGTAGGCAGCCTTAATCGCTCAGCTGCCCGGCATGGCCTTGCCGCCTGCTGAGCAGAGCAATCAAGCCCCCTGCCTGCCTCCGGGGCGCTCTCGTCCCAGGCAGGACTATGGAGAATAGGGGACCCCTCCGTCATTTTGCCTAAGGTAAAGGGAAATGAGTGGACAAGGTGAGCCCACGTGTCACTCACCCGTCCACTCATTCTCCTCTCTCTCTCTCTTGGAAGAAGGTATAAATACCTTCCATCCTCCCACATACAAAAGGTTGGATTTTCTCTCTCTAGACTCTCACTCTAAAACCGCCACCCTACTCTTCACGAGTAAGGTTTCTCAAGGCATTTTCATGGACTGACTTAGGCATCGGAGAGGGTCCCCTCGGACACCCCCGAGGCCCTGTGCGTTCATTGTGCAGGGAGCAGGTCGTCTTCGCCGGGAAGGTCCGACCATCGGAGTGAGAGAAAGGAGAGGTCAAAGGAAGTCAGACGAATGCCACCCGAGTAACATCTTAATCACAAGATCCGAATCCGAAGTCGGGTCTGTTGTTTCTGTGACCGGAACAATTTGGCGCCGTCTGTGGGGAAGAATTCGGTTGTGCTCACGAGTTACCCACAAAAATCAACCACAATCAAATTATGCCTGAAATCGTAGAAGCCAGTTCTGGAGCGGGTCCGACGGTACCACCGGTGATCCCCCTGTATGGCATGCCTACATCTGGGATGACGCCTGTTGCTACAATCCCAGGGGTAGGGCGAGCAAGCCTCCAAGGAGCGCCTAACGGAGAAACTACGGTTGCAGCCGGGCAGGTTGGCCATCAGAGGCCTAGCTTGAACCTCACCCCTGCCCAGGTTGCGCAGACCGCGCTGCCTTCTTCTCGGCCATGCTCAACCAGGAGTTCACTCCAGAGGACCTGGTAGGCAGGATCGCAACGACCCCCAGGCAGCTTCACTTTGAAGGAGTGAGTGGAGCTGGGGGCACGAAGCGAACCGCCGTCAGAAATGTCCAGAGGAAGGCAAGGAAGACAGCTCAGGGGTATGTGCAGGCCCAGAAGCGCCTCACTGAAAATCAGAAGCAGCCTGCCCAGCAGCAAGCCTTTTCCATACATACCACTGAGTCTACCTCGGCCATGGAAAAAAGGGGTTTATCCCCGGATCTCCGGGATAGGATGAAGCACAGAGACTCGACGTCGACACGACTGGGAGAAAAGCAGGGAGATGTCTTCTCCAGGATGACCCCAGCTAGGTCAAAACGAGCTCCAGGGTTGTCCCAGAGCCTGCAATCAAGGCTCAACCATGGGCAGCCACTGGAGTCAAAACACCGTCAGGATGACAATCTAGAGCCACCCCAGAAAAAACGGTCCAGGCACCGCTCCCCTGACAGGATGATGAAGCTATGAGTAGGTGGCCACCCAGGCACCGCTCCCCCATCGCTGGAAAACCGACCCCTGAAAAATGGGACGACCACGGTTACCACTCTGGTGGGAGCAGGTCAAGAATGGTGGGCCGGCCCACCAAAACATCCCTCCACCCTGACGTGCAGGAATATCCCATTCCAAAGATCAAAATGCCCTCCGTCAAGTTCGATGGAACCACTGACCTAGAGGACCACCTGGCAGCATATGAGAGTCATATGGGGATGTACGATGCCGACGATGAGGTTTGGTGCAAGATCTTTCCCACCACCCTGGTGGGTCTGGCCCAGGGGTGGTTCAGAGATCTACCGCGGGGATCAATCAGTTACTTCATAGAACTGGCAGAAGCCTTCCTGGATCAGTACGCAGGAAACAAAAGGCGTCGGCTAACCCAATTTGATCTGATGACCTTCAGACAGAAGAAGGGTGAAACTGTCAGAGACTACTTGAAGAGGTTCGACCTATCTTACTAGCAGGTCAAAGAAATTGACGACTCAACTGCAGCATACGCATTAACCATCTCACTGCTCCTAGGGAAGATGAAGAACCAAATGATTAGAGCCTAACCAGAGACCCTGGCCAAAGCTCAAAAGATTGCCGAAGGCTTCATGCTGCAGGAGGAATTCCATAACCTGCCGGATACCCCCACAGGCCCCTCCAGGCCACAGGGGAGACCGTAGGGTGGACGTAGCAGGGGTGAAGCAGACAGACAGAAAAATGGGGAAGGCGATACTCCAAGAAAAGAGCGGGTAGCTTATCAGCCCAGGTTTGATAGCTACACAGTTCTCAACAAATCCAGAGCAGAGATTTTCGAGCTGGAAAAAGTGACAGCAAAGTGGAATCGCCCAAGCAAGCCACGCAGCCCGAAGGGTAATCCGAAGAAGTTTTGCACTTTTCACGACTGCGTCGGACATACCACTGAGGAATGCCGGCACTTGAAAGATGAGATCGAGAAACTCATCAAGAATGGGTGGCTGAGCAACTACGCTGCGAGGAACAAGAGCCAGAAGGAAACGGTGGACAAACCTGAGGGATCAGTGCAAAATCGCCTGATAATCCATGTAGTGTTGGGAAACTCGGAAGGCTAAACGAGTAAAAGAGGTCAAAAAAGACAAATCCGCGAACTCCGAAACCAGATATGCTACGATGAGAGGGCCGGGAGCCCAAAGGGCCTAACCCTGAGCATATCCCCCCCAGGATGCAGGGCGGGTTATCTACCCTCACAGCGACCCTCTGGTATTATTCCTCGTCATCAGTAATCATATAGTGAGGAGGTGTATGGTAGACACTGGCGCCTACACAAACTTACTGAACAAAGACGCATTCGAGAAGATGAATTTGGAAAAGAGGCACCTCAAGCCTGCCCCTGGATCGCTGTACGGGTTCAGCGGAGCAGGTGTGCTTCCAATGGGAATCATTGACCTACCAGTGACGTTTGGAGAGAGTACCTCAGCCAGAAACATCAGGGCATCGTTTGTCGTGGTGGACGCCAAGTTAGCATATAATGCCCTGATAGGCAGGGCAACCCTGGATGAGATTGAGGTTGCCATATCAATCAGAGCCCTAACCATAGCCTACGTCACGAACTTCGGCATGGAAGGAAAGGTGCATGGTGACCAAGAGTCGGCCAGGCAGTGCTACTCTGTAGCTCTGCGCACCCAGAAAACGGAACGAAAGGGTAAAAGAAAAGCGGACACTTCTCCCAGCAGGGAAGGGGAGATTCACCAGTGGATACACCACACTTAGTTTCTTGGATGCCTTTTCAGGCTATCACAAAGTCTGCCTCTGGCAGCCGGACATGGTAAAATGTGCCTTCATCACCAGTGCCGGCACATTCATGTACAAGATGACGCCATTCAGACTCAAAAATGCAGGCGCCACTTACCAGCGATTGGTCGAGGAGGTTTTTGAGAAACAGAAGGGCAGGAACTTGGAGGCCTACGTCGACGACGCAATCGTAAATAGCAAAGGGGATGCGGAGCACCTGAAAGACCTGCAGGAAACTTTCTCTTCCCTGCGCGCATATCAAATGAAACTGAACCCCAAGAAATGCACTTTCGGTGTCCGCTCTGGAAAATTTCTGGGTTTCTTAGTAAGCGCCAGGGGTATCGATGCGAACCCTGAGAAAGTTCAGGCAGTGTTAGACCTCCCAGAACCAAAGACAATAAGAGACATCCAGCGCCTGACATGCATGATGGATTCCCTGGCGCGGTTCATTGCCAGGTCGGCCGATAAATCAACACCCTTCTTCAAAGTGTTGAAGGGAAACAAGCAGTTCAAATGGGAAGACGAACAGAAAGAAGCCTTCGAGCAGCTGAAGGAGCATTTGAAGAAACTGCCCACCCTGGCAAGACCAGTGGCAGGGGAGAAGCTCTTCCTCTATATCGTCGTAACAAACACAACAGTTAGCGCGGTGATTCTAAGGGAAGAGGCAGGCTCCCAGCAGCCGGTATATTTTGTGAGCCACACCCTAGGGGCAGCAGAAAAGAACTACCCATTGGTCGAGAAAGCAGCCTATGCAGTCATTATTATTGCAGCCAGAAAGCTCAGGCCTTACTTCAACGCCCACCCTGTCGTAGTACTGACTAACCAACCCCTGGATAAAGTCCTGGAAAAGTTCGAAAAGTCTGGAAGACTGTTAAAGTGGGCTATAGAGCTGAGCGGGTTAGGAATATCATACCAGCCCAGGACCGCCATCAAGGCACAGGCCTTGGCGGATTTCCTGGCTGAATGTTTCCACTCAGAGGAAGATGATCCACCTGCCGGAGAATGGGTAGTATACACAGATGGATCCTCTACAGCCAACGGTGCGGGGGCAGGGATTGTGCTAACTAGCCCTGAAGGAGCGGACTTCGAGCATGCGCTCAGGTTCACCTTCCCTGCATCGAATAACGAGGCTGAATACGAAGTCGTGCTGGCAGGCATTAATTTAGCCAAAGCTGCAGGGGCCGAGAGACTCGTCCTGGCAACATACTCCCAACTCATCGCCAACCAGATTAATGGAGAGTACGAAGCCAGGGACCAAGCCATGGCCGCCTACCTGGAAAAAGTAAAGCAGGAATTACCAGGATAGAAGTCCTATGAAGTGAGGCAAATCCCCCGGTCCCAGAACAATCGGGCAGACGCCTTGTCTAAACTGGCCAGTTCTAGTCTACAGGACATAAGAAGGTCAGTCTTGGTAGACGTGGTCCAAGAAAAATCTACCACCCCCTGCCAACCAGTCAGTGTCATTGAAAAGACAGGGCCCGAGGATTGCATGACCCCAATCGTCCAGTTCAAGAAATACGGAACCCTTCCTTCTGACCCTGCGCAAAAAGAAGGATGCCGGAAAAAGCCGCGTGGTTCATATTAATCGGTGAAGAGCTGTACAAAAAATCATTCTCCTCTCCTCTGCTCAGATGCCTGGTGGCAAAGCAGGCTGTAGAAGTTCTAGATGACATTCACTCAGGAATCTGCGGCCACCACATAGGAGGAAGGTCACTAGCACACAAGGCTCCAAGGGCAGGCTACTACTGGCCAACTCTCCTAGCTGATGCAAGAGATTTAACCCGAAAGTGCAGAAAATGTAAGTTGTTCGCCCTATCAATTCATGCTCCGGCCCAAGAACTCAGGCCAATCTTGTCTCCCATTCCCTTCGCCCAGTGGGGGATGGACATTTTGGGCTCTTTTACTGCGGCAACGGGGGGACGGAAGTTTTTAATAGTGGGGATCGACTATTTTACAAAGTGGATCGAAGCCGAAGCAGTCCCAAACATTACCGAGCCTGCAGTTAGGAAGATGATTTGGAGGAATATCATAACCAGATTTGGCCTGCCAAAGATGCTGGTATTCGATCATGGAAGACAATTTGACAACGACCCCCTAAGGGTTTTGCTGGAAGGTCATGGCATAGCAGTCGCCTACTCTGCCGTCTACCATCCACAAACTAACGGGTAGGCCGAGGCTGCCAACAAACAAATTCTGAACGGGCTAAAAAAGATGGTGGATGAGCTTAGAGGCAGGTGGGCAGATGAATTACCAAGCATACTGTGGTCAATAGGACCACCCGGAAAGAATCCACGGGGTAGACCCCCTTTAGCCTAGTCTACGGGGCCGAGGCCCTACTACCTATTGAGGTACCAATCCCCACCCTGCGATCCCAACAGTATAACAGGGCGGATAATGAAGCGGCAATGACCGAGGCTCTGGACCTAGTCAGTGAAGTAAGGCAAGAGGCCGGTGTTAACATTGCCGCCTACCAGCAGCGGATGAGGAAAGCATACAACAAAAAGGTGAACGAAAGAAGTTTCAAAGTAGGAGACTTGGTTTTAAGAAAGACGTAGGCAGTCGGGAGGTCAAGAGAACATGGGAAGTTAAGCGCCAATTGGGAGGGCCCGTATGAGGTCACCCAGATCATGGGATCAGGTACCTACAGGATTACCAACCCTTAAGGCCAGGAGCTGGCCGCCCACTGGAATGCCGACACTCTAAAGAAATACTATGTATAGCCCCAAGAAATTGGAGGGTTTATCTTTTCTTTTCAAAAATTGGCAGAGGACAGTCAGAAAAAATGTAAACGACTCTGACCATGGATGTCTTAAGAAATGAGAAAGTGTCCTGAATTCATACTCGTTGTCTGTTTAAACATACATTTCACCCACAAACGAGCAGAGGGCAATAGGGGGAGGCCCCCCTGTTGCTAGAACCAAGGAAAATGGACCCTCCAACAAAAAAACTTAAGTCCCCCTGCCTACCTCGGGGAAAGCAGGAGGCAGGCCCCCTGGGGTTCGACCAGAAGCCAGGGTCAGGCCGGGCCCCACGTGCCGAATGAACAAGGACTGGGGGCATCCCCCCAACCTTGTATAAAAAACACAAAGACCTCCTGCCTAGCTCTGGGCAGGCAGGGGGCAGGCCCCCTGGACTTCGACCAGAAGCCAGGGTCAGGCCGGGCCCCACGTGCCGAATGAACAAGGACTGGAGGCATCCTCCAACCTTGTATAAAAAATGCAAAGACCCCCTGCCTACCTCTGGGCAGCCAGGGGGCAGGCCCCCTGGACTTCGACCAGAAGCCAGGGTCAGGCCGGGCCCCACCTGCCGAATGAACAAGGACTGTGGGCATCCCCCAACCTTGTATAAAAAACGCAGACCCCCTGCCTACCTCTGGGCAGGCAGAGGGCAGGCCCCCTGGGCTTCGACCAGAAGCCAGGGTCAGGCCGGGCCCCACGTGCCGAATAAACAAGAACTGGGGGCATTCCTAATGCTAATATCAACGGACGAAAAACAGCAAGTAAAACAGCAAGTAAAAACAAAGAAAGTACATTCATAGGAAAAAAATGGAAGAGTTTAACAGACGAATAATAAAAATCCAGGCACAAGAGAGTTAAAAATTACATCAAACTGGCAGCCGACCACATTAGGGCCCGGCGCGCAAAAGGATTAAAATATCAACGGGGAAGCAAAGGCGCAACAGGGTATGGACAGGAACCCTCAGAGGACGACTGCCCCGTATGTTAAGCATTGGGGGCATCTTTGTCAGGGTCACTGGCCTCCTTAGGCGACCTATTGACCCGAGCTTCATTCTTTGCAGCATAAAGATCTTGAAAGGCATCCTCGTCAAAGTTTGGGAACATCTCCCTAATAACTTCCATTACAAACTGCAAAGAGGAGGAGGCTCCTACCTCAAAATTCGTCGCCACTGCAGCTTAGGGTTCTTGAATAATGGCATCTTTTTCCTTCTGCCATTCCTCGCTTTTTGTCTTCAGATCACCCTGCGCCTTCTGGAGGTCCGAGTCAGCTTTTATCAGGCGATCCTCCAGCTCAGCAATCTTTTTCTTGGACTGCTCTAACTCAGCAACCGCTTCCTTGGCCTCCTCCAGCTCATTCTTTGCTTGCTCCAGCTTTGCCTCCAGGCCAGTTAACTCCCTCACAGCCTGTTCACCCTGAGCCTTCCAATGTGCTGTCTGGACCTTGGCCTCTTCCAGGTCACCCTCGCACTTTGCCAGTTGGTCGTTCAAGCTGGCGATAAGGGTAACGTCCCTCTCAACCATCCCCAGGCGATCAGGGAAAGGGAGTTCAAGAGTAACGACTAACTCTTCATCGCTCAAGCGGCTGAGGGCCACCAGTTCGGTCGAAGCCTGGAAAACCCTGGAAGTGCGCTGGATGTACTGAATCACCTGGTTGGTAGTGGAAGTCACAGACTTAGTAAGATGATCCGCCAATACAGCACTGGAGTCGGAAAGCAGGGCGGAAACGTCAAGACTATCGCCGGTGGTATACTGAAACTCAGTATTCTCCTCTGAGAAGAGAGTGCTTGGAACATCACGAGCAGGGCGCTTGGAGTCAGGCGTATTGACATCAGCCTCCAGATCCACCACCGGCGTAACATTAGTAGGTTCCCTGTTTTTTCTCTTCCTGGTCTCCAGGGGAGTACTCTCCCCAGTCTCCTCGGAACTAGCCGGTCTAGACCCCAGGGGAGGGTGAGTCCCTGCAGGGGAACCTCCCCGTTTTCTAACAGGGGAGGGGGTGGCCACTGAAGCAGCCTCCCTCTCCACACCTCGAGAAGCAGGAGGAGCCGCCGACCTTGCAGGCGTAAGCCTGGGAGGAAGAGGAAGTCTCGCTCGGTTGGCAGATATATTCTTCACGTACTTCATCAGGGCTTTCCCACCTTTCTTATAACTGGAAGCAAGGGAAGGGCGTTTTACGACAATGTTAAAATCACTGTCCAGTCCGAGGTCCCTCACCTCGTTCTTCGACCAGAGACAGGTGGCGAGATTTGTAGGACAAAGGAAAGTTAGTCAGAAGAATACAGAAGAATAAAGCCAAAAGAGGACAAAATAACATTAGTATCCCTGAACTACCTTCGTCGAGGCCGGGGGACCCACGCGGGTCAGATAATCATCAATGGCTATGAGCTCTGCATGAGGAAGCCAGAAGTCAGGGCCAAATACGCCTGACCTGTCCTTGGAGGCGACGAACCTCTTGACCAGTTTCTGGTCCTTGTCAGTCAATTTCACCTCAAGGGTCTTTCCCCCAACGCCAGGGTGGTACTCCTAACGGGTCTCCAGTCTAGTATGAACATGATTCCTGAAGTGACGAGGAATCTGCCACCCCGTGGCGCTGTGCACATACAAGAAGTTATTTTTCCAGTCCTTCAGACTGTTTAAAGCTGGCCAGACCAAAGAGCATTTTTTCTGCCTAAGGATGGAAAAATACCCAGGGGAACCTTCACCCTCAAAGGAAGCCACCATCTGCAGGCTGACCATGAACCTCAAAGCATCAATTGAGGGCCCCTCGCCATGGAATAAACAGGTCCATGTATAAGCTATTAATGACCTGACCGCCACAGCAGTTAGCTGGGCAATGGCAACGTTCATTCGTCTGAAAGTCTCCTCCAAAAAAGGGTGCAAAGGAAATCGCAGGCCAAACTCCAAGCACTTATGATAGACGGCTATGCAGCCATCAGGAGGTCAGGACACAGTGTTCCTCTCTCCAGGGACAATAACTGTATACCCCTCCCCGAAATTATAAAATCGTTTGATAGCCCCAGCAGCGTTTTTCTCCAAAATCAAATCCCGGTTCTTGGACTCCGGGTAAGTTCTCAGGGGAATTCTGTACTCGGCCTTGTCTAAATAGTAAGTCCTCCCCGGCTCCCTGGGGACGAGTGGGCCGGCGATTGAGGAGGTATCAATCTCCATCGCCTCGTCATCAGAATCGATGATGTCAAAAGGAGCAGGGTCATGAGAGTTGGCCCTCCCACTTCCCTTCGAGCGGTCCTCCTCGGTCATTCTGAGGCCAGGCCCCCCGGAGAAGGAGGCAAGATCAGTCCTAACCCCACCCCTACCCTCCGCCTTTTCCGCCGAAGGGTCAGGAAAAGTAAGAATACGAGCACGGCGGCTACCCATGGGGACTAAGGAGAAGAAAAAACAAGGAAATGAAAAGATGAGGACTGAAGATAGGATTCTGACCTAAATCGACGGCCGCCGGATGAAGGTCCAAAAAAGAGAGCTCATCAGTCTAAAGCGTTTTAGCGAAGAGAGAATTTGAGGAAAGGGTTTTCTGGGGTATCAAAAATGTGAAAGGGGGAAATGGGAGGCGTAGGAGTGCTTTTATAGGCAAGAGAAAACGAAGGGTCACCCAACCAAGAGACTTCCCCAAGAAAAGCCCCCACGTGTCACACATTTCAAAAAAACCCAACTGCCCATCACTTCCCAAGAAATATCAAAAAAGCAATAGAGGTCAGAAGGCAATCATTACATGACGTCATTCATCCATTCAAATAAAAAAAACAACAACAACAAACACACATGAAAAAAGCCCGCCTGATTTTCCATTGATTGAAAAGGCCTAAAGACGGCCAAAATTACATAGTGGGTAAGGAAAATAAATTACAAAAGGAGCCTGGTACCCCGGCTCAGTCAGCCAGCCTGCATACACAAGGCGGGCCAAATCATCATCAAAACCCGGGGAGTAATCCCCGGGGCTGTCCTGACCACCTACGTCGGATCCCCAATCCCAGTCATCGGAGTCCTTGAAAGGATCATCAGGGCCTTCTCCCTCATCCCTGCCAGAGGAATAGCCTTGACCTTCGCTATCTTCTGAGTCGTGGCTACTCACGTCCCAGTCCCTGCCATAGGGACCTGCCCTGACGCCTTCAGGATAGCCATGCCCTTCCCTCCTCACCAAGGGTGAGGAAGGGCCTGACACATGAGAGGAGCCTAATTCAGGGCAATTAGGATCAAACTGTTCAGGGTGCAGCCAAGGAAAACACCTATGGCATCCCCTATAAAAAAACCTCCCGCCTGGGAGCAGCGACTAGGCGGAGGCCCAGCAGGAGATGGGGACCTCTTTGGGCGCTTGTTGGCCCTGGACAGAGTTTTCCTCCTGGTAACCCGTCGAGGACGGAAGCGGTTCCGCTTATTGCGACGAAGAATTGGATGAGCCATCTTAGAATACCTTAACCGCCGGCGCCCTCTGAAGCAGAGGACGTCCACATAAACTCCACAGCAAAAAACCGTTTTCGTAATCCAAGACATTTTTTCTTTGAAAAAAGAGTAGAAGAAGAGTGAGAACGTATTGTGAAAATGATAGAAGAAGTTGAACTTTATACAAAGATAAAATCAAGGCATTAAATGGCATCTCAACCATTTTTGCAAGAAACGGCCAATCGACAGTCTTGAGCGAAACCCAAGGAATCGCTTTACAAGAAAAGCAATCATGAGGGAGGACATTAGAACTCTTTGCATGCCCGGGGTAGTTGAAGCTCCTTCCTCGGGAATGCGCGACGCATTAAATGCTAAGAGGAAGCTCAGAGGGTCAACCTCCCGCCATCCCTATCAAGAGGTCGCCTGCCAAAGGGAAGCCCTGCTCCCCCTCAGCCGGCGAGGGCCAATTGATGAGGGTCGGTAGCCCGACCCGATAACAGAGGAAGACCTGCCCAGCAGACCACCCAGCAGGATCACTGAAAAACCTCCAAGTGGGCAGCCTTAATCGCTTAGCTGCCCGGCATGGCCTTGCCGCCTGCTGAGCAGGGCAATCAAGCCCCCTGCCTGCCTCGGAGGCGCTCTCTCCCCAGGCAGGACTATGGAGAATCAGGGACCCCTCCATCATTTTGCCTAAGGTAAAGGGAAATGAGAGGACAAGGTGAGCCCACGTGTCACTCACCCGTCCACTCATTCTCCTTTCTTTCTCTTTCTCTCTTCTCTCTCTCTTGGAGGAAGGTATAAATACCTTCCCTCCTCCCACATACAAAAGGTTGGATTTTCTCTCTCTAGACTCTCACTCTAAAACCGCCACCTTACTTCTCACGAGTAAGGTTTCTCAAGGCATTTTCACGGACTGACTTAGACATCGAAGAGGGTTCCCTCGGACACCCCCAAGGCCCTGTGCGTTCATTATGCAGAGAGCAGGCCGTCTTCGCCGGGAAGGTCCGACCATCGGAGTGAGAGAAAGGAGAGGTCAAAGGAAGTCAGACGAATGCCTCCCGAGTAACATCTTAATCACAAGATCCGAATCCGAAGTCTGGTCTGTTGTTTCCGTGACCGGGACAATAACCATCTTCGAATTCTCCCAAGGGTTGCCCTTGGTCAATCTCTTGTACGTACAAATAACTATCAAAAGTCATATTTTGCACATACTCATCCTCACACAACTCCACCAACGCCTCCCTACTTTCATTATTCCCATGGAACACATTCTACAGCAAATACAAAAACCTAAATGTATTTTTATATTCCTCATCCCACTTCCTCAAGTACTCCCTCTTCAAATCCCCCTTATCAACAATCTATGTCCCCTAGACGCCTCCTCTATCAGGCTCCTGCAAATCGTACCCAACTTGGCAGCAAAGTAAATCCCTTCCCCCAAACACTTGGTCACATACACATCAACGTCCCCAACCAAGGCAAACCTCCCCCGTACCCTGATTGGCCTTGAATGTATAAAACAAGGATTGTATGTTATCGAACCATCTCAACCAAAACCTTAAAGCGATGGTTGAGACCCGTTTATATTCTATTACGCCCCTCACTCGAATGCCCTTTGGGCTTGAAGAGTGGTTAGTGCGCACCGGCTTCCCCGTACCGTCTGCTGAGGTTCCACTTGAGAGTTCGAGATATTGGGGGCTGCCAGGGTTCGAACTCGTGACCTCTGGCTCTGATACCATGTTATCGAACCATCTCAACCAAAACCTTAAGGCGATGGTTGAGGGCCGTTTATATTCTATTGACTTTAGGTTTAGAAAACGGGTAGATATCGTCATAGAATTTTCAACATTACGGGAGGTATATGCGATGAGTTTTCGAGTCAAGACAATGAAAAGCGCTCTGAGTGTTGGAGTAGCCAATGAAGACACAAGATGTTGAGTAATTTTCTAATTTATGTTTAGTATAGGGTCGTAGCCAGGGATAGCATAGACAACCGAAGTTATGAAGGTTGGTATAGTCAGGTTGCTTATTATGAATAATAGAGTATGGGGAGTTTCCTTGTAGAGATCAAGTAGGTAGACGATTGATAAGATAGATTGCAGTACTAAAAGAAAATGGTCAATATTTAGTAGGAAGGTGCGCGTGGTTTAGAAGGGCTAGACCCGTTTCAACGATGTGACGGTGTCTCCTTTCGGCATAGCCATTATGTTCGGGAGTATGCGGAGGAGAGGTGGAATGAGAAATACCGTTGTCAAGTAAGGTCGGGTTTAATTTAATATACTCTCCTCCATTATCGGAGAAAAAATGTTTTATTTATTTGTTGAAGTGTTTTTCAACTAGGGCCTTAAATTGGAGAAATAACTTGGCTGTGTTGGATTTTTGCTTTAATGGGTACATCCATATGTATTTGCTATAATGATCGACGAATACGACATAATATTTTTAGTGATCAAAAGATAAAACCGGACTTGTCCAGAGGTCGGAAAAAATTAAGTCTAGTGGTGATTGGGTTCGAATGGAAGAAGTAGAGAACGACAGTTTTTTGCTTTTTGCGATATTGCACGATTCACAATGCGAGTAACTGGAAATATTAAATGGTACACTTTTATTAATTAATTGGATTACATCATTATTTGGGTGACCTAACTTATGATGCCATGATAATGATGTGGGTCCCTTGATAGAAGCATAGACTTTTGGGTTTGAAGGGCACCACTCGTAAACTTCTTCTTTAACTCGGCCCGTGAGGAGGGTTTGTCCCGTTGCTATCACCTTAACAACAAAGCAGTCGTGTGAGAAAATAAGAAAAGCCTTATTATCTTGACACAACTTAGAATAGATAAGATATTCCTTGATATTCTAGGAACATGAAGCACATCTTTAAACGTCAGTGAATGCAAAGTAAAGGTACCTGTATTGGCGATTGGTAGGGCAGAGTCGTCCCCGATTAGGAGGTCATCAAGGCCGGAGTATGGAGAGTGAAGAGCAAGGGTATCCAGATCATAGGTGACATGATGACTTGCCCCGCTATCCAGGAGGATATTCGGGTTTGGAGCCACGGAGCTTGTTGTCGCGTGTGGGCCTGCGATGGATTCTGGTGGTGACGGTTGTTGGGTGGGGCAGGAAAGATTATATTTGGAAACAATTTCCGAAATATTGAGCAGTGAGCGATGACGTGGCCCGTTTCGCGGCACCATTGGCACCTTCCTTTGAACGGGCGCGGGTTGAATTGGGTGGTTGGTTGAGCAGTGTTGATGGCGGTGGTGGTTTGGTTGTAGCCTGAGTTGGAAGATCGGTTGTGGGAGCGATTTTGATTGGCGTGCCGATAAGCAGGGTTGGCGGTTGGGGTGAAGTGATTGGTTGTTGGCTGGTGTTGGAGAAGCATCTCGTGTTGGAGTAGCATCTCGTGTAGAGCCTCAAAACTGATGGGTGTGTCGCGGTTTCGCACTTGGTCAATGACAGATTTATAGAGTTCATAGTCAAAGCCATTAAGGACTTGTGAAATTACGTCTTCGGGATCAAGGATTTTGCCCATAAGAGCCTATTGATCCACGCATGCTTTTATCGAGTGAATGTACTCGTTAATGGATTGATCTGTGTTTTTAGAAATTGAGTCAAATTTGGTTTTGATTTGTTGTATATGTATGCGCGATGGGTTTGCATAGGTTTGTGCCAAGATATCCCAGGCTTCTTTAGCGGTTTTGGCCCAGACTATCAAGGTTTGAAGGGCAGAGGGTGAGGGTGCCCATGAGGGCACCTAGGACGAGACCGTCTTGTTTTAGCCAAGACATGTAGGCTGGGTTTGGGATCTCCTGCTCGTTGGCGTCAACTGTGGTGGCAGCAGGGGTAGGTTCTGAACCATCTAGGAATCCAAAGAGGCTCAACCCATAAAGTATATGGGTAAGTTGGAACCTCCAGGACGTATAGTTGAGGGGTGTCAATTTTATAACGTGATTGAGGTTCGGGGCCGTGAGTGGTTTGGCCGCGTCATGGGGGTTAGGGATGTTGGTTTCGGTGGTGTTGTTAGTCATGGTGGACGTCTGGTTGCTGATGTGGTGTTTGCTGCGCTTAAATTGATGGCGTTTGGGACGAAGGAGGTTGGATCGATCTAGACGCGCTCTGATACCATATAAAACAAGGATTGTATGAATTGTTGTTATATTAAATTCTGAAATGATGTACACTATTTATAAGAAGTTTGTACATCTAATTTAGGAGAGAAGCTATGCTAATTGATTTAGAAAATAATCTATTGCTATAATTACAAGATGTAATTGCTTGATTGCAGGGATTAATATCACAGAATATATGTTGCTATTCTTGAGTTGTTGATGTAATATTTGCTGCTTGTGTAGTATTGGATATATTGTTAATAGAATCAGGGGCGAATCTAGGATTCAAAATATGGGGTAGCGAAAAAAATTTAAGGTTTTTTTTTTCTCTTTTATAGAAAATTTTAAAATAAAAATTCATTTTTGTTTAACAAACGACTCATGATTGATGTGGTTACTGAAAATTAAACCTCATATCGTAGAACGTTAATTAAATAATTAGTATAATACCGACCATTTACTTTTATGTGAGGGATTTTAGTACTCGTAGCTATTAAATCTAAATAACAAAATTATGTAATATACTCCGTATATGGTATTCCTAGTACGGAGTAAAATATATACGAAGTAGCATATAAATTAATTAAATCGACGTGTCTTCCTAAAAAAAATGAAAATTTTACCTAAATACAGAAAATATTATATTCTGTATTAAATAGCATGAAGTATACATTTCTGTCGAATTTTCACCCAAAAATAAGATAGAAATAATTACAAACGTTAAAAGATACAAACAATAAAACAGTCAGTATTGGGGTTTGAACCTTAGACAATCAACACATCTACCCACCACTTTACCACTAGGCCAAAGCATTTCATTGTTATTTTTATGCATGTTATTATATTATTCTATACTTAGTTATATTTTGGGTAGCACAAACTCATCTTCTTCATTGAATTTTCCGGGCTTGGGGTAGCGTCCGCTACCCCTTGCTACTCATTAAATTCGCCCCTGAATAGAATGCTCCGGTATCGGGTGGACCTCAACCTTGAAAACCCGGCCCGCACATATGTTACTCCCAACTCTAGCCAGCACCCCCGCTTGTACCTCTTAATATCCAACTTTGACCTCACTGTACCCGTCCCCACCATCACGTGGTCACACTTTGTAAAGACCCACTCGTAAAAGTCTAGGGACATGTTGTCTCCCACGTACATCACAACAAGGTCGTCATTGTACTCCATCTTGTCCTTGAGTAGGCGGATCCTCTTCTGAAATTCAATGGCATACTCGTAATTCCCGACCTTGATGGACTTGGCCACCTTGTTGTGGGCCCCATTGACGCCCACCCCGACGTCTACCTAGAGCGAGCTCCTAGCCCCATCAACGAGGTAGTTGACGACGTAGGGCCTGCCGCAGTGGGAAGGGAAGAGGAGGTCAATGACGAGGTCAAGGAGGAGGTGGGCTCGGCAGAGTGGGTTCGGTCTCGGAGGCGGGAGTTGAGGACCTTGCGGTGGATGATAAACTAATTGTACACGGTACACCTATCAAAAAAGATAACCAACTTAGTCTAACTAAAAGTATGGCTATCGTATCCACAGGAAGACAAATAAATTATACTCGCAATTAAAGTCTATCTAACTAACTGAATTAGGGGTTTGTAATTGGGTTAACTAAACTAAAGTAGTGAAGAAAATAGGAATAAAAGAGAAGAATAAAATAAGGTGATAAAGATGAATATAATAGGGAGAAAACTAGGATCGTCGGTTCACCATGAATTTCCTATGGTCACAGTCTAGGTCACAGGTCTATCACAGATATTGCTCTAAGGGGTAGTGAAAAGGTCCTTCCGGTCTGCTATTCACCCTCGAATGCTTTTAACGGCTTCCGATCTTTTTAGAGCAAACTAATGTGTTATAGCGGGTCTAACTCTTACCAGGATTCCGATCTTAGATTCGAGTTTACCAATTCAATTAATCAATTACGTTGACTTAATCAATCAATTTCAATTAAATGCTACAATTAACAACTCAGACGCAATAACATTAACAGATCTATAAACTATTTAGCAACCATATTCAATTCACCGATCCCCTAAATCCTAGAAAGGGAAATTAGCTACTCTTGGAGAAATTTACGACAACAATAATAAAGATGATAACTAGATTAAACATATCTAATAGATCTAATTTAAAGAGAAATAAGCGTAAATGAATTAATATGATTAATAAAGAACGAATTAAGAAATAAGGGAAGAACAAATAGAAAATTAGATTATTGAGTTTAAGGAAGAGTAGTAAAAGAGTTTAGAAATTCTAGTTCTAAAAGTTGAGGGTAGAGAGAAATCTAAAAAGTAGTCTAAAGAGAATTAAAAGCATGAGAAAGAAGTATAAAATTCTAGTCTAATCCTTTATTTATTAAAACAGAGACCAAGGAAGCTGAGGTGGCGCAGCTCATTGGTCTCCATTCTGAAATACTCAACCCACGTTAATTCAGAGTTATTTTAGGCAATTACACAAAATCTTCCTAATCAAGCTATCTTCCTAATCAAGCTATAATATGTTGCATTCAACGTCTTCGGCTGGACAATCCCTCTTCACAATCTCGTCTCCGCACTGAATTAACTTGGACATTATACCACCTAAATTAATCCTTGATTCAAAATAGAAATCCCTAATGCATCTATTATCGTACCGTATCCTTTAATATTTGCAAACATTTTTCCTGATGCGACCTTTTTTTTTAAAAAACATTCTGTTCATTTCAGATGCTATTTTGTCCGTCAATTTTTATATATTGATAATTAATTTGACACATAGGTTCTGATAATGTTACTTGAAACAATATGGATTCTTTTATACATACTGAAATTTTAACCAAAAACTAAACTAATATATTTATCGGATATTATATTTTTATTTTACAGAGTATGACCTGATGTTAGAAAATAAATCCATACCCCCAATAACTTAACTTGATATAGAACTGAATCTTTTAAATAAAAAATCACTCAATCCACTTATTTTCATCAATACTGAATGTATATTCATTTATAAATATTAAAAGATACATCTACCAGAATAATGTGGATATATATATATATCCATTTATCATTATAGTATTCATAATAATCTTCAAAAAATTATGTTACTTGAAACAGTCTGGATTCTTTTATACTGAAATTTTAACCGAAAAGTAAACTAACATTTACTGGATATTATATTTTTATTTTACAGAATATGGCCTCAGGTTAGAAAATAATCTATACCCCCAATAACTTAACTTGATATGGAACTGAATCTTTTGAATAAAAAATTACTCAATCCACTTACTTTCATCAATACTTTTGGACATGACATAGGACCACCCCGACGCGGCCACGCGCGGGTTTGTGGAGGCGAATGAATCTCCATAAGAGAATGGATCGAATTGAAATTTAAATCGAAGTGGAGTCGCCACCGAACTTTGTGGCAGTTCGGGCCCATTCGAACCCACTCTATGTCGTAGTGGGCCGTGTACAAAATACGACCCATTTCCGATGTCAGAGTTTATTGGGCTCGTCCCTTTGCATTGGGATACCGATACCATCACTACCGGTTATCGTGTATTGAATGACTCTCGTGCGCGAACGGTTTCGGGCATCCGGAAACCGAGGTTCCGAGTAAGGGGTGAGGGTACGTGTTGGGAAGCCCACTAAGGACACCCAACCCCACCCGCACGTTAGCGGCCTCTACTAAGATATCGAATGACTTTCTAATACGCGTGTTAGTAGTTCGGTGAAAATGCTATGCAAACATTGTTTTCACTAATCATGCGAGAAATTGAATGGGTTTCTATGTCAATTTAATGCAACTAATTCTAATGTCGAAGTTAAATTTAGCATGTGAGTTCATTTTAGTACAATAAAATAAACAAAAATAAATTGACAAGAAAATAACAAACTTGTTAGTAACGACATAACGATAATAACAGTTTGCGAATAATGTAGTATGATGCATGGTTTTGAAAAAAATAGTAGGTCACGTGATGGATTAACACGTGTTGACCGTCAAGGAAAAAAATATATCGAGATCTAAAAAAATATTTTGTCTAAAAAAAACGATGTTCGAAGAATAATAAAAAAAGAGCGAAATTATTTTCTTCGGAAAATTGATGATTTTATTAAATCGCGTACAAATATTGCGTAATTTGCACTCGACTTAATATTTTTGATATTCGTCGTATTCAATATTCGATTATGAAATCGATATTAAATACTTGGAATAATTTATACTCGATTTTAATTTTGATGCTCGTCATATCCCATATCCGATTATTGAATCGGTATGAAATACTAGAGCGAAAACTTGAAGAAAATAATATAAGTCGTTTTAAATTAACTAGCACGATATAAATTTTCTCCGCGTTTATTAATGTCGTAACTAATTCAATTGAATTAGAGGACATCTATATTAGCATCAACGAAAATCGTGTTAATTAATTTATTTGACTAAATCATTAGATTCGATATCGAATTATGGAATTGGTATCGAATCTAATAGATCTATACATGAAATAAAAACTCGACTTGATTCCCTCCGCTTCCCGACATCATAATTAATTCTTGCGAATTGTTTGATGTCGGATCCGCATCAACGGGTTTCGACCCTTATTAAAAAAACACTTGTTTTGAAAGTAGTTTGTAATTGGTGAAAATATGCGATCGGATGATAACGATGCGAACAAAATAAAAAGAAATATTGTTTAAGTTGACTTGCTTCAATAATCAAGTGATCGGGGTGATGGGATAAGCGACCGGCAACGCTGAGTGCAGTACTCTTGTATATTTGGGTTTCCTTATCCCACCATCACTCACATTTTACACAAATGCACAAGTATTTTAATGCTTTTAATACTAGTGATATTAACGATATTAGGACGCGACATCGAAATATAAAAAAGTAAAAAAAATTACAACTATGACGACGAACGACGCGAGAGAGAAAGAGAAGAGAGAAAAGACGGGATTTTGCACCCTCAACCTACATGTTCTTGTTCTTGGACGGGTCTCGTAGTTGTGGCTTGCACGGGAGTATCGAGATGTAGGTTAGGTTGTGGTGGTTAGGGTTCGAATTCCTAAACGCTAGGGTTAGGGTTTGAATGTGTGTAGATTAGTATAGAATGTGATTGAATTAGGGTTTCAAAAGATGATATGTGTAAAAGTTAGGGTTGTAAAAGTTGTCTTGGTGTGTGTGAACGAAGGTGTATATATAGGCCAAGCTATGCATTTTGGTGTCTAGGGTTTAGAGCCATGACGGACTTGATCCGATGGCCCGTCTGAAGGTGGACCGTGGGTTTGCTTTTGAGTTGGACTTTTTGATGTTTGTGTGGCTGTTTTTTGTGTGTCTCGGAAACGACTTGGACCGGGGTTGACCCAATCGCTAAAAGTCGATTTTATTTCCGGTGCCGGTTTTGACCCAAATTAGTCTTGTTTGACTAGAAACGACCCACTAGGCCTGAATTTGAGGTCAGTTTTGTGAGATTTATACTCCATAAGTGCTTAAGCCAACAACTAATGATTTTGAGCCCATATCCGAGCGCGTAGAAACACGTTAGCGTCCGATCATCATCGGGTGTTTTTTGGAAAGTACCATAGACACCTGGCGGTCAAAATGCGGGTGTCTATAATACTGAATGTATATTCATTTATAAATATTAGGAGATACATCTCCCAAAATTATGTGGATATATATATCCATTTATCATTACAGTATTCATAATAATCTTCAAAAAATTATTTTACTTGAAACAGTTTGGGTTCTTTTATACTGAAACTTTAACCAAAAAGTAAACTAATATTTACCAGATATTATATTTCTATTTTACTGCCTCATGTTAGAAAATAAATATATACCCCCAATAACTTAAGTTGATATATAACTGAATCTTTTAAATAAAAAAAACATTCAATCCACTTATTTTCATTAATACTGAATGTATATTCATTTATAAATATTATAAGATACATCTACCAGAATTATGTGGATATATATCCACTTATCATTATAGTATTCATAATAATCTTCAAAAAATTATGTTGCTTGAAACAGTCTGGATTCTTTTATACTGAAATTTTAACCAAAAAGTAAACTAATATTTACCGGATATTATATTTTTATTTTACAGAATATGACCTCATGTTAGAAAATAAATTTATACCCCCAATAACTTAACTTGATATGGAGCTGAATTTTTTAAATAATAAAACACTAAATCCACTTATTTTCATTAATACTGAATGTATATTCATTTATAAATACGTAATTACTTTTTCCTAACGAGCCTTTACTCAATCCAAATGAATTTTTCTATAGTTTTTCTATTATACCCCCATATAAACTTTATCTCTTAGATTGAGATTTAATTACGCTTTTTTCATTTTATTCCATCGATTTAGATAATTGATCGCTTAAAATTCGATTATGTGTTTTAATTCAATCACTAATGAAGTTAAATCCATTATTTATTTACTAAAAGAAAAACATAAAAATAACAAATAACAAAAAAAAAGGAAAACATTAAATAACCAAAAAAAAGAAATTAAAAAAAAAAAAAAAGAAAAATGAAAAAAATGAAAGACCCTGATGACTGACTGCTCCCTTGTCCCTCCCTCCCCTGAGGCCTTGACCGCACCCATGGCCCATCCCCAACCACCCACACCCACCCAGATCCGACCTGACCCCAACCATCCGCCGCCCCACCATCTAACCCAGACCGACCCCAACGACCAACTCAGCCCCTGACCGGCGACCCGCCGCCCCTACCGCTGGCCTCAATCCAGCCGAACCGATCCTGACCACCCGCCGCCCCTACCGCTGGCCCCAACCCAGGCCGAACCGACCCCGACCACCGATCTCAGAAAATGACTGTGAACGCTTCCGATATTTGTGGTGGTTTATGGGTGGTTGAATTTGAGGTTTATTTAGAGAGAGAAAAACAAGAACAATTGATGGGACTCATGGGAGAGATGAAATGACAGGGATAAAACGGTAAAATGTCGTTAGGATTGAGTAAAGGCTCGTTAGGAAAAAGCACGACCCTATAAATATTATAAGATACATCTACCAGAATTATGTGGATATATATCCATTTATCATTATTGTATTCATAATAATCTTCAAAAAATTATGTTACTTGAAACAGTCTGAATTCTTTTATACTGAAATTTTAATCGAAAAGTAAACTAATATTTACCGGATATTGTATTTTTATTTTACAGAATATGATCTCATGTTAGAAAATAAATCTATACCCCCAATAACTTAACTTGATATGGAACCAAATCTTTTAAATAAAAAAACACTCAATCCACTTATTTTCATCAATACTGAATGTATATTCATTTACAAATATTATAAGATACATCTACCAGAATTATGTGGATATATATATATATATATATCCATTTATCATTATAGTATTCATAATAATGTTCAAAAAATTATGTTACTTGAAACAGTCTTGATTCTTTTATACTGAAATTTTAATCGAAAAGTAAACTAATATTTACCGGATATTATATTTTTATTTTACAGAATATGGCCTCATGTTAGAAAATAAATCTATACCCCCAATAACTTAACTTGATATGGAACTGAATCTTTTAAATAAAAAAACACTAAATCCACTTATTCTCATCAATACTGAATGTATATTCATTTATAAATATTATAAGATACATCTACCAGAATCATTGTGCAAAATCTTGATGATGATGGTTTCGTGATGAATTCTGGTGACATTGATTGATTAAGTGCGTTGGTAGAATAAGTGAGATGATAAGAAGTTAGATGAAATTCCTAATTTGTTGTCTTGACTTATGAAATAATTTTTTAGTCCAGCAATTGCTTGTATGATTTTGCTTCTTTTTGTCGATACGGATTATTGAACAATATAAACTTCCTTCGGTAATTTGAGACGGAATAAGTTATATCGAGTAATTTTTGCTTTATTAAAATGAATTAGTAATTGTTAAGCCTAATGTAGTCAATATAATAATTTTGCTCACGTAATTGTTAAGCCTAATTTTTGCTCACAAATTTGTCAAATTTTTGAAAAAACCACTCGATTGTACAGTGATCTCTATCAATTTTAGCTACTACAATCTCACAACAACTAAAGTGAAAACGTTGTCTACTACACAAAAAAAAAATCATTAGCACACAAGTTAAGTTTTTGTAGTTTAATATTCCACTAATAAAATATTAAAATTGAAAATTATCACCCGTAGCAGATCATTCGTCGAGATGATATTAATTTGTATTTATCGTGAAAATGAAAAACACAACACAGCATGAAACTAAAATAAATTCCACAAAAATAGTAGAGGGACTTACGTAAACACAAAAAACCGCCCCAACCCGTGAATTTTCACGGGCCACTACACTAGTAGTTTCTTAAATACTAAGCTAAAAAAAAGCCCAAAAGTCTTCCTAATACTAAGCATCTAATTAGGAAAGCGTCTGTCTTCGTCCTGTCTCAAGAATAGTCGGTTGACTGATTACTGCGTCTCAGCATTGCGCGCTCAACTTCAAACGCTTGCCATTTCTTTGTTACTTCTTTAAATCAGGCATGTGACATACCGTTGGAAAGCTAAGAGAAACGCAAGTTGAATTAGCTCAATTCGAGTTGTAGAACTAAAGATATTTAAGTTTTGATTTGACCCGTTTGAAAACGATCATTCTCTTTTCTTATTTTGCATAAGATTTCATCTTTAAGCACGAGTTTTGCCTTGTTTATGCGTCCACGAGTCCATGTCCTATATAAAATGCAACATGACCACAAAGTATCAAATTTGAGGGAAAATAGTAGACAATGCTACTCGATATGCATGGAAATACGTGCCCAAAAAACCGAATATCATATATAAATCGCACGCATCAGTGGGTCATGGCGATGAAATCAGAAGAGAGTAGGGTCTTGCCGAAGTCGATGATGAGGTTGGAGGGGTATCGCGATGATGCGAATGCTGGTGACCTCACAGTTGATGAGAGTGCGTGGGATTGAGAACTTCTCGAGCATGCAAAGGGGAATGGCGTCGTCGCAGGACTTGGTGGAGGTGGGGGTGCGTTCGAATAAGAAGGTGCCCATGTCGCCTGTAGCTAAAAATTCTGCAGCGGAGGACCCCGCTGAGCTACTCCTTATAATGGCGGTGCGTAACATTTGACTCGGGAAGGGATAATTGGTAGTGGAGCAACAGGTGATGGTGAGCTTGCAGATATGGCTACATTTAGGAACAGATTGGTGGTGATGGTGGAGGATTTGAGTAAGAGAAAATGTTGTCATTGTTTAGTTTTGAGAGAGTGTGCTTACTACGTAGTGGAGATATTACTGATTTTATGATTAGCTAAATAATGGCAACATATGAACATATCATAACCGAAAATGTTTTAGTCCAATGCCTAAAACAGAGAGTCTAGATTTGATATTATATCTTATTTATTGTAATGCGATCAAGGGAAACATGAGGAACAAATACAATTAAGAAATTTGGTGAGATTAGAGAGCATGCAGTAATAATTAAGGTAAAGTATGGATGTTGAAGTTGAGATTGATTATTAATTTATGTAGTGTACTAGTACGCAAAAATAAAACAAGAGGATTGATTCCTTCTGAATTCACAATAAAAGGAAGAGGTGGTGGGTGCTATCAGACTAGGTTATGGAGTTATGGACTCACATTAAGTCTTCTAGTGGCTGGTGTTGGTTGTAAAGGCTTGAAAAGCCATCTCGGGCTCAGTTTTACTGATTTGGGCTTTTTTTTTGTGTGGACTGTCCAGATACATCTGTCCCAATTCATCTCCTTTGACAGTCAAATTTGACTGTTACAATATCCCTCCTCTTCATTGCAGATTTTAGCCATTGAAGATCATATTTAAGACCCCTCTTAATGGCGATTTTGGCTCCTCTTGGGCTATTCTATGTGTATAAATAGAGCTCTAGTGTTTGCCTCTATACACAAAAAAAATACATATCAATCTCTCCTCTCCTCTCCATATTCTTTACTCTTTCTGGGTTAAGTTTGTGCTGTTCCAAAGCTCTCCGCCTCGAGTGGTCGAGTCAGTGAGCTGCTGTGTTCACCATGGGAAACTACCGGTACTAGTTGATAACCACCTCGGTCGAGCCGCAATAGTTTTTAAGTCAGTGGTGGGTACCACGACACAGCGCTTCCAGTTCAGTTTCCGATCCCGGACTGCCGTTTCTGTCCGATTGCTGCCTCCTGACTTGTCCGTCTGTCCGTGTACCTACTGCCCCTGTTTCGTGTGTGTTGCATAGCCTGTTTGTTTGTTGCTCTAATTTTTGACAGCCAAGTCCAACTTGTCTGATGTTTGCTGCTCCAATTTTTTTGGATGCAAAGTCCAACTTGTCCTCTGCCCTTGGTTTTAATTTGTCGTGTCAGTTTGGTTTTTCTCTCTTCTCTTCTTCATTGTTACACCTTCGTACTAACAATTTGAAAACTATTGTCTTTTCCGTAACAATGTCGATTTTGTCAAAAACTATTCCTGACCTGTCAAAGTTGGAACCCCTTGATGGTAACAATTACAGACGATGGTCACAAAAATTGTTGATGTTTTTTGAGCAATTAGAGGTCGATCATGTTTTGTTTAACGCCCCCCTATTCCAATGTCGATTAACAATGCTGTCGAGGTCACTCCACCTCTAATTTCTTTCATAAATAAAAACGAAGAGTTAGTCAAAAAATATGAGAAGGATAATAAAACGGCTAGATGTCATATACTTAACCATATGACAAATACTCTTTTTGACTTATTTATGGTCCATAAGTCAGCTAAATTTATTTGGGAGTCTTTAGAGAAGAAATATGGGGCTGATGATGCTGGAAAAAAGAAATATGTGGTGGGGCAATGGTTAAATTTCCATATGGTTGACGATAAACCCATTATGGATCAAGTCCATGTTTATGAAAACCTCTGTAGTGATGTTGTTAACGAAGGAATGAAGTTAGATGAAGTTTTCCTAGCTAATTTTGTTAGAAAAATTCCCCCGTTCTTGGAGCGATTATAGAAATCAGTTGAAACACAAAAAGAAGGATTTGTCACTCCAAGAACTAGTTATCCATATGAGAACCGAGGAGGCCAATCGTTTAAAAGACAAATCTCTTAGTTTGTCCCTAAACCCCGTCAAAGCTAATCTCGTTGAAACCGGTGGGTCTTCTAAAGGAGATAAGAATAAGGGAAATAAGGGGAACAAGGGAAACACTAAGGGTGGTGATGGCAAGGATCAAGGGAACAAAAACAAACAAAACCAAGGGAAATACACCAGGGCCGTTCCAAAAATTCAGAAACCAAATACTAATCTGGTGTGCTTTGTATGTGGTCAACCATGTCACAAAGCTTACCAATGCCCTCAGAAAAAGGGTGGTCATGCTGGTCAAGCTAACCTTGCTGAAACAGACGACATCATTGCAGCTGTCGTGGTTGAGGCAAATCTGGTGGCAAATGCTAGTGACTGGATTCTGGATACTGGAGCTTCAAGGCATCTCTGTGCTAACAAGGAGCTGTTCGCCGAGTTTGAAGCTGTAGATGATGGTGAATGTGTCTACATGGGTAACTCCTTCTCCGCTGTTGTCACTGGAAAAGGCAAGGTGTTTCTTAAACTTACCTCAGGGAAGACTCTTGCCCTTAGTAATGTTTTGTATGTTCCTTCGTTGCGTAGAAACCTAGTGTCTGGTGCCTTACTTAACAAAGTTGGTGTGAAACTTGTTTTTGAGGCTGACAAGGTTGTAATGTCTCGCAATGGAGACTTCGTGGGCAAGGGCTATCTTAGTGGGGGTTTGTTTGTTTTGAACATTGATGTTTCTACCATTGATAATAAAGCTTCTTCTTCTGTTTATATCGCTGAGTCTATTGATGTGTGGCATGGTAGACTAGGTCATGTGAATGTTGAGTCTATTAAAAAACTCAAATCAATGTCGCTCATCCCGTCTTTATCCTCAGAAGTGTTTACTAAATGTTCTAGTTGTGTTGAGGCTAAATTTGTCAAGAAGCCAAATAAACCTATTAAAACTAGACATACAGACCGTCTAGAATTAATTCACACTGACCTAGCAGATTTTAAATGCACTATGAGCAGAGGAGGCAAACATTACTATGTCACTTTTATAGATGATTGTTCTAGGTACACTAAAGTGTATTTACTTACACATAAAAGTGAAGCTGAGGACATGTTTGTTAAGTTTAAAAACGAGGTAGAAAATCAACTTGATAAGAAGATTAAAAGAGTTAGGTCCGATAGGGGTGGTGAATATGGCTCTAATTATCTAATAGACTTTTGTGAGAAATATGGTCTAATTCATGAGAAAAGTCCACCTTACACACCCCAATCAAATGGAGTAGCTGAACGTAAAAACAGAACTTTAAAGGAAATGATGAATGTCATTCTTTTAAGTTCTAGCCTTCCCGATGATATGTGGGGGGAAGCGGTTTTGTCTGCATGTCACATTCTTAATAGGGTACCTCATAAGAAATTAGACAAGACACCCTACGAGTTATGGAAGGGTTATGCTCCCAACCTTAGTTTCCTGAGAGTGTGGGGGTGTTTAGCTAAAGTAGGTTTACCTAATTTTAGGAAACCCACTATAGGACCAAAAACCTATGATTGCGTTTTCATTGGATATGCTCAAAATAGTGATGCATATAGATTTATGTCTTTAAGTGATCGATCTATTTCTGAAGCTAGAGACGCTGAATTTTTTGAGCATGTTTTCCCATTAAAGAAAGATGTTGCATCATTGCCTGAATTGTCTGAATTGCCTGTTAATCCTGCTGATAGTTCCATGCATGCTAGGAGTAGTACCTCTGTTGATCATGATGTCAAACCTAGAAGGAGTAAAAGGCCTAGAATTGAGAAAGATTTCGGCGATGATTTTATTACAACTTTCTTAACTGAAAATGCATGTGATTTTTGCACGAGTGATGAGTTTGTTTATGCCTTTTTAATGGAAGAAGATCCAAAAACCTATAATGAGGCTATGAGGTCTATTGATGCTAACTTTTGGAAAGAGGCCATTAAAAGTGAACTAGACTCTATTGTTTCAAATCAAACATGGGAGTTAATTGATTTACCTAAAGGGTGTAAGCCAATTTCCAGTAAATGGTTATTTAAAAAGAAACTTAGACCCGACGGTACAATAGAAAGGTTCAAGGCTAGACTTGTGGTAAGAGGGTTTACACAAAAGAAAGATATTGATTACTTTGATACTTACTCACCTGTGACCAAAATTTCCACCATTAGAACTCTAATCGCTTTAGCTGCTATTCATAATCTTGTGATACATCAGATGGATGTAAAAACAGCTTTTTTGAATGGAGACTTAAAGGAAGAGATCTATATGTAATATGTCACAACCCGAGGGGTTTGTGGTTAAAGGTCAAGAGAGTAAAGTGTGTAGACTAAGAAAATCACTTTACGGTCTGAAGCAAGCACCCAAACAGTGGTACGAAAAATTTCATAACACCTTCTTTAAAGATGGCTACATTACCAATAATTCTGATTCATGTGTGTATTCAAAGATGTTTGGATCAGATTGTGTGATTATTTGCCTGTATGTTGATGACATGTTAATAATTGGAAATAATTTATTTGTCGTAAATAAAACCAAACAGTTCTTGTCATCACAGTTTGAGATGAAAGATTTAGGGAAAGCTGACATTATCCTGGGAGTTAAGATTATCCAAAACTCAAATAGAATCGCCCTAAGTCAGTCTCATTTTGTGGAAAAGGTGTTAAGAAAATTTGACCACTTTGATGTTGAGCCTGTTAAAACTCCCTATGATCCCAGTGTTCACCTGTGTAAAAACTTGGGCGAAAGTGTCTCCCAATAAGTATACGCTAAAATCATAGGAAGTGTGATGTTTTTCATGAACTGCACTCGACCTGATATTGCTTATGCTGTAAGTAGGCTCAGTAGATATACTCATAACCCCAATAGTGAACATTGGACTGCTTTGAGTCGTTTACTGCGATATCTGAAAGGTACTAGTGATTTATGCCTGCATTATGGTACGTACCCTGCTGTGTTAGAAGGTTACAGTGATGCTAATTGAATCAACAGTAATCCAAAAATCAGTTCGACTAGTGGTTATGTGTTTACCATAGGTGGAGGTGCTATCTCGTGGAAGTCTTCAAAGCAGACTTGTATAACAACCTCCACTATGGAATCTGAGTTTATTGCTCTTGAGTTGGCAGGACAAGAGGCAGATTGGTTGAGAAACTTGCTAGCTGACATGCCGTTGTGTGGGGGACAGATAGCACCAGTCTCCTTGCATTGTGATTCACAAGCAACAATTGGTGTTGCTAAGAATGATGTCTACAATGGCAAGAAAAGACATATTCGAATCAGGCATGGAGTGGTTAAACAATTCCTGAAAAATGGAGTAATTGCCGTGGACTATGTGAGGTCCGAAAGCAACCTTGCCGATCTTTTTACAAAAGGATTGCCACGGAGAGTAGTCCGTGAATTGTCGAGGGGAATGGGACTTAGGTTCTTAAGTCAAAGCAGTGTATGATTTGACATGAACCAAAGAACTATTCCTATGGCATTTAATCCATAGCCTTTATGGTGGTGCTGGTTGAGAAGCACTTGATGGATTTGTGACTTTGTTTTACAGGATGGACTCCTACGTCCTTAATGGTTCTAGTAAGAAGTGCTATTGAGAAGCACTTAAACCACCTATACGAGTGAGATGGTTTGGCCGCCGTCTATGTTAGACTTGAAAAAGTCTCAACTAAAACACTTGTTATACCGAGGTAAACGCATGGCCATGAAAAGCGTTGCACATTGAAATCACGGAACAAGCATGATTTGAAGGTATGATATGTGTTATGAGGGTCTCAGCCGAAAATCAGTAAGGAATTCAAATCGAAAGATATTCTCTTATTTGAAAGTAAGTTGTTGCCTCATTTTCACTAATGTGTCAATTCAAGTCGAAAGACATTGATACCTAAGTATCTTCCTTAACCCAGAATTTTTCTCTTGTCTTTCCTTCGCCTTTGTGGGGGATTGTTGGTTGTAAAGGCTTGAAAAGCCATCTCGGGCTCGGTTTTACTGATTTGGGCTTTTTTTGTGTGGACTGTCCAGATACATCTGTCCCGCTTCATCTCCTTTGACAGTCAAATTTGACTGTTACAATATCCCTCCTCTTCATTGCAGATTTTAGCCATTGAAGATCATATTTAAGACCCCTCTTAATGGCGATTTTGGCTCCTCTTGGGCTATTCTATGTGTATAAATAGAGCTCTAGTGTTTGCCTCTATACACAAAAAAAAATACACATATCAATCTCTCCTCTCCTCTATATATTCTTTACTCTATCTGGCTTAAGTTTGTGCTGTTCCAAAGCTCTCCGCCTCGAGTGGTCGAGTCAGTGAGCTGCTGTGTTCACCTTGGGAAACTACCGGTACTAGTCGATAACCACCTCGGTCGAGCCGCAATAGTTTTCAAGTCAGTGGTGGGTACCACGACACAACGCTTCCAGTTCAGTTTCCGATCTCGGACTGTCGTTTCTGTCCGATTGCTGCCTCCTGACTTGTCCGTCTGTTCGTGTACCTGCTGCCCCTGTTTCGTGTGTGTTGCATAGCCTGTTTGTTTGTTGCTCTAATTTTTGACAGCCAAGTCCAACTTGTCTGCTGTTTGCCGCTCCAATTTTTTTGGATGCAAAGTCCAACTTGTCCTCTGCCCTTGGTTTTAATTTGTCGTGTCAGTTTGGTTTTTCTCTCTTCTCTTCTTCATTGTTACACCTTCGTACTAACAGCTGGTGCCTGGTGGAAAAAAGATAAATGATTGACATTCCACTTATTTTTGGGATACTGAAGGAAAACAAAAGACGATTAAAAAATGGCGTCGCTTGTGTTTGAATAGGGGACCTTCAATGTGTTAGACTTACATGATTACCAACTTTTTTCTCTATATTTTATAGTAACGACAATTAAAAAAATCTATGGATTCTAGATGCCACGACCCACATTTCATCAAGCATTCCCAGGTGAATCAAACATTGTGACACAAAATCATGCAATGACGATGTTCCCGTGGTCAAAATCAGTTATCCATCATCCTAAGGTGAGATTTCACCATAAAATAACAAGTAGTACTAATTAACTCAGGATCAAAGGTAAGAACATGCTAATTAATAAAGCTGAGTATCCACCAAAGCTTGCAGGCTGAGAGGACGACACATGTCGGCCACCGGCTTCCCTGACCATGCTGAATCAGCCAGCAAAAAGTTAGCTGCCTCAGTCGGATTGTACAGGTCCCACCATATATGCTTCGATGTGTCAGTACAAGCCATTGACATTGACTGACATCCACTTGCCGCCCCTCGCCAACCTCTTCCGCAACATGTTCCCTTTGCATCCTCAAATCCTACCACACCATAACATTCCGTGATATTCATTCACCCCCACAAACTAACCAAATTTGTAAACGAAGTTGTATATAAAGTAGACAAGTTACCATATATATTCGGCCTAGATATAATTTCCATAAGCCCTTGATAAATATCACAGAACACAAAATGAGCATCGGAGGCCTCCGAATTAAGTGCAATAATTTGATCATTTAGCCGCTGATTATAGTGCCTAACAATCTGATTAATCTCATCGACACAAACCCTCAACCTTTTATTACATCTCCTGTTGCGAAAATACCATTCTACTACTGCTCTAGGAGCACACCCTAGAGGTAAAACACCCATAGCCACAACCTTTCTTGCCCCTGCATTGTACAAATTTCTAATGCCATTTGTCGTCTCATTTCCCAATAATTGAGCAAATGCTTGAGAAGAATTATTTAAACTAGGCATAGACGACGCATATTGGAGAAGGAACCTGATGAAGTCCTCTTTTCCCAAGGATACGTAGAAAATTGAGGACTTGACAAGATGGTTTGCCTCGGCCTCCCCTAGCTGTAGTTGTAAGAGTTGGATTGTCTCAAACGATTGCCTTAGTTGTTAGTTTAATGACTGGAAACTTGGACCAAAACGGCTTGGCATGATTGTTGCTCTGATCGACCCGTAATTGAGCCCCTTTAGTATTCCTTCAATTGTACCGTTTTGTTCATAGAATGATGATATTTCTGATAATCCCATTTTCGATGCTGTAGAAAAAAAAGTTTAGATCTTTTTGCAAAAAGATTGAACAAGTTATCTGATCACAACTTCACACTAACAGTACTAATCCTAAACGTAAATTATTGTAACATCAAGAGTGAATAATCACCTAGATCAAAGGCTATTGAAAATAAGAAGATTATGAACAAATTACCCAAGAACCCAAATTGGTAAACTAAAACAAAAAAGTGGGGAAGGAAGAAAATACCAAGAAAATGATGAACAAGAGTGGAATCAGAGGCATTAGAGCAAGGAAACATGGAGACATTACGATGAAGAAGAGGGTAAATGATAAGTGTGGTTTGTAGTGCCTATTTTGTAGTGTTTTGGTCTCATTTCCTTGTAGAATCGCTCCTTGGGAGCGATTTAGGGACTTCTTATGCTTCCTTTAGTTCGTTTCAGGTTCCCGAGACTGATTTGGAAGAGTTGGAGCGATTCCGACTCGATACATACACATTTTGGAGCCAACGAGATAAAGGAACGATGACTTGATGCTTTGGAATCGACCCCGAGACCTTGGGACCCAATCCCGAGCCTCCGAGACCCGATCCCGAGTCCCCAGAATCGATGAGAAGTCCATGTGAAGCAAGGAGGAACCAAAAAGATCATATTGGAGGCCTACAAGACTCATCCCCGACGGGTATGACCTCATCCCGTCCGGGATGAAGTGCACAAAACAAAGAGCCACTGTTTTGGGTCCCTCCCGACCGGGACCAGTCCCGACCGGGACCAGTCCCGATCGAAGTCTTTAGCGCACCCATTTAGGAATGCACCGCGGTATACTGGGACGTCGGTCACAAGTAACCGGCCCGGGCAAAAATTTGGGTTATGCATGAATCATTAAACTAATGCGCGCACACGAATATACGAACGATTTCTCTTCGAGTCTCACCCTAGGAACCCCGATGACATGTGGTACATCAGGTATCCCCAGCGGAGTCGCCAAATTGTGGACATGACGTAGGTCCACCCCGACGCGGCCACGCGCAGGTTTGGGTAGGCGAATGAATCTCGTGGTGAGATTGTTCTCGGGTTCGAAATTTAAGTCAAAATGGAGTCGCCACCGAATTTTGTGGTTATTCGGAACCATTTGAGCCCACTCTATGTCGTCATGGGCTATACACAAAGTACGGCCCACTTCGATTTCAGAGTTTATGGGGCCCGTCCCTTTGCATTGCGATACCGATACCATCTACACCGGTATCGTGTAAAGAATGACTCTCGTGCGCCAACGGTTTCGGGCATCCGGAAACCGAGGTTTTGAGTAAGGGTGAGGGTACGTGTTGGGAAGCCCACTAAGGACACCCAACCCCGCCCGCACAATGGCGGCCTCTACTAAGACATCGTTCGTGTTCGTGTACGCGCGCTAGTAAAACGACTAAATGATATATGCAAACAGCGTTTTCGGCTAAGCATGCGAATTATTGGTTAACTACGTCATTTTAATGCATCTTGATTCACGTCAAAGTGATTTAGCATGTGATGTTCATTTAAGGCAATAAATGGCAAACATCGAAAATAGAAAACACGTAAATAAATTACAAATTACACGGGCGGAATACAACCCGGAATTCACAATACAACGAGCAATAAAATAGAATAATCGAATAGAATATGGTAAACGTTAGCTAGAAACGGACCCGTATATAATAAATATAAACTAGACCGTAAGTTGTGCAAACGGACGAACTTCGATTAAATACACATTATATTGTGTATTAAACGGAGGACGGAGATATGGAACCTAGACGTGGTGCTAGCCCGATCCCGAATCTCGATGCCTTGTCCCGACTTATCACATCGAGGAATAGAGTCTAAATTAATCATGTGTCGGATACGACTAAAGAGTCGTCGACACAAGATTAATAGTGCGAGACCGTCGATCAAAGTCGTTTTAAGTGATAAGATATGCATGAGTTTTGAAAAATAGGATCACGTGATTGACTTTACACGTGTCGACTAAAAGTCGTAAAAAAATGACGAGGCTCAAATGATGATCAAAGCGCTCGGTTTATTTTGAACAAAGGGACACACTCGATCGAGTCATGGCAAGGACTCAATCGAGTGAACCCTTAGAGGAGCTACTGCCCGATTTTTGTAGTGCTACTCGATCGAGTGGCCTTGTGCACTCGATCGAGTGCCCTCTGTACGGGTGTTTAATTTGTGTTTTAAAACGACCCATTCTATAGCTTTTATGTTTTTGAATCGAGATGCAATTACGCTAAATATAAATATTGTCCAATTTATATTAGTTTAAATCTCGATGGCTCGTCATACTCGACATTCGGTTATAGAACCGACATCTAGTATTTAGAGCGAATTTGCAAAATCGAGTTTGATCGAGCTAGAACAAATATCGATCCCTCCGCGTCATAATGTCGTAATCAATCCTTTCGGATCGTGTGACAATTAATTCGGCGTCAATGGGTTTCGTCCTAATCCGATTTGTCAATGATTCTTTAGAATAATATTTTGAAAGAAATGTGGTCGGACATATTTAACGACGAATCTCCACGATCTATTACGTCCTTAAGTGTTTAGGGCGGCGCATCTCGAAGGGCGCCACCTCCAATACGACTTGTAAAGGGATTAAATAGACTTTAGAAGGAATTTGTAATTAAACATATTCGACCCAAAAATTCGACCGTCGTTGCAAACTTAAATCCTCGGCATTTTAATATCGTAATTTGGCCTTAAGGCCTACGATCATTAATTTAGCCTCAACGGACGTTGCTCGGATCGTTTTGAAAATAGTTTTGTTAAATAATTATACGCGGTATTAATATTATAACAAAATGTAAATGACGATAATTAAATGTTAGAGGTTAGAATATGATAAGTAAATGTTAGATGTTAGTTGACATAAAATAAAATGTTAGATTGCGATAAATAAAATGTTAGTAGAAAAATTAAAATGTTAGTAACGAATTAAAAATGTTAGTATTAGTAGTAGTAGTAATAATAATAATAATAATAATAATAATAATAATAATAATAATAATAATAATAATAATAATAATAATAATAATAATATAAACATAAAAATAATAAGAAGAGGGGAGAAAGGATGTCGGGGTTTGAATTACACTCTCAACCTACATGCTTAATGGCCTCGGAAACGAACTCGTAATAGCGACGGGGGCGCGGGAGTGTCGAGATATGTAGGGTGAGTTATGGTGTGTGTCTTTGACGAGTTTTGATCTCGGGATTTTGAATATGTATGTGTGTGTATGTGTATGAGTGCCTAGAACTCAAGGTGATGAAGGTTTAAGATGTGTAAGGTTGAATGAGGATTGAAAGGGTTGGAAAAACCTTGTTTTGAAGGTGGTAAAAGGTTGAAAAGAGTTGTCAAATGTGTTGGGGTGATGGGGTATTTATAGGGAAATACCCCGGTTCAGGGTTACTCGATCGAGTGGCGCGGGTGCACTCGACCGAGTGCCCGGTCTGGGTCTGGATCGGCCGGTTTATGGCCTTACTCGACCGAGTGGATGTGAGCCACTCGATCGAGTGAGTGTGAATGGAGGGAGTGTAAATAGGGCATGATTTGTTGCCTTTTTTGAATGAGATTTGTTTGTTCGACAAGCTTCTAGAAGCGAACTTGGCTGTTTTTTGTGTCGGATTCGTCTTTGACCGGGTTTTGACCCGGTCGCCAAAAGACGGTTTTATTTCCTGTGTCGGTTTTGACCCAAATTAATCTCATTTTATTGGAAACGACCCACTGGGCCTGGATTTGAAGTCGGTTTTGAGAGATTTGCACTCCGCTAAATGCCCACGTCGGATACTATTGATTCCGAGTCTGTATTCGAGCGTATTAAGTCACGTTTACGTCCGATCATCATTGGGTGTTTTGTCGGAAGCTGCTATAGACACTAGCAGGCAAAATGCGGGTGTCTACAGTAATTGACAATATGTAATTGACTCTTACTATATGTAACTTAATTACTTAAAGTGTTTAATTATTTTAATAATTTATTTTGTAACTTTAATCATTTATTGTGTAACTTCAATCACATTTTGTGTAACTTTAGTAATTTATTTAATAAGTTATTTAGTAAGTTTAATATAATAATGAGTAAAATTAACAAAATATTGAATAACTTTGAACAATAATATAGTACATATTTTGGTTGACCATAATCAGCCATGGAAAAACTAGTGATAATTCTATAATCAATACACTCATTTTTTCTCTTCTATTTAGGCAATTACTATTGGGGAGAAGAAACTCCTTAAATGCTAGGTTTTTATTTTTTTTATTTTTTTTTATTTTTTTATTTTGCATTTAACATTCCCCACTATACATCAAATCTTGGCCCTTCATTTATTATAATTCAAGGGTAAACATGAGAACTTATGCACTTAAAAATATTAGTGACCTTATGAGAACTCCACTATATATATATATATATATAGAGATAGATAGATAGAGAGAGAGAGAGAGAGGTAGGTTCAAATAAGGGCAACAACAATTTTAAGGGCATAAGGTCAAGTGTTAAAATTACACAAAAAGTGGTTAAAGTTACACGAGATGAGTGATAAAGTTGCACTTTATCACTTGAAGTGATAAAAGAGTTGAATGTTATAGTTACATATCAATTTTAAACAAATGCAACTTTATTGTATGTCATCTGTAACTTTAATATACACTACTGAAATATGTTGCCCTTATTTGAACCTACCCCTCTCTCTCTCTCTCTCTATATATATATATATATATATATATATTATATAGAAGTAGGATCTTTTACCCCTTATTTATTTTGCTACAATTTACCTACGTATACCAGCCATTAGATCTCACTAAATCAATGGATGATATTAAATTTTGAGATAATGTAAAACCCTGTTTTTTTGCAACTTCCACCTCTTGTTTCCTTTCTTTACGTTTATTTAATCCTTTCATTTTAAAGTTTCAATTTTTCAACCCCTCAATTTCGCTCCTCAATTTTCCATCAAAATCAGTTTGTACTCAAGATTAAACTTTTAGGTTAAGTTAATTTCAATCTTTAACTATTTAATATCTTCTTTTTCACATTATGTTTGTTGATTTTTATTTTCAATTTTATCGATTTCAATATAGTAATTTTGTTCAATTTTCACATAATCTTGTTAATTTTGGTATTGTTATTGTTAGTGATTTAGAAATAATTCGATTTTTGGATTAATTGTTAGGGCTTTTACGTTATTCCACACGTTTTGATACATTATTTGAGTAATTTTTATAATTTTGGTTATAAGATTGAAAATCGAAATTACGAATATTACAATACTTGAAAATGAATTGTTGATTATACGTTTAGAATTACCCAGAATTCTAGGGTTTATTTCGTTTTGTTATATCCCTAGAATTTCTTTATTGTGGGTTTATGATGTATAGTAATATTTTTTTTTCAATTTTTACATATATCTGGCTAATTTTGATGTTGATATTTTTAGAGATCTAGTTTAATTTCATTTGATTTTTTGAGTGATTTATGATTTATGTGTTATTTTAGATGTTTTGATACATTATTTGAATAATTTCTATATTTTGCTTAAAAGATTGAAAGTCGAAATTATGAATATTGCAATACTTGAATATGAGTAATAAAATGCTTGAATATGAACATTGAAATAACTACATATTATTTCAGAGTATAAATTTTGTGTTTTGATATATTATTATGTATTTGAAATTCCCAGTTATTTTATTATGTTGTTTCAGTTATTGTAATACATGTACGTTATTATTGTATTTCAATTTTTCGTAGTTATTGCTCTCTTATGACAAAACATGCTTTTATTTCTCTAAATATTCAATTATTTTAGAGTGTTGTTACAGTTATTCTAATACTTATAGTTGATTATTATATTTGATTACTTTTTTTTCTCATTCAGTGAGGTGCAGAAAAGCTAATTGGAACTCATCCACTTTTCAAAAATAATTGAGTTTCTACATTGGAATAACTACATAAAGTCACATAACATTATTCTAAAATTGATTATTTCGAGTTCATCTCAATACAATAATAAGAGTTATTCATTACAATAACTAAGTTTCTACATTAGAATAACTACGTAAAATCAGATAACATTATTAATATTCCAAAATTAATTAAATTTGAATTTCATCCCAATATAATACAGTAACACGAATTATTCAATACAATAACTGAGTTTCTACGCTGGAATAATTGCGTATTTACATTGAAATAAATACTTATAACCTGATAACATTAATTGAATAATCAATATATTAATTGAATTGAACAAATTGAACAATTAACCAAATTGAATGTCACTTTTATGCATAAATTACAGTGTACGTAGTGATATTTTGATCGATAAGCGTATAATGAAGTCAACAATATTTTCTCAAAAGAATCCTGAGATTTTGAAACCCAGAATATGGTTAACTGTTAAGAATATAGGAGGTTTTTTGATGTAAAATACTCATATCTTGGCCCTTCATCCCATGAAATTCAATGGCTTAGATTTGAAGGTAAATTGTACCAAAATGAGTAAATGTACCAGATCCCACCTCTCTCTCTCTCTCTATATATATATATATATATAGATATATATATATATATATATATATATATATATATATAGAGAGAGAGAGAGAGAGAGGGAGGTAGGTTCTCATAAGGTCAAGAAGTCATCTAAGTTCATAAGTTCTAGTGCTAAAGTTGTTGGAGTTATTGCTTCAAAAGAAGCATTCGTCGTATTGAGTATCCACATTGATAATTTATTGCTTCTTGGACTTGTTTATATATCACAACTTTAAATGCCTTACTATATGTGTACAAGTGGAGACTACGTACACCACACACGCGTGCTTGCGCGCCATGACTAGTCGGGCTGGGCTTTGGGCTTTAGTAGAGCGCATGCGGCGCACCGCTTGCGGGTATTTTTTTTAAGTGGTCGGATTCCTTGTTTTCCAGCTTTTTCCTTTGAACTCAGTCAGTCTTTTGTTACCTTTTCGAGACTGACTGCTTATTCTTTATTGCTGTAAACTGAACCATGTATATTATTTTTCATACAAATCACGGTTTAAAGAAATTATGCATGATGTCTCGTATCCGCATGTCGTGGTTGAGTAAAGTAATGTGATATTAAAATCGTGTGTCTTCTACGTACAATTGATTAATAGTCATTATTCATGGTAATGGATATGACATGAATAAATGATTTGATTAACGACCATTATTTCGTGAAACAAATATGACATGGAATAAAATATTGATTAAGTGATGAAAATTATGCCACGGACATTGAATAAGTGCAATGAGGTGAATAATTTAATTATGTTTTTATTCAAAAACACTGATATTTTTACCAGAAATGGTATAGTAAAGATCACAATATCTTACGAAGACAGTGTGATAATGCAGTAATATATTTATATGGTGAAATAAATGATCAATTGATTAATGATCAATTCATGGTTATTATTATTATCAATTCATGGTTATTATGATCAATTCAATTATCATTAAAATTATATTTAAGGCAAGACAATACACTGAGATTTTGAGTAAATGAAATATTGGAGATCAACAAGGAACAAAAATCTTAAAAAAAACCCTAAGGAAAACGCTCTCCAATGGCGATCTGAGGCGGTTTACGTGATCTGTGACGAGCCTGTGCATTTTGGTTACGGACTCCTTCCCCGATTTACGCAACATCACTAATAGGAAAACTATGGGTAACAAGGAACGTAAGAAGTAAGCAATTGTTACGAAGGAGACATTGAATGGACCTGACATGGACGCTGCAAAGAAATTTGGCAGTATGAATACTATTTCTGGAGTGCCTCCATACGATTCCAAGAAGTTGGGAGGTACTGCGGAGATCATGAATGAGGAAAACCAGGACCATAGTGACGAGCATGATATGATGCAAAATGTTGATGATAATATGGGTGACTGGTACGATCGACATGGACGTAAGATTGTTGAACTTATAGATGAAGAACAAGATATTGTCCAAATAACGGAGGAGGATGTACAGGATGAACATGAATTTTGGAAATTCGTTGTTTACGGGTTTGTTCTAGGGGAGAATCTGCCTTGGCCTGTTCTCGAAGGATATCTCAAAAGAATATGAAAACAACATAAGATTGAAACAATATCATTTATGCCGAATGGAGTATTCATGGTTCGTTTCCAGTCAAAGAAGATGCAGGAAGCTCTATTGGGAGCAGGTATCCATATGTTTGATAGTAGACCAGTTATCATTAAGAAATGGTTACCGGATATTGATTTAGAAAAAGAGGATGTTAAACTAGTTCCTACTTGGATAAGGCTACACAAGCTGCCTCTTAAGCTGTGGGGGGCTAGTTTTCCTAAGATTGTAGGCAAGTTTGGAAATTTTATTCAGAGGGATGAAGCTACCGAAAAGAGGATTCGATTGGGATTTGCTAGGGTTCTAATTGAGGTTCAGATGGATCAGAAATTGCCTGAGAAAGTCAGAGTACAGGATGAAAAAGGCATGCTTATGGAATTTAAAGTGGAGTTTAAGTGGAACCCAATTAAGTGTAAACTATGCTTAAATTTAGGCCATTCTGAGAAGGAATGCAGGAGGAAGAAACCAGATATGAGTAAGACACGGAAGGGGAATCAACAGATATGAAAGAAGAAAGAGCCTGTTGAGGTTAATGAATCTCATCCTGTTACTATTAGCACCAGGGTTGAAAGGGCGGATACAGTTCAGTCTTCACAGGTCATTAAACATGCTGCGAAGGATACAGTTCAGGCTTCACAGGTCATTATTAATGAACATGCTGCGAAGGATTCCCCAAGTAAGGAGGCTGTTGCTAAGGATAATTCAACAAAGGAAGGAGGAAATGAAGAATATTGGAAGGACAAAGGGCAGACAAGTCCCACGTTCAAAAATATTCTCATACAGGAGTCTAGCAAAGAGAGAGTTGTTAATAGGATACTATATCCACCAAAACGTCCATGATAGTGGGTTTTTGGAATATGAGAGGTATGAATAAGAGACAGAAGCAAACAGATATAAATAATTTTCTTCTGAGTAATAAGGTAGTAGTTTTTGCCTTGTTAGAAACAAAAATAAAGCCTCATAACTAACATCCGGCTATGCAGATTTTTAATAATTGGAGTATTGGCACTAATACTCATACTCATCAAGGTGGGAGAATCTGGATTGGGTGGAATCCTAATGATTATGTGGTTAATATCGTGGAATATGACCCGCAATATGTGCATTTGGATGTTCAAGTTATTTCCAGTAATGCGAGAGTACAGCTGACAATGGTTTATGCTTTCAATGGGATTTCAGAACGTGACAGTTTATGGCATAACCTTATGCGTTTAGCTGATGGAATGACAGGACCATGGGCGGTGTGTGGAGACTTCAATTGTGTTTTAAGTCCTGATGAGAGGTTGGGTGGAAGTTTCAGTCAGGCTGAAGCAACGCCGTTTCAGGATTGCATTAATCATAGTGAGCTGGTGGATTGTCCTGCAATGGGAGCATTTTATACGTGGTCCAATAAATAGAAGCCGGAGGATAGGGACTATTCTAGACTAGATAGAGTATTGATCAATCAAGTGTGGGAGATCAACTTCTCTGAGTTGCAAGCTGAGTTTACGCCGGAGGGGCTTTTTGATCATACGCCATGTATTATTAAGAGTAGCGTGGTACAGGTACTTAGAAACAACCCATTTAAAGATGCTAATATGTGGTGTACCTCTCCATAATTCAAAGATGTGGTATCTCACAACTGGAACATAAATATCTATGGGACTAAGATGTATGTTTTGGTACATAAATTGAAAGCATTGAAGAAGCCCCTTAAGAGTCTGAACAGATGCCAATTCTCTAATATTGAGCGGGCAACTGAAATAGCAAGGACGAAATTATTGGCATGTCAGCAGGCCTTTAGACAAGATATGGGAAACTTTCAGTTAATGCAAGATGAATGTGTTGCTCATGAACAATTTCAACTCTTAAATCAGCAATGTTATTCGTTTCTTAGACAAAAGGCCAAGGCACATTGGATGAAGGACGGAGATGCTAATACTTCATATTTTCATGGGGTATTGAGGGCTCGAAGATCTTTCAATCTAGTGAACCAAATTGCTGATAGAGAAGGGATAGTACACACAAACCCAGATGGAATTTAACACAGTTTTTTGGAGTTTTATCACGACCTCCTGGGAACTAATCAGACTACTTCAGCTGTTTCAGAAACTATTATGCAGGGGGGGTCCGGTGTGCAGTGATTAGCATGCTTCAAAGTTGATAACACCTATTTCTAATGAGGAAATCAAAGTTGTTCTGTTCAGTATACCCAACGATAAGGCTCCAGGACCAGATGGCTACTCGAGTCAATTCTTTAAAGCTAGTTGGGAGAGTGTTGAAGGGGATGTATACGCTGTAGTTCATGAATTTTTCAACTCGGGAAAATTACTGAAGCATCTGAATGCTACCACATTGACGCTTATTCCAAAAATTGCTAAGCCTCAAACAGTAGCACAATTTTGACCGATTGCCTGTTGCAACATTATTTATAAAGTTATATCCAAATTACTTTGCAATAGGCTGGCAACGCTTCTGCCAGAGATTATTTCTCCTACTCAGGTTGGGTTCATTCAAGGTCGAAGTATTTTGGAGAATATTCTTATTTTTCAAGACTTAATTAGGCTTTATGGTAGGAAGTCAGTCTCACCCAGATGCATGTTCAAGATCGATTTACAGAAGGCCTATGATACCATTGAGTGGGAATTCTTAACATAAATGCTGAAAGCGCTCAAGTTTCCTGCTGGTTTCACTAATCTCATTCTTGAATGCGTGACTACTGCAACATTTTCTCTCAGCCTTAATGGTGAGACCTTTGGATTTTTTCCGGGAAAAAGAGGCCTCAGATAAGGTGATCCCCTGTCCCCGCTTTTGTTCACCATTTGTATGGAATACTTATCTAGGCTACTCAAGTTCACAACTCAGAATACGAAATTCAGGTTTCACCCTCTCTGTAGCACCATGAATTTGTCAAGCTTATTGTTTGCCGACGATCTGCTTATGTTCAGCAAAGGGGATGTTGAGTCTATTATGGTTCTTCTACGAACCTTTGCACTTTCTCCTCTACCTCAGGTCTGAAAATGAGCCCAGGAAAGACAAATGTATATTTCAATGGAGTTCCAAATGATGTGAGGGCAGATATTATACAGGTCTCAGGGTGCGTGAAAGGTGTATTGCCTTTCAGGTATCTTGGAGTCCCAATAAAACCGACCAAACTAAATGCTAAAGACTCCAGGCCACTTATAGACATGGTAATGGAGAGAATCAGAGCGCTGGGCACCAAAAAATTATCGTATATTGGTAGACTTGTGCTGATTAAAGCTGTCCTGAAGACGTTGCACAATTATTGGGCATCGATTTTCATCCAACCGTCAGCAGTTATAAAGAAGATTGAAGCTCTCTGCAGGAATTTTCTCTGGGATGGCGGGACGGAGTATAAAAGAACCCCTCCTGTATCCTGGGACAAGGCTTGCAAGCCCATTAGGGAAGGAGGACTAGGCGTAAAAGACGATAAAGCGTGGACTAAAGCGGCTATAGGGAAGCTAGCATGGTGGGTACACAGGAACCCGGAGAAGCTTTGGACACAATGGGTAAGTCACATTTATCTGAAAGGAAGAGACTGGCAGACATATAACTCACCCACTGATGTGCCATGGACTAGGAAAAAATATGTAAGATCAAAGAAGAGATTAAAAATTGTTCTCAAATCTGGACACTAGGCCCGTTACAAGAATACTCGATTAACAAGGCATATGATTGTTTGAGAGTGGTGGCTGCAAAGGTGCATTGGACCTATCTTGTGTGGAATGAATGGACTGTTGCTAAACATAAGTTCGTAAATTGGATGTTTCAACATGAAGCAATGAGTACAAAATCGAAATTGTTCAGGTTGGGAGTGGTACAAGAAGACACATGTTGTTTATGTGGGACAAGTAGCGAGAATTTGGAGGACCTATTTTTTGGCTGTAGGTATAGCTCACAAGTGTTGGGGCTGATTAATGATTGGACAAAGCTAAAAATACCTACAGATGGGTCGACAGCTTGGAGACTAGCAAGAAGAGGAACAAAACTAAGGAGGGGGTTGATTAATGGAGTAACAAATGCGGCTATCTATCATATATGGATTAAGAGAAACAAAGCGAGAGTTGAGCAAACGGTTATGAGACCTAAAGTTGTGTTGAAAATGATCAATGAGAAGTTTAGATTAAAGTTGAATACATCTTGTAAAAATTTAGACTCTAGTAAAGACAAGGACTGGATATCTAGCTTGACGATGTAAGGAAGGTTTATCCTTCAACACTTTTGTCACATATTAATACAATTTTTACATTTCACCAAAAAAATATTGGAGATCTAAATACCACTCAGAGTAGGATAATGGAGATGAACGCCCATATCCAGTTGACCTTTAAGGCTTTAATTATGTGACCTGTAGTCACACGAAATTTTACGAGTAGTTCATATAGTCAGAGTTCACAATATAAATATTATGTGAACATGGTGATCTCTTCACCGGACAATTTTAATTCATCACGTAGAAAACCAACCGCGTTAAGTTGAACTCCCAAATAAATTAATTTTGGCCTCACTCATGCGCATCCCGGAAACCTTCCTTAACCACAAAGTTCTTTTGCATGGATGACCAGAAAAGAAAGTGCACTTTGTTTATATGAGTAGTAATCTCAATCCTTTTACGTACTATTCATTATATTTAAACTCATAAATCGGACATCTTCAAATAATTTGGGGTGTTTCATTTATAACACGCAACTTTAGACCGTTTTACCTCTCATTTAGACTCGTATTTGACTCGCTTTTGTTTGTTTTAACGTCAATATAACTCATTTTTATTTATATTTCGTATTTTCTAGTTCGAGTTTAGTTTATTCGTATTTATCGTCTTTTTCGTAGGATTTGGTGCTGCTTTTGCCTGTTTTCCTCTTGTAGGTTTGTGTTCGTGAATAAAGAAATCGAGTTAAGGTATGGTGAAGAGACCGAGTCAAAGTTGATTTGACTTGACTCATATTACCCTCAAATAAACCCATCCTTCACTCACCATCGTATTCCATTTGCTTAACCGAATTCATTCCCCTTCATTTTAGCCCAAATACAACCTAGCCCAAATCAATAAAATGAGCCATCACCCATATCACTCAAACTCCACCTTCAACCACCACCTCTTCATCCCCACTCCGGCGAGCCACCCCGCAACCACCGGCATCGACCCAGCACCGGCAACTCAACTCCAACATACTCTGCACCCCATCTGCAAACTCGACCACCACCGCGTATACCTCCGTTCTTCGTCTTCCGCTGTCGACTCCGGGGAGCACGCCCAAAATCGAGGCAACGCCGGCATCTGCACCACCTCCGGCGAGCGTCGCGCACCACCAAACTCTGCCCTGATTCCGTTCTTCGGCAAGCGTCGCGCAAAACCAACACTGACAGCGCTCAACTTCGTCTTCCTCTGTTCTCCGGCGACCCAGAACAACCAGCAACAACAACAGCCGCCGGAGCAACACCAACAACGCATTAGCAGCAGCGAGAACGCAACAGCAGCTCCGACGACATGACGACAACCACCGGCAGCGTCTGCTCCTCGACTCCGTTTTCCGGCGACAATCGTCGGCGTCGACCCGGCTCAACCTAGATCCGAGTTCGCGAATTAGAAATAGATGCTTGAATGAAGACTCGGAGAACTTGAATTAAAATGGTCGGGCGAAATTGAAATTCTGCGGGGCAAAGTTTTGCCCGGTGGGTGAGTGATGCAAAATCCGTGTGGTGAAGTTTCCCCAGATGGGAGTCATAGGGTGAAACTCAGTTTATGGGTAGTGGGCTGCACTTTGGCCTAGAGTGGAGTTTCCTTAGGGTTTTAATTTCTATCTTCTCTTTTATATATATGTAAACCCCTCATTTGAGAAGGCACCAACCTACACTACCTTAAGCTATCATAGTAGTAGATTATTATTAGGTATTTAGTAGATTATTTTAGGGAGAGATTTTTGGAGGGTGACAATCCAAAAATCTCCACTTATTCTAGATCTAATTATTTTTCTTTCAATTAGTCTCCACGATTTCATCTTTATTATAATCAAGTTTTTAATCTTTCTTCCTCTTGCAATTTCCTTCATAATTATATTCAAGTTTTGTAAGGATTCAAGTTTTTATTGAAGATTCTTGGAGGTTATCAAAGGATTAGTGACAAATCCCTTTTCATCTCCATCAAGCTTCATCTTATTTCTTTTTATGCAATCTTCTTTATTATTGTCATATTCCTTCATTGTCGGTATATTTCTCTTCTTCTCCCTAATCTCTAGATTAGATTTAATTTTGTTCTTTCATTATTGCACCATTTCTATTTATTTTATTTGCATCGTTTTTAGATTGTTTTATGTTTTATTTTGTTGATTGCTATTTTGTTCATCGTTCCGTTGTTATATTCTCTAGATTTATTTGCATTGCTTTTAGATCGTTTTTATTGTCTTATTGTTATTTCCATTTGTCTTACTTTTGTTGCTCTTAGATCGTTTCCTACTTTATTTAGTAGATCACAATTCTCTTTATTGTATTGTTGTTATTTTCTCTAGATTTAATCATTATTCTTGTTTTTGTTTTTTTCTTTATTGTTAATGTTTTTACAGTTTCCGTCACGGATCTTGAGTAGTTTTCTTATTAGGGGTTAAGGGGAGGAAGATCTTGGGTAAAACTCCCTCCTAGTTCAAGTGTTTCTCCTGAATTTTTTTGGGGGAGAGATTAAGAAATGGGTAAAAAGTGGGGTATTAAGTGTAAAAGATGGGGGTATGAAGTGAAAAGGTGTTGGGTGTAGGTGTGGAGGAAAAGAATAAAGAATTGAAGGAAGAATAAAGAATGATTAAAAGTACATCAAAAAAAGGAAAGTGGGAAGAAAACCAAACTAAACTCAAAAAGGAAAGTGGGAGGAATACTCAAACTAGGAGGGAGTATGAATTGAAGAATTGTTTATGTGGTTTGGTTGCATGCTTGTTGATTTATCATGTTTGAGATTTTTTTGTCTTTGTTGACTTAGACCGGCCGGCTAGATCGACCTTGACTCACTTCTATCAATATGGGGAAACTCGGGGTGGGAGTTACCTTGACTTGAGACTTTTTTTCGCCGCGAAAGCGGGATCTAGATAAGTTGGGTGAAGAAATCGAAAAGTGGCATTCTCCCTCTATCGACTTTGTGATCGACCCATAATTCTGAGACTCATAGAACCCGATTTCCGATTCCCGACTCCCTCTAACACCTTTTCTCTATTTGATTATCTCTTTGTTGTTTATCGCGTTTTAGTCTAGACTCAACCCTAAAAACCCCAAAAATAGACCCCAAACATGCTTTGACTTAGACTAGACCGACTTTATATAGACCGTCCCTGAGGATAAATCCCGACTTACCGCTACTACGTAGTTAGTTTGTCGTGTTTATAAATTTTGTTTGATCGCGTTAGATAGGTGACAATCTGACACACATCAAAATGGCGCCGTTGCCGGGAACGGCGATTTATTAGTTGAGTTTTAGTCCTTTTATGTTTGGTTATTGTTTTCATTTTTAGTTTTCTCTACCCTAGTACCACTTGGTGCTAGGAGACTCACTTTCTATTTGAGTGTGTTTGTCAGGAACAGGTTATCGACTTTTCGGTTCGATCCCGAGCCAAAGATGACATTTCAAGCCTTGAGATTCCCGATAAATATCTCAACTAGAGTGATTCCACATCTGTATCTCACACCACCAAACATACATACTATCATTCCATCCCCTTCAAATCCATCTATATCACCAACTATCGTAAATCTGTCTTCCAATAACTCACTTATACCTTTCACTCCACAAAATCAACTTTCTACAACACCTCTCATCACTCCAAACATAGAATTCCCATTCAATCCACAAGAAACATCATCTCCACAATAAAATTCTCCAACCCTTTCATCTCCCATATCACCTCCATACCAAAAAGCCTCCAAGAAGCCAATATGACAACTTTTTGTTCTCATTCACAACCTACTCATAAGGGAACTCCTTCCCCCATTTTCTATGGAACTATCCCCGAAGATTTTGAACTCAAAGCTTCCTTGATCAATGAAGTGCAGTTAGATACCTTCCATGGGTTCTATCAAGAAGATGCTCTTGAACATGTATGCTCTTTCAAAGAAAAGCTAGTTGGAGCCAAGCTTAGTGGTCTTAGTTCATGTCAACTACATCGCATCCTATTTCCTACGACTTTGAGGAACGGTGCCAAGAGATGGTTACAAAGACATCCGAACAATACTTTCCAAACATGGCATCACCTTGCAAATGCCTTCTTAGAGAAGTACTTCCCTCCATAAAAAAGCAATCAATACCGAATTAAAATCCAAACCTTCCGTCAAGAAGAACTTGAAGGCTTGAGTGAAGCGTGGGATAGGTTTCGTGATCTACTTAGGAAGTGCCCTCATCATGGCATTCCTAACTGGTTAACAACTCAAACTTTTTTTCGAAGCTTTATCCTTAAGATGGAAAGAAAATGTAAATTCAGCGGCCGAAGGAGATTTCTATACTCTTGGAGACGATGCATCTAGAGCACTTTAGGAAAAAATGTCAAAGTGTTATTCTCTTTGGGCCCAACCTCGAGATACTAAGAAGATGGGAGATACACATTCTCCTATGAACAATGAATTGAAACTCCAATTGAAAGTGAAAGAGCTAACCAAGAAACTTGAGGCTATGAATGCAAAGCATACTCCAACAGGTATGTATCAAATCCAATCAAGAAATATGTATCAATGGAGTCAACAACAAAGACCCTTCAATTCCAATCAACAAATATTTTTCAACCAAGGGTCTGTCAAAGTGCCTCAACATATGCCTCCCTATCAAAGGGGAAACTTCAACAACCAAGGTGTAAACTATCATGCTCAAAGGAACTTCCATATCTGATTGCAAATCAAGGGAACAATTACCATAATCAAGGAGGTAATTATCATAATCAAGGGTTTAATTTTCAAAGACATAACCAACTCTCTCCTTTCTATGGCAATCGAGGTAATTATCAACATGGCCAAGATAGTGGTCAAAGATATGGTTCAACTGATGATATGAGAAAAGCTTTAGTGTTCTTGATGAATGAAAATGTGGATACAAAATCAAGACTTAAAGTTCGGGAATCCCGAAAAGCCGCACGAGCCTTAGCTGCTCCCGTGCACCCACCTCAAGGTTTCCCCGGTCAACCTCAACATCCAAACGATCCACCATGCCAAGCCCATGTCATTATCCAAAGAGAAGGAAAACAGCTTAAAAACCATTATAATCACTTGAGTACCAAGGCAACCCCAAATTTGCAACAACAAAAAGCATCATATGTCACTACTCTCGATTCTCTCAAACAAAACCGGGGAATTCGAGTAGAGTTTGAGTTAGTTGCAAAGGCCGAGGACAAACAAAGAAAGTCAAGGGAAGCGAGAAGGCAAGAGTTTGAGAAAGCAATTGAGGAGGAGGGATCCAATGTTCCACCTCAATCGATCTATGTGCCATCTTTACCATTTCTGAAACAAGCCAACATTCACAAAGAAAATATCAAGTGTAGCCGGTTTGTGGACATGATCGAAAAGGTACAAGTCTCCTCGCCATTCACCGAGAGAATATCAAAATCCAAGAAGGCGACTCAAGGTGAAGTACTGATCCATGAAGATATCGATGAGAATGACAACATCTTGTCATCAAGAATAGATATCACCACTTGTACTCCTAACAAGGAACTCGAATCCCAATACTGCTACATGGTAAATGCAATCAAGGATGTCGAGGATACGAGTCTCTGGGATGAGTTGAATGACGTCATAGGCCTTGTTAAGTCTTGGAATGATGATCAAATCAAGTTGCCCTTGTGCTAAAATGCTGAAGAACATTATGAGTCCTTTGCTAGTGAGTCAAACTTTGGTTTATGAGAGATTGAAACCGCCAGTAGAAGTTTCGAATCTATCCTTCACGATGATTTGTGGATAAGTGATGTCTTGAGACTTGAGGATATGGGCCCGCAACTTGAAGAAGATATGGGGATGCGCAAAAGGAAAATGACGCCAAAACCATCTTTTGTTCCTCTTGTTAGAGATGTGAAGCTTTTTCGTAATTGGAGACAATGTTTGGGAATGAAGAGGTCCGTAGAGCTAGTGGGTTGGAAAGACCTGGGAGACCACAAGAAATATAATGATGGGACTTTAGATAATCGCTTCCCGCTTCCGACTTGGAAGCTTTTGATGATATCTTGGCTCGGCTACATGAGCCCATTTGAAGATTCTTCTAGAGCCTTTGGCCTACTCCTCCGAGCCCTTGACGGGTATGGTGGAGATTACGGGTATGGTGGAGATTATACTTTGAAGACAAACAAATTTTAAGGTTTTGCGGTCCTAGCCAAAACCGTGCTTCTAGGGAGACAACCCAAGCTTTTTTGTGCATATTTACGCTTTTTGTGTTTTGTGTTTGTTTGTAGGAATCCCCAACAAGAAGCCAACATGGATAGATGATGAAGAATTTGGAAGTGATCAAGTGTGGAAGAGATTCTGCTTGATTGTTCTATTGTGGATTGCGATGTTTGCTTGTATCTTGTTGGAGGATTGGCGATGTATTTGTAATTATGATGTAATCGTATTGTTATTAGTAGTTGTTGTGGGATTGTAGTTAGTGTCTTTCTTGTATTGCCTTACTCTCTCCTTTCTTGCAGGAATACCACCCACTTCATAGCATGAGGACATGAGGTATTAAAAGTGAAGACCATTTGGTAATCCCTTTTTACCCTTATTTTTCTCCCCTTCCCTTATTCACATGGGAGTATGGGCTTGTATGCTTTGGAGGTTCACTTGGTGAACGTTTTGGAATTGGTGGTTGTGGTTGTGTTGACTATTTGAAGAAGATTGGAGTGCTTGGCCTTACTTGTAGTTGTTTTTGATTTTATTTTTGTTGTGTTCTTTTGTGTTTTGTATAGTGTGTTTAAGGTAAATGTTTTCGAAAACTCGATTGTGAGACTTGCTCACAAGTGTTCACTTTCCTTTGTTGGTAATCCATTTTGATTTTGGACTTTACTCTACTAGAATGACATTAAACCAAAAATTTCATTGATCTTTTAGCTTGAGTCCACTTTTTCTACTAAGAGTTTACATCGGGGTTTGCATTTGACCACCCATGGAGTGATAAGGCCTTGGTTATCGGGTCCCGTGCCTATAGGTGACCTTACTTGAAGGTATCTTTAGGTTTGGGACGATCCTCTTTGCTTTTGCAAAAGGGTCGGGATTACACTTACCTCCAGTGTCTATTAACTACATGGTCCATTCATTTTCATCTTATTTAACACCCCGTTGTACACTTTTAGTTGATTAGGAGGACCTAGATAAATTATCAACGTTTTTAGTGATTTAATGCCATCCCATTAAACTTTAGCCCACTTCATCTTGAATAACTAACTTTGGAACGTTTGTGCTTGTCTCGAGTAAACGATTGGTGTCCTTTCCGCCGTTTCGATGAGGGATTCGGTGTTTTCTTCTTTAGATGCAACTATTCTTGTTTGTTTGATTGTTTATTTGTGTGAGTTTAGTTGCGTCTGCAATTTTGAGCAACACCCAACTTGTCTTGCATGGGACTACCTTACCTCAGAGGTATTTTGATGTGAGTTGAAGGGACGTATCGGCTTAGTTTAGTTTAATATTAGTTTTTATTCTAATATCTTTTGTTGTGTTCTTTTATGCTTATTTTTTTGCTTTTTGTGTGTGTGCATGTTTGTGTGTTTTTCCTTGTAGACACCTCCAACAAACAATGGTAGTGGATGAAAAAGGATAAGAAGCACAAAATCGTTCAAGTGTGGGGGACGACTTGTGCTTTAAAAGGTAATTTCTTACCCACCCTTCCTTTCCCTCCCTAATTTTGAACACTGAGGACAATGTTAGGTTCAAGGGTGGGGGGATTGACGATTCATCGTTGCTTTAGATTGTGGTTGATATTGTTGTTGGAGGATACTTTGGTGTAGTATATGTGTTGTTTATTTGTGGTTGTTGTGGATTGTAGCCTTGTCTTCTCTTTGTTGTTTTTGTTTGTTGTTTTTGTGTCTTGTCTTGTTTTGTCTTTTCTTTTGATAAAACTTGAAAATTCCTAAAATTTTAAAAGTTGTAAAATTCCAAAAAGATTTTTGTTTTCGTGTTTAACTTGTTTTCCTTGATAAAATCAATTTTCTAATTCTCAACTTCTTTAAAGAGTATGGATTTTTCTATTACTTATTGGTAGATTTTAAATATTATATATTGATTGTCCTCCTACTATAAGTCGCTCGGGGTGTGTACTTCACTTGGGTTCACCTTCCACCTCCCGTGTTGTGATTTCGACATTGTATGCTTGTCTAGGTGACTATAACCCAAGTGACTTTTACCCTTTTACGATCCATCATTCCCCAAAAATACTCCACAAATAAGAGTTTGGTTTTGATTGGTATTGAGTTTTGCATTCCTTTCCATTCAAATGAGCTCAACATCAAACATGTCCAAACAAAGAAAAATTCTCAAAAACTCAAAAGAAAAGAATAAGGGGGAGAAGAAGAAAAGAAATAAAAATAAATGAAAAAGAAAGAAAATGAAAGAATGAAAAGAAAAGGAAAATGAAAATGAAAACGAAGAAAAAGAAAAAGAAAAGAAAGATGATTCCTCCTCCGAGTATTTTTGATATTCATATCTTCCATTTTGGATCGGTTCTTATGTCACTTGGGCCATTAGGACGACCCTATACTTGTTTATACAAGTGGCCAAGACTTGTATACTTTTGTCGATAACTTCATGGGAGAACTCCATCCATCTCTGCCACACATCCCAACATAGCATGGACCGAGGGCGAAAAATATGTAATAATTATTTTTACAACCGATTTAGTAATTTTGGTATTCATATTTTATATTTTAGTTGAATTTTAGAATCGTGACTTTTGATTTGAAAATTTGTGTTTTGTTTGTGATGTTTGTTTTTCGTTCTTGTGTTTTGTGTTTTTGTTTTTGCATGTTATTTTATTTATGGGCCGTAGATTATTCCAATGAGTTACTCGAGGACGAGTAAAGCTTATGTGTGTGGCTAATGATAAGACGCAAATTTGGACCGTTTTAACCCTCATTTAGACTCGTTTTTGACTCGATTTTGTGTGCTTTAACCTCAATATAACTCATTTTTGTCCATATTTCGTATTTTCTAGTTCGAGTTTAGTTTATTCGTAATTATCGTCTTTTTCATAGGATTTGGTACTGCTTTTTTCTGTTTTCGTCTTGTAGGTTCGTGTTCGTGAATAAAGAAATCGAGTTAAGGCATGGTGAAGAGACCGAGTTAAAGTCGATTTGACTTGACTCATATTACCCTCACATAAACCCATCATTCACTCACCATCATATTCCATTTGCTTGACCCGATTCATTCACCTTCATTTTAGCCCAAATAAAACCTAGCCCAAATCACTAAAATGACGCATCACCCATATCACTCAAACTCCACCTTCAACCACCACCCACGGACACGGCCAAAATTAGGCCTCCCGTGTCGCGTGTCCGACACGGACACGGCTAGGACACGCGGGGAAACGTTCTGGACACTTAGAAAACCGTGTCTCGGTTTTTTTTTAAATGAAAACGTTCTGGACACGGACCCATGATATTGGGACACGGTCCAAGCTAATTTTGGGAATTTTTTGAGGAAAACCCCCCTTTTCAATTTCAGATCTCACTTGACAGTTGACACCTTCACACCTACTGCCTTCAATCTCAAACTCTCAACTGCACTACCACCATCCCTGACGTCCATCTGTGTCCGGTGCCACCACCACCCCCGACGTCGCTGCAGTCGTCTGTCACCGGATCCCGCGCACGCCGTCATCGTCGACCTGAACGGCTAAACTGTTAGGGTTTGTTTTTTTTGTTCTTCATTTTGATTAGTTTTTTAACTCTTTATTTGTTCTTCATTTCGATTTCTAGGTTTGATAGTCTAGTGTTTAATCGACATTATTTGTTAGACATCATCACTAATTCAATTTCTAGGGTTTGATTTCTGATTGTATATGATTTGATAATATTTCTGATTGTATATGATTTAATCAGCATTATATGATTTGTTAGACATCATCACTAATTCAATAACATTAATAATTCCATTTCTGATTGTATATGATTTGAGTTCACAATTATTGTGATGTAAATGTACTATGTCTGATTGTATACGATTTGAGTTCACAATCTGATTGTATTTTAACATAGTATAGGAAATTAGGAATTTCTGATTATTCTATATGATTTGTGATGTACAGAGTTGGGTTCACAATTATTGTTGTACTGAGTTTGGTTCACAATTTTTACCTAAAGATTGGCTTACCATGTCTTATTGTGAAAATATTCTAGGTGAAAGTTATGGATTCTAGTGCTAGTGTTCAAAGTGATTCAATAGATGATACTCCTTTGTGGAAGTTTGTCGATAAATTGGCGAAAGTATCGGAAGGTGGGGGTAATTTGGAATGGAAATGTCACTTTTGTAAACTGATAAAGAAGGGCACTTATACTAGAGTGAAAGCTCATTTGTTGTCCACTACGGGGAAAGGAGTTACTGTTTGCGAAAAGATAGGACGTGATGATTTTTTGAGATTGAAAAAAATGGAGGAAGCGGCCGAAGCGAGGAGAGCATCCTTAAAACCCAAAATTCCTCTTTTTCCAAATGAATTCTCTTCTTCCTCCGAGGCTAGTTCTAGGAACCCACCTTTGCCAAGTGGTAAGAAAAGAAAGTCCAATACCATAGCCATGTCATTTAATATACAAAATCGTAATCATTTGGATGCGGAAATAGCAAGAATGTTTTACATCGGAGGATTGCCTTTTAATCTTGCGAAAAATCCTTATTATGTGAGGTCTTACTCTTTAGCCGCTTCTAGTACGATTCCGGGTTATGTTCCCCCGGGATATAATAAGTTGAGAACAACCTTGCTTCAACAAGAAAAGGAAAATGTTGAAAGATTGTTAGAGCCAATTAAGAACACTTGGAAAGAGAAGGGAGTTAGTGTAGTGAGCGATGGTTGGAGTGACTCACAAAGGAGACCTTTGATTAATGTCATGGTTGCATGTGAAAGTGGTCCTATGTTCATGAAAGCGGTGGATTGCTCGGGTGAGGTGAAGGGTAAGGAGTTTATTGCCTCTTTGCTAAGTGAGGTGATAGATGAAGTTGGTGATCAAAATGTTGTGCAAGTGTTAACGGATAATGCTAGTAATTGTAAAGGTGCATGGGAGCTAATTGAGGGAAGATATCCACATATCTATTGGACACCTTGTGTTGTTCATACTCTTAATCTTCCTTTGAAAAACATTTGTGAGGCTAAGAACACTACTAACAATGAAGAAACTTATCTTGAGTGTCATTGGATAACGGAAGTTCATGGAGATGCTTTAATGATAAAGAACTACATAATGAATCATTCTATGAGGTTAACAATTTACAATAAGTTTTCTCCTTTGAAATTGCTTTCCATTGCCGAGACAAGATTTGCTTCTATTGTTGTCATGTTGAAGAGAATGAAACTTCTCAAGAACACTTTGCTAAAAATGGTGATAAGTGAGGCGTGGACTTCATATCGGGATGATAATCGTGGTCGTGCTACTTATGTGAAGGAAAAGGTTTTAGATGATGATTGGTGGGAGAAAGTAGAGTATATTCTTGAGTTCACTCGTCCCATCTACAATATGATTAGAGATTGTAATACGGATAGATCTTCGCTTCATTTGGTATATGAGAGGTGGGAGCTTATGACATTCAAGGTGAAAGATGCTATATATAAGCATGAGCATAAGGATTTTAGTGAAGAGTCCGCTTTTTTCAAAGTGGTGGAAAGCATCCTTACAAGTCGGTGGAGTAAAACTAGCACTCCTCTTCATAGTTTGGCACATTCTTTAGTACCAAGGTAACTATTACTAAATTAAAATGTAGTAAATCTTTGTTTTTTATATAATAAATGAGTTCATAATATATGTTTTTTTTTTTCATTTTGTACCAAGGTTTTATTCTCCGAAGTGGCTTGAAGAGATCCCCGGTCGAGTTGCTCCACATGTTGATAATGAAGTCTCCAACTCAAGATTGTCTTGTTTTAGGAGATTTTTTCCATGTGCGGAAGATAGAAGAAAAGCTAACACCGAGTATGCCATCTTTTCACGAAGAGAACATGATATGTTTAAAGATTTAGAATGTGTTAATGACATGTCTCTAATGGAACCAAAGCATTGGTGGGCTACTTATGGTTATCTTGCTCCTACTCTTCAAGGTTTGGCATTCAAGTTATTATGTCAACCATCTTCTTCCTCTTCTAGTGAAAGAAATTTGAGCATTTATAAGTTTATTCACTCTTGTTCTAGAAACAAGCTTACTCCGAAACGAGCGGAAGACTTGGTAAGGATTCACAATAATTTACGCTTGATTTCTAGAAATAGTGAAGAATACACTGTGGGTAGAACCAAGTTGTGGGATGTTGGTGGAGATGATTATGATAATCTTGATGAGATTGGTAATCTTGAAGTGGCGAACCTCTCCCTTGATGAGCCCGACATAGAAATGGTGGTCTTTGGTGATGATGAAGGCCGTGATATTAGTGACTTTGATGGTAGTTTTTTAGGTGATGATTGATTATGTTGAACTCTTTACATTTGTTGGTTGTTTTTGTAAGATTTTTAATCATTTGGACTTTTATTTGTAAGACTTATGTTTGAACCAAGTTGTAAGACTCATTTGGGTTTACAAGATTTATTTCGTTATTTACGACTTTGTGGGCTTATAAATGCCCAAAATTTGGATCTTTGTTATAAAGAGCTTAAAATTCTCTTTAATTTAACATATATATTATTTTTTTTTTGCCGTGTCCGTGTCCTCCAAATTTACGAGCGCCGTGTCCCGTGTCCGATACGTCTCTGTGTCCGTGTCCGTGTCCGTGCAACCTAGACCACCACCTCTTCATCCCCACTCCGGCGAGCCACCCCGCTACTACCGGCGTTGACCCAGCATCGACAACTCAACTCCCGCATACTCCGCACCCCTTTGCAAACCCGACCACCACCGCGTCTCCCTCCATTCTCCGTCTTCCTCTGTCAACTCTGGGGTGCACGCCCAAAATCGAGGCAACGCCGGCATCTGCACCACCTCCGGCGAGCGTCGCGCACCACCCAACTCTGCCCAGATTCCGTTCTCCGGCGAGCGTCACGCAAAACCAACACCGGCAGCGCTCAACTCTGTCTTCCTCTATTCTCCGGGGACCCAGAACAACCAACAACAACAGCGGCCACCGAAGCAACACCAACAACGCAGTAGCAGCAGCGAGAACGCAACAGCAGCTCCGGCGACGCGACGGCAACCACCGGCAGCGTCTGCTCCTCGACTCCATTTTCCGGAGACAATCTCCGGCGTCAACACAAACTTCGGCGTCGACCCGGCTCAACCCAGATCCGAGTTCGGGAATGAATTAGAAATCGAAGCTTGAATAAAGACTCGGAGAAATTGAATTAAAATGGTCGGGCGAAATCGAAATTTCGCGGGGCAAAGTTTTGCCCGGTGGGTGAGTGATGCAAAATCCGTGCGGTGAAGTTTCGCCAGACGGGAGTCATAGGTTGAAACTCAGTTTATGGGTAGTGGGCTACTACTTTACTTAGCCCTAGAGTGGAGTTCATTTAGGGTTTTAATTTCTATGGCACCAACTTGCACTACCTTAAGCTATCGTATTAGTAGATTATTACTCAGGTTTTTAGTAGATTAGTTTAGGGAGAGATTTTTGGAGAGTGACAATCCAAAAATCTCCACTTATTCTAGATCTAATTATTTTTCTTTCAATTAGTCTCCAAGATTTCATCTTTATTATAATCAAGTTTTTAATCTTTCTTCCTCTTGCAATTTCCTTCATAATTATATTCAAGTTTTGTAAGGATTCAAGTTTTTATTGAAGATTCTTGGAGGTTATCAAGGGATTAGTGACTAATACCTTTTTATCTCCATCAAGCTTCATCTTATTTCTTTTTATGCATTCTTCTTTATTATTGTCATTTTCCTTCATTGTCGGTATATTTCTCTTCTTCCCTAATCTCTAGATTAGATTTAATTTCGTTCTTTCATTATTGCACCATTTCTATTTATTTTATTTGCATCGTTTTTAGATTGTTTTATGTTTTATTTTGATGATTGCTATTTTGTTTATCGTTTCGTTGTTATATTCTCTAGATTTTATTTGCATTGCTTTTAGATCATTTTTATTGTCTTATTGTTATTTTCATTGGTCTTACTTTTGTTGTTCTTAGATCGTTTCCTAGTTTATTTAGTAGATCGCAATTCTCTTAATTGTATTGTTGTTATTTTACTAGATTTAATCATTATGCTTGTTTTTTTTTCTTTATTGTTAATGTTTTTATAGTTTCCGCCATGGATCATGAGTAGTTTTCTTGTTAGGGGTTAAGGGAGGAAGATCTTGGGTAATATGAATTAAGGAATTGTATTCCGAGCAATTATTTGATCCGTTCCATAGAAAAAAAATCTAAAACATCGAAATCTCGCATCGCATTTTAGTCCAATCGTCATCGGGTGTTTGTCGGGCACCCCTCCAGCCACCAAGTCCAAATCTGGGTGCCTACAGAAGCCACCACTGTGACTGAGGCTTGGAAAAGGTGAAAGTCAAAGTATAGTCGTCCATGTGAATCGAGGATACGACCTGGTGGCTGTCCATTTGGGTCGTTTTATGTCCGTTAGACTTACGTATTTGAGGCTCGTCAGCCAAGGCTTAGAGATCATACCTGACGTCCTTGCCTGCGATTGTTGGTCGGAGCTCGGGTCTGGTATTACTGGTCTGTTTTGGGTTTGCTGTTTTAGTGATTTTGTTTTTTGACATGGGTCTTCTGCTTAAGCCTTTTGTGGTGTTTTTGTCTTGGTTTAATATCCTTGGCGAATGGTTGCGTTGATTATGCTTTGTCTTTTGTTTAGGGTATTCCTCTGGGGTGCGTGAATTGAATGCTTAGAGACTCGTTAGATTCACGGGTTTTAAATATTTGTTTTTTTTATTGTTTCAGGATTCAATCGGGTTTGTTAGCATGACTTGACTTGAATTGTCTTAGCTTCAGAATGCTTTGGGGTTCGTTAGGCTCGCTCACGGGTTTACAACTTTTCGAATGTGTAGGGGTCCATTCGAACTTGAATTCCCTTCACAATGCTTTGGGGTTCGTTAGGCTCATGGGTTAAAGATTTTTCGAATGTGTAGGGGTCCATTCGAACTTGAATTGCCTTCAGAATGCTTTGGGGTTTGTTAGGCTTGAGGATTTAGAATTCGTGGATGTTCACTTGAATTCCGTTCAGAATGCATTGGCGTTCGTTAGGCTCACCGGTTTAAATTTTTTTGAATATGTAGGGGTTCATTCGAAATTGAATTACCTTTAGAATGCTTTGTGACTCGTTAAGCTTACGGGTTAAAATTTTTCGAATGTGTAGGGGTCCATTTGAACTTGAATTGCCTTCAGAATGCTTTGTGACTCGTTAGGCTCATGGGTTTAAAGATTCGTGGAAGTTCACTTGAATTTGTTTCGATCAGATTCGTTTTTTGGTTCGCGTATGTTCACTTGAATTTGTTCCGGTCAGATTCGTTTTTTTTTTCGCTGATGTTCACTTGTATTCGTTACAGTCAGATTCGTTTTTTTTGTTTCGCGGATGTTCACTTGAATTTGTTTCGGTCAGAGTCGTTTTTTGGTTCGCGGATGTTCACTTGAATTTGTTTCGGTCAGATTTGTTTTAGGTTCGCGGATGCTCGCTTGAATTTGTTTCTGTCAGATTCGTTTTTTTTACGACTCGCAACTCGATTCTTCATTTTGCCCGGAGCGCCCTTTCGGGTTTTCACTCCGTCCTCGGCTCGTTTTTTTTTATGACGGCTTGCAACTCGTTTCTTTATTTTGCCCGGGTCGACCTTTCGGGTTTTCACCCCGTCCTTGGCTCGTCATTTTTGCTTCATCATTGAAATCACTCATTAATCAGAACATAGGGGTGGTTCTGATTTGCATGCTAATCAAGTAATCAATTTCGTTATTTTTGTTGGTTGTACCCTTGAAGGGGCTTGCCTACGTATCTGTGTTTGGACAGAATCAAACCATGTTCGTAGTTCTTATAGGAATGCGAGTGATTTTGCTTTAGACTCATTATGCCAATTATCGATGCGAATTGTTTTAAGCGTTTTGCATGTGTTTTCACCCTAGTTTAGAGGTTACGATGAGCTTGTTTTAGGAGGTTAGGGATAGTTTTGTTTAAGCTGGTCCATGTTGGTTGGGGTTGGGAAATCTTCACCGTCTAGGTCGGTAAGGATCAAGGTGCCCCCCGTGAGTATCTTCTTAATGAGGTAGGGGCCCGCCCAATTTGGTTTAAATTTCCCTCTACGGTCGACGGGAAGGGGTGCTCTAATGGATTTGACCACTATGTTTCCCTCATGTATGTTTTGGGATTTGACTTGTTTGTTAAAGGCTCGTTGTATTCGTTGTTGGTAGGCTTGCACGTTGGACAGTGCATGTATTTGACGCTCATCTAGGAGTACTAGCTCATCGTATCGTTTTTGGTTCCATTCTTCTTCGGGAATGCCGCTTTCGGCTAATATCCTTAGTGAGGGTATTTCTAACTCTATGGGCTGCAGAGATTCGGAGCCATAGGTTAGGTAGTAAGGAGTGGCTTCTGTGGGAGTTCGGTAGGAGGTTCGGTATCCCTATAATGCGAAGGGTATTTTGTTTGGCCAATCTCGGTAGTTGTCTATCATTTTCTTAAGGATTGTGACGATGGTTTTGTTTGCTGCCTCCACAGCCCCGTTTGTCTGAGGTCTGTAGGGTGAAGATTTCTTTATTTGGATTTTGTACTTATCTAGGAGTTTTTGGGTGTCGGCCCTAAAGTGAGCCCCCTGATCACTGATGATCTCGTGAGGTATGCCGTAGCGACAGATAATGTTGTTTTGTAGGAATTTGACAACTTGTTTGGAGATTAGTATGGTGAAAGAGGCTGCTTCTACCCATTTGGTAAGGTAACCAACGGCTATTAGTATAAAACAGTGTCCACCGATTCCGGATGGGTGTACCTTGATGTCGATTACCCAGGTAGAGAAGGGCCAAGGTGTTGTTGTGGTGTGGAGTGGGTATGGTGGTAAGTGTTGGATGTTGGCAAATATTTCGCAGTTATGGCAATGACGGACATGACATCGGCAGTCTGCCTCTAGGGTGCTCCTGTAAGAGCCTAATCTCATTATTTTTTAAGCTAAAAGGTGTGCGCTCATGGGGGGTCCGCATTCCCTGTCATGTACTTCTTCCATGACCTTTTCGGATTGAGTTTGTTTATGCATCTAAGGAGTACTCATTGTGGGGTTCGTTTGTATAGTGATCCTTGGAGGGTGGCTTGTATTCTTAAGGCTATTTTATTTCTGGTGTTTGTGTTAGGTGTGTATGATCCGCCGATTTTGAAGTCTAGGCGGATCATTTGGTACCAGGGTTCTTCAGTGGTGTCATCGGGTTAGATATTGTGGATGCAGGCGGGTTGCTCGCTTCTCCCTACGCAGATAGGGCATAGAGAAAAGGTTGTCGGGCATGTTTATTAGTGAGGCTAATTAACTTTGATAGGGTGTCAGCGAATTAGTTTTCTTCGCAGGGCATGTGTATGAAGTTGATTTCGGTGAATTCTTGGAATATTGTTTCCACTTCGGTTTGGTATGGAGCTAGGCTTTCGCTATAGACCTTCCAAGTGTTCGTGGCTTGGTTGACTACTAAGGATGAATCTCCGTCGACTCTAAGGTTCTTGACTCCTAGAGTTACGACGGCTTTTAGCTCTATTAGGCAAGCTTCGTATTCGGCTGCGTTGTTGGTTACTTGGAAGTCTAGTTTGACTGTGTGGTGTATGGTTGTATGTTGTTGTGGCTTCTTATGTTGGTTTTCTTGGTTAGGAAGTCGGCTATGGATTGAGCTTAGGGTAATTGTTCCTGATCTCTTTTTAGGGTTAAATTAGGTGGGTTGTTAGTTGTAGCCCTTGTGCTTGGATTAATTGTTACCGATAAATGGCATAGTATTGCTTTTTAAGCGAGAAAGTGCGTTATCAAGCGATTGTCGAGGCGCGTTTGTAAAAAAAAGTCTTTTTATTGATATGGTAATTGTAGACACCCGCATTTTGACTGCCAGGTGTCTATGGTAGTTTCCAAAAAAACACCCGATGATGATCGGACGCTAACGTGTTTCTACGCGCTCGGATATGGGCTCAAAACCATTAGTTGTTGGCTTAAACACATATGGAGTACAAATCTCACAAAACGGACCTCAAATCCAAACCCAGTGGACCGTTCCGAGTCAAACAAGACTAATTTGGGCCAAAACCGACACCGGAAATAAAACCGACCTTTTAGCGATTGGGTCAACCCCGGTCAAAGTCGTTTCAGAGACATACAAAACAACCTTTCAAACATCAAACATCCAACTCAAAAAAATACAAAAGCCCATCAAACATCCAAATCCACGGTCCAAAAGTTGACCCGCGCGACCCAGCTGAGCCACTCGATCGAGTGCTCAGCCCACTCGATCGAGTGGGCCCTCAATTGAGCCCGACTGTTGACGCCTGGGCCACTTGACCGAGTCTAGGGGCTACTCGGTCGAGTAACCCTAGACGGGGTACATAGGCAATGCCTATATAAACATCCCATGCAACACACAATTTCACAACTTTGATCATTCTAAAAACCCTAATTCTACTCAAACCCTAATCAATACTACACTAGCAAACCCTAAACCTAGCTTTAGGAATCAAAACCCTAACCACCACAACTTAGCCTACATACTCGATACTCCCGTGCAAGCCGCCACTACGAGTTCCGTCCGAGTATAAGAAACATTTAGGTTGAGGGTGCAAAAACCCCTTCTCTTCTCCCTCTCGTTATCTTCCTCCTTCTCTTCGTTTTTTAAATTTTTTTTACCATCGCATTCTAATATCGATAGTATTATTAGTACAAAACACTAAAATACTCGTGGATTTGTGTCGAGTGCGAAGGATGTCAGAATAAGGAAACCCGAATATACAAGTGTACCGCACACAGCGTTGCCGGTCGCTTATCCTGACACCCTAGCACTTGATTTTTGAAGCGAGTCAACTTAAACAATAATTTTTGTTTTCATTCGCATAGTCATCATTATCGCGTACTTCATCGATCTTTCTAAAACCTTTTTTTTCGAAACAACATACTTTTTTAATAAGGGTCGAAACCTATTGACGTGGATCCGACATCTCACAATCCATAGGGATTTATTTCGATGTCGGAAAAGCCGAGGGAATCAAAGATTTCCATTCAAGTAAAGTGTCGATCCGTTAGAGTCGATACCAACTCAGTAGTTGGACGTCGAATCTCAATGGTTTAGTCCCGTAAATTAACTAACGCGGTCTCTATTGAGGCTAAAATAATTGTCACACAATTCGTCAGAATTACGGCATTATTAAACGCGGAGGAAATCTACTTATATCGTGATAGTTAATTTTAAAATGACTTAAAGCGATTTTTTTTTTATTTTTTCACTCTAATATTCTATAATGATTCACTAATCGAATATGGGATATGACGAGTGTCGAGGTTAACTTTCGAGCATAAATTCCACAATATTTATGCCCGACTCAACAAACTCATCGAATTATCGAAATCAAAAGCAATTTCAAAAATCAACAATAAATTGCATACGAACCCTAGTTCGTACAGGGGGCACTCGACCGAGTGCCTAGCCTACTCAGTCGAATAGCACCCCAAAACCGAGACATAAGGGTCTGAACGACCTCCACTCGATCGAGTCTCGTAATGACTCGATCGAGTGGCGACGTACTCGGTCGAGTTCGTCAATAACTCGACCGAGTAAGGTCCAAAATCAGAGACAGAACCCCTTTCCAGGGGTCCACTCGGTCGAGTCTCGCAATGACCCGGTCGAGTGGCCCCTTATCACGACAATGCCGTGAGTCTTACATCCTCTCTTAGTCTCGATAATGTTTTTTTATGGCTTAGGTCAACACGTGCCTAATCTATCACGTGAAACATCCCCTTTTCTCGAAATCATGCATCATGTTTGCATTATTCAATATCATTCAATAATTCGTAAACCGTTATGTCATTACTAACGCGTTTGTTGTTTCTCTTGTCAATTTTGGTTGTTTATTTTATTGTACTAAAATGAACCCGCATGTTAAAATACAAATTTGACGTTAAAATTTTAGTTGCATTAAATCGACATAGAAACCCATTCAATTCTTTCACATGTTTAGGGAAAATAATCTCTGCATATCATTTTATCGTTCAACTAACGCGCGTATTAGAAAGTCACTCGATATCTTAGTAAAGGCCGCCAATGTGCGGGCGGGGTTGGGTGTCCTTTGTGGGCTTCCCAACACGTACCCTCACCCCTTACTCAGAACCTCGGTTTCCGGATGCCCGAAACCGTTGGCGCACGAGAGTCATTCAATACACGATAACCGGTAGTGACGGTATCGGTATCGCAATGCAAAGGGACGAGCCCAATAAACTCTGACATCGGAAATGTGCCGTATTTTGTACACGGCCCACTACGACATAGAGTGGGTTGGAACGGGCCCGAACTCCCCAAAGTTCGGTGGCGAATCCACTTAGATTTAAATTTCAATTCGATCCATTCTCATATGGAGATTCATTCGCCTCCCCAAACCCGCGCGTGGCCGCGTCGGTGTGGACCTATGTCATGTCCACAATTTGGCGACTCCGTTGGGGATTAACTGATGCGTGACTTACCATCGGCATCCTCAGGGTGAGACTCGAATAGAAATCGTTTGACTAGTACAATATGCGTTTTAGTTTTACGGTTCATGCATAACCCCATATTTTCCCGGGCCGGTACTCGCGACCGACGTCCTACTATATCGTGATGTACTCCAATATGGATATGTCAAAGGTGTCCATAGTCGATTCGAGTGGGTTTCGCGGCATATTCTAAGCTCAACTCGACTTAGAAAGTCCATCCCGATGAACGTCTACACTATGTGCACTGGTATAGACCCTTTTTAGACCGACCGAGACTTAGTATAAAGCATACATGGCGTTGTTATAATGCTTGCCTGACTACATGCTACTTGGTTTCCGTGTCGTTTTTCAAAAAACCGTCAACTTTTCAAAAAATACATCTTTTTCAAGATATTCAATTTCAAAACCCGGGTTGCATGCCGAATTTAGGACTTATGATTTTACTCAAAAGAGCCTATTTTTAGCCGGTATGCTGCCCATTTCAAAACTCGAAATTATTTTCGAACTTTCAAAACTTGTGGCCCGATGCACTTTCCGATTTTCTCGAAAAATCGGGCCCTTCCCCGAGCTTGCTCGGATTTTTCGAAAACAATCCATTTTCAAAACCTTCCTCTTCTTAGGACTTCCCGTATTTAGCAGTGTCGGGTCGTGTCTTAAGTCGTCGGTTTCTTTAGCGTCGAAACTCCGTCGATCCTACATCGCGGGTTTCTTCCCCATCCCAGTCCGCCTTATTAGACTAAGGCAAGGCCCACCTACGTAGGACATACTCCTACAAAGGAGGGCCCGTTTACACGATCGAGTCTAAAAGTCTGGGGATGTCTCAGGTGAACCTTCTTTCGAACAGGACTAGGCCCACCCGCCGAATCCTAAAGAAGGCCCACTTTTCACAAGTCACCCGTCTAGGTGTCTTTTCCGGGTAATTTCCCTCATCAGTCTTGTTCGGGATGTACTTTCTATTCCGGGATTCGGGCTAGTTTCTGATTACGCGGTGTTCTTATAGACAGGCCACCCGAAACCAGATATCAACGCAAAAAGGACGCATTGAAGGATGCCCTAGACAAGATCGAAGCCCAACTGACTGCCATCCAGGCTGATCAAACGGCACTCGCCACCCGTGTGGGCGCAATGGAGAAGGGAACTCCTTCTGGATCTGAGCCCACTGGGCCCATAGCTGAACTAGTCAGCGCTGTTCGCAGGCTCAAGGAACAAGTTCACCTGTCAACAAACAACTAGATCCACACTGAAATTGCTCGTTCCTATTCGCCTTTGAATGACGAGCTACCCGCTAACCTCAACCTTACGGGAATTCCAATGTTTGAGGGTACCAAAGACCCGGTCCACCACATCCAGGCTTTCAAAGATTTTATGGCAGTAAAAGGGGTGAATTCCACCATGTTTACTCACTTATTCCCTTCCTCCCTGGAGAAGCATCCCAAGGCCTGGTACTACAGGCTCGATTCCAAGAAATATAAAACTTGGGATGATGTGGCAACTGAATTTGCTTGGAATTACGCTGATAATACCGAGATCCAGACTACAATGCGTACTCTGGAAGTGATGGCCCAAGAACCCAAAGAAGGGTTCACCAAATATCTACAGAGATGGCGGGCCGAGAGCGTTAAGCTGGTCAATAAGCCTAGCGAGAAAGTGCTAGTGGAGGCGTTTGTCAAGAACCTCCTCCCTTCCTACCGGGTCCATCTCCGGTATGCTGTTATCCCCAATTTTGCTACCCTAACTGAAATGGTTACAAGGATCGAGGACGACTTACGGTTAGAGAGCCTGACTAAGGCCTCTACCAAGGGCTATCAAGGGGCAAGCTCATCTGCGAGCAAGCCCACACCTGCAGCTGCAACTCGCAGCATCTTCGACGAGGTAAATTTGCTTGACACCTCATCCAAAAAGAATACACCAAATCGGGTATTCACAGATATAGGGACTTCCTATACTTATGTCTTACAGAGGCTATCTTCAAAGGTCCTGATCCAACCGATAGGCCCAACTCCAGAAGTTCCAGTAGAGAAGAGGCCCAAAAGTTATAACGCCCAAGCCTACTGCCAGTATCATCGGGGTAACGGGCATGATACTGAAAAATGCTGGAGACTGAAGCATCTGATCCAGGACCTGATCGAGAGCGGGAAGATCCCGTTGCCCGGAGACAAGCCAAGCAACAAAGAAAACCCGTTCAGTGCCCATGCAATATTCATCGGTGATGTAATTGACTTCTCACACCTTATCTCCCCTCATGTCCCACAAATCAATGGGATATGGTTCGATGACGAGGATGACGTTTACCTAGCCAAAGGGGAAGTTGTCCCCATCACCCTTGAAGAGGTCCGAAAGGCTAAGACCAAAGCCTTAGCCACCAACCACCTCGCCGCAGCTGGGCGTTCTATCCCTACATTCGTCACTGAACCTGCCAGGACGGAACCTACCCTTGAAGAACCAAGCAGTGACACGGCTCTGGTCCAACAATTCAAGAGGGTTCGAGCTGATCTAACCATATGGCAACTAATGGTTAGCTCACAAGCTCATCGGGAAGCACTGACTAAGGCTCTCGATGAAATCAAGGTCGACTCACAGGTTACCCCCACTGAAATGGTAGCCACTATCATGCCCTATCTCAACGGCAAGTCCAAGAATGAAGGCCTACTTATAACCTTCTCTGAGTCCGATCTACCACCGTTCGGGCCCAATCATAATTTGACCCTTTATATCACGGTCATTTGCCGAGGGAAGTACCTCCCGATGACCCTTATCGACGATGGGTCCGCTGTAAACGTCCTACCTCTAAGGACCGCTAAGGCCCTCGGCATCACAAATGCCGACTATCTCCCAACGGCGCAAACTATCCAGGCTTTTGACGGAAGCCCAAAACCGGTGGCCGGGGCCGTTAAACTAACAATAATAACGGGCTCAATCGAAAAAAAACTGGAATTTCAGGTGATCGACGTCACCTCATCCTTTAACTTACTACTAGGAAGGCCTAGGATCCATGCGGTCAAGGCCGTATCCTCTACTCTCCACCAGAAAGTTAAGATGACACTTCGGGACGGCGTCATCACTCTAGAAGCGACCCCCATTACTGTAGCAAGCTGCAATGCTACGGGCCGGGCCGACCCACGGGGATTTGACTTCGTGGGCATGATTGAAGGGGAATATCTCTTCAGGCCTTACTTCACCACTAGCATCGACATGATGCTAAAAAATTTGGGCTACTTACCGGGGGATACATTGAGGCCATATCTTCCGGCTGGGAAGATCATTGAGGTCCTAAATGATGGCGAATCACAGTTCGGGCTAGGGTATGCTATAACCCCGGAAAACGTGGTCCGGGTCGGTATTCACAAGGCCACCAACATCCTCAAGGATACTTACATAGGCCCTTATAGCTCGAAGTTAACTGATTACTTCGTCACTCCAGTGTTCGGAGCTATTCAAGTGGGCCTCTACCAACCCACCATCACATATCCCGAGACCAAAACGGCTCGGGAGTGCAATTTCATCCCCGATGATATATTCACCCTTGTTCACATATCCCGAGACCAAAACGGCACTCCGAGCCCGTGTTGGGGCTCCTATTTGGAGAAGACAAGGCCGTCCCCGCTCCAAAAGATGATTTGGTCAATCTGATCCTCCGCAGCGATCGGTTTGACCCAACCAAGCTAATCACCGAAGTCGGTGCAGACACCGGGAAAAGGGCCTGGAGGAAAACTGTCAAGTGGACCGACGGCCAAGGACGGACCTAAAAGCTGACCACCGGCGAGGGAGACATGCCGGATACCGAGTCTGAGTCAGAGTCAGATTCGGAGTCGGAGTTCGAGTCTAGAGGGTCTGGTGCTAGAGTCGAGTCTGTAACCCCTTTTCCCTTAGCCACTTCCACTGAGGTCTCGGGGCCTGTCCCAAGACCTCTCCCTATCCCGCCACTGACCAAGGAGCAGATGGCCGCTCTATTCGAGCTTTTCTCAAAATTTACCATTAATAATAATAACGAAAACCGTTCTGCTTACGACTTGTCTTATTTCCAAAATTCTCTCGATTTCAAAAGTTTTATATGCAATGACATTGAGAAACCCGACGAACAGGTACCTCTGCCTCCGCCTCCGCATCTAATCAAGCAGCTCGAACAAAGGGAATCCCGAGATCCGGTAATCGAAGAAACCGAGTCCATCAATGTGGGAACCACTTTAGAGCCCCAGATGCTTACGGGTGGCCTATCCTTAGATCCAGAGGAGAGAAAACAATTTACGAACCTCCTCCAAGATTTCAAAGATGTTTTCGCATGGTCCTACAAGGGCATGCAGGGAATAGATCGGGAAATAGATGAACACCGAATACCCATCAAAGATGGGTGCAAACCGGTAAAACAGAAACTCAGAAGAATGAGGCCCGAATGGTCCCTTAAAGTTAAAGAAGAAGTCGACAAGCAATTTAAAGCGGGCTTTATACAAGTGTCTGAATATCCAGGCTGGGTCGCAAACATCGTGCCGGTACCCAAGAAGGACGGCAAGGTGCGGGTATGTGTGGATTTTCGGGACCTTAACAAGGCCAGCCCAGAAGACGATTTTCCGTTACCACACATCGACATATTGGTGGATAACACGGCCGATCATGCCCTTCTATCATTCATGGACGGGTATGCCGGATACAATCAAATCAAAATGGCAGAAGAGGATATGAGTAAGACCACCTTCATTACACCTTGGGGTACTTACTGTTACATCGTCATGCCATTTGGGCTTATCAATGCCGAGACCACTTATCAACGAACCGCCACCACCCTATTACATGACATGATGCATATGGAAGTGGAGGTTTATGTGGACGATATGATCGTCAAGTCCAAAGATCGAAGCGGGCACATCACGGCCCTAAGAAAGTTCTTCACCCGAGTACGCAAATACAATATGAGGCTAAACCCTCAAAAGTGCAGTTTCGGGGTAACATCGGGCAAATTACTGGGCCATATCGTTAGCTAACGCGGCATCGAGGTCGACCCAGCTAAAATCAAAGCCATCACCGAGATGCAACCACCCAAAACCGAAAAAGAAATAAGGGGGTTTCTCGGGAAAGTCCAGTACATCAGCCGGTTCATTTCAAAACTAACCATGGTATGTGAGCACATTTTCAAAAAACTGAAGATAGGAGAACGAACACTGTGGGACGACAAATGTCAAGCGGCTTTTGACAAAATCAAGGAGATCCTGTCTGCACCGCCGGTATTAATGCCACCTCAACCCGGTTTGCCTTTGTCGTTATACCTAACAACGACCGAGCCAGCCATGGGGGCTATGTTGGCCCAGACAGTCGATTCAGAAGGGCGGGCTATTTACTACATCATTAAAAAGTTCCTGGAGTACGAATGCAAGTATATAATGCTCGAAAAGACGTGCCTAGCTCTAGTTTGGGCCACTAAAAAGCTCCGACACTACATGCTTAGCCACGAGGTACATGTATTATTCAAAATGGATCCTATCAATTACCTGTTCGAGAAGCCCATCCTCAATGGCAGGATGTCCAGATGGACCTTAATGCTAGCTGAGTTCGACCTCAAATTTGTACCATTGAAAGCCATCAAGGGCCGGGTAGTGGCAGAATTCCTCGCCGATAGCCCGATATCCGAAGAGGGCCACACCGATACTTGGGCCTTTCCTGATGAAGACATATTCCATACCGATACCAAAACATGGGATTTGTACTTTGACGGGGCATCCAACTTCCGAGGATTTGGGGTCGGGATTCTGCTAATCTCACCACGAGGGGAACATACCCCCTTATCCATCAAATTGGACTTCGACGTGACCAATAACGCAGCCGAATACGAAGCATGCATTCACGGGTTACAGGCCGCCGCCGATTTAGAAGTAACAAACCTCCGGGTCCACGGTGACTCATCACTGGTCATCAATCAAGCGCTCCAAAAATGGAAAACTCGGAACGCCAATCTCGTGGCTTACCAAGCACGAGTAAGGGTTCTAGAGAAACAATTCCAGCAGGTGGAATATACTATCTGCCTCGGGAAGAAAATCAGTTTGCAGATGCAGTTTCCAAATTAGCATCCCTGCTAAACATACCAGACCATTTAACTAGCATGCCAATCTGCGTCGAAAGGCGGTCCGAGCCGGCGTATGTACATGTCATCCAGGACATCGAGCTAACCGACCCAGAACCTTGGTATCAAGCCGTCCTAACCTACTTGGCAACGGGAGAGTATCCCCCGAGAACTGAAAACTGGGCCAAGAAAGCCCTGCGGAGATTGGAAACCCAATTTGTTCGCACGGATGATGGGCAACTATACAAAAAGACAGCATAGGGGGCTCTTCTCCTGTGTATCGACAAAATACAGGCCGAAAAGGTTATGGCCGAGGTACACGATGGTGAAAATGGCCCGCATATGAACGCCCATATGCTAGCCCGAAAAATCATGAGGCTCGGGTATGACTGGAACACCATGGAAACAGACTGTCAATTATATGTCAAACACTGCCATAATTGTTAGATTTTTGCTAATGTACAGCATATGCCATCTTCTCTGTTATATACCATGACATCACCATGGCCATTTTCGACATGGGGTATTGATATAATTGGAAAGGTGCACCCTTCTGGGACGGGAGGTCATTGCTTCATTTTGGTGGCCAACGACTACTTCACCAAGTGGGTCGAAGCCGAGTCATACCGTGTCTTGAACGCCAAGCACGTGGCCAAATTTATCCAGAACAAGATCATATACCAATACGGGATCCCACACGAGTTTATCAGTGATCATGGGACCCACTTTCAAGCTGAAACCGCTGCGTTGCTAGCAAAATACAAAATTCAAAGGCATACATCTTCTCCCTACCGTCCCCAAACAAATGGAACGGTAGAAGCGGCCAATAAAACAGTTGTCACCATACTCAAGAAGATGGCTGAGAATTACCGGGACTGGCCCGACAAAATACCTTTTGCTCTCTGGGGGTACCGGACTTTAATTCGCACCGCAACCGGGGCAACTCCATATTATCTGACATACGGAATAGAGGCGGTCCAGCCAGTCGAGTTGGAAGTACCATCCCTAAGAATTTTACTTGAAAGCCAAGTACCGGAAGCAGATTGGGTCCAAGCCCGATACGATTCGCTAGTCCTTTTAGACGAACGGCAATCCCGGGCCCTCAACAACATACAAATATGTCAAAAGAGGATCCAGCGGGCTTTCAACAAAAGAGTTAGGCCCATAAACATCAAAGAGGGGGGATTTAGTCCTAAAATCGGTTCGTGCCTTACTACCGGTTGACCCAAGAGGAAAATTCAAACCCAATTGGACTGGGCCATACTTAGTCAAGAAGGTCCTATCAGGAGGAGCGGTGATGCTGACAGACTTGGACGGGAACGAATTCGTCAACCCAACCAACTTGGACCAGCTGAAGCGATACTACCCTTAAACCCAATCTCAATGTCATTTGCAAAAATTTATAAAATTTTGTCTTTTTATAAATTTTCAAAAAAATTATAGACAAGTCAATAAGTTAGAATTAATTATTCTACTGGCGCACATCTCGCACTAATAGTCTTGATGTATTTCGAAAATTGCAAAAAAATCAAATCAGGTTTGAACTACGTTTGGTTTGATTCCGCTAATTGTGGATACGTAGGCAACCCCTCAAAAGGGTACAACCACTGCAATAACGAAAAGACGGGAACGGTATTCATTAATATGTCTTTTATTAAAACCGATAAACTCGAGAATTACAAAAAAAATTTTTGCCTAAAACGGCACACCCAAAAAAATCACACCACAAAAATAGTAATAATATTTAAATAATAAAACAAAGGAGGCTAATATCCCGGCATCTTGCCCTTTCCTTTGTCCTTAGGGTCGCGTGGAGCCCGGGGTCGACGGGGCGGGGGCGAGCGTTCTTGAATCACAAGGGGGAACCTCTTTAGCTCGAACCCGTTTCTTCGCCAGCGGATCTTCTGCCACAGTCTTTGGCCCAAGTCGAGCCCGTACGTGCTCGGGTAGCCTATCTCGTGGGCCAAGTCGGTCCTGCACGGCTAGTTTTGGGCCCAGTCTCCTTTCTAAGTCAGTCTGGGGGCTCACTTTCCCCCGCGCACCTTTAGCACTAGATCCTTCAACTTGAGTCTTAGTCTTCTTTTTGTGACCTGACATTAGGCGAACCAAGTTAGCCAGAGTGTCTCCTTTGTCGAAGAAGCCCCTATTGTCTTTAACTTGCTCCCTTCGCAGCAAAAGCTTCGTCGACCTTCAGGGCAGCTCGGGCTTTGGCATCGCCTCCTTTAGTCCACTTCACATAGGAATCTGAAACCCAGGTCTAGTGGCGAGATTTGGAAATCGGCCAAGTATGCCGGGTGTACCATCTTTGCATCCAGTTATCGCACATTACATCGGTCAGTTGGGTAGGGTCACTCACAACTGCTTCAACTTCGGGGATCCGCTGGGTTCACCCATACTGCCTTAGTATGCGGTCCGGATGAAGGTGAACTGTCTGCCTGAAGGACAATATTACCTGATAGCGAGCTCTGTCTTTCAATTCGGGTCCAAGTCAGTCCAAACGTAGATGGGCCACCACGGCACTACCCATCGAACAAGGGCCCACCATGGAATGATAGTACCTCGTCCCAATACTTCTGGGTAATCTGACGAGAAAAATCAATGGCCCGTCTCCTCGTCATCACCTGGTTATGACGGTACTTGCTCGCGTCAAGAGGAGGATCTATTACTGATAGCCTCTCGTATAGCCAAATCTGAAAAAGAAGGCAAGAATATAAGTTCCCAAGACGAAATAGGCGTCCGCCTAAGGGCACTCGGTCGAGTGTCTGGCACACTCGATCGAGTGGTACCTCTGAACACGAACAAGGGGCTTTTTACGAGGGCACTCGATCGAGTGCCAGGGTGACTCGATCGAGTGCCCACTGCAGCAGAGAAGTCGCGAAAAAAATTAAAAATCAAGAAATTGGGAAAAATAAAATGCAAAGTAACATACTTGCAGCAAACGGGTACTTCCAGTGAGACGGACCGACGAATCCCTCTTGCGATTATCTAGACCTTGGATAATTTCACCCATGATCAGCCAAGCCGGGCTGTACTCCGTCTCCATCAAATCAACCACGGTTAGGAGGCGGGCGTTACCCATACAAGACAGTAAATCCATGTGACCCTCAAAGGCATAAACATGGAGCATGCAGAAAGAAAAAGCCCTACGGCTGTGAGCCGGTCTGACCCGGACATCTAGAGGATTCATAAATTTCTCAGCCAAGTCGATCAGAGAAATATTATCACCCTTCATCATACGGGATACCTCGTTATGGGAAGGCCCTAAAAATTCTCGAAGCGTCCTCCTCGGGTCATAAATTGAATACGGGATGGCAAGACGAAGTATCGGATTCCACCCTCCTATAGCAGCGATCTCCTCGGGCAAGGGACAAATTTCTTCTCGAGGAAAGGCAAAGACATGATATATGTCATCCTACTAAGACAGGCACGCATCCAGAAAATAGCGATCAACCTGCATCTGACGAAACGGGTACAGCTGAGTAATACCCGTCTGGTTGAGAGCCACCCTATCTACATCCCTAAAGCGTCGGGACCATTCCTGTAGCATAACGGTCAATCTGTCGATTCCCATGGCTATTCTTCTTGGAAGGAGTAAAGAGACTTTCTTTTGAGAAGGGATGAATTGTAATAGGAGTTGTGAAGAAATCAAAGAACAAAGGAGGGGTATTTATAGTATTAATTCTATAGCCCTCTTTCCATATCATAATCGTTTCCTAATCCTAAACGGAATCAAGCCACAAGCCTAGTCTCCATACTAGCACGGAAATAATCATCCCAAACTTTCCTAATTTTCTTTAGGAGTCAAAAATTTCAGAAAATTCCAAATTTCAAAATTTAAAAATTTTCAAACTTTCAAATTTCAAAAAATCATTTTCCCCAGCGCGAGTCATTTTACTACCTACGTGTTGCATGCAAATTTTATCTGACTTATACAGGTACGACTCAAGCAGGAATATACAACCCACTGCTTCTCCCCAGCGGAAGGCCCTAGGTGACATTTTCCCCGGAATAACACGGGATGAGCCTACATACAGGCGCACGCAGGACTTATGCGACAAGTCCAATTTCCCACAAAGTTATCACCATCATCTCAGGTATGACTTCTAGCTTATGGCTGGCGAGCCCTTCACGCGAGTCTAATGGACTATAAACGACCCGATCGAAAGTCTGCCAGGTTTCAATCCTCGATTGGCCTGGTAGTTACTCTGACTTTCGCCTTGTCCAAGCCTCAGTCAGAGTGGGGGCTCTGTAGACACCTGCATTTTGACTGCCAGGTGTCTATGGTAGTTTCCAAAAAAACACCCGATGATGATCGGACGCTAACGTGTTTCTACGCGCTCGGATATGGGCTCAAAACCATTAGTTGTTGGCTTAAGCACTTTTGGACTACAAATCTCACAAAACGGACCTCAAATCCAGGCCCAGTAGACCGTTCCGAGTCAAAGAAGACTAATTTGGGCCAAAACCGACACCGGAAATAAAACCGACCTTTTAGCGATTGGGTCAACCCCGGTCAAAGTCGTTTCCGAGACATACAAAACAGCCTTTCAAACATCAAAAATCCAACTCAAAAAAAATACAAAAGCCCATCAAACATCCAAAGCCACGGTCCAAAAGTTGACCCGCGCGACCCAGCTGAGCCACTCGATCGAGTGCTCAGCCCACTCGATCGAGTGGGCCCTCAATTGAGCCCGGCTGCTGACGCCTGGGCCACTCGACCGAGTCCAGGGGCTACTCGGTCGAGTAAACCTAGACGGGGTACATAGGCAATGCCTATATAAACACCCCATGCAACACACAATTTCACAACTTTGATAATTCTAAAAACCCTAATTCTACTCAAACCCTAATCAATACTACACTAGCAAACCCTAAACCTAGCTTTAGGAATCAAAACCCTAACCACCACAACTTAGCCTACATACTCGATACTCCCGTGCAAGCCGCCACTACGAGTTCCGTCCGAGCATAAGAAACATGTAGGTTGAGGGTGCAAAAACCTCTTCTCTTCTCCCTCTCGTTATCTTCCTCCTTCTCTTCGTTTTTTTTTGCCATCGCATTCTAATATCGATAGTATTATTAGTACAAAACACTAAAATACTCGTGGATTTGTGTCGAGTGCGAAGGATGTCAGAATAAGGAAACTCGAATATACAAGTGTACCGCACTCAGCGTTGCCGGTCACTTATCCTGACATCAATTGCCGGCCGAATATCAATTTTGCTCAGTACAGTTTCAGTCCATAAATAGGGATCTAAGTCTGGGAAAAGAACCCATACCGGTACAATGGAGATACGATCCATTTCTTGCGAAAAAGATGGACTCCATTGCTTCAAAATTATTGTGTTCCTGCCTATCATCCATGGCCCTCCATGAAGAATTGAATTCATATCCTCCTTACAAGAGAATCGAAAAGCAAACCAGCCTTTCTAGAAGTAACGGATTGCTGGTCTGCGAGCCTGATTCCAGTTTTTTTCCACATAATCTGTCATCTGTTTCACAGTTGGTCGCATCCCAATGACTTTACCCATTAATGTGTACTGCCAAGCTTTGAGTTCATCTTCAAAATCATCAACTTCAATATCGATTTCAGTTGAGTTAACACTTTCTTCTACAAAGAACAAACCCATCCCTTGACGTTTTTCCTTGATCTGTTTCATCCATGGTGATTCAATCTTCTCTCTATCATCCACACTCCCGATCAGTACCTTGTCTTTATCCAATTTTTCCAGATTCTGGTCAATTTCTGCTGTCTTTGCAGTGACAGCGTTGTCATCCCCAATTCCTGATTGCTTCTCCTTATCTCCCAAACGAGATGCTTCACCTCCCATCGATGTCATAGCCGAATTGAGCGCATACTGTAAGTACTCTGTGAACGAAGGACTCCCCTGCTTACTCCTCAACTGGTCATTGTGTCCCTCCATGGAACCTTCACCATTATCCCCAGTACAGGTGTTGTTGGTTTCCTCATAATTGTGCGAATTGCGTTGTGCTTTGTCCTTTCTTGGTCTCCCCCTCCCCCGACCTGTGCCCGCCGTCGTGGCCATCAAAATCGCCAAATCGAGAGAGAATATATATATATATATATATATATTTAACGGAACTTGCATTAACACCAGAACAAATTACAAGAAGTTAGAGGGGAGCCGAGATACTATCTGGGCCCTCACTCCTTTAGCAATAACAAAACTAATTCTAGTAAAAATATGAACTGCGGCACACGCTCCAGCATCCTGTGACATAGCAAATTTACGAATCCGCTGGAGCAGAGAGACACCCTCCGTGTCGAGGTCACCGAGAGAGGAGAAGGAGAAAGGAAGGAAACCATACCCTATGGCCGTGCAGCGTTCCTGATACTTGACACACTTACGACGAGCAGCATTAGCAACAACCCGTCCAGGCTTAAAAGAAGTCAAGCCGGACTTGGTCATAGGAGAGGACCCAGTCAGATCAACACAAACATCACGCCCCCTGTCCCACGAGTAGAGCAGAAGGTCGGCAGGTCGCAAGGGCTTGTCGTTATCGACGCAGAGGCCAATCTCCACCTCCTTGCCTGCAGAGATCCCTCTCCGGAAACAAATATCCAACAGTGTGTCACGGACAAGGTTTATGGCGATGTTTAATCCCCACAGTACCAGCGCACGAAACCACTTGATCACCAAAAATATCCTCTCTGAGGATCCTGGAGCAAGAAGAGCAAGATCCGGAAAGCGGAAAAAAAGGGACACCAAGGCGGTAAATAAGCACACTGCGATATGTCCGACCGTTCATGGTTTGCCCAAGCCCAGTAATAGGGACAACCCTCAACCAGTCAGAAAAATGGTCACCCTGCTGAGATTTCCATAAGGCAACCTATCGAGGAGTTAAGGAGAAAGCAGATTCCGCTTCTGTAGCAACCCTAGTGAAATATATATCTGCCAATTTCATCATAAGTTTTGGGGCAGCGATCTCAGAGGGGTTACTCAAGAAGTCAGAACTGGTAGCCTCAACAAACCCACTCAAGGCAGACTCAAAAGCGATCCCAGGGGCGACGATCTCGGAGGGACGAAGCAGCTTAGCTTGCAAATCGGCAGACTGGAGGCGAGAAGCAAGGAAGGCAAATTGCAGGGCATCAGCGGCGGCAAAGACACCGAGCCCCTCTAGGGAAAAGGGGAGGGTGGCCATTCGCCACTGCCACTCCCCAAAACCGGGTCCGGACGCCGTGACAATGCGCTCAAGACTAGATCGGAGCGCAGTGTCCAAAGAAAGGTGGGCCGACCCAAAAGTACCGGGGGAGCAAGTGCGTAAAGCAAAGTATAACTTAGAAATACCTGTGCATGCCCGGAGAAGAAGTAACTCACACTGGGGATCCTCGATCTTAGCAACCAAGTCCTTGAGCTCTATAGTACGGGCAACCCTCTTCGAAACAAGAGCATCACTGAAAGCAGGACAGACGCTGACCGGCCCTCCCAGGACCTTAACACCATCCAAGGGTCTGCCAATAGCGGCGGGGAAAACACCAGCAAGCCTACTCCTCGGGTCTTCGATAGGCCAGAAAACCTCCGTTTTAGATACGTTGAGATGGAGGCCAAAACGGGGGCCCTCATCCGTAATCATCTGAAGAACCTTCCCCACAACAAGTGTATCCCCGACAATAGTACCATCATCGAGGTACCAAGCCTGGAAGCAAAGATCAAAGGAGTCCCTGATCCGACAGACTAGGGGATGCAGAACCAGAGAGAAAAGAAGGGGGCCTAAGGGGTCACCCTGCTGGACCCCCTGACAAGAGCGAAGGCAGTGCTCCCCCTAGTAGAGCCTAGCAGGACTGGAATAGCAAAACTCAACCCAAAAAGAGAGGGCAGGACACTGATGGCGAACCTCCCGTAGCATAGTCTCCCTGTCAACTAAGTTAAAGGCATTCTGGAAATCGACAAGCAACATGGAAAGACCCACATCAGCTCCACGTTCCTCTACAAGACGGTTCAAGGAATGCAGAATAGCTTCACCCCCACTAGAAACACCTACCCCGAATTGAAAACCCTCAAAATAGCCACCTAAAGATGGCCAACCAAGGAAGCTCCAACCTTAGAAACAAGGCGCCTCCAGATGGTGCCCACAGCAATAGGACGAACCCCTCCCCCTGGCTTAATGAGCGGGGTGAGCGGAGCACTAGCAATGTACTCACCTAACACTTGCGGGCACTTCCCATCAAGAAAAAGGTTGACCACCCGAGCGATAGAGGCAATCAGATCATCAGAAATGGCAATGGCACTTTCATCAATACCAGAATAACTTTCATTATTATTATTATTATTATTATTATTATTATAATTTTTTATTATTATTATTATTATTATTATTATTATTATTATTATTATTATATTATATTATATTTTATTTTATTTTGCAAGAAGGTTATGACTCCTTTATTCCACCATTATGGGTAAATAATAGAGACTCAATCTTACAAACACTACCCTCTAGTGTGTGAAAACACATACAATTATACTAACAAACTCCTATTTATATCTATATTTGCATATCGTAATCTCATAATCACTTCAAATCGTATAAGCTTAACCAAAACTGTATATGGACATTCAACCCCATCAAAAATCCGCCTATTTCTCTCCAGCCAGATATGATGAACTTGAGCAGCTATGCTCGATCTAAACAAAACCTGTTTCCAATGTCTCTTGTGCTTCCTAAGTGAACACCAACACAGCTCCGTAATTAGATCAGTACTCCTCCCAGTGATTAGCATCCAATTCTTCATACTCTCCCAAATTGCTTTTGAATACTCACAATTGAAGAAAAGGTGAAGATGCGTTTCAGCAGCAGAGGCACACATAACACATCTATTAGCCAAAGCAAACCCTCTTCTTTGCATAGCATCCTGAGTGGCCAATTGCCTTTGACCTGCTAGTGATGCTATTACTCCATGTTTAGGAAGAATACATTTCCCTTGCAATACCTTAAGCCACCTCTTGCTACTGTTCTTGCGCCTGAACCAGCCATAGGCCTTGCTAGCCAGGAATTTATCATGCGAGACCCAGCTGCTCATAAGCAATTCCACTCCTCTGGCATCACATTCAGAATCGAGTAGCTCGTCCCTGACATCCAAAATGCTATTAATTGTGGACGTGAACCTCTTCTTCTTGTGTATTTCCCATATAGTTCCAAATCCCATTCCCCTCTTTGAGTAAATTATAAAGCCTAGAACAAATAAGCGCCTTATTCCAGGCCTTAAAATCCTTCACATCAAAACCCCCTTCCTCCCAAGGAGTACAACTATTTTCCCAACTTTTAAGCACCAGATTCCTTCTCTGCGTCGTACCAGTCCAGAAATAATTTCTGCAAAGCTGTATTAATCTTTGGGTTACATTTTTAGGAAGCAAAGCATTGGCTGACCAAAAATTCATGATACCAAACACTACTGAATTAATGAGCTGCACCCTTCCTGCAAAACTGAGGACGTTAGAAGACCAATTGCAAATCAGCTTCTGAATTTTATGTAGCATTCCTGAATAGTGAATCATTCTATTAGAGACATCATTGAGAGGCAACCCCAAGTACCTGCACGGGAAAACCCCCACTCTAAATCCCGTGAGCAGTAGAATTTACTCTTTAACATTATGAGAAACCCCACCAAAGTATATCTCAGTCTTCTCCCTATTTGCTTGTAACCCAGCCTCCCCTGCGTACCTGTCCAAAGCCGTAAGTGCAGCCTGTACAGAGGGAACATCTTCTCTAACAAAGATCATTAAGACATCTGCGAACATTAAATGATTAAGCCTCAGGTTTCGGCATTTAGGGTGATAGGAGACCTGACTCTCATATCCAATCAACCTTAGTCTCCTTGAAAGCATTTCCATACGAAGGACAAAGAGATAAGGCGATAGTGGATCTCCTTGCCTAACCTCACTCCGTCCTTTAAAAAACCCATGAACTGATCCACTATTTTTTTTACAGAGGACCAAGTCCCTTGAATACATTCCATAATCCAACCGATAAACTGTGGAGGAAAGAATAACCCTTCCAACATATCTCTCACAAAAGACCACTGAATAGAATCGAAAGCTTTCCGTAAATCTACCTTCATGAGGCATCTGGGCAAAAGGAATTTCCTGCCATATCCTTTAATCAAAACTTGAGAAAGAGAGATATTATCCTGCATACTTCTATCATCAATGAAAGCACCCTGTTCCAACCCAACCAGTTTACCCATTACAGTTTTCATCCTGTTAGTAAGCAACTTACTGTTGGTTTTGTAAAGAATAGAACAACAAGAGATCTCCTGAAATCTAACACAGATTGACATGTTTTCTTCGTTGGAATCAAAGAGATAATAGTCGTATTAGCTTGCTTCACCATCTTCCCTTTGGTAAAAAACTCCCAAACTGCCTTATTGAAATCCAACTTAACAATATTCCACGATGCCTGAAAAAATCCTGCAGAGAAGGCATCAGGACCAGAATTTCTGTTAGCACCTATAGAAAAGAGAGCCCTTTTAATTTCATCCTCAGAAGGAATCTGCAGAAGAGCATCCCAATCACTCGTTTGAACTATCTCACCCTTACTCAAAATCACCCTGTCCAGAGGCTCAACCTTCACAGCATTACCCAGAAGAGCCTCATAATAATGAACAAAACCATGAGCCACATCAGTAACCCCAACCCTAGGTCTCCCTTCATGATCAGTAATTGCACCCACTACTTGTTGTAATCTCCTTTCCTTCACCCTAGCATGAAAGTACGAAGTAGCAGCATCATCTAAGTTAATGTTCTCCATTTTTGCTCGTTGCTGCAGAATACTAATCTCAGCTCGTCTCAACTTCATAATATTATCCTTAATCTGATACTCTTTGACTCCTAATTCGATGGAGAAAGGGAAACCCTGAAGGCCAACCTGACATTCTTCTAATTCACCCTCCAAATCTTTAATTCTCAAGGAGATGCTAGAATTATTATTTCTATGCAATTCTTTCAAAGCAATTTTCACTTTTTTTAATTTATGAAAAAATTTATATCCTTTTGTACCAAATACTCTCTTATCCCAAGCTTGCTTCACAACATCTGTGTATGATGAATGCTGAGTCCAGCAATTAAGAAAACTAAAACGCTTCCTGGTTAGTGTACCTTTTATCAGAGTAAATATAATAGGAGAATGGTCCGATATTCCTGGATGCAAGAAGTGAACTGTTTAATCAGGAAAATGAGAGACCCAATGCACATTAACTAATACTCTATCCAGCTTAGTCCAAACTCTAGTCCATGATCTTGCTTATTAGACCATGTGAACTCACAACCTTGGCCTGGTAACTCTTGCAACTCACAATTAGTTATACAATCATTAAAAGCATTCATATCCTCTTCCACAGGTTCAGCGCCCCCAATTTGTTCATCCCTATGACGGATTATGTTGAAATCCCCTAGAACAAGCCAACTACAAGGACTAGCAACCCTCAACAAATCTGCCCAAAGAAGCTCTCTATCTTGCGCATCATTTCTCCCATAAACCATAGTCACCAAACAAGTAGTATTTGAACCAAAATGAAAAACATCACAATGAACAAACTGATCCCCTCTAGCAAGAACAGTGACCCTAACAGTAGTTGGATTCGAAATTACCCATATTCTCCCGTTAGAGTGAGAGCAGTAGTTAGTAACAACATCATAAGCCCTAAATTTAGAATTAATTGTTCTCTTAGCCTTAGGCTGCTTAACTCTTGTTTCTAAAAGTCCTAAAACATCAATCCCCTTGCCCTTAATAAAATTAAGTACCTCATTTTGCTTCAAGGGCTCATTCCCCCCTCCCCGCTAATATTCCAGGAGGAGATGATCATGTAGATTTATCAGGAGGAACATCCTCCACTAATGGAGCAGGCTCCATGTCAGTTTCTTCATGCTGCAGAATGCTATACCTGTTACATAGCACAGTACCCTGATCCTCATTAACTTCTTCTTCATAGCAATTTGTTCCTCTCACTTTCAGAACTAGTCCAAAGCTACCAGACCGTCTGGCAACAGGAGTAAACTCTTGGTCCATAGCCCCATGGTCCTCCCCAGAAACAGCCTGATTTCTGATCAACGGGTCTGCCAGAGTTTGAGAACCTGAACCAGTATTCTGGTCACCAACAGGATCTTTCTCAGGGGCAGTTTTCTTTGGTGTATATCGTTGTGCAACAATTTTTCACTCACTCCCTGAGCTTTTTTCTTCTCTCTTTTACAGTTTTGCAAAGTATGCCCAAGTTTACCACACCCCTCGCAGTGATATGGTACCCATTCATACTCAATTCGCTGCACTAGCTGCTCAAACATAGGAATATTAAGCACCATTGAATCTGGCAGTGTTTGCGATACATCCACCTCAATCAGCACTCTTGCAAAGCATAACCTCTCTTTGAACGTGGTTGTTCTATCAGCAAACAATGGATTGCCCACCTTGCTCGCCATCTTACCTAACACTACATCATTCCAAAGAAACGGATCCAAATCTGGGAAGAGAACCCAAACTGGAACCACAGACACCCTGTCCATCTCTTGGGAAAACAAGGGACTCCACTGCTTTAGAATTAAGGTGTTGTTGCCCATCAACCACGGACCTCCCCTTAGAACCAATTCCATATCCTGTTTCCTGCTAAATCGAAAAGCAAACCATCCTTTCTTATAGTACTGAACTATCGGACCTCTGCCTTGATTCGAATTTTTTGAGATATAATCCGTCATCTGTTTGATCGTAGGCTTAGCTCCTATAACGTTCCCCATTAGCGTGTTTGCCCAGTGACCTAACTCCGTTTCGAAATCAGGAATGACAATGTCCACCTCAGTAGAGTTTGATGACTGCTCATCGAAGAACAAGCTCATCCCTAACTTAGGCCCTGTTCTTTTCAGCTTATTTTCAGCCCCTTTCAGACCAGCTCAGCCCAGCTCTTATCAGCTCAGCCCAGCTCCGATCAGCTCAGCTCAGCCCTAATATTTTCAGCCCATCTCCAATATTTTCAGCTCCTAAAATAATACTTCAATAATAATAATAATAATAATAATAAATAATAAATAATAATAATAATAATATTATTATTATTATTTATTTATTTATTTATAAGAAACGGGAGTTACATTAAAATCGAAACAAATTACAATAAGGTCTTGTTGTTGTTGTTATGGCATTTCAATATTAATGCAAGTTTCTTTTCATAAAAAAATAATAATAATGATAATATTATTGTTCTTGTTATTTTTATTACACATATCTCTTAATGTTAGTAATAATGTTAGTAATAATAACAAATTATTATTATCATCGTCGTCATCATCGTCATTGTTATTATTATCGTTATTATTATTATTTTTTAATTTTTTTTATCATCATTATTATTATAAAAATTATTAATTTATATTATTATGCACTCTATAATATTTTTAGGTCTTGAAATATATATTACATTCAAATATTTACAACTCTGTCTCAATGCCATTACAATTCATTTACGTTTTTTTTACAATATTTTTTAGTGAATAGAATATCTAATATATATATACCATACAATATAGCACATGAGTGTTATTTGTATTGTATTAAAATTTAAGAATATCAAAATATAAAATTTTGTATATTAAGTAATCAAAGATATATAACTAACAAATTTTACTATTGTCAAGTATGAAAAAACAAAGTAGAAATCAAATGAACTGGAGAGTATTATGTTGTTGTTATTATTATTATTATTATTATTATTATTATTACTATTATTAATTAATTAATTAATTATAAATAATAATAATAATAATAATAATAATAATAATAAAAATAATAAAAATAAAAATAAAAATAAAAATAAAAATAATTATTATTATTAATTGGTGTTATATTTATTTTTCATTTTTTAAAATATTATTAGATAATTTATACAAGTAGTTATTAGTTTCAGCTTCTTTTAGTTCAGCTCAGCTCAGCTCAGCTCAACTTCTATCAGTCCAGCTCAGCTCCTATCAGACCAGCTCAGCTCCTATCAGACCAGCTCAACTCAGCTCAGCCCTATTTCAGCCGAAAAGAACAGGGCCTTATTCTCCTTAGCCTTACTACTCCAAGACCCGGTAGCCGGCTGTTCCGTTGCTACTGGTTCCAACATAGTGACCGGTTGTTCCGTCGCCACCTTATCCAATATTGTTGTAGCCGGCTGTTCCGTAGCTACCTTGTTCACAATTCCAGTAGCCGGCTGTTCCGTAGCTACTGGACCCAATATTACAGTACCTCCACTATTACCGTTCTTCTCCTTTTCTGTTTCCTTGAATTGTACCTTCCTACCACCCGAAGAACTGCCCCCTCGGAAATTCCGGATTGATTGCATCGCCTGATCAATCAGGTCATTCACAATCGGCGTGCCCTGTTTTCTCGCTTGATACTGAGACTCCAAATCGTCCTCTTCACCATTATTAGCCAAACCAGTACCATTAGATTCACCATTATTGTGTGAATCTGAATCCCTATTTTTTCGCGGCCTCCCTCTACCATGTCCCGTGCCTACCGTCGATTTCTGCATCAGTTAGTGAAGTCGCTTGTAGAGAAAGCTTTCTCTAGAGAGAGAGAGAGTAGAGAGAGAATCGTATTATTATTATTATTTATTATTATTATTATAATTTATTATTATTATTATTATTTATAATTTTTTTTGCAAGGAATTATGACTCATTTTATTCATCCATTAAGGGAATAAAAGAGCCTAACTTACAAAGGAAAACCCCTACAATGCAATAAAGCATCAACCCCTCCTTACTACACCCCAGATTTTCTTAATCTTACAAAAACATCAAATTTAATTAGCTTAACGGTAACTTCTAAAGGCTTAGTATTGGCCTCAAAGATACAACCATTTCTTTCAGCCCAGATGTAGTAGACAGCTGCAGCAAGACATGCGCGATACCACCTGTGCTTCCAATGTTTCCTGCTGCCCCTTACCATACACCATTTTACTTCAATAAGCAAATCATTACCTCTATTCCTGATTCTCATCCAATCTTTGAGCAGAGACCAGACCTAGGGATGGCAATGGGTCCAAGACCCGACTCAGACCCGGCGGGTCGGGGCTGGGTCTAAATTTTCCAGACCCGATGGGCATGGGTCGGGTCTGGGTCCTCCCCAAAAAATTTGGGTACGGGTACGGGTCTGAGTTTTGGGACACGGACCCGACCCGTAGATCCGTTAAGAAAAAAAATCAATTCATTAAAACATATTGAGTACTGAATTCTAAGTTTAAAACTTGGACCCTAAAAAATTTCTCCTTCATCTGGACTCATTTCATTAAAATATACTTAAGGATTATATTTATTTAATAAATTATTTTCTGACGAATGTTTTTAAGACGACCTTTGTGTTATATTTTGTAAGATTTTGCGGTTGTATTGTGAGACTTGTAGACATTTTTTTTTATCATTTTTATACGTGGTTTGTAAACACTTTTTAAAAAAATCATGCGTAAGGAATGACTCAAGACATTACGTAATTCTTTTTCAGAAATTAAATTCGTGTTTTTCTACGAAATTGTCATCGAAACAATGAATAATACAACAATGTAATAATTAAGGCGGACCCGCGGGTCGACTCGGACCCGGTCCAGACCCGGTCCGGACCCGGCCGGTTCGGGTATGGGTCTGATAATTTTGGACCCATTCGGGTCCGGGTTGGGGCTGGGTCCAGGGTTGAAACTTCGGGTCCGGGTCTGGGTCCGGGTGGACCAGACCCAGACCCGACCCGTTGCCGTCCCTAACCAGACCTGCTTAGAGTAACTGCAATCAAAAAATAAGTGAGAATGCGTCTCAGTAGCCAAATGACACAGAGCACATCTATTCACCAACATAATGCCTCTACGCTGCAAAACATCAATTGTTGCTAGCTGACATTGACAAGCTAAAGATGCAATAATCCCATGCCTTGGAAGAACATGCTGACCATGGAGAGCTCTAAGCCAATGTTGTCTTTTCCCATGATTCCTAAACCAGTTGTAAGCAGCTGCCAGCTTAAACTGAGTTCCATCTGCCCAGCCATTCAATAACCTGATGGCCTTCTCTTTACTACCTTCAGCCTGCAATAGCACATCTTTAACCTGTATCATGCTCTTCAGAGTACCTGAAAACCTTTCATGCTTGTGTATTTCCCATATGAGTCTTGGTCCTAGAACATAAGCTTTGTTCCAAAGGGTCTAAAGATCCTCCTTCTCCTGCTGAAACTTCCAAAGCCGAAATGCTATTAAAGCATTATTCCATGCTTTCATATCCTTGATACCAAACCCTCCTTCATCCCAAGGCAAACAAATGCTATCCCAACTCTTTAATACCAACCCCTTCCTTTGATTAGATCCTGTCCAGAAGAAATTACGACACATTCTAATAACTTTCTCCATAGCATTGCTTGGAATAATAGCATTAGAAGACCAAAAACTCATAATTCCAGTAATGACCGAGTTGAGCAGTTGAATCCTGCCACCAAAAGTAAGACTGCAAGAGGACCACCTTCCCACTGTCTTCTGAATCTTACTCAACAACCCAGCATAGTGCTCCATTCAATTAACAACATCATTCAAAGGAAGCCCTAAATACCTACAAGGAAATGAGTCTTGCTTAAATCCAGTATGTAGCAAAATCAGGTCTTTAACTTAATCTGCAATACCTCCAAAATAAATTTCAGTTTTGTCCTTGTTAGCCTGCAAGCCTGCCATACCTGCAAATCTGTCCAAAGCCCTAGTTGCAGCTTCAACTGAAGGCAAATCCCCCCTCATGAAGATCATTAAATCATCAGCAAAGATCAAATGATTAAGTCCTAGTTTTCTGCATTTAGGATGAAAAGAAACTTATTTGCCCTGATCAATACACCTAAGAATTCTAGACAATATCTCTATGCTAAGAACAAAAAGGTAAGGAGACAACGGATCACCTTGCCTAATTCCCCCTTTCCCTTTAAAAAACCCATGAACAGCACCATTAATTTTCAAAGAAAACCACGATCCTTGAATGCACTCCAAAATCCAATCTATGAACTTAGAAGGGAAATTAAACCCCCTCAGCATACCCCTAATGCATTTCCACTGTACAGAGTCAAATGCCTTTCTCAAATCAATTTTCATACGACACCTAGGAGTCAAATACTTCCTACTATATCCCTTAATCAGAGATTGGGAAAGTGCAATATTATCCTGAATGCTCCTCCCTTTGATAAACGCACCCTGTTCCCATCCAATCAGCTTGTCTATCACCAGCTTAATCCTATTAGTAATCACCTTATACATTATAGAACAGCACGAGATAGGCCTGTAATCAAGAACTGAAGAGCAGACGTTTTTTTTAGGGATAAGGGCCAGTAAAGTTGTATTAGCTTGCTTAATCATTTTAGACTTCTCAAAGAACTCCATGACAGCAGTATAATAATAATAATAATAATAATAATAATAATAATAATAATTATTATTATTATTATTATTATTATTAATTTTTTTTTATTTTTTTTTTCTGCAAGAAAAGGTTTGACTCCTTTATTCTTCCATAAAGGGTAGACAAGGAGACTGATCTTACAAAAGATAAAACCCCTAAATGATTCTATAATTTCCAATACAGTATCCCCGATAGTCTCAATATTCTTTGCAACCCTATTCTAGTATATCTCATCTTGGTAAATACTTCAAACTTAATTTGTTTAATCAAAACAGTACTAGGACGAGCCAGATCTGCAAAAATTCGTCTATTTCTTTCCATCGAAATAAAGTGCACTGCAGCAGCAACACAGGAGAAAAACCAATCATGTTTTTTATGCATTCTATGCCTTCTCGAAGAAATCCACTTCAGCTCCTTCCTCAAGTCACTCCCCCTCTCAGTCATCTGCATCCAGTGGAGAAGCCATACCAGATTTCTTTAGAGTAAATACAATCAAAGAACAGATGCAGGTGAGATTCCAATCTGTCCTTGCATAAATAGCATCTGTTCGCTAAGCTTATACCCCTAACCTGCAACTGATCCTGAGTTGCCAACTGACCCTGGCAAGCTAGATAGGCTATAATGCTAAGGTTAGGTATAAATTGTTACCCTTGAGACTATTAATCCACTTCATTCTCCGATTCTTATGTCTGAACCAATCATATGCGAAACTAATCTGAAATTTACCCCCATTAACCCAACTATAGAGTAGATTTCGAGCCTGTTCAACGCTGCCCTCAACCTTTAAAATATCATCCCTGACAGTAACAACGCCTGCAAGAGTTGCAGTTGTCCCATTATTCTTGTGAATTTCCCAAATTCTACGGGGCCCAAGCACATAAGCCTTAACCCATCTGCTCCATAAGCCTTCCTTCTCAGTTTCTAGCTCCCAAAATTTTGCACTTATCATTGCCTTATTCCAAGCCTGAAAATCAATATTCCTGAACCCTCCTTCCTCCCAAGGAGAGCAAATGCTACTCCAATTTTTAAAAATCATCTCCCTCCTGTCTTGGGTTCCTGTCCAAAAGTAATTCCGACAGATCTTTGTAATACTACTCAACACATTCTTTGGTAATAAACAATTTGCTGACCAGAAGTTCATTATGCCAAACACTACAGAATTAATTAAATGCACCCGCCCAGCAAATGAGAGAGTTTGAGCAGACCAAGAATTAACTAAGTCCTTGAGTTTCTGAATTAAGCTATTATAATGCACCATTCTATTCGAAACATCATTAAGTGGTATTCCTAAATACCTGCAAGGAAATTCACCTTCACTAAACCCAGTCGCTTGCAAAATTTGCTGCTTAACCTCCTGTCTTAATCCACCAAAATATATATCAGTCTTATCTTTATTTGCCCTCAACCCAGCCTCCTGCGAGAAGGTTCAAGAGCTCTTACAGCAACAGAAACAGAAGGCACATCTCCTCTCAAGAAAATCATCAAATCGTCTGCAAAAATTAGATGATTCAGCTGAGGTTTCCTACATTTTGGGTGATAAGAAATTTGAGCTTCATTTTCCATATGCCTAAGCTTCCTAGACAGCATTTCCATGCTAAGAACAAAAAGATATGGTCATAAGGGGTCACCTTGCCTCACCCCACTCTTCCCTTTGAAAAAACCATGGACCTCTCCATTAACTTTTAAGGAGAACCAAGATCCCCTAATACATTCTAAAACCCATAAGATGAATTTTGGGGGAAATTGCAATCCCACAAGCATCTCCTCAATGAAACCCCACTGAATAGAGTCAAAAGCCTTCCTCAAGTCCAACTTCATAAGACAACAAGGAGTAAGATATTTCCTACTATATCCTTTTACTAAAGCTTGAGATAAAGCTATATTGTCTTGTGACAGGGGCAGTCGTATCCTTAATCAAAAATACCCTAAGGTCCACTAACTAATGCAGATAGTGAAGTAGGGGTCGAACCACAAGGAGACGGGACTCAATTACTTGCTCTAAGGTCTAGACTAAAGATTGCGGGTCACTATTTTCCGGTTTGTTTGAGTGGACTAATAACTAATTGCTATAAGGTAAATCAATAATAAAAAGGGTCTAGGGTCTCAGGTTCACAATGAATGTCGATTGGGTCAGGGAGTCAACTAACAAGTCACTAATCGAACTGTCTAAGGTGTAGGTCCGGTCGGTACTACTACAGACTATAGAACTAAACTTAACCTGCGGTCGCTAGAATTAAGCTAGTCTACCCAAAATGCCGTGACCTAATTAGTCCTTAACCCGGTCGGCGGAAAGTCCTAATGTGATACTAATTAATTAATCCTGGCCAGTAATTAATCAATCAGAATTAAAAACAACATTCAGGAGACAGTTCATATAATCAGAGACAGGTCAATTTTCTATAACCCAATTAACACCCATCGATCCCCTTAAACCCTAGATAAAAATTAGCTACTCATGACGATCGTAAACAAACTAACAAAACATGAATTGCAATTAAACATGATGAATGCGAATTGAATTAAACTACGAGACTGAAATCAGATAACTATGAAAATTAAGAACGAATTCAGACAGAAATTAAACTAGAGATTAAGACAAGAATTATAAGACTAGGGAATTGAAATTGAAATTAAAATTAAAATTAAAGTTGCGATACCGAACAAATTCAGATCTGGAAAAAAGAGGAAGAACGGAGTATGATGAATCTCGCTAAGAAGGACGGAATGAACGCGGCTTCTATGCTAACTAATGTAACGTAAAATCTCCCAAAAGATTGAATGAAAAAGTAGTCTGACAATCCTCTTCCAACTGATTTAAAAGAAATCAGTTGGACTTACAAACAGGCCCAATTCTAATTAAAAGAAAAATCCAATCCGCGGCCTGAATGCAAGGCACTCGATCGAGTACATGCGTGCACTCGATCGAGTGGATACGTGGACGCTTCACATTAAGTCTGGATGAATGGCACTCGATCGAGTACTCTACGCCACTCGATCGAGTGGATGCTGCTGAGCTCTTGATCGAGTTATTCCTTTACTTCTCGGCTTTTCGTTTTCTTCCTTGTCTTCCGTCCTCGTCTCGGCTATCCGGGTTATTACTCCAAAATATGCTCAAAATTGCACTCAACCTACAAAATAGCACGAGGACCGACAGTATCGACTTTCTAATAGAAATCGACATTAATCAAATAAATATGGAAGAAGAAAAGCTCAAAAACGGTTGTCGGGGGACAATAAAATACGATATAAAATGCGTTGATCAAACTCCCCCAAACCAAACCTTTGCTTGTCCTCAAGCAAACAACTAAAATATATACAAATGAGGACAAGTGATGTGAAACACGACTCAGAGCTGAATTACAATCATTCTCCTAAAATCAACTAAGACCGACGAGAAAACACGTAATGCTCAAGAATGCAACGAGATCAATAATCATGCCATAATCAAACAATTGCCTGCCAAACTTTCAATCTTGCGAGACCAATAATGTCGGACTTCCTTTCGGTTGTCGCTCGACACTCATAAGTATGGGTAAGTGTATATGTGAAGATAGGAAGGAATAAAGACACTCACTCGACTTATGAAATATGCATGCAATCGAATATGAAATCAATCTCCCCAATTAAACATGTGTTCCACCAATCAGGACCATAGTACATGCCAAGGACTTACAAGGGGTGGCTTATATGTGAGGGAATAAAATGGATTGTGCCTAAAGCACGTATGGAAATGTGGGGCTAAGACCAGTAGTCGCAGCTACACAATAAAAAACTATCCATCCAAAAACCTCATCTATAAATTCCGGCCACTAGCTAGAAATAACAACTCAAAAGAGCATAAGAGGAAATTCTGTCATCCTCTAAATTACAGTTCAATTCTAGTTATAACTTATCCACCGTTCCCCGAAAATTACAAGAAGCAATTTTTTTTTTTATTTTTTTTATTTTTTTTATTTTTTTTTTATTTTTTTTATTTTTTTTATTTTTTTTATTTTTTTTATTTTTTTTAAATTCCATTTTCTTTCTTTTCCTTCTTTTTCATGCTTCCATATTTTTCTCAATTCAGACAAGGGGAAGGCGAATACAAAGTCACATAACAGTATCATCCACTAAGATCCAAACGATGTAAAAATCCAAATTATGACCGCTTAGTGAAATAGTTCCCAATTAAGTTCACTGCGACTGTCCTGGTAAGGTAGGCTGTTCTGGGTTGTAGCTAAATGATATAAATATCATGAAAACTGGCTTACAACAGCTGAAACGGGCTAAATAGAGAAAAAAATAACCTAAATCTACAGGGTAGTAAAAATGGGTCATTTTGGCTATGTGGAGCTCGTCAAAAACAGAAATGCCTTACCTCATGTACCTCCTCCTCAAACCAAACACGCATTCAATGTCAAGAGACGGACGTCATATTTATGCAAATTGATGTACACATTCCAAAAGGAAAAACCACTCAATTCCTAAATATAAATGAGACCAGTTATAGATGTTACTGGCCTAGGAAGCTCTAAATCCTCAGAATTTTTGTGGTTTGCCAACAAAATGGTCAAATTTACTCATTCGGCAGTTAACGGTCCAATAGGCAATCATATCAAAGTCATCTCATCTCAAATATTACATGCATTCAGGTACGAATTTAGCTATCAATTAGGAGAAGTCATGTAAAATGCAATGTCATCATCGTCGTTTTGCATGTTTCACACCGGACACAACACAGACACAAAGCACACAAAAATAAAATCTTTTTGTATTTTTCTGATTTTTCAATTTTTTTTGGATTTTTTTTTTTTTTTTTTTTTAAGGCACACAACAAAAAATAAAAGCACACAAAAAAACACACAAATTCTCCCCCAAACCTAAATGTCACAGTGTCCTCAATGTGACTCTACAGCATATATGACAAACAAATCCACAGCCAATCCTAAGGACAACTCGATCTAAGGGGAAGAAAAAAAATCTAAGAAAGCAATAAAAACAAAAATAAAAAGGAAAAAAGGTACCGTATATACAATGGTAGCTCCCCCAAACCGGCTAATCAGCCATATCGTCGCCTCCACCGGTCCCAGATGGACCGGCTCCAGAATCGCCCTGGCCAGGGCCGCTAGCACCACCATGCTGACCCGACTATCGCAAGCCTCTCAGCCACTGTGCTCCTAGGCCGCCGTAGGTGTGCCCGTAGTCCGGACCCCAAGCAGCTGGATCAACCCCATAATCGTGGAAAATACCACTAGTATCTCCCGGACCTCTCCAGTAAGACGGGTGTTGAGGCGTCGAGATTCCTTGAGTAAGCATGAACTCATGGATCTCCCGGTTGACGATGCTCTGGTTAATCCCCTCGTGTACCCGTCGCTGGTGCTCGTAAACTGGATCATACATAAACGGGTACGGGTGTGAAAACTCGGCACCCGGAGTCTGGAACGGGAAAGTCGGGGTGGGTGTGTGTACGGCCCTGGGGGGCTCGGTCTCATCGGGTACGGTCTCTACACGAACCCTACGTCGAGGGGGTTGAGCACCACCCTCGTCGATGAATAGCGCCTCGGGAATGAGGTAGCGCAGTGGGTCGGGTGTGGTATCACCCTCGGGGGTGGTGTGGTAAGGCAAGTAGTGGGGGTAGGATCGTCCCTTCGACAACCGGGAGCTTCATCCAAACCTTGTCCCGGACGCGCCACAAAAATTCCGGGGGATTGCCCCGAACCCACTTCAAAGTGGAGAAGAGATAGTTGCGGTCTAGCAACGGGACGCGGTCGGTAAGGCTCTGAAAAGTGACTGTATCCCCAAAACCCATAATGTAGCGCTTCGCTAGCGCGGTGACAATGGCTCCACAACCAATCGGTCCAGACCCCCTGATCTGGCGCTCGATTCCGATACAGATCATACCCGGTGCACTAAACGCCTTCAGGGATCACCTAAAGGGGTTTAGGTAGTGTCCTAGAATCAACACCTCCAATGAGTGAAGTTTACTCATGTCGGAGCGTGGAAAAACCACATGACTCAAAATCCACAAGAAGAGGCGGATAGTAGGGTGTGGGATGGCGTTGAGCGCCATAGCGGTGACAAGTGCACTACGACCCGAAAATAACTTAAAGTAGGAAGGTGCTCTCGAGCTCTCGGGTATGTCTAGTATGTCATCGGCCTGGTCAGAAGTAAGCCTTAGACACTCGGACAAGCTACTAAGGTAGATTGATTGTTCCTCATTGTTCAACCGAAAGTTAATCATGCTCTCCTCTCTATCAAATTCAAATGAACTTAAAAACTCTAAAGTGAGTACTCGATAAGATAACTCACGTAGTGTCCATAAGCCACCCAATCCGGTCATGTACAAGAGATGTGATAATTGCTCGTTCAACCCGAGCTCGATTGCGAACTGTGATGAGCAGCACCGGGTAGCCTCCATCGCCCTGGGTATCAAGGTAACTAAACGAGCTCTCTGGGCCTCGTCCCTGCAAACAATTTCTTCATAGCCTGGCACAGGCTGAACAGTCGGCTGCCTTGCGTTCCTGTTTCTGTTGTTGTTTCGGGGCGGATTCCTTCTTCCTGCCATGACTATAGCATAATAACAAAGCAAAATTATACAAAAATCCCACAAAAAAAACAGATTATCTCGGCCAAAATCAGACCCGATACACAAAAATCGAATTTTGAGCACAAAGTGGTGAAATCAACACAAAATCAAGCATGCAATGGGATTAGTATATAACTAAGGATGAAATTAAGCTATAAAATCAAGAAAAGAAGCAAGGAAATCAAAAATCTCGTAGTATACCTCAAGGGTGACGGTTTGGACGAAAATAGGGGAGAAAGGGACGAAAATTTCAGAAATCGACACCAAGAAACACAAAGAAACACTCCTAATTGCAATTTAGAAGCAAAAATCGTGAGATTTGGTGAGGAATTGATGAAATAAGAGTGATTTGGGTGAATTGGGGGTTAGGGTTCTTATGTAATGTGAGGGGGAGGGGATGGAATTCAGAAAACTGATTTAAAAAAAAGAGTAAGAAGCAATTAAAGGGGACGGAAAAACCGAAGCTGGACCCGGTTCAGGGGCACTCGACCGAGTGCATGATCCACTCGATCGAGTTAACCCCTGAAAAACTGGCAGTGGCTGCTCCGTAAGGGCACTCGACCGAGTGCATGAACCACTCGGTCGAGTGAGCCCACGAAAAGTGGACAGTAGCTCCTCCGTCAGAGCACTCGACCGAGTGCATGGGCCACTCGGTCGAGTGACCACTGCACCTGCTACTTCTTCATTTTTTTTTCCTTTAAATTGTGTCTAAATCCTGAAATTAAATCAATTAAACCGTAAAATTCCCTCGTCCTCACTCGATAAATAATACTAACTCCCAATTAGAGCTACCAAGCTAAAAAAATAAAAATAAAAAAATAAAAAAAAAAAAAATGCGGAAGGGGAAATTACAAATTTATACAAGTGGTGCCGGGTTGCCTCCCGGTTTGCGCTGGTTTTTACGGTCCCGCTCGACCGGTTTACCTCAATTTGATTAGGTGGAATCGAGAGTGTCGTTGAGGTCCATGGCCTCTACAACACCGACGTACGCACCTTCGTGATAGAGCTTGAGGCGTTGACCGTTCACCTTGAATATTTCGCCTTTGTCGGTAGTGAGTGTAACCGACCCGAATTTATTCACTTCAGTGACCGTGAACGGTCCAGACCATCGGGATTTAAGTTTCCCGGGAAAGAGTCGAAGTCGGGAATTGAATAAAAGTACCTTATCGCCGACATGGAACTCTCGGGGGATAATGCGCTTATCATGCCATCTTTTGGTCCGCTCCTTATAAATTCTCGCGTTATCATAAGCATGGAGACGGAATTCATCTAATTCGTTCAATTGCATAAGGCGCTTCTCTCCGGCTAGCTTCGGATCGAGATTGAGCTCCCTTAAGGCCCACATAGCCTTAAACTCGAGCTCGACGGGTAGATGGCAAGCCTTGCCATAAACAAGCCTATACGGGGATGTCCCGATAGGAGTCTTGAATGCGGTCCGGTAAGCCCAAAGAGAATCGTCGAGCTTCGAACTCCAATCTTTCCTTGAAGTATGGACAACCTTCTCGAGAATAGACTTGATCTCACGGTTCGAGATCTCGACTTGTCCACTAGTTTGTGGATGGTAAGCTAGCCCGGTACGGTGGTGAACACCGTATTTCTGCAGTAGCTTAGTGAGTTGGCGTTCATGAAAATGTGAACCGCCATCACTAATAATAGCCCGTGGGACCCCAAAACGCGGGAATATTGTCTTCTTAAAGAGCCGGATCACCACGTTGGCATCGTTAGTAGGTGAAGCGATGGCTTCCACCCACTTAGAAACATAATCCACGGCGACCAAAATATACCGATTCCCATAAGAAGAAGGGAACGGTCCTTGATAGTCTATACCCCAAACATCAAATAGTTCTACTTCAAGAATCCCGGTTTGAGGCATTTCGTGTCGCCGAGAAATATTTCCCGTTCGTTGGCATGCGTCGCAAGAACGGATAAAGGTGGTGGCATCCTTGAGAATAGTAGGCCAATAAAAACCCGATTGCATTACCTTTGCGAAGGTCTTCGAAGGACCATGATGTCCACCATAAGGAGAGGAATGGCATCTAGTGAGGATAGAATGTACCTCACTCTCGGGAATACATCTCCTAAATAAACCATCTGCACATTCTCGGAAGAGATACGGGTCGTCCCAGAAATACCTCTTCACGTCATGTAGAAATCGCTTCTTCTGCTGATACTGAAGGTCGGGAGGTAGAGTACCTCCAACTAGGAAGTTGGCATAATCAGCAAACCATGGAGTGTCCATGGTGATAGCGAGCAAATGGTCGTCGGGGAATGAATCGTCAATTGGAGCGAGATCCCCACCATCATATCTTAGCCGAGATAGGTGATCGGCTACGACATTCTCGGCCCCGGACTTATCACGGATCTCTAAGTCAAACTCCTGCAGTAATAGGATCCATCTAATAAGTCTCGGTTTGGCCTCCTTCTTCGCTAGAAGGTACTTCAAGGCCGCATGATCTGTATATACTATCACCTTCGAGCCAATGAGATAGGCCCGAAACTTGTCTAGAGCATAGATGATGGCCAATAACTCCTTTTCCGTGGTAGCATAATTGATCTGCGCCATATCTAACGTCCGACTAGCATAGTAGATCGCATGTAAAGCCTTGTCTTTCCTTTGCCCGAGCACGGCTCCTACAGCATAGTCGCTAGCATCGCACATAACTTCGAAAGGCAAATCCCAATCGGGAGCTCGGATAATAGGTGCGGAAATGAGAGCCTGCTTAATCCTGTCAAAAGCTCGAGCACACTCGTCAGTAAAAACGAACGGGGCATCCTTGAGGAGCAGCTGAGTCAAGGGTTTGGCAATCTTGGAGAAATCTTGGATGAAACGGCGGTAAAAACCCGCGTGACCAAGAAAACTCCGCACACCCTTAACATTAACGGGGTATGGTAATTGCTCAATTACCTCGACCTTCGCTTTATCCACTTGGATGCCGCGTTCGGACACCAAATGACCCAAAACGACTCCCTCGGTCACCATGAAGTGACATTTCTCCCAGTTTAAGACCAAATTGGTCTCCTCACAACGTTGCAAGACCCGTGTAAGATTAAGTAAGCATGCATCATAATCAGTGCCATATACACTGAAATCATCCATGAAGACTTCCATGACAGACTCGATAAGGTCCGAAAATATGGACATCATACAACGTTGGAAAGTGGCCGGGGCATTACAAAGGCCAAAAGGCATCCTTCGGTATGCGAAGGTGCCGTAGGGACAGGTGAAAGTTGTTTTCTCCTGGTCGTCTGGGTGAATTGGGATTTGGAAAAATCCCGAGTAGCCATCTAAGTAGCAGAAGTACTTATGGCAAGCAAGACGCTCTAGCATCTGGTCAATGAAGGGGAGTGGGAAATGGTCTTTCCTCGTAGCTACGTTCAGCTTACGATAGTCAATGCACATCCTCCATCCAGTCACTAATCGAGTAGGAATAAGTTCATTCCTCTCGTTCGTGATAACCGTGGTCCCACCCTTCTTAGGGACCACTTGGACTGGACTGACCCATTTAGAGTCGGAAATGGGGTAGATGATGCCGGCATCTAGGAGTTTCATAACCTCCTTCCTAACCACATCCTGCATGTTCGGGTTCAACCTACGTTGTCCCTGAATGGATGGTCTATGGTCTCCCTCTAAGTGAATGCGATGCATGCAAAACTCGGGACTAATACCCCGTAGGTCATCAATACTGTACCCAATAGCCTTCTTATGTCGTCGTAAGATGACTAACAACTCCGAAAGTTGGCTATCTCTGAGTGCAGCGTTGACAATTACGGGGTTTAGACCCTTATCATCTAGAAATGCATATTTCAAATTAGAGGGGAGGGGTTTTAGTTCAGGTTTACTTACCTCGACCTCCTTTTTAGGGGTGCCGAGACAGTATACTTTCTCGATAGTGCCCTCCTTTCCGTTCAGCATTCGTTCCAGCTCATCCACTTCCGCGCTCCATGATCTTTTCTCGGCATCAGCATCGCCGGATGTAAGCAATTTCTCCAAAGGGTCTCTGCCAAGATAGTCGTCAATATAATTTTCTATTTCTAAATCAATGACGTCTATGCTATAGCAAGACTCTTCTATCATGGGCTTCCTAAGAGCTTGATCGAGACTAAAAGTCACGGTATCATCTCCTACGGAGAGTGTGAGCTTCCCATTCTTGACATCGATGATCGCCCCCGCCGTGTGTAGGAAAGGGCGACCGAGGATAATGGGTATTATGGCATCCTCAGCCATGTCTAAGACAACAAAGTCTACTGGAATAAAGAATTTCCCTACTTGGACCGGAACATCCTCTAAGACACCTAAAGGATATTTGACCGATCGATCAGCCATCTGCAGAGTCATATTAGTACATTTCAAAACACCCATATTCAATTTCTGACAAATAGAATACGGCATGACGCTGACGCTAGCTCCTAGATCACACAGGGCCTTATCGATAGCTAACTTCCCTATAGTACAAGGGATAGAAAAACTCCCTGGATCCTTGAGCTTTGGCGGAGTACGACTCTGTAGTAACGCGCTGCATTCCTCTGTGAAAGCAACTGTCTCAGTTTCACTAAAAGACCGCTTACGAGTTAGTATTTCTTTCATAAACTTCGCGTAAGCAGGAACTTGAGTGATCAAATCAGTAAAAGGAACACTTACCTGCAGATTCTTAACGACTTCCATAAATTTACCGAACTGTTGATCGAGCTTTGTCTTACGCTGTCGGTGAGGAAATGGAAGTATGATCGGAATTGCAGGCTCCTTTGCTTGAGACGGGGACGCTTGAGACGAATTAGCATCCTTGATTGCAACCTGGGAATGAAAAGTAGCAGAATTAGGCGTTACGGTTTCCATTCGATCGAGTTCAGGCTGACTCGGTCGAGTATCATCACACTCGGTCGAGTCACCTGAAGGCACTCGATCGAGTGGCATCACTGGGGAGCTACTGACTCTTTTTGGAGGTATTACTCGATCGAGTGGGCTGATACCACTCGGTCGAGTGAGCTCCAACTCGATCGAGTCAGGCGTGACTCGGTCGAGTGGTACACTTGACTGCTCTCTGCCAGGTTTTAGAGGGTCTACTCGATCGAGTGAGGTGGTGTTACTCGATCGAGTATGTATCCTCAATTCGTGGCCTACTCAACACTTCCTCGGCTAGCTCTTGCTTCTCCAACTCGGTCTCATCAATCACAACATACTCCTCGGGCATCTTCGGACCGTCATAATGGGTTCCGCTTCTCAATGTGATCGCATTGGCTTGCTCGTGTGATTGTTCGCCTTGAGGAGGTAAAGTACCCGGTGGCCTAGCTTGCTTTTGGGCGGCAAGTTGTGCTACTTGGGTATCTAGCATCTTGTTATGGGCAAGTATCTGGTTGACCTGAGTCTCTAGCTTGTTATGACTTTGGATACCTTGCATCAACAATGCTTTAATCTCTGCAAACTCGGTGTTGGTTGGAGCTTGAGCTTGAGCTTGAGCTTGGTTTTGGTTTTGTGGGATCGGTTGGAATTGTTGTTGGTTCCCCCACCCTTGTTGGTTACCCCAAGGTTGGTTATTACCCCACTGTGGTTGGTTACCCCACCCTTGTTGTTGGTTACCCCACCCTTGTTGGTTACCCCAATTTTGTTGCCCTCCTTGGAATTGTTGACGGTTATTGCTATGGCTTTGGGAGGGTCGGTTATGGGGTGCTACGTATGGGACGGCCTTGTTACCGCCGGGTGGTGGTGGGTTAAGCACATTTTGACTCCTATAAGATAACAAGGACTTGTCATAGCCCGGTTGGTTCATGTAGGGTTGGTGTGGTCTCATGGATTGAAATGCATTCGCCGTTTCTACTCTCACACACTCTTGGGTATAATGACCCACATCCCCACAACTCTCGCAAACAACCTCAGACATGGCATTGACTTGGTACATACCGCCTTGTTGTTGGTGGTTTTGGGTTCTAGCTAGCTCCATGGAGTCGATCCGCTTAGTTAAAGCGGCTAGGTGGCTAACTATGGCATTTGATGACTCGGAGTCACCACTATTTCCCCGGGTATTACCTCGTGGATTTCCCCAACGTGAGTGATGAGTAGCCATGTCTTCAATCAATTTCCATGCTTTATCATCATCGACGTTGTTTTGGAACCTGCCATTAGCTGCAGAATCGAGCGTAGCTCGGCAATCGTCATATAAACCATTATAGAATTGATTGCACAAAAACCATACCTCGAATCCGTGATGTGGGCACTCCTTAACTAGCTTTTTAAACCTTACCCACGCCTCGTAGATATTCTCGTGGGATGTCTGTCGGAAGTTAGTAATCTGACTCCTCAACATGTTGGTCTTCTGCGGCGTGTAGTAGTGCTTATAAAAAGCTAAGGCTAGGGAGTTCCAATCTGTGATTCCCTCAGAAACGCGGTCTAAATCCGTGATCCAGTCTCTTGCGTTATCGCGTAGGGAGAACATGAATAGCATCTCCATCACCTCTTCTTGAGTCACTCCCGCGGGGAGTGGTATAGTTGAGCAATAATCGGTGAAGAGCTTCATGTGCTTCGCCGGGTCTTCATCGGGGCCTCCACCGAATTGATTTCGCTCCACCAATGTAATAAAGGCGGGGCGAATCTCGAACGTACCTGTAGTGGCGGTGGGCCTCTTCAACGGTTTCGGTAGGGCACTTTGCTCCGGCTCGGAATGGCTAGCAAGTTTAGGAGGCATCTTGACTAGCGGTGTCTCGGGAATAGGAGTGGGATTATCCTCTTCAAAGGACAGTGCTTCGGATATATGCTCGTCGTCCGAATGTTCCACTGATTCTGATCGTTCTGTCTCAGCAATCTCCTTGTAGAATTTCCTGGACCTGCGGAGAGTTCTCTCTGGTTCAGGATCGAATGGTGGTACGTAGCCTGAAATTCGAGAGGACCTGGGCATACGAGGAAACTACAAAAAATTGTGAGAAACGGTCTCAAGGAACTGGAGTTCCTCGAGACAAGCAATCAAAATGCTAAAACACAAAACAAGTAAATAAATAACACCGTCTCCCCGGCAACGGCGCCAAAATTTGACAGGGGCAGTCGTATCCCTAATCAAAAATACCCTAAGATCCACCAACTAATGCAGATAGTGAAGTAGGGGTCGAACCACAAGGAGACGGGACTCAATTACTTGCTCTAAGGTCTAGACTAAAGATTGCGGGTCACTATTTTCCGGTTTGTTTGAGTGGACTAATAACTAATTGCTATAAGGTAAATCAATAATAAAAAGGGTCTAGGGTCTCAGGTTCACAATGAATGTCGATTGGGTCAGGGAGTCAACTAACAAGTCACTAATCGAACTGTCTAAGGTGTAGGTCCGGTCGGTACTACTACAGACTATAGAACTAAACTTAACCTGCGGTCGCTAGAATTAAGCTAGTCTACCCAAAATGCCGTGACCTAATTAGTCCTTAACCCGGTCGGCGGAAAGTCCTAATGTGATACTAATTAATTAATCCTGGCCAGTAATTAATCAATCAGAATTAAAAACAACATTCAGGAGACAGTTCATATAATCAGAGACAGGTCAATTTTCTATAACCCAATTAACACCCATCGATCCCCTTAAACCCTAGATAAAAATTAGCTACTCATGACGATCGTAAACAAACTAACAAAACATGAATTGCAATTAAACATAATGAATGCGAATTGAATTAAACTACGAGACTGAAATCAGATAACTATGAAAATTAAGAACGAATTCAGACAGAAATTAAACTAGAGATTAAGACAAGAATTATAAGACTAGGGAATTGAAATTGAAATTAAAATTAAAATTAAAGTTGCGATACCGAACAAATTCAGATCTGGAAAAAAGAGGAAGAACGGAGTATGATGAATCTCGCTAAGAAGGACGGAATGAACGCGGCTTCTATGCTAACTAATGTAACGTAAAATCTCCCAAAAGATTGAATGAAAAAGTAGTCTGACAATCCTCTTCCGACTGATTTAAAAGAAATCAGTTGGACTTACAAACAGGCCCAATTCTAATTAAAAGAAAAATCCAATCCGCGGCCTGAATGCAAGGCACTCGATCGAGTACATGCGTGCACTCGATCGAGTGGATACGTGGACGCTTCACATTAAGTCTGGATGAATGGCACTCGATCGAGTACTCTACGCCACTCGATCGAGTGGATGCTGCTGAGCTCTTGATCGAGTTATTCCTTTACTTCTCGGCTTTTCGTTTTCTTCCTTGTCTTCCGTCCTCGTCTCGGCTATCTGGGTTATTACTCCAAAATATGCTCAAAATTGCACTCAACCTACAAAATAGCACGAGGACCGACAGTATCGACTTTCTAATAGAAATCGACATTAATCAAATAAATATGGAAGAAGAAAAGCTCAAAAACGGTTGTCGGGGGACAATAAAATACGATATAAAATGCGTTGATCATCTTGCATACTCCTACCACTTATGAAAGCACCCTGCTCCAATCAAACCAAATCGCTAATTACCAGCTTTAACCTATTAGTTAACAACTTGCTGATAGTCTTATAAAGCACAGAACAGCAAGAAATTGGCCTGAAGTCTAACACTGATTGACAAATCTTCTTCTTAGGAATCAGAGAAATCAAAGTCGTATTAGCTTGCTTAATTAATTTCCCCTTCTCAAAAAATTCCCAAACAGCTCGACAGAAATCCTCTTCGATAATCCCCCAAGCAGCATGAAAGAATCCCGCTGAAAACCCATCCGGCCCAGGGCTCCTCTCAGCTCCAATAGAGAAAACTGCTTTCTTAATCTCCTATTCATCAGGAATAGCCCGCAACACACTCCAATATTTTTGATGTACAGTTTCTCCTTCATTCATAATATGGTTATCTATGGGCTGCACCTTAATAGACTGACCCAGTAAATGTTCATAGTATTTAACAAACCCTCTAGCCACTTCATCATTTCCATCCCTTTGAACTCCTTCATGATCTAGAATTGTCCCAATGATTTGTTGGTTCCTTATCTCCTTTACCCTACTATGAAAATATGAAGTAGCGTTGTCATCTTCCTTAATATTTTCCATCTTGGCACGTTGCCTCAAAATAGTCATCTCAGCCTTCCTAAGCTGCAAAATTTGACTAGTTAAATCAGCTTCATATTTGAGTAGATCTTCAGAGAAAAGAGAAGACTGAATCTCAATTTGACAATTCACCAACTCACTACTCAACTCAGCAATCCTTAAAGATAAGGCAGAATAGTTGTTCTTATGCAACTCAATCAGAGCTCTCTTAACATGTTTAAGTTTTTGAAAAAATTTGTAGCCTGCAGTCCCATGAACCACTGCCCTCCAAGCCTCAGTAACAGTAGAGAAAAAGCATGGATGATCAATCCAACAATTTAGGAAACTATATCTCTTAGCATACTTTTTCTTGGCAAGTAACGAAACCAAGACTGGGGAGTGATCAGATACTCCAGCCGGTAAAAACTGCACGTAAGAATCAAAGAAATCCCACGCCCGATTGACAAGAGCTCTATCTAACTTAGTCCAAACACTTGATGATGGATCTTGTTTATTCTTCCAGGTAAATTCGCACCCTTGTCTTGGCAACTCCTGCAACTCACTTCGTGTCAAACAATTATTAAAAGCATCCATTTCCTCATCCAAAGGATCAGAACCCCCTACCTTATCCTCTCTACTCCTTATTATATTGAAGTCTCCAAGTACCAACCAGCTTCTTGAGGTTTTGAATTCCTCAATCTGACTTCATAACTTGTCCCTCCCCATAGCATCATTCCTACCATAGACTACAGTCAATAAACAATTCTTATTAGAAGTATAGTGTTGAACTTCATAGTGAATAAACTGTTCCCCTTTCCTAATTAATTTGACCTCTACAGTAACTGGATCCCAAATAAGCCAAATCCTACCATTGTAATGAGAGCAATAGTTTGTAATGACACTAAACTGTCGAAATTTATTCCTTATAATTCTCATTGCCTTGTGTTCCTTTATTCTGGTTTCCAAAAGACCCAAGATATCAATCCCCCTACCTTTCATAAATCTTATTACTTCATTTTGCTTGAAAGATTCATTCCCTCCTCTAATATTCCAGGAAGAGATTAACATGACATATTCATAAGGCACTTGCTCCTCCGAGGGAATAAGAGTAGCCTCAATCTCCTGTATCCCTAAATCGTCCTGTAAGACCTCATATCTTTTATGTGATGTTTCAATTTCTGTATACAAATCATTCTTCTCTTGGCTAATGGCGAAGCCTCTCACCTTTAAGCCTAACCCAGAGCATCCTGAACGTCGTGGAACAAGAGAAAATCCAGTATCATCCACAGGAATTGCAGCCTGACCAAGCTCCATGCATCCTGAGTCAGAGTGTGCAACATCCTGGGTGATCTCTGAGTCTCCTGTACCATCAACATCTAGCTCCTGGGGTCCTGGGCCAGTGGTCTGGCCTCCAGCACGCCCTTCCTCAGAGGATCCACAATGCATTACAGTTTCAGGAGGAACTGAGTCCTTCCCTACTACTGAGGTACCACCTCCCCCTTAAGGGCCAACCTTCTTTGGAGTATATCTTTGATTTGGCACAACACTCTTATCCTTTTGATTTGGTACAACATTATGACTTTTCTTCTTATCCTTCTTGCAATGTTGCTTTGGGTGACCAAGCTTACCGCAACCTGCACAGTGGTATGGAACCCACTCACAATCAATTGTCAGAACAATCTGACCCAGAATAGGAACATTCATGGCCACCGAAGTAGGAAGGTCTTTTGCCACATCAACTTCCTCTAATACTCGAGCAAATTATAGCCTCTCCTTGTACGTAGTAGTTGAGTCTGCAAACAGCGGTCTCCCCACCTTACTGGCCAGTTTACTTAGCACTGTATCTGTTCACAAGTATGGATCCAGATCAGAGAAGATAACCCAGATTGGTACAATCGAAACTCGTTCCATCTCCAATAAAAACATAGGGCTCCATTGCTTAAGGATAATGGTGTTTTTCCCAAACAACCATGGACCTCCACGTAAAACCCTATCCATGTCATCATGATTACAAAAACGAATCGTAAACCACCCCTTCTTAAAATATTGAACCGTCGGCAATCTACCCTGATTCCAATTCTTCAAGGCATAATCATCCATTTGCTAAACCGTAGGTTTTGCCCCTATCACATTCCCCATTAACGTGTATTTCCACATTTGCAATTCAGTTTCAAAATCATCAATCTCAATATCAATTTCAGTGCTATTCGCAAAGTTTTCATCAAAATACAGCTCCATACCTTTTTTAGGATCTCTCACCGGAGTTTTCTGATGATCCAGAACCTCTTTGAAAGATGCTGCAGGAGATTCTACTGAACCTCTGTTTTCTCTTACAGTTGGGTCAATCAAGCTTCCCTGAACACCCGATACCCCACGATTAGCAAAAGAGTTCGCACTACTATCACCTTGCACCATTTTCCTTGCCGATTGGAAGGCGATCGTGATTAGATCATTAACAGAGTTGGCTCCCTGTTTGTCCGTCACCTGAGCTTCTCCTTCATCAGAATTTTGATTCAAAAGTAACTCATTAGACTTGCCTGATGGTTGTTGATCCTGTTCTTCATTAACTGCTTTGTTCTTTCGAGGTCTCCCTCTTCCTCGCCCTGTCCCCGTCGTGAATACCATGATCGCCAATAGCGTGCTTCGACAGAGAAAAGTTCTCTAGAGAGAGAGAAGAGAGAGAAAAGTTATTATTATTATTATTATTATTATTATTAATTATTATTTTTTTTTTTTTTTTTTGCACAAAATTAATTATTTCATATCATTTCATGAAATTACAGTTTAAAGCAAAAGAATATCACACTAAGTACATCAATTCAAAATTGAGACTAAATGAGGTAGAATCCTAACAAATTTAGGATTCATACATTGGAACTGAAATCTCGCTGATACTATATACTTTGCCTGAACAATGATCGCTGCCACTGAAGACTCCAATCCAGTAAAGGTTCTCTTATTTCTCTCCTTCCAAATTGCATAAACACTTGCAGCCAGACTAGTACGAAACCAGATCGCCTTCCAGTGTTTACTGTGATGCTTATTAAGGATCCAAGAGGCTGCTGCACGGAGACTGCGGACAGTATAACAAATCCCCATCCAATCTAACATAGCCGACCAAATTTGAGCAGAAATCTCACAATGGAAGAAAAGATGAGCATGGCTTTCAGCATCCTTCTTGCAGAGGCAACATCTGTTCACCATATACAAACCTCTTCGTGCATAAAGATCAATAACCGGGAGCTTAGATTGATATGCTAGAGAAAGAATCACACAATGACTTGGCTTGATTACTGCAGAGGAGAACAAGCCCTTAGGTATCTTAACAGGAGCAGGCCCATTGAACATGGAATAAGCCCAATTAAGAGAAAACTTGGCATTATTGCAGCAAGACTCCAAAAAACCCCGCACCAGAGAAACTGAACCAAATAACTGAATACAGTGGTCCCTTACTCTTATAATACTTTTCAGAATTGTAGGAAAGAATTCCTTGACTTCAACATCCCAAATGGACTGCCCACTCAGTATGCAAGGCACCATTTGATCCAGACACATTATTATTATTATTATTATTAGGGAAATTCCCACTTGTACCCTCTAAGTTTTCAGTTTTCCCAACTGTACCCCTGCGTATGAGCAATTCCCAACTGTACCCCTGAACTTCATTAATTAGCCCAAACCGTGATTAAACTCCACTTAAACGTTAATTCTGTCTGTTAAGTGCCAACGTGGCACTCATAATTTAATGACATGTCTTAATGACGATGGCAGTAGACGTACTCCCCTTCTTCTTTTCAATGACATGTCTCATTTTCTTTTCAAAAAAAATTAAAACCCCAAACCCTTCTTCTTCCTTTCTTCCTTCCTCTGTTTGAACTGCACCTTCTTTAACCTTGCCCGCCATTTGTGCCTATGTCATAGTGGATCAATCAAGTTCTGATTCAAGTAACCAACTGAATAAGGTATGTTCTGTTATCTTCTTTGTCATCCCAACAATTGTTTTGTTTTTTGTTTTGTTTTTGAAAGCAATGGTCGAAATTTGGTTTCTTTTACATTAATAATTCAAGTGTCTTGTGATTAATTTATGTGGGCATTCGAAATTTATGACGGTTTTCTGAAAACTCCGATTAGGGTTTAGGGTTTCTGAAATTTGGGTTATTTAGGGCATTCGAAATTGAAGGTACCCTTCTGTTATTCCGTTTATTTGTATTCATGTGTTGCCAAGTTTATCATTTTTTGTTGAATTTTGTGGATATTGTTGAATATTACAGTCTAATCAAATGCGTCCCTCCTACTTCTGATTCTGATCACAGATCCCAGAACTCGATTCGTTAACTCGGGTTTGCCTAATTCTAGGGTTTTCATCATCATCATCATCAAATTTCGATATTTTGGGTTTGGGTTTCGGTTTCGGCCTAAGATTATGCTCGATCTTCATGATTTATTATGAAGAACATCTTAGATTTTCTTTGATCTGTCCTAATGAAATGCTATGACATCGGGATAATGGAAAATCCATAATTTCGAACCGAAAACAGAGAGATCGATTCTGAATTTACCTTAACTTAAATTATGGCATGAATCATAATAAATCATGAATGAATGAGTGACGAGTGAATTGTTGGGTTTGTAAGAGAATTGAATAAGAAAGGGGGAAATTGGGAGTTTAATTTGATCAGAATGAAGAACATTGTAGAATTCGCCAGTGTTCTAGGTTGATGGAGTACTATAAAATGGTAGTTAAAAAGTAGTTGAACTAACACTCTACCACCAAGCTGTCTCAATAGAGCTCTTAAACCGTCTCATAATACGTAACCTCTTATCGATGGATTTAACTCGATATTCCATCCATCTCAATCATTTGTCTACGTTGCGCATTCACCTCTGATACTCTGTTCTTATTCTTTTGTTGTTAATACATATGCAGAATGGAGAAATTCAAGCTGAAAATGAATTTCCGAGGCAACTTTGTTTACGTGAATGTTGAAGATACAGACAAATGCTTGCTTTTGGATGTCATCAACGATTTATACGATGAAGCAGAGAAAAGTAAGATGCCTCTACCCACACATCCTACTATTTCATATTGTTACGCTATGAAGTCTCATGAATTGCTGGGAGACAGTGATCTTGTGCAGATGTTTAGTAGGTTTGAGGGTGAAAGTGAGATTGACATATGGATTGGATGTGGGAGTAACCCATCAAATGTTCTCTTACTAGCTAGGAGACTTAGGCAAACCCAGAAAAATAATGACGCCTCTTCTTCTGCCACATTTGTTGCCCCTCCTCCTGTAGGAAGACCTCAACCTAGGACTAAACTTCAATGTAGGAGGAGTACTGATACTACTACTCCTACTATTAATGCCAACACTACTTCCCCTACTATTTTCTCACCAAGAAGAAGTGCTAGACTAAGCCAAGAATCAGATAATGTTGATGATATAATCATACACAAGGGTTTAGCAGAGCACTCACATAATGCAACTGAGTCACACATAAACCATGTGACCATTGACCATGTGACCATAGACCAAGCATAACCACCCAGAAGGGACCATTCACAACAAGATTCGCAACAAATTTCCCTTAGAAGAAGCCCTAGGTATAGACAACCTACTCCAAATGAAACTTCAGTGCTGGAAACCACCCAAAATGAACCTGAAACTACCCTAAATGAACCAGAGACCACCCAAAATGAACCCGTCCATCCACCTAGGTTCAAGTTGTCCAAGTCCACCGCAAAATTGAAGGGTGTCTTTGTTCCGAAGTTGAGAAAAACAGTAGACACTTCATCTGGGGTGAGTAATAAAGTACAAACTAGAGGGATAATGGTTGAGTATTATGATGAAGGTGACTTTGTTGATAGTTCTGAGTCTGATGGGTCTTACATGCCATTTGATAATGATGAGATTAATGATGAGGGGGACATTTCTGGTCTTGAAGATGAGGACAATAGTATCCTAAGCAATCTTGAGATGATTCATGATGATTACGACCCATATGCCACTACCGAGTGGTCTGTTGATGTAGAAGATGGGTTTGCATCAAAGATGTTACAAAATGGTGAGATTTATGATGACAAAGAGTTTGGAGCGATAAAGTTGAGGCCTTGGATGCTTTTTATGGATAGAGAACATTTCAAAGACACTTTAAAGGACTTCTGTGTTCAAGAGGGATTTTATGTAATTGTGACGAAGGCTGACCAGTTTAGGTACACAGCCGAATGTGCATCAGTGGACTGTGATTGGAGGGTACATGCTAGTGAGTTGCAAGATGGAACGACATGGGCTATTAAATCAATCAGAAACGTAGACCACGGTTGTTCGGGAGTGAGGGACCATAACCCAATGGCAAATGCGGATTGGGCAGCTATGAAATTGTTGGAGGACGTAAGAGCGAACCCTTCCATTCCAGGTATTGCTACTCAAAAGTTGCTGATGATAAAGTATGTAATTCCACCGTGTTAATGTATGTAATTACACCATGTCAATGACTAATCTATATTCCAGGTACTGCTATTCAGAAGTTGTTGATGGATAGGTACGGACTTCAAATGAAGTCTTCAACCATGTACAGAATGAGAGAGAAGGCTTTGAGCTTAATTAATGGGGGGCACGATGAGTCTTATGCCCTGCTGCCAGCCTATTGTGAGGTCATTAAAGAGACAAATCCAGGAAGTTATGCTCATTGTACATGGGCTGCTATGGACACTCCAGAAAAGCCATTGCAGTTCAAGAGATTTTTTGTGTCCTTCAATGCAATGTTTACAGGTTTAATTGAAGGGTGTAGAAGTTTAATAGGAGTTGATGGAACACACTTGAAGGGGAACCATGGTGGTGTGTTGTTGTCTGCCATAGCAGTTGATGGTAATAACGAGATTTTTCCAATTGCTTTTGGTGTGGTGGAGGCTGAGGATAAGGAGAACGGGTGTCAATTTTTTTGGCACCTTAAGCAAGTTGTGACTGGAAGTGGTAGAGATAATTGGACAATCATATCTGACAGACAAAAGGTACCATAAACGATCCGTAATTATCACTTTATTTAATCTACTTACATTGTTTGAAGTATAATCCTTTATTTTCATTGAACTTGTAGGGTATTGAACCTGCATTGGAGGAAGTTTGGCCAACCTCAAAAAGGAGATACTGCGCTAGACATTTATGCAAGAATTTTGTGAAGAAGTACGCAGGACTATTGATGCATAAGCTCTTCTGGAGGTTAGTGAATTCATATTCTGAATTCACCTTCAAGAAGGCTATGGAGCTGCTTGTGAGACATGCTGGGCTAGGAGTGAGTACATGGTTCTCAGACCTAGGGGACCACGACTATTGGGCTAGGTATAAGTTTGACCCGATTGTTTCAAACGATGAAAACACTTCCAACTTCGTTGAAAGCTTCAATAGCACTTTGGGTTCTCACAGGTGCAACCCAGTTCTTACACTTCTTGAAGGTAATCTAATTATTTAGTATGTTCATGGTTTTTAACTTTATGGTCGTTTGCTTCCTTCGTTCACAGTTCTAATGAACATTTTGCTTCATAAGATCATGTTTTTAATGTTGATAATGTCGATGTCCAGGCATAAGAAGAATGACGATGGTTAGACATGCGACAAGGCAACAAGTTGCTGAATCATGGCCTGATAATGGAGTATGCCCAAACATTTTGAGTAGGCTGAGAGTTCTTACAAAGGAATCTAGGATGGTCCAAGCGTATCCATCAAACTCCAGGTATGAGTACGAAGTGCATGATGGTAGGTCTCATTTACCCGTGTCTTTGAACAATAGGACTTGCAAATGTGGTCAGTGGCAAATTTCTGGAATTCCATGCAAACATGCCATTAGGGCCATTATAACTGCTAATAAAGACCCGGTTGATTATGTAAGTGAGTGGTTCAGTGTGAGAAGGTACAAGACTGCTTATGGTCTATGCATAAAACCAATCCCCGATACAGAGCAATGGCCTGAGTATGATTTGCCCATCTTGGAGCCTCCAACTTTGAGGAGAGCAGTAGGCAAACCCTCTCGAAATAGAAGGAGAGAGCCGGGTGAGAAGAGAAAGGGGAAGAGATCATTCACAGTTAGATGCAAGAAGTGTCAATGCTTTGGTCATAACTCTAAGACATGCAAAGGTGGCTTGACTGCTAGGGAGAGGGAGCAAGATGGCCGAGTTAACAGTCAATCGAGCCAAAGAACTGAAGACACTACTGAGACCAGTCATTTCAGCTCACTAAATGACTTAGAGAGGTTGGAAAATACCACTCAAGTAGGTCCTTCGCAGCAACCCAAAAGGGGCAGAAAAAGGAAGATCAAAAACTGATGCTAGCTACTTGCTTAATTCATACTTTTGTGGCTGTTACTGCTGCCGTTTTTTTAAAACTAAAAACTGATGTATTTTGGACGAGTAATGTGCATTATGTGGCTCTTATTGCTGCTGTTTTTGAACCATATACTGAAGACCAAAAACTGATGGTAATGATCTCTAAAATTGATGTATTTTGGATGATTAGTTTGCGTTTTTAGTAGCTACTGCTGCTGTTGGTTTTTTAACCAAAAATTGATGTATTTTGGTTGATTAATGTGTGTTAAGTGGCTGCTGTTGTTGCTGTTTTGGAACCAAAATCTGATGCGGTTTTTGTGGCTGCTATTGCTGCTGTTTTGCGTTTTTAATTATTGAATTGCTGCTGTTTTTTTTTTGTGTTTGTACTGCTGGTTTTTCGTGTTCGTGGGACTGAAATACAACTGATTTACCCCTGTTTTTGCCTACAATTATCGGAGATTTAATCGCATTGAGTTCTATTGTTCGATGAATTCAAGTCACTTGTAGATTTCGCTGATTTGCAGCCAATTGCATAATTTAATCCGCATAATCAACGATTTTGCGGTATTTGCTGCACACGTGGAGTATTCATCATGTTTTGTACGTAGTAAAAACTCTCTTTGCTTCTTTTGTTGATTAATGATGGCTTTAGTGCTAACATTGTCCTAAGTTCAATTGATTTGAATTTGCTACCATGCAAGCTATGAGATTTAATTCTCAACTACGCAAATTCCATAGGACTAAATATTGACATTATAAAGAGTTTATCAGTCATAATTTGTCCTAATTAATCCCTTTTCAATTTTCCCATTACAATTTTAACAAAGCAAGTACTACAACAAATATGAGTAATGCAACATTAAAGTACTTCAAACCCTTCATAGTTGACAACAATTCTTTCAATTGCATCTTCAATCCTAGAAATTCATCACTAATAGCTTCAAGACTTGCTAAAATGTCTTCATCTGCATAGTTATTCCGTTTTTTGAAACCTTCACCGAATATAACATGCTCCTCACCTAACCACATTACAAAATTGTTGCAATCAACACATTTGAAGTATGCTTTCCGTGGGTTAGATGCCGACCCGGATATTTTTAGTACCGCATTTCTTCTACAAATATTACAAACTTGATTTCGAAATTCAAGTCCTTCAATGGGGTTATTTTTTACCCAACTTGTAGATGAAGATGACATATTGCAAAATAAGAGAGAAAAAATGAGAGAGAGTGAGAGAGAGGAAGAAAGAAAAGTGTTTGTTGAGGTAAATAAGAAAGAGTAAGATGATAATAAATAGGAAAAAAATTGGGAGGGAAAAGATTGAGAATTGGAGGGAAAGAATTGGAGGGAAAAAATTGGGGGGAAATGTGAATTAGGGATTAATGATGACAAGTAGACCGACATGTCAGCTGCAATGTGGCACTTAACGGACAAAATTAACACTTAAGTAGAGTTTAATCACGGTTTGGGCTAATTAATGAAGTTCAGGGGTACAGTTGGGAATTGCTCATACGCAGGGGTACAATTGGGAAAAGTGAAAACTTAGAGGGTACAAGTGGGAATTTCCCTTATTATTATTATTAATATTATTATTATTATTATTATTATTTATAAAACGGATCTTGCATTAACACCAGAACAAATTACAAGAAGTTAGAGGGGAGGCTAGATACTATCTGGGCCCCCACTCCCTTAGCAATCGCGAAACTAATTCTAGTAAAAATATGAACTACGGCACGCGCTCGAGCATCCTGTGACATAGCGAATTTACGAATCCGCTGGAGCAGAGAGACAGCCTCCGTGTCGAGCACACCGAGAGAGAAGAAGGAGAAAGGAAGGAAACCATACCCAATGGCCGTGCAGCGTGCCTGATACTTGGCACCCTTACGACGAGCAGCATCAGCAACGACCCGTGCGGGCTCAAAAGAAGTCAAGCCGGACTGGGTCAAAGGAGAGGATCCAGTCAGGTCAACACAAACATCACGCCCCTTGTCCCACGAGTAGAGCATGAGGTCGGCAGGTCGCAAGGGCTTGTCGTTATCGTCGCAGAGGCCAATCTCTACCTCCTTACCTGCAAAGATCCCGGTCCGAAAGCAAATATACAACAGTGTGTCACGGAAAATGTTATGGCGATGTTTAATCCCCACAGTACCAGCACACGAAACCGCATGATCACCAAAAATATCCTCTCTGAGGACCCTAGAGCAGGAAGAGCAAGTCCCGGAAGGCGGAAACAAAGGGACTCCCAAGCGGTAACTAAGCGCACTGCGATACGTCCGACCATTCATGGTTTGCCCAAGCCCAGTAATAGGGACAACCCTCAACCAATCAGAAGAATGGTCCCTCTGCTGAGATTTCCACAGGGCAACCTGTCAAGGGGTCAAGGAGAAAACAGATTCCGCCGCTGAAGCAACCCTCGTGAAATATATATCTGCCAATTTCTTCATAAGTTTTGGGGCAGCAATCTCAGAGGTGTTGCTCAAAAAGTCAGAACCGGTAGCCTCAACAAACCCACAAAAGGCAGACTCAAAGGCGAATCCAGGGGAGGCGATCTCGGAGGGACGAAGCAGCTTAGCTTGCAAACCGGCAGATTGGAGTCGAGAAGCGAGGAAGGCAAAGTGTAGGGCATCAGAGGCGGCAAAGACACCGAGCCCCCCAAGGGAAAAGGGGAGGGTGGCCAGCCGCCACTGCCACTCCCCAAAACCGGACGCCGTGACAATACCTCATCCCAGTAATTTATTATTATTGTTGTTGTTGTTGTTGTTGTTGTTATTCTTGTTATTCTTGTTATTATTGTTATTATTATTATAGCAAATTAAAAATAACTCCCTTCAAAGTTGCTCTTATTAAAATTTACTCCGTTTTAAATTTTTTTTATTATTTAACAGCCAAAAAGATACAAAAGTTCGAAATTTACTTGCAATTGTAAACTCCGGCATGACACTCCAGCGAAATTGAATTTTTTACCCTTTTTTTTGCCTTTTAATACCCAAACTACCCCTCCCCCTTATATGCTCATTGAAATCCCAGTAATTTATACAAAGCCATATAATCTTCAATTTCATCCCACACCAACTAAAACCGATTCGTCCATACCTCATCCCAGTAATTTTTTCTAGGCTTGTTCAAGACCTACAATTGTTTTCTTTTTCGATGTGGTGGCCATTTCTGCAATCAAAAATTGCAACAAAAACCATAAAAAACGACTAATCAACATTCAAAGTGGACATATAATCAAAGGCCCTAAATTTGAATTTCAAAATATAAAAAAATTAGATGATTGTAGAATAATGACACAAACTTACTCACCTAATTGATGAATGGAAGCAATAGATTGATTGATTGTCGTTTAATTTTTTTTTGGGACTAAAATTGATGGTCGATTGAATTTCTAGTGTTTACCTTTCTTGGTATATTTGGGGTTTTTTTAGGGTTTGGAAATGGGGAATGATGAGAGTGAAGGGGGAAAGAGATTCAGCGAGGTGGTGGTAGGCTGAGGGGCAGTTTGGTCGAGTTGTTAATGAATTGGCCGGATTTTACCAATGCAAGCAAATTTTGAACTTTTGTATCTTTTTGGCTGTTAAAAAATAATAAAAAATTATAAGGGAGTAAATTTTAAAAACCGCAACTTTGAAAGGAGTAATTTTTAATTTGCTCTTATTATTATTATTATTATTATTATTATTATTATTATTACTACCTACTTTTAAATAAATTTATTTCATGATAGGATTTTGATTGCATACATGTGAATTTTATTGTGTTAAATGTTGGTATGAGTCAAAATTTTGACCTTTTAAAATTTGGATGTTTAGGGTGGTGCGGGTACAACGTGATGATAAAGTTTTATTTATGTATTTTTTTCCCTCCCTAATTCGATCACATATAAATTTCATATCGTAAGTTTTATTTTTATTTTCAACAAGTTGATTAAGTTGTGAGTAAGGTAATGGTTTGACCAACTTTGGGAACATAATAAATTATTTTTGGAGAATTGTGTATTTAATGGTATCATATTTGACTTGAGTATAAAAACCTTTAGACAACTAACTATTTTTGAGTGTTGTTACGAAATTTAGCTGTAGTTAGTATGTAGCTACTCATTTTGGTGGTTAATTATATTTACTGACTCCAATTATAATTTTATGATTACGATAAATCATTTTAGAAGTCAATATTATTATATATATAGTGATGGTGTAACATGTAAGTCTAGTTTAGGGGCCTATTCCGAAATTGTTTTTGGTGTCAAAAAAAAGAATGACTTATAAGACTATTTTACTATTCCCGACTTAAAGAAAATATATTAATTGACCCCATAATTGTCTAGATCATAGAAATTATTTATTCCCTGTTTGTTATCATTTGTCTTTGTACTTGATTGCGAGACATGACTAATGATCCCCAAAAATAATGTACTCCGTGATATGAAAGGATGTGGAAGGATTTTTGCCGTGAATCCCGACACCAAATATAATCAACTATTCCCAACTAGGTAGCTAGGGTAAGTCGGGTCGATCCACGGAGACGGAAAACGGTTTAGACTAAGGTTTACCTAATCACAAGACAAAGTCACAAGGAAACAAAGGAGAAGAATTGTTGATAATGGGTAAGACTAAGACGATTACTAGATTGACAATAACAAACTAAAACGATGATAAGAACTAAAACTATAACGATGAAAATAGAGAATTCAATAAGGAAAAGGAGTAGGGTTAGGTCGGGTTCATAGACGTAACGAGCTAGCGGGAAAGACGAGGATAAGGGTATCACCTAATTGCTAAGGCAAGCTTGTGCTCTCGCAACGAAAACAAACCCGATAATTCATGCAAGCTATTACCCAAAACATGAAAAATCAATCACAAGTCAAGCAAACATCAAGGGAGAAAAACAAGTAAGAGTAGCATGGCCACTACCACCCTAACAAGCAATTCAGCAAACACTCAACATGCAAAACAACTGACAAGCAATAAAGACTCAACCTTTATCCCCACTTAACCCTAATCACCCATAATTAACGTCTAATACCCCTACTACCCCACAAAAAGTCTACTCACTCATGACTAAACTAAAACTAACATCAACAAAGGAAAATAACACAAAAGCAGCCACATTCATTATGCAAGATAAACAAGAGAAAACAATAATCTAGAGATAAAGTTGGAAACTTTAATGAAAAACTAAGATCAAAAGAAAAGAGATTGGAGAAATTATACCAACACAAATATGAAATGGAAAGATTGGAACTTTGAATAAAATCAACCCAAAGAGATATTCAATGTTGTCAAGATTGAAATATCTATTACTAGTCTTCAAGAATCCAAAGTTGAAACTAGGATTAACACTAAATTAAGGCTAAATGAAAAGTGATTAAGGAAGGATTTAAACTAGGATTAGTCTAAAGAGGCAAAGGTTTCTCTCTAGGGTTTTGTGTCTTCAAAAGATTACAAGAGGGGTATATATAGGGTTCCACAAGTGAGAAAAATGAAGGAAACAAACGGAGTAGGAGCTAGGTCCTTCCTTCCCGACCGGAAAGGAATGGTCCCGACCGGGAAGAACTCTTGTCCCGACCGAGAAGCTCTTCCTTCCCAACCGGGAAGGTAATGATCCCGGTCGGGATGACTTGTCAGAGGGCCGTCTCTTCTTGCTTCTCATCCCGGTCGTGATGGACATGGTCCCGATCGGGATGGGTCCTGTTTTGCTGTTCCTTGGCTTCTTATCGATGCTCGGTGCTCGAGATATCATCAAGTGAGCCCTAGGGAACTCGGGATCGAGTCTAAGCCATCGAGTCATCGTCGCTTCTCTTCGTTGGCTCCATATGCATCGGAAACGAGTCGGAATCGTTCCGTTTCTCCAAGATAGGCCCTAGAAACCTAAAACAAGCTAGAAGAAGCGTAAGTAGCCTCGAAAAACCGCTCCAAATTGCGATTCCACAGAAGAAACCGGGACTAAACACAAGAAATAATCAATATAAAACACACTTATCAACTCCCCCACAATTAACCCTTACTCGCCCTTGAGTAAGCACGAACTAACTAACTAACTAAAACTAGACTACTAGCCGAGTGGGTATTAGCGCACCCTAAGCCCTTTCAACTCACACCGAAGTGTCCATGAGGTAGAACACTCCCCGCAAGACAAGTGAGGTCTTGTGACAAAAATGGTGGATACGCCTCGCACACAAAACAAACAAACACACAAACACACAAAAAGAGACGTATCCAAACTAAGAAAACACCGAATTCCTTATCAAAACGGTGGGAAGACACCGGTCATGAACCCAAGGCAAATGAACCCTTCCCAAGTTAGCTACACAAGAAGAAAGGGACACAAATTCTAATAGAATGATGGCTAAGCAACAATTATATTGACAACTTGCCTAAGTCCTTCTAACCTGCTAAAGAAAATCTACATCAGGACGATAAATGGAGTGGAATAAGGATGAACCCCGGAGTGAGTCGACAATGTAGGTAGGTGTAATTTCATTTCCCAAGCAAAGCCTAGAGGGTCGTCCTAAATTCAAAGTAACCAACTAGTCCAAACAAAAAGGTGAACATGCTAAGCAAAAACGGATAACCGAATAGTCGCTGCGATCTTCCTTCCTCGAGACTCGGTCCGTTGGTGGGCCCTTCACGGCGACATATCAACAAAGGACTAAACAAAAAGGAGGAAAATCGAATAGTCACTGCTATCTTCCTTCCTCGGGACTCGGTCCGTTGGTAGGCCCTTCACGGCGATGCATCGACAAAGGAAAAGGCTTATTATTATTTTTATTTTTTTTGGGAATATTTTTGGATTTTTGGTTTTTTTTTCATTGTTTATTCTTTTCTTCTTTCTTTTTGACTTGGGGTTAACATTTTTCTCCCCTTAAGTCAATCAAATTGAGAACAAATTTTTTGGGCATTTTGATATTTTTTTTCAAAGCCCTTATCTTTCTTGATTGGCTTACCCATATTTGGCAATAAAATGCAACTTGCCAATTTCATTTTGCAAAGCTTATTATTTGGATTGGAGAAATGGTAGGAGAATAGGTAATTAAGGTGTGCACCCCTTCCTATCCCACAAAAAGGTGAAATTTTTTGACTAGAAAGCTGTTACTTGAATAAGGTCACCTAAGGAAATGAAACCCGGTAACCAAGGCCTAAGCACTCCGGGGGTGGTCAAGGGGGTCAAATGCAAATCCCGGTGTAAATACTTAGTAGAAAAGATGGACTCCAGGCAAAGGGTCAATATAGAGATTGCTTAAAGGTCATTCTACTAGAATAAAGTCCACAAATCAAAATGTGATGCTAACTAGGGAATAAGAGGCACTTGCACCTAAATCACACAACCGGGTTTTCGAAAAACATTTCCTACTCCTAACACAAACTATACAAGACAATGACAAAAGAAGGAGAAAAATACACAAAGAGGAACGAAAAAGAAACATAAACATGCAAAACAAACACACAATAAACATACACCACCCCTTACAATCCAAGCAAGCTACTTGAAAAATCAGAACTTCACAAAGCTCCACCCCGAGCCACCATCACCACAAACACAATCTCCAAACTCCGCAACGGAAAAAGGAAAAAGAGATGGAGCAATATCACCGAGTTTCTCTAGAGCTTCCCGAAATTAATGGTCCTCGAGAAACCTACAAGGAAAACGAGAAGCCAAACGCACACAAACAACAAAAATACAAGACACGAACAAAAAGAAAAATAAAACACAAAAGAAAATATTTTTGAGATTTTTGAAAATTTTCAAATTTTTAGGGATTTTTGAATTTTTTTCGACAAAAATCTGAAAATAAAACTAAACTATCGCTCCCCCACACTTAAATCGAGCAATGTCCTCACGCTTAATCGATAGTGTGTTGAAGACACAAATGAAAAGAAAAAATAAAGATAAAAAATAAAACTTAAGGAATTCAAGGAAAAACTACACTTAAAAAATTGAAAATGAAGAAGAGGTAGAGGGTTTCGGACCTAGGTGTAATCACGTCACCTAGACCCGAGTCAAGAAAAAGATATGGAAGGGGGGAAAGTAAAAAAAATAAAAAGTGAAATGGGAGGGAGGGCTAGGTGTAATCAAGTCACCTAGCCCGGATTCCGCACGATTTTGACTAAATGCTAACCATTAAATTAAAAGGCAAAGAAAAAAATAAAATAAAAAGAAAAGTAAGAAAAGCTAGAGAAACTAATTGTCACTTTGGATTTTCATGTGATTCTTGACGTAATCACGTCGTCAAGAACCACGGGGAGCAATCATCAAAAGGGCCCCGAGGGCCACCAAATCACAATAACACGGGGGAAATAAAAAGGGACAAACATAAAAAAACGGAAAAGAAAAGAAAGTCGCCATACCAATGGTTAGCAACTAACACACCTCCATCGTTTCAATAATCATTAATCACCATGCTCGTCATCTTCATTGTCGGTTCCATCCCCCTCCTCCTCATCATTGTTGTCATTCTCATCCTCATCCTCATCTTCATCTTCTTCTTCACCGACTCCATCATTACCCACCCCCGTATTGATATCAAAAGCATCCTCGGCCTCGTACTCCTCGTCATCCATCATAGCGCCACTACCACTTGGATTACCGTGGTTTGGAAAGTATTCGGGCCTATACCATGATGGAAGGTTGCCTTGCGGATCTATGTACCCCTGTTGTGCTAGAAGATGATAGCCGGGGTATTGGACGTAGTAGTTATCCCCCCCCCCCCCCCTCATATTTCCCAAGGTGTAGTGCCTTAAGCATAGCGGCCATGGATGCATCGGCCAGGGGCTGAGGATAGGCAAATGGACTATACGGGGTGTACGGAGGTATGTACACGTATGCCGGAGGGGTAGGGTAGTAGGGGTGGGGTCGGGTAGCATGTTGTGTTGTTGTGGTGGTGGTCGTTGCGGGGTCTCGACATGAACACATGGATGCGGCATACGGGAGGAAGAGGCACCTTGATCACTTCCGGCATCGGGCATTAAAAAGTTAGGCTCTTGGACCGGGACGATGGATTGTGCCAAAGGCACAAGGGTCGGGAGTGTATTGCATGGTAGGAAGAAGTGTGCCCGACCCGATGTATTCCATTGGTACTTTTTATGCTCCTTATCATAGGCAATCCATCTATGATACTTAGTCAAACGGTCCTCATCTATTCTCGTGTCCCCCGGTACGGGGATCAAGTCCTCCTCCCGAAATTCCTCATCCACTATCTTAGCTAAATGAGTAATAAGCTCCCCAATTACATTTTCCTTCACATGTTTCCCCGCCTTACTTATCTTTTCGAAATGCTTAGCTAGAGCAAGGGCAATGTCGGGGGTAAATTGAGGTTGTCTCTTTACATTCAAGTACGCCCCGACTATGGTCAATTCTTGTTGGGTGTAGGTGCCCGTTTCTCTCCTCCCAAAAAATGTACCCGCAATCAATCGATGCCATATACGTAGAACCGGGTGATGGACATGACGACTTGACAAGCGTCTAAAGTCCACGAGTGTAAGACCCGTTATACTATGCCAGACGTCCGCCACATTAAATCCGACAGGTATGCCACAATCAGTAGTGGGGGGAAGACCAAAAGAGCACCAAATCGGGGGAGGGTGTAGCAATATGTTCTATTATTGATTCTAAAAGCTACCCGGGGTGGTTGGAATCTAGTATTGAGATTAAAGCTACTAAGGAACTCTAACGTGAGTTGCCTATAAGTGAGCTCATGCATGTCAAAGAGCGTTTCCATCCCCAACCCAACAAATAACTCCCTGCTTTGCTCAAGAATGCCGAGTTTCTAAGTATAATCTGGCAAAGAAATTGAGTTGGTTCAAGGGGCTTACCAAGGACCTTGCAGAATATCTGCATTTGCAACTCCGAACCAAAAACTAGGTTAGGAAAATCCGGGTGGCGTGGAATTTCCGGCTCCCCAACCTCAACCTCGACCTCGACCTTGGGCTCGAACTCAGTTTTTGAACTGGACGCACTCTTCCTTTTTCTGCTAGCTATCAACTTCCCTTTCTTCTTTGTAGCCATAGTAGATGAAGAAGGTTCAGAAAAATGCTAAACATCAAAATCGATTTTTATCCAATAACACTAGCTAGAACCCACAAAAATAACGAAAAGAGGCTTGAAGATGGTACAATAGGCCCCCAAAACACACCCTAAGAATCTCAATCAAGTTCGGGAGAAAACCCCCAAATTTCGGATTTAGGGGAAAATGGGGATAAAAAAACTTGATTTTTTCAATTTTTGGGGGGTTTTTAAGGTAGAAAATGGGTCTAGGATAGTTATTAATGTGATGGAAATTGATTTTCGAGTGTTTAGGATGTGATTTGATGAGATTTGATGGAGTATTTGAGTAGTTATGGTGTTTTGTGGTTTGGTGTTTTGGGGTTTTGTTTGAAGGTATGGAGGTTGAAGAAAGAGGTTGAAGATGTAGTATGGCGATAGTAATAAGATGGGATGGGTTGGGATGGGGTTTTGTATTATGAGGGGGGAGGGCTTGGGTTGGGTATTTGTGTGAGAGGGGAGTGAGGTGGGTCGGGTTTGGGTTAATGAGGGAGAGGGTCGGGCTAGGCTTTGAAAATGACGAACTGGCTTTGGTTAAACTCCATCCCGACAGGGAAGAAACGATCCCGACTGGGAAGCTCCTTCGTCCCGACCGGAATGGGACCATCCCGACCGGGAAGGCCTCACAGAACTTGGTCTAAAACCTCATCTCGTCCCGACCGGGAAGGGACGATCCCGACCGGGAAGCTCCTTTGTCCCGACTGGGAAGGTACGATCCCGACCGGGAAGAACTTCCGTCCCGACCGGGAAGGTACGATCTCGACCGGGATGGAGCCACAGAACCTGGGACAAAACTTCATCTCGTCCCGCCCGAGAAGGAACTATCCCGCTCGGGAAACCCTGTCGTCCCGACCGGGAAGGTGATGACCCCGGTCGGGATGAGCGATAGTCATGATCTTGGATCTTTCATTCACAAATAACCCCTCGAGATCCGGAATCCCGTCCTCAAAAGCTTATTCTAAGCTCAAAAACGACCTTCTAGCTCCCGTCTTCCAATAAAAATCCCACCGAGCCGAAACTTGTAGGAAAAATAGGAAACCGAGCAAGAAATACTTGATGCTAATCATGGGAGATAAACGTAGAGCTTCTCTTGATTTGCAAATAATCACCTAAGCATCAAAGCTTCGTCAAAGCTCCATAAATCAATAGTAAGATCGCTCCCAAGATTTCTTCAAGCATTCACCCCCAAAAGCTCAACATAATAACCCATCAATCTTCAATCACCCTACACAACTCCATAAAAATCATTAAAACCCCCTCCCTCACAAGAAAATATCCAATGACAATTGTTTCACACAAAATCTAAAAATGCAAGAAACACAATAATTCACAAAAATTAAGAGAAGAAAGGAAAAGTAATTTACAACATGACGGTTCTTGAGGAACTCCGTCAAACCGAGCTTGTTTGGTTGGTTATGAGGGGAGGGGTTGGAGGTAAAGAACCTCCACCGACCCCATGGTTGCACTCTCATTGTAAAGCTTGATTCTTTGACCGTTGACCCGGAACAATTCACCTTTCTCACTGCTCAACTCAAAGTCCCCATACCGACCGACTTCCGTGATGCTGAATGGTCCGGACCAACGTGAACGGAGCTTTTTGGGAAATAGTGTAAGCCTTGAATTGAACAATAGCACCTTGTCACCCACTTGAAACGACCTCTTGTTTATCCTCTTGTCATGCCATAATTTAGTGCGTTCCTTGTAGATTCGCACACTCTCATAGGCATGTTTGTCGGAATTTCTCTAATTCATGCACTTGAAGCAACCGCTTCTCGCCGACTAAAGTAGGATCGAGGTTGAGTTCTTTTATGGCCCAAAAAGCCTTGCACTCCATTTCGACCGGAAGATGACACGCTTTCCCATAGACAAGCCTATATGGCGATGTGCCAATAGGTGTCTTGAATGTCGTTCGGTAAGCCCATAGCGTGTCATCGAGCTTCATGCTCCAATCCTTCCGATTTCTTGTGACAACTTTCTCAAGGATAGCTTTGATTTCCCGATTTGAGATTTCTACTTGGCCACTTGTTTGAGGATGATAGGCCAATCCGGTTCTATGATGTACGCCATATTTCAACAAGAGAGCATCAAGGTAATTTTCATGAAAGTGGGTTCCTCCATCGCTTATAAGGGCACGAGGAACTCCGAACCGTGGAAAGATCACCCTCTTTAGGAGATTCATTACAACTCTAGCATCATTCGTGGGCGCGGCAACGGCTTCCACCACTTTGACACGTAATCAACGACTACTAGAATGTAGCGATTCCCCTTTGACGATGGAAACGGGCCTTGATAATCTATGCCCCATACATCAAATATTTCAAGCTCCAATATCCGCCTTTGTGGCATCTCGTGCCTCCATGATATGTTCCCGGTTCTTTGGCACGCATCACACCGGGAAACAAATTCCCTTGCATCTTGAAACATAGTAGGCCAATAGAACCCGGATTGTAAGATTTTTGGTACCGTCTTGGAGGCACCATGATGTCCTCCATATGGGGATGAGTGGCAAGCGTGCAATATATCTCTTTGTTCCCAATGAGGAACACACTTTCTTCAGAGCCCATCGGCACATGCTTTGAACAAATGCGGATCGTCCCAAAAGTATTGCTTGACCTCATAGAAGAACCCCTTCTTTTGTTGGTAGCTCAAGTCCGGGGGAAGAACACCTCCCACAATATAGTTTGCAAAATCGGCGAACCAAGGAGGTTGATCCGACGATGTGGGGCAAAAAAACATGATAGCATCATCCGGAAATGAGTCATCGATGCGAGTATTCTCAAGGTCTTCAACTCGGAGACGTGATAGGTGATCCGCCACCACATTTTCGGCCCCCTTTTTGTCACAAATATCGAGCTCGAACTCTTGGAGAAGAAGAATCCAACGGAGTAATCGCGGCTTTGAGTCCTTCTTGGCTAATAAATATTTCAATGCGGAATGATCGGTGAAGACAATCACCGTAGAGCCAAGAAGATAGGACCTAAATTTGGTGAGAGCATAGACGATGGCTTATAGCTCCTTCTCGGTTGTAGCATACCGAGCTTTGGTGTTGTCGAGAGTCTTGCTAGCATAGTAAATGGCATGTAAGGTTCTTCCCTCTCTTTGGCCTAGTATGGCTCCTACCGCATAGTCACTTGCATCACACATCACCTCGAATGGTTTGGACCAATCCGGTGATCTAATGATAGGAGCGGTGATCAAAGCCTCCTTCAACCTAGCAAAAGCCTCATTGCAAGCATTAGTTCACACAAATGGGGCATCCTTCAAGAGGAGTTAGGTGAGAGGCTTGGCCAATTTTGAAAAGTCTTTAATAAAACGGCGGTAAAAACCCGCGTGGCCCAAGAAAAACCGAACTCCCTTGACATTCGTAGGCGGGGGCAAATGCTCAATGACTTGAATTTTTTCCCCGTCTACTTGAATACCCCGATCTTTAATTAAGTGACCTAACACAATGCCCTCATTTACCATGAAATGACATTTCTCCCAATTCAACACCAAGTTTACTTCCTCTCATTTCGCATGCACTTTAGACAAATTTACCAAACATGACTCAAAGTCCTTACCATAAACACTAACATCATCCATGAAAACCTCAACAATAGACTCGATATAGTCCGAAAAGATGCCCATCATACACCTTTGGAAGGTGGCCGGGGCATTACACAAATCAAACGGGACAACCTATATGCAAAGGTTCCATAAGGACAAGTGAATGTGGTCTTAGGTTGGTCATCTGGGTGAATCGGGATTTGGAAAAATCCCAAAAAACCATCTAGAAAGCAAAAGTGAGTGTGGGAAGCCAACCTTTCTAGCATTTGGTCAATGAATGGGATAGGGAAGTGATCTTTCTTTGTGGCATTATTGAGTTTCCTATAGTCAATGCACATTCTATGACCGGTGACACACCTATTGGGCACTAGTTCATCTTTTTCATTCCTTTTGACCGTGATTCCACCCTTCTTGGGAACCACTTGTAGGACTCACCCAATTTGAACTCGAGATAGGATATATGATCCCGACATCAAGGAGTTTCATGATTTCTTTCTTTACAACCTCTTGCATATTAGGATTGAGCCCCCTTTATCCTTGGACACTAGGCTTAAAGTCATCTTCTAAGTGTATCCTACGCACACAAAAGTCGGGACTAATCCCTTGTATGTCATCAAGGATATAACCAATGGTGCTCTTATATTTCCTCAAACCCTCAAGCAAAGCATCCAATTGGCTAGACTCAAGCTTAGAGCTAACTATGACCGGACAAGACTTCTTATCATCAAGAAAGGCATAACATAAATTAGGTTGAAGGGGTTTAAGATCAAGATATTGTACCTCAATCGAGTAGATTTCACTAAGTGTAGCTTGATCTTTGACCCATTTCTTAGGAACAACTTCCTCCCCATCTAGAGCCTCTTTAAGTACACCCAAGTCTTCGTCCCATAGTCCATCTTTAGCTTTCTCAAGCTCCATTGTTAGGAGAGCTTCAAGGGGATCTTTCACAAAGAATGTCTCGGTAGCATCCTCAACGACTTCATCAAGTATATCGATCGCACAACAAGAGTCGTTGATATTCAGAGTCTTCATCGTGCTATGGAGGTCAAAGGAGACCTTCTCATCTCCAATCTCCAAGGTTATTCTCCCATTCTTCACATCGATTAGGGCACCCGCCGTATGGAAGAACTAGCGTCCAAGGATGATGGGAATGTTGGCATCCTCGGCCATGTCGAGCACTATGAAATCAACCGGGACAAAGAACTTGCCTATGCAAACCGGAACATCCTCAAATATGCCTAGGGGGTGCTTGATGGAGCGATACGCCATTTGAAGAGTAATAGCGGTACATTTAAGCTCTTTCATGCCTACCTTCTCAGAAATGGAGTAAGGTATAACACTCACACTCGCTCCCAAGTCGCAAAAAGCTCTCTCTATGTGTGCACTCCCGATCTTGCATGGAATGGAGAAGCTTCCCGGATCTTTGAGTTTAGGAAGTGATGGTTGTAGGTACATCTCACTACATTCCCCCGTAAAGGCAATTGTCTCGGGTTCTTCCAATGATCTCTTCCTAGATAGGATCTCCTTCATAAACCGAGCATAGGTGGGCACTTGAGTAATCAATTCGATAAAAGGAATAGTCACTTCTAGGTTCTTCACAAGTTTAAGGAACTTCTCGAATTGCTTGTCCGTTTTGGACTTGGCTTGTCTTGAGGGGAAAGGTAAGTTTACCTTTGTAGCATCCCCCACTTCCTTGGATTTCAATTTCTCACCATGAGCCTCTTTGGACTTTGAAGAAGCTCCCTTAGACTTGGATTTCACATAGGGAATGAAAGTAGATGAGGTCTTTTGTGAGGAAAGAACATTACCACCCTCATCTATATCTTCAAAAAGCACTTCTTCTCCTAAGTTCGGATTAGGGACTTCTTCATCACAAGGATCCTCTAGAGGTTGATAAACCTCTTCAAGTATAGGCTCCTCCCTTGGTTTTCCTCCATAGTCATCCTCAATAGGCATCATAGGTGGCTCATAGCTAGAACCACTCCTCAAAGTGATAGCATTAGCGGTAGCTTGGTTCAGTGTTGTGCCTTGAGGAGGCAATTGCCCTTTTTGCCTTGAAGATCTACCCGAGGCCACTTGAGACAATTGAGTTTCCAACATTTTCACATGAGTGTCTCTAGCCTTGTTGTCTCTGTGGAATTGTGCATAGCGTTCTTGTTGATTCCTTTGCATTTCCAACTGATTACGTTGCATCTCTTGATTGCTCCTTTGCATGTCCAACATCGTCTTTTGCATGTCAAAATCGGGTGTTGGAGCTTGTAGAGTGCGAGGAGCGTTTGTAATGGCTAGAGAAAAACCATAATCATAAGTAGGAGATTTACTCCTAGGTTGGCATCTTGTTGTTGGTTTTGGAAATTCCCTTGAGCTTGAAAATTACCTTGGTTTTGGTAGCCTTGGTTGTGGTATCCATGGTTGTTGCTTTGAAAGCCTTTATGTTAGGATTATCTTGGAAACCACCTTGTTGAGCTTGATTATTAAAGCTACCTTGATTGTTAAAGCCTTGTTGATTGTTATAGGCACCTTGGTTTTGATAGGCATTTTGTTGTTGAAAGTTGTTGAAAGGCCTTTGATTGCCTTGGTAACCTTGGTTGCCTTGCTTGCCCCTAAAGGGAGGAGCAACATATGGTTGTCGGCCTTGTTGTTGAACTTATTGTTGGTCTTTTTGAGCACCTTGAAAGACTTGGGGATTTTGGACATTTTGTGTCTTGTAAGATAAGAGAAAGGATGCTTGTGAGTGTTGGCATTATAGTAGTTTGAGAACGATGTCCCTTGCTTGTATGCTTGGAAAGCATTCACTTGCTCAACATTACTCAAGCACTCATAAGATTCATGTCCGAAGATCCCACAATTGTCACACATTCCATGATTTGATGGATTAAATGTATAGTCCATGGCATTAACTTGTTGAATGGGTGGTTGGGTGGAGGAACTTGTGCCTTGAGATTGATTAGCATGCCCTTGAAGCTTCTTATCGATAGCATCCATATTAGTCTTCAATTGTGCACCTAAATCGGCACTAAGTTGTGTAATAGCATCAATTTCATGCCTCCCTCCTCTATTGGCCTTTCTAGGCCTAGAATATTGAGAATTATGGACCGCCATTTCCTCAATCCTAGCCCATGTTTGATCATCTTCAACTTCGGTGAAACGTCCATTAGATCCCATGTTAAGTATACCCCTTGAATCCTCAAACAAGCCATTCCAAAATTGTTGGACAAGAAACCACTCGGATTACCCATGATGGGGGCAAGAACGAACCAAGGCCTTAAACCTTTCCCACGACTCATAGAGCCCCTCTTCGTCACGTTGTTGGAACCCTGTGATCGAAGCTCTTAACAAGTTGGTCTTCTCCGGTGGATAAAACTTTTGGTAGAATGCTAGAGCTAGCTTCTTCCATGTGTCTATACCTAGAGCCGTCTTGTTGAGACCTTTAAGCCATTGTTTCGCCTTGCCGATCAAAGAGAAAGGAAATAGGACCCACCGGATTTTGTCTTGGCTTATTCCTGTTTGAGATATGACATCGCAATAGTCGGAAAAGGTTTCCATGTGTTGATGTGGATCTTCCGTAGGCAAGCCACTAAATTGGCTCCGCTCAACCAATTGGATGAATTGCGTTTTAGTCACAAAATTTCCGGTGTATGTATCCGGGAAAGCGGTGGTACCGGGCAAAACATCCTTCGTGAACGTCGAATGTGAAGAGAACTTAGGCATGATGTGATGAATGGATTGGTGATGTAGGTGTAGAAATTGGGATAGAGGTGGTGGGAGATGTGGGAGGTGAAGAACTTGGAGAATATGCCGGTGATGTAGAATGAGAAGTGGTTGATGTAGGGGTGGCGAAGATGTTTAGAAAACCCTCTTCGGTGGCTTCTCTTGGTGGAGAATTTAGATCAATCTCCACGTTTTGCTCAAAAACTCGGCTTGTGCTCGGTTGGGAACCTCTCAATCTAGCAACCGTCCTTTGTCGAAGGTTTCAGAAAAACCTTTCCGGATCTGAGTTGTAAAGAAGAGGATGGTCACCGCCTCTAGACATAAACTGTAGACTAGGAAGCAAACGTGAGAAGTCTAATGCTTTTTGGGCACTAGACAAGAAGGAAATAAACTCTACACAATCAAGAAGCAAGGATAGATAAATAAAGAAGATAAGTAAACACAAATATGGACACACTATAAACTTCACACACAAGAAGAAGGAAAGATGGAAAAGAGCACAAAATGGTAACTAAATCTAGAAACTAAGCAAACAAAGCCTAAATAAACACCGTCCTCGACAACGGCGACAAATTGATGGAAGGATTTTTGCCGTGAATCCCGACACCAAATATAACCAACTATTCCCAACTAGGTAGCTAGGGAAGTCGGGTCGATCCACGGAGACGGAAAACGGTTTAGACTAGGGTTTATCTGATCACAAGACAAACTCACAAGGAAACAAAGAAGAAGAATTGTTGATAATGGGTAAGACTAAGACGATTACTAGATTGACAATAACAAACTAAAACGATGATAAGAACTAAAACTATAACGATGAAAACAGAGAATTCAATAATGAAAAGGAGTAGGTTAGGTCGGGTTCATAGACGTAACGAGCTAGCGGGAAAGACGAGGATAAGGGTATCACCTAATTGCTAAGGCAAGCTTGTGCTCTCGCAACGAAAACAAACCCGATAATTCATGCAAGCTATTACCCAAAACATGAAAAATCAATCACAAGTCAAGCAAACATCAAGAGAGAAAAACAAGTAAAAGTAGCATGGCCACTACCACCCTAACAAGCAATTCAACAAACACTCAACATGCAAAACAAGTGACAAGCAATAAAGACTCAACCTTTATCCCCACTTAACCCTAATCACCCATAATTAACATCTAATCCCCCTACTAACCCCACAAAAAGTCTACTCACTCATGACTAAACTAAAACTAACATCCACAAAGGAAAATAACACAAAAGCCAACACATTCATTATGCAAGATAAACAAGAGATAACAATAATCTAGAGATAAAGATTGAAACTTTAATGAAAAACTAAGATCAAAAGAAAAGAGATTGGAGAAATTATACCAACACAAATATGAAATGGAAAGATTGGAACTTTGAATAAAATCAACCCAAAGAGATATTCAATGATGTCAAGATTGAAATATCTATTACAAGTCTTCAAGAATCCAAAGTTGAAACTAGGATTAACACTAAATTAAGGCTAAATGAAAAGTGATTAAGGAACGATTTAAACTAGGATTAGTCTAAAGAGGCAAAGGTTTCTCTCTAGGGTTTTGCGTCTTCAAAAGATTATAAGAGGGGTATATATAGGTTTCCACAAGTGAGAGAAATGAAGGAAACAAACGGAGTAGGAGTTGGGTCCTTCCCGACCGGGAAGAACTCCCATCCCGACCGGGATGGTGATTCTCCCGGTCGGGATGGCCTCACAGAAGTAGTGACTTTGCTCCATCTCGTCCCGCAGGGAAGACTTCGTCCCGACCGGGAAGCTCTTCCTTCCCGACCGGGAAGGTAATGATCCCGGTCGGGATGAACTGTCAAAGGGTCGTCTCTTCTTGCTTCTCATCCCGGTCGTGATGGACATGGTCCCGACTGGGATGGGTCCTGTTTTGATCTTCCTTGGTTTCTTATCGATGCTCGGTGCTCGGGATATCATCAAGTGGGCCCTAGGGGACTCGGAATCGAGTCTAAGCCATCGAGTCATCGTCGCTTCTCTTCGTTGGCTCCATATGCATCGGAAACGAGTCAAAATCGTTCTGTTTCTCCAAGATGGGCCCTAGAAACCTAAAACAAGCTAGAAGAAGCGTAAGTGGCCTCGAAAAACCGCTCCAAAGAGCGATTCCACAAGAGAAACCGGGACTAAACACAAGAAATAATCAATACAAAACACACTTATCAAAGGACCTAGCCTATTTCATACGACTAATAGGTTAGAATTTATGACCTTGGCAAGCGTTTAGGCCGACTCACTATATTGCTAGATTCACGTATTTCTTAAAAGTCAATTACTATTGTATTTTGGCAATTTAAAATAAAATATTATTTTGAAATTTATATTGGGTTAGGATAGGATAGGTATCGTCTAAACTTGTTGTCGAGTAGTAAAATATTTTATCAAAAATATTATAAGTCGGTGCATATTTATAAAAAATAATATTTAAAAGTAAGCCTTTAAAACTTTATTTCTTTTAAATTAAACTTTCATGTCAATTCATTCATTTGTTAAAATATTTTGTAAACATGTACTTCTTGGATAACTTTTGAGGTGTACAAATCTTCACTCGTTATATTTTAGTTACAATATTTTAGTGTTAAAAGTGGTAGATAACCAAATGGAATTAGAAGCGATACTCATCATTTGACTACGCAGGGGACTAAAAACTATCCCTTAGCTTAATTGATTGAACTTCGCTAAACTCTGTTAAAAGATCAAAATAATCATTTAACTTATTAACCAAGTCCGTTAGCCAAATTCTGGCCTACAAATAAGGACAACCCCGTAAGAAGACCTTTATTTCACTACGTGGTATTTGGTCATTGTTACTTCGTATCTAATTACAAGAGAAGGAATTTTCTATGGAATTCGAGTTGGATAACACATAATGTTTTCAAAATATATTTCAAAAGATTGTATATTTTATTGGGCATTTTTAGGACCTTATTCGAAATCTCAGTGAGCGGGAAAGCAGGTTGTCTATATTGTGTACGAGATGACTTGGAAGAATAGCGCTTAGCTTAACCGTATAAAACTGTCCGTTGCGTACGAAGGGTCTTAGGCTGCCCTTGTCATTGACTCGAGAGTAGGCGGGAGTGTGGCCATACTTTAGGTGGGGACCTGATCAGTCCCGTACGTGTTAGGTGGATCGCACCCGGGTTTCCGTGAGTCGACGATTGGAGCATGGCTTAGGGGATAAACAGCCGGGTGGTGAGTAGTCCATGGTGCGGGTAACAACCCCACGTATCCGGCATTCGACCCTGGAGATGAGAGGACGAATTTTGTTTTAAACGTGCTTATGTCACCACAGTAAACATGGGTAATAATGTAAGCCCCCTGGTATCGATGTGATTGGCGATATATTATTATTGTACAAGTATCAAATACGAAACTTATTCTGAACTTGTACAATAATTGGCCGGTATATCGTGATAAAACTTTTCTAAAAATAATACGGCACTTAAAACATTTCTTGCGATTTCTAAAGGTATGTGTTATCGGTTGTGCTTTTTTATACTGCTATTTTCTCTACGTTTGATTTAATATTTTATTCATATTAAATTTTATTAATTTACCCACCTGACGATTTTTTTCTACGAAATTCTTTTAAAATATTATAATCGTCAGATTAAGGGAGACTGACCATTCCTCAGACGGGCAAGGTTGGAGATAACTCAAGATGGGACTCAAATGTATTTCTATTCTTCACAAAATTATTGTAATTAAATGTAACATTTAAGTACTTTCATAATTATTATGAAGTAATCTAATTAGTTGAGAATAGTAAAAACTCAGATATGTATTATATCTTCCGCTGTTTCCTATTATAGACTTATTTATAAAGTCTAGAAAATTCGGACAGTTACATTCGAGCCCGTTTGAGAATATCTCGAGCACCGAGCATCGATAAGAAGCCTAGAAAAAGCAAGTAGGGACATACATGACCGTGTCATAAGCCTACATGGCCATGATTCAAGATGCAAAAGGAGTTGGCTTACTGTTGGCCTTCACGGCTGTGTGGAAAAGGGTCGCTACCATGAGCTGAGGCCCATTCCGGTCGGGATGAAATGGTCCCGGTTAGGACGGGTACTGGTCATGGTCGTGACCATCTCAACACGGTCGTGACGGCCTGTTTGAGCCTTGATTCGATTCCTCGCTTCCTCCCTTTTCTTCCTACCCTATAAATAGTCCCTCTTGTAATCATTTGTGGGGGGGGGGGGGGGACTCTCATCCTTAGCTTATTTCCTCCTTAATCTTTCCTTAAGCTTTCTTTAATATTAGCTTAATCTTAGCAAGTTACTTGTGTATTTTTGGATTTCTTGAAGAATCTATCAAGATTGACAACCTTGGTGGATGTTTTTGGGTTTCCTTGTATACAAGTTTCTATCTTTATCATTCATCTTCTAGTTGGTATAATCCTTCTTCTCTATTTTCTCTTAATCATTCATTATAATTAAAGTTTCAATCTTTATCTTATGTTTATTGTTTCTCATTGTTAATTCTACAAAATGAATGTGTTTGTTCTTATGATGGTTTCTCTAGTTCATGTTAGTCTTAGTTTAATGATGTGTGAGTAGTTTTCTCCTAGGGTTAGTAAGGGAATGGGTGTGAATAAGGATGATTAGGGTGAGATGGGTGATGTTTGTTGTTTTTGTTGTTTCCTAGTGCCTTGCACTCAACATGTTCGATGAAATGCTTGTGAGACTTGAGATGATCACTCCTTGTTTTTCTTGCTTCTTCTCTTGCATGCCTTTGTTTGCTGATAGGTTGGGTTCCTCTACTAGGAGCGAGAGCATGGTGAGGTCACCCCTAGGTCGTTTAAGTAGTAACAGTCCGAATTTAACCTAGGCAACAAAACCATGCTAGCACCTCCGTTTCTCCTTGATCTCCTTGGCATCCATGAACACGATCTAGCCCTAGTTTTCTTCTAATTGATTTAACCCGCTTTCCATCAACATTAGTTGTTTGTTTTGCCTTTTTATATCAGGTGATAGACTTTAGTTTAGTCATTAATCAATCTTAATTATCACCCTTGTTTCGCTTGGACTTTGTCTAGACCATAACACCCTTTAGTTTGGAACTTCCGTACCTGAGGAACGACTCGACTTACCCTAGCTACCTAGCCTAGGTTCGTTGATGATTATTTTGATCGGTAGGATAGACGAAAAACTCCTACCACAAGATTGGCACTGTTGCCGAGGACAGCATAGTTGAGGCTCTTGTGTGCTTAGTTTTAGACTTGGTTCTTGATTTTTGTGTTTTCTTCTCCTTGTGTATCTCCGTTCTTTCTTCTTGTGGGCCTATTTCTCTCTTCCTAGTTCCTCAAAAGCACTAGGCTTCTAACGTTTGCTCAAGTGTTTCTAGTTCATTCGATGTATCAAGACAACTTATGACGATGGTGTATCCAAGCTACCATCAATCGTCATGGGACAATCATGGGACAAATTACCAAGACCCACAATTCTACAAACTATCTCAATCTCATCAAGAATCTTATGAACCCCGTTCATTTGGCTACCATGAAAGTTGTCAAGGATCATTCCAAAATCCTAACAATTACCAAATACCTTCACATTACCCACAACCAAAAATCCCCAACTTTGAGCTTTGTCAAATGATTCTTCAAATGCAAAAGAGTCAACAAGAGTTGATGATTCAAATGCAAAAGGACCAAGATGAGTTCATGGCCCAACATCAAAGAGAAAATGAGGTGCAAGATGCTCGACTTAACTCAATCATAGCTCGTTACGCAATGTTGACCACTCAGACTCCACAACTTGTCGAGGAAGGTTCATTTGGGCAAGAAGATTGGTTGTCTCCACAAGGCAATCAACCCGATTATGAAGTCACGAATGAAGAAAAGAGGGTCAACCAAGGGATCATTGTTGAAAGTTGCTCGAATGGTGAAGCTATGGGAATAATGGAAGAAGTTGAAGCTTGAAGGGTTGATCTTAAGGAGAATATCACCAATCCATTAAGAAGCAAGCATGAAGAAAGTCATGCAATCGGTAAGGTTGACAACGAGGAGGGAATTGAACATGATTCTCATATTAACTATTGGGAAGCCAATGTTGATTCCATTAAATCGGATTTACATGATTTTCTTCGTGAGGAACCGGATCTTATTTGTGGAGAGATTGAAACCATTCCTTCAAGACAATCTCAAACCAAGATACATCAACCAACTTTGAAGCCCGTAAAACGAGTGAAGGTGATACATGAGGATATAGATGAAGATGACAATGTCTTGTCATCAAAGAATGTATTTACCTCTTTCATTCCTCCAAAGAAACCGGAAGTCCCGAAGATAGGTCTCAAGAAAGTTGAAATCATGAGTGAAAATCTAAAACCAAGTGAAGATAAGACTCCTCTAGGCCAAATTGACAAGGTGAGTGAAAATGAAAGCAATACTTGGGAGAAAGAGATATATGCCTTAGAGCTTGCCTTGAATGGAAAGTTAGGGAGCCTATTGGAGAATTTGGAGATGCTATGCTAGACCAAACCATTGAAGAAATTGAGGCCGCCCTCAAAGGCCTTGAATTTCTTCATGGTGAGAATTCTAGTAATAAGAATGACGATGAGGTTTCCCCTAAAGCCTCCATAGAAGAAAACTTGATGCCTTCACCTCCTTTATCACACTTGATTTCATGTCCTATGTCATTTTGTAAGGTGGTTGATAAATTGGACCCTTGTCGGGCGGCGAAAAATATTTTTACTCTTAACCCCGTAGAAGAAGCAATGCCCTTAGGGTATGTCTCCCAAACCATAACGCCAAGCATGACCATAGACCACTATACCTACCGGATGGTTATAAGAGTTGTTGCTTTGTTGGTTGGAAAGACCTGGGAGATCACGAGAAACCCAGGCATAATGAATTAAATGATCGCTTCTTGCTTCTGACTTGGAAGCTTTTGATGATAGCTTGGCTCGGCTACATGAGCCTTCATGAAGATTATTCTAGAGCCTTCGACTTGTTGCTCCGTGCCCTTGAAGGCTATGGAATTGTGTGCAATCATGTTGGAAAAGAATGAAAAAACCCACCGTCCTTGGCTTGACGGAGTTCCTCAAGAACCGTCGTGTTGTATATATCTCTTCCCTCTTCTTTTGAGTTTTTGTGTTTATATTTGTATTTGTTGTTTCTAGGTTTTGTGTGTTGTGTGGAGTTCTTGTCATTTGAAATTTTCTTGAGTGATGTAAGGGAGGGATTTTGATGGTGTTTATTGAGTTTGTTTGATAGGTGTGAAGTGAAAATTAAGATGTATGAAGATTTTTTGGATGATAGAAGCTTTGAAACTTGGGCGAGAAAGTCAGTTTCTGAGCTTAGTATAAGCTTTTGGGGGTGGGATTTTTATCTCTTAGTTAGTAATAGGTGGAAGACTTGGGATGATAAAGAAGAATGAAGATCTAGAAGGGAGGAACATGACCATGTCAAGGGCGACTTGGCCATGAAGGAAGCAACATGGTCGGCTCCCCACTTGTGCAAAATCGACATGCTACCGGGGTCGAACACGACCATGTTTAGGACCAACAACAACAACAACAAAAACAATGACCAAGGAGGTATCGAAGCTCTGGCTGACACGCTACGCAACATAGCGCAGGCCATGAACGAGATGAACAACCGGAACCAGCAGAGGCCCTTCAGCTTCTCTCATGCAGCTGAAGGAATGGCTAAAAGCAGATTGGACTATTATGACGGTTCCGTGGATCCCGAAGTCATGAACCATTGGTTTCAAGTGATGGAAAGACAGTTTGGAATTTACTCCGCCCCCGAGAATCAGAAGGTGGGCCTACCTATGCTGTACCTGTCAGATGATGCAGACAAATGGTGGAGCCAGGTTGGCCCGACTGCACTTCAGTCTCCAGGATTCAACTGGACTTAGTTCAAGACTCTCTTAGAGCAGAGATTTTATCCCGAGGAGCTGAGGGGTCAGAGGATGACTGAATTCAACACACTAAGCCAGAATACCATGTCGGTTGAAGCTTACACCACTCGGTTCCACTTTCTGGTAAATTATGCTGGAGATCTGTTACCCAATGAGAATTCCCGAGCTTTCTTTTATCGGGGAGGACTTCGAGCCGATATCACTCTTAACATGCCCCAGAGTCTCTCAACTGTTAATGAGCTCTATAATGCCGCGCTTTACGCGGAGTCTTCGATTGAGCGGGTGAAATCTATGAACCCATCATCTGGTTATAAAAGACCTTTCACCCATTCTGGGAATAACTCTTTATCTTCTTCTAAGAAGTTCAATTCTGGAGGTCTGGATTATTTTTCCTTTCTCTTCTTCTTTTACTTTCTTTTCTTCTAAAATTTCTGACTCTACTGTATGCTATTACAGGTAGTGGTTTCAAGAAAAACAATTTCAACTCGAAGCCCAACAGCAAGAAGGATTCAGCATGTTTCAAGTGCAGACAACCCGTGCATCCTAACAAGAATTGTGACGGCACCTCTGTTGTTTGCTACACCTGCGGAGAAGCCGGACATCGTTCTACCTACTGCCCAAAGAAAGCAGCAACCAATAGCGCTACTGCATCTGGCGCTGTCTCTACTTCTGCTCCTCGTAAGGGACGCATCTTTGTGAAGATCCGTGCCGACGCTGAGGCTAATCCTGATGTGGTTACGGGTATGTTTCTGATTTCTGGTGTTAGTGCCTATATACTATTTGATACTGGCGCTTCCACATCTGTAATATCTTTTACTCTGGCTTCAAAATTATCCTTAACCTCCTGTCTAGCTGAACCAATTGCTATTTCCCTTCCTTCTGGTGAAGTTGTTGACTGTTCTAAAGCTTATCAGAGTGTACCTATTCTCTTTGCTGGTACTATTCTTCCTTCTACTCTCTTTGAGTTCCCTCTCGCTGAGTTCGACGTTATTTTGGGAATGGACTGGTTAGCTCAGTATGATGCAAGATTTCAGTGTCGAGAACAGAAGATTTCTCTGAAGACCCCCGAAGGTGTTCGAGTGTCTTACCGTGGTGGTCGAAGACAGAAGGGTATCAAGATTATTTCTGCCATGAAGGCTATCAGAATGCAGAGAAAAGGTTGCCAAGCATTTCTATGTACGGTAACTGTAACTGCTGAACTCCATAAACTCGAGGAGGTGCGCATAGTGAGTGATTATGCAGATGTATTTCCCGAGGAGTTACCAGGTATTCCACCCGAACGAGATGTGGAATTCACTATTGAACTCGTGCCTGGTACTGGCCCAATCGTCAAAGCACCTTACAGAATGGCTCCTGCTGAGTTTCAAGAGCTAAGCAAGCAATTGGATGAAATGATTGAGAAAGATTTCATTCGTCCAAGTTCTTCCCCTTGGGGCGCTCCTGTACTTTTTGTCAAGAAGAAAGACGGTTCGATGCGCCTGTGTATTGATTATCGTGATCTCAACAAGGTTACGATCAAGAACAAGTATCCTCTGCCCAGAATTGATGATCTCTTTGATCAACTTAAGGGTGCTTCTGTGTTTTCCAAGATTGATCTAAGGTCTGGATATCACCAAATCCCCGTCCGTGAATCAGACATTCCAAAGACGGCTTTCAGTTCGAGGTATGGACATTATGAATTCAAAGTCATGCCTTTTGGACTAACCAATGCTCCTGCTGTTTTTATGGATCAAATGAACAGAACTTTCAGGGAGTATTTGGATCAGTGTGTTGTTGTCTTTATTGATGACATCCTGATTTATTCCAAGTCAGAGGTTGAACATGCAGAACATCTCAAGATTATTCTTGGCATTCTACGAGATCAGAAGTGGTTTGCTAAGTTTTCCAAGTGTGAATTCTGGCTTTCCGAGGTAGCTTTTCTGGGTCATGTTATCGCAAAGGAAGGTATTAAAGTTGACCCTGCTAAGATTTCAGCTATCGAGAGCTGGGCAAGTCCCAAAGATGTTGGCGAGATCCGAAGTTTCCTAGGTCTTGCCGGTTATTATCGAAGAGTTGTGCAAGACTTCTCTAAGTTAGCACGACCTATGACTCAATTACTCAAGAAAGAGAAAAAATTTCTGTGGAGTCAAGCTTGTGAAGATGCTTTTTCTGAGCTCAAGAGAAAGCTCACTTCTGCTCCTATCCTGACCCTACCTGAAGAAGGCGTTGGTTTCGATGTGTATTGTGACGCTTCTAAGAATGGTTTGGGTTGTGTCCTTATGCAGAACGGTAAGGTGATCGCTTATGCCTCTAGACAGTTGAAAGTTCATGAGGTGAATTACCCTACCCACGACTTGGAGTTAGCAGCTGTGGTGCATGCCTTGAAAGTTTGGAGGCATTATTTGTACGGAGTGAGATGTAAGGTTCACACTGACCATAAGAGCCTGCGATATCTCTTCACGCAGAAAGATCTGAATGCGAGACAGAGACGCTGGATCGAGTTAGTGAACGACTATGACCTTGAATTGGTGTATTGTGAGGGAAAAGCTAACGTGGTTGCTGATGCCCTTAGCAGAAAGACCCTCCATTGCTTGTCTCCGTGTTCTGGCTTGCCTGAGAAGTTGGCCCGAGATTTTGCCAAGATGTATATTGATGTTGTTGATGAAGGTTATGATGGTTGCCTGAATGCCCTTGTTGCTGAACCAACTCTTTTCCGTGAGATTCGTGAGGAGCAGTTGGATGACCCTTTTGTAGCCGGTATCCGAGAAAAGATGAATCTTGGTAAGGCTCTAGATTTTTCTGTGGATTCCAGTGGAGCACTGAAATTTAAGAACCGCTGGGTTGTCCCTAGTGATGCTGAGGTGAGGAAGCAAGTTCTAACCGAGGCACATAAGACGAGGTACTCTATTCATCCTGGTGGTGACAAGATGTACCGGGATTTGAAGCTCCATTTCTGGTGGCCTCATATGAGAGAGGACATTGCAGAGTTTGCAAGTAAGTGCTTGACATGTCAGCAGGTGAAATTCGAGCACAAAAAGCCTGGAGGTTTGCTACAACCATTCCCTGTTCCATAGTGGAAACGGCAGTGCATATCGATGGATTTTATGATGGCATTACCAAGAACCGTGAATGGTAGAAACGGTATTTGGGTTATTGTGGACCGCTTGACCAAGTGTGCACGGTTCGTCCCAATTCGCGACACTTGGAGTTTGGAGAAGCTCGCAGAAGTGTATGTTGCCGAGATCGTCCGTCTTCACGGTGTACCGCTCAAGATTGTATCAGATCAAGACCCGAGATTCTGCTCTAAATTCTGGAAGGCTTTGCAGGATGCTTTGGGAAGCAAATTATTGATGAGTACCGCTTTCCATGCTGCTACAGATGGACAGTCCGAGAGAACGATCCAAACTTTGGAGGATATGTTGCGGGCTTGTGCCTTGGATTTCCAAGAGAGTTGGATCCGACATCTTCCGCTGGTAGAGTTTTCCTATAACAACAGCTACCATGCTTCTATTAAGATGTCCCCGTTCGAAGCACTTAATGGTCGAAAGGGCCGTAGTCCCGTCTGTTGGGATGTTCCCGGTGAAGTGAAGATTTTGGGCCCGAATTTGTTGGCTCAGACTATTGACGTTGTGAATGTGGTCCGATCTAGGATGAAGTCTGCCAAGGATCGACAGAAGTCGTATGCTGATGTTCGTCGCCGACCTTTGGAGTTTTCGGTTGGTGATCTTGTGTTCCTGAAGGTATCACCTATGAAAGGGGTGAAACGGTTTGGGATTAAGGGCAAGCTCAGCCCTAAGTTCGTTGGCTCGTACCCTGTGATCGAGAGAGTGGGCGAAGTTGCTTATAATCTGGAATTGCCTGCATCTATGGGTAAGGTTCACGATGTTTTTCATGTTTCTCAGTTAAGGAAATATGTTAGTGATCCTGAGCACGTGTTGGAGCCCGAGATTGTGGGTCTCGAACCAGATTTGACTTATGAAGAAAGGCCGGTGAAGATTACTGATCGCTGCGAGAAGCGTTTAAGGAACAAAGTTGTACCTCTGGTGAAGGTTTTGTGGCGCTGTAATCGGTTTGAGGAAGAAACGTGGGAAACCGAGTCTTCGATGCGAGATAAGCATCCTCAACTCTTCGAGTAAGGTAAACCTCGATTTCCTATCTGCTTATTCTTAGTTTCGAGGACGAAACTTTCTTTTAGTGGGGAGGATTGTAACACCCGCTATTTTCCTAAGCATTTTTATTCTTTCCGATGGGACTTCGTCTTAACTCTGTCACTTTTGGCCTCATATTTTATCATTTTACCAAGCTCTATTTTAATTTTTGAGTTTAATAATTTTTATTTTTAATTTCAAAGATTTAAATCCATTTATTTGGTTTCTTCGTAAACTAGTTAATTTTTCCGCAAGGAATTCTATTTCTCTTCGAATTGACATTTTTATGCTTGGATTTAAGTTATTCCTTTTCCTAAAAATGTTTGAATACGTTTCTATAATATTTTCAGCTAGTAAATATTTTTATTTACAAAAATTAGTTGTTAATGATTTTTATTACGAAGCTTCGCGAATAATTATTTTCTTACGCGAGGTTTACTCGAATTACTTTGAAATGCCTTTAACTATTTTACGATTTTACTTTTTATCAACTTATAAATTATTTGAGACCATTTACTCACATTTTGGACCAACTAAGCCCTTGGTCACAAGTTTTATCACGTTTTATTTAAACGTTTCATTTTATCACGTTAAAACGTAAACATAAGATAAATTATTTTCATTCATTATAGCATTAGTATCAAAACTTTTCATGCTCCTTGTCACCATCACTTTGGCCGGCCACTTTATGTGAAAATCACATAGTTTTCATCAACAATTTATTCTCATTTATATTTTGAAAAAAACCATCCATTTCCATACTACACCTTATTCATTCATCAAGTAAAAAAAATCTATCATCACCTTCTCTTGGCCGTGGCACTCTCTCTCCATTCTAAGATTATTTTGCTTCAATTCTAGTCTTAATCGATTCAAATTCATCGTCAAATAATCCTCTTTCCGTTCTCTTCGTTAAGGTATTAATCCACGTCGTTTTCGATCAATTTTTACCTTGATTTTTATTAGTTTTCTCATGGTATTTTTCTGCCATGATTTCCGTGTTTGGTAGGATTTTTGGACGATCCTGAAGACGACGAATATATTATCGACTCAGACTTGGAGTAGAGGTAACGTCGATGTTACTCGGTATTTCAAGATTTTAATTGAGTATTTGCATGTATATATTTTTATATTTTATTTTGGCAATATATGTATGTCACGGATTCTGGAAAAATTTTCAAAGTTGAAAATTTGCATGTTTCGGTATTTTTATCTCTTTTACGAGATTAACGATTAAATTGTTATATTAATTTGTAAAATCATAATAATCGGCCTAAACATGTAATATATGTTTATATTCTGGAAAAATGTTGTTTTTGATGATTTTTAATAATTTAGTATTTTTCTGATATTTTTGATATCGATTATTGAATTATTACCGTTTTCGGACAAAAACGATTAAAAGCCGATTTTTAGTTCTAGTACTTAAACATTTTATTTTAATCTGATTTTTGACGTGGAGAAACTTTCTGGTGAAATAGAATTTTCTGATCTTTTTCATAATTTTTCGGAATTGTTAAGTGGATGAACTAATTAATCACTTTAAATCATCGTTTATCGTTAAAACCGTGTTTGTTGTTTAAATTCTCGATTTCTGGTCTTTGGTTTAAATCTGGAAAAAATTATGATTCTGATGATTTCATATTAAAATGTAATTTTATGATTTTTAGTGCCTTAATAAAATGTTAGGAACGATAAATTTTATTAAGGGAATCGTTAATTGTGAAAACGGGTTTTAAAGGCGGTTTTGACGGGATTTATTAAATCTCAAATTTTCGGAAATCTGGAAAAATGGTAGATTCTGGAAAATCATGATTTTTTGGTTTAATAATAATTTTTGGATATTAATACTTAAATCGTTTTGTAATTTCTATTTTTATTAATCGTTATTGTCGAGGTTGGACGATTAACGAGAAAACGCTTTAAAAACCGAGTTTTAGAAATCTGGAAATTTTCTTTTCTGGACAGAATGTCCATAAATATAATTTAACTATTTTACGTGATTTTTGTACTATTTATTAAAGTCTTTAGTTAATAAATATTGAGTTTCGGACAAATTGTGATTTATCGTTAAAACGCTTCGTCTTACCTAAAAGAATTATTTTTCCAGCAATTTTGAAAGTATTTAAATCTGAAACTTTAGGAGTTAAATCATCCCTTAACATACTCTAAATATATTTGTTGGTTTAATTAAATGAAGACGTTCAAATATTTAATTTGATGTTTGCCGTAAAATCCTATTTATAATTTTATTGTCGAAACTAATAATAATTAGGGAAGTTTAGCTTTTTAACTTTTGAAAACATCCTAATTAGTAATATTAAAATGTTTAAGACATTTTTATTCATTTTATAACACTTATACGATATTTTAATAATTTCATAAAATCAAATGTTCTTACTTTAATAATTAATATCGTTAAGGCCGAAAGTATTAGTTTTGTAAATCTATATCGTTTACTAAGATGTGGTATTAGTATGAATTAATATTTTCACTATTTTGATATAATGCTATTTTTAGTAAAGTTTCTAAAAATAGAAGTTTCCTAAAATAGAAAGTTTCCTCTTTTAGAATATAAATGTTTACTTCTTTTATCCTCATATTGTTTATAATGATTATATCTTTGAATATCGATAATGGCTTTGTTTTGGAGTTATGGAATAAGGACAAGTGTGAGGTTAGAGTAATATATTCTGGGGTTTACGTTTTTGCCATCAACTATAAGGCTAGTGTGTCTTTATGGGGCATACTGGTTGTTGAACCGAGCATATATGGTGTTCGGGAGTGTGTGAACATTTTGACCTTAAACTCGTGCCTCGCAGTGTAAGACGCCGTCGGGTTGAACTGAGTATTTATGGTGCTCGGGAGGGGTGTACATATCATCTTAAACTAGGGCCACGCATTTATAAGTCGCCGTCCTATTATGGTTGAGTAGCCTAGTTAGAGACCGAAGTTTGATTTGTTTGAACTAAGTTCTCGAAGCTAGTTTTAGTATTCTCCAAGTGAAAGTCTAGCCATCGACACTAATTCTATCCATAACGCCATTTTGATTATTTTATTTATTATCGATATAAATTGGTTTGCAGGTTGACAAATATTTTTGTGTTTCTTTGGAAACCCTTTTGATTAATTTGATTTACGCTAAAGCTTATTTTAATATGCTGTTTTACTGTTTTTCATTTTTACTATTATTCCTATAGTAGTAATTACTGTTTTAAAATCCTGTTATACGGCTGGGAGAACGTTGACGTTGCTCCCCACTGATTGTGGCTGTTAGGTTTTAACATGGCAGGTATGCGTGTTTATTTTCCGGTGGGTGTGGGCTAACGAGCAGTCTTGGATCCTGCTTGCTCTTTTTAATAATCATGTCTTAAGGATTGTTTAACCTCTTTATGGATTGTTTTAAATTTTAGCCATTTTTATGTATGGCGCATGTTTGACTTTACCAATTTACTTTATTAAGACATAGTTCTGTGTGTTTTAATCCCGACTCTACAGTGTTTCCGCCACTTTATCGCGCTAGATTTTTTTAGGGGATTACAATCATTCCAAAATCTTAACAATTACCAAATACCTTCACATTACCCACTACCAAAAATCCCCAACTTTGAGCTTTGTCAAATGATTCTTCAAATGCAAAAGAGTCAACAAGAGTTGATGATTCAAATGCAAAAGGACCAAGATGAGTTAATGGCCCAACATCAAAGAGAAAATGAGGTGCAAGATGCTCGACTTAATTCAATCATAGCTCGTTACGCAATGTTGAACACTCAGACTCCACAACTTGTCGAGGAAGGTTCATTAGGGCAAGAAGATTGGTTGTCTCCACAAGGCAATCAACCCGATTATGAAGTCACGAATGAAGAAAAGAGGGTCACCCAAGGGATCATTGTTGAGAGTTGCTCGAATGGTGAAGCTATGGGAATAATGGAAGAAGTTGAAGCTTGAAGGGTTGATCTTAAGGAGAATATCACCAATGCATTAACAAGCATGAAGAAAGTCATGCAATCGGTAAGGTTGACAACGAGGAGGGAATTGAACATGATTCTCATATTAACTCTTGGGAAGCCAATGTTGATTCCATTAAATCGGATTTACATGATTTTCTTCGTGAGGAACTGGATCTTATTTGTGGAGAGATTGAAACCATTCCTTCAAGACAATCTCAAACCAAGATACATCAACCAACTTTGAAGCCCGTAGAAGGAGTGGAGGTGATACATGAGGATATAGAAGAAGATGACAATGTCTTGTCATCAAAGAATGTGTTTACCTCTTTCATTCCTCCAAAGAAACCGGAAGTTTCGAAGATAGGTCTCAAGAAAGTTGAAATCATGAGTGAAAATCTAAAACCAAGTGAAGATAAGACTCCTCTAGGCCAAATTGACAAGGTGAGTGAAAATGAAGGCAATACTTGGGAGAAAGAGATAGATGCCTTAGAACTTGCCTTGAATGCAAAGTTAGGGAGCCTATTGGAGAATTTGGAGATGCTATGCTAGACCAAACCGTTGAAGAAATTGAGGCCGCCCTCAAAGGCCTTGAATTTCTTCATGGTGAGAATTCTAGTAATAAGAATGACGATGAGGTTTCCCCTAAAGCCTCCATAGAAGAAAACATGATGCCTTCACCTCCTTTATCACACTTGATTTCATGTCCTATGTCGTTTTGTAAGGTGGTTGATAAATTGGACCCTTGTCGGGCGGCGAAAAAGAATTTTACTTTTAACCCCGTAAAAGAAGCAACGCCCTTAGGGTATGTCTCCCAAACCATAACGCCAAGCATGACCATAGACCACTATACCTACCGGATGGTTATAAGAGTTGTTGCTTTTTTGGTTGGAAAGACCTGGGAGATCACGAGAAACCCAGGCATAATGAATTAAATGATCGCTTCTTGCTTCCGACTTGGAAGCTTTTGATGATAGCTTGGCTCGGCTACATGAGCCTTCATGAAGAATATTCTAGAGCCTTCGACTTGTTGCTCCGTGCCCTTGAAGGCTATGGAATTGTGTGCAATCATGTTGGAAAAGAATGAAAAAACCCACCGTCCTTGGTTTGACGGAGTTCCTCAAGAACCGTCGTGTTGTATATATCTCTTCCCTCTTCTTTTGAATTTTTGTGTTTATATTTGTATTTGTTGTTTCTAGGTTTGTGTGTTGTGTGGAGTTCTTGTCATTTGGAATTTTCTTGAGTGATGTAAGGGAGGGATTTTTGATGGTGTTTATTGAGTTTGTTTGATAGGTGTGAATTGAAAATTAAGATGTATGAAGATTTTTTGGATGATAGAAGCTTTGAAACTTGGGCGAGAAAGTCAATTTCTGAGCTTAGTATAAGCTTTTGGGGGTGGGATTTTTATCTCGTAGTTGTTAATGTTATTAGGGTGGAAGACTTGGGATGATAAAGAAGAATGAAGATCTAGAAGGGAGGAACATGACCATGTCTAGGGCGACATGACCATGAAGGAAGCAACATGGTCGACTCCCCACTTGTGCAAAATCGACATGCTACTGGGGTCGAACACGGCCATGTCGAGGGAGACATGGCCTGGAATGCTCCTGATCGTGACTAGGCCCTCACGGCCGTGACGCAGAGACGCACAAAAACACAGCCTACTGGAGTCGTTCCCGGTCGTGACCAGGCCTTCCCGACCGTGATGATAACCTTCCCGGCCGTGATGCCTCCGTCACGCCCGTGATGTGTACCAGCCAGCCCCTTTCGCCTTCTTTTCTTAATTTAAGCCCTACCCCACCTCATTACACCCCCACGCACCCAACCTCCCCACTCACCTATACCTCTATCATTACATCCTTATTCCTTCACTCATACATCTTCAACCTACCTTCACATCACTAATCTCATATTGTCCTCTTAAATCCCGACCCTACTTCACCAAATGCAAATCCGGTACTTCAACAATGCGACTACATTTTGGAAAAGGAGGAATATTGTTGACAAAGACAAACAAGGTACAGAAAACGATCATTGAGATGATGGAGTTATTTGAGTTGCTAACCATTTTGGTAGAGCGATTCTCTTTTCTTTTCAGTTCTTTTGTTTGCGTAGTCATTCTTTGTTTATTCCCCTTCGTTTTATGTTTTTAGTGTCGTGGTGGCCCTCGGGGCCCCTATGGTTATTGCTTCCGATTAACGATGACGTGATTACATCGAGAATCAATTTGAAAAATCCAAATTGACAAGTTTTTTTCTCTTTTACTTTATTTTTATTTCCCTTTTTGGTAGAATTTAGTCGAAATCGGGCGAAATCGAGGCTAGGTGACTTGATTACTCCTAGCCCTCCCCTCCCATTTCCTTTTATTTTCTTCTTTTTATTTCTTCCCCCATCCATATCTTTTCTCGTCTCGGGTCTAGGTGACTTGATTACACTTAGGCCCGACACATTCAACCTTTTCTTCACTTTCATTTTGTTTTTTAGTTTTATTTCCCCTTTTTCTTTTTTTAGTGTCTTCCACACACTACCAATCGAGTATGAGGACATTGCTCAGTTTAAGTGTGGAGGAGCGATATATTAGTTTGGTTTAGTTTTATTTTCGTAGTTTTTCGATAAAATTTTAAAATTCCTAAAAATGTGAAAATCTCATAAAAATCTCAAAAATAATTCTTTTGTGTCATTTTCTTTTCTGCGTATATTTGTTGTTGCGTGTGTGCTTTGCTTCCTAATATCTTTGTAGGTTGCTAGATCTCCATGAATATCGAGAAGCTCTTGTCATTCGGTAATATCCTCCTATCTCTTTCTCCTTTTCCCATTTCGGTGTTTCGAGGAGACTTTGTGATGGTGGATGCTCGGGTGGAGCTTTTTGAAGTTTGTGGTTGATGCGGTTGCTTGTTTGAAAAGTTTGGGGTGGTGATTTGTTTTTCTTCTTGGATGCAACCGATTGTTTATTTGTTAGTGTGTTTTCCTGTTCAGTTGTGTCCGCAATTTTGTCGCAAGACCTCACTTGCCTTGCGGGGAGCACTTTTCCTCTAAGCGTTCTCGCGTGATTTGAAAGGACATAGGGTGCGCTAATACCTGCACGGCCAGTAGTCTAGTTTTTATTTGTTAGTTAGTTAGTTGGTGCTTACTCGAGGGCGAGTAAGGTTTAAGTGTGTGGGAGTTGATAAGCATGTTTTGTAGCGTTTATTTCACTTGTTTGGTCCCGCTTTCTTTGTTGGAATCGCTCTTTAGAGTGGTTTTTGAGGCTACTTACGCTTCTTCTAGCATGTTTTAGGTTCCTAATGCTTATCATGGAGAAATGGAATGATTCCATCTCGTTTCCAATGCATATGGAGCCAATGAAGAGAAGCAACGATGATTCGGTGCCTTAGCTTAGACTCGATTCCGAGTCCCTTCGAGCCCATTTGAGAATATCCCGAGCATCGAGCATCGATAAGATGCCTACAAAGAGCAAGTAGGGACCTACATGACCGTGTCAGAAGCCTACATGGTCGTGATTCAAAATGAAAAAGAAGTTAGCTTACTGCTAGCCTTCACGGCCGTGTCGAAAAGGGTCACTACCATGAGCTAAGGCCCATCCCGGTCGGAATAAAATGATCCCGGTCAGGACGGGTACTGGTCACGGCCGTGACCCTCTTGTAATCATTTGTGGGGGGGAAAACCCTAGATAGAAAATTCTCATCCTTAGCTTAATTCCTCCTTAATCTTTCCTTAATCTTTCTTTAATCTTAGATTAATCTTAGCAAGTTACTTGTGTATTTTTGGATTTCTTGAAGAATCTATCAAGATTAACAACCTTGGTGGATGTTTTTGGGTTTCCTTGTATGCAAGTTTCTATCTTTATTCATCTTCTGGTTGGCATAATCATTCTTCTCTATTTTCTCTTAATCTTTCATTGTTATTAATGTTTCAATCTTTATCTTGTGTTTATTGTTTCTCAGTCCTTGTTTATTCTACATAATGAATGTGTTTGTTCTTATGATGGTTTCTCTAGTTCATGTTAGTCTTAGTTTAATGATGTGTGAGTACATTTCCCCTAGGGTTAGTAGGAAAATTGGGTGTGATTAAGGATGATTAGGGTGAGATAGGTGATGCTTATTGTTGTTTTTGTTGTTTCCTAGTGCCTTGCTCACAACATGTTCGATGAAATGCTTGTGAGACTTGAGACGATCACTCCTTGTTTTTCTTGCTTCTTCTCTTGCATGTCTTTGTTTGGTGATAGGTTTGGTTCCTCTACTAGAAGCGAGAGGGTGGTGAGGTGACCCCTAGGCCAGTTAAGTAGCGAGAGCCCGAATGCAACCTAGGCTATGAAACCATGCATGCTAGCACCCCCGTTTCTCATTGATCTCCTTGGCATCCATGAACCCGACGTAGCCCTAGTTTCTTCTTATATTGATTTACCTCGCTTTCCATTATCATTAGTTGCTTGTTTTGCTTTTTTAATTCGCATTATAGACTTTAGTTTAGTCATTAATGACCCCTTGTTTTGCTTGAACTTTACATTTATTGCTTACCCTAGTCCGACTTACCATCCCTGAGGATTCGACCAAACTTACCATTTGCTACCAAGCCTAGGTGAGTTGGTTTCTTGGTGTCGGGATCCGTGACAAATTCCTCCATCAGCAATCACACTCCAATCGTCGACTCACGGAAACTCAGGTGCGATTCACCTAACACGTATGGGGCTGATCAAGTCCCCACCTAAAGTACGGCCACACTCCCGCCTACCTTGAGCCAATGATAAATCGATCAAACACCCTTCGTATGCATGGACGACTTTATACGGTTAAGCTAAGCGTTATTCTTCCATGTTATCTCGTACACAATAGAAATAACATGCTTTCCCGCTCAATGAGATTTTAAATAAAGTCCTAAAAATGCCCAATAAAATACGAGTTCATTTGAAATTTATTTTATTTAGAAAACGTTATGTATTATCCAACTCAAATTCCATAAAAAAATCGACCTTTCTCTTGAAATTAGATACAGAGTGACAATAGTCAAATAACACGTAGTCAAATAAAGTTCTCCTTATAAGGTTGTCCCTATTTGTAGGTCGGGATTTGGCTTACGAACTTGGTTAATAAGTCAAACGATTAGTATGACCATTTAACAAAGTTTACCTAAGTTTAATCAATTAAACTAAAGGACGGTTTTTAGTCCCCTGAGTAGTCAATTGATGAGAATCATCACTAATTCAATTTGGTTAACTACAACTTACAACTCCAAAATTATTGCAACTAAAATATAAGGAGGGACGATTTATAAAAGTTGTCTTAAAATTCAATGTTTATAAATAAATATTTTAACAATTGAGTGTGTTGACTTGAAAATTCAAAAGAAGCTCAGTTTCGAAAATTTACTTCCAAATATTTGTCTTTGATAAATGTATCCTTACTTTTTAAATTAGAACCGACAATTTTGATAAAATCTTTGAAAGTTGATAATGAAGTTTTTGGTGACGTCTATTTTATTTTAAACCCGTTATAAAATTTGATCATTGTTTCAGAATAATATTTCATTTAAAATTACCAACTTTTAAGAAATATGTGAATCTAGCGATATCGTGACTCGGGCCTAAACGTTTGCCAAGATCCTTAAATCCTAACCTATTCATAAGAAATAATCAGGTAGGTCTTTTAATATTACATTACTTGGAGGTATCATTGGTCAGGTCTCGCATCAATAATTAAATTACATTATTTAGAAATGTATAAAATAATAAATGGAAATCAAATACCTTCCCAGTTGTAGACAACTATAATAATTAAAGTAGAATCAAATAAAGTCAATTAACATAGTTTAGACGGTAATAGAAAATTATATAAACTTATTAGTCATCTTCCCAATATTTCTTAAGACACCAAAAACAATTTCGGAATAGGTCTGTAAGCTTACGCCATAAACAACATCCGAAGAGAATTTAGTCTGTTCTAAAATTAATCACTTTTAACTCATGAGACGACTTTTATTACAAAAGTTTCAAATAACGATTACAATTAGACAAATAATTCTAACCAATTAGCAACAATAGATTTATACTTTTGATCCCCTCTAAATAAGTTAAAACAAAATCCTTATTTAGACTAGATGTGTAATAGAGGATACGTACGATATCCGAGTAGATTTAGGAAACTCTCACAATAGGACAATTTTGTGTGAATACACAATACGACAATATTGTGTGATGTTTAGGAACACACAATAGGACAATATTGTGTGAATGGTTTAGAAAACACAATAGAAAAATATTGTATGAATATCCTTGATTTACTAGTTTAAGTCAAGTACGGTTATTGTGTGAAGATTAGGAAACACGAGAAAGAGAAAAAAAGTTACAATAATACAAAACCTCTTTATATATTTATCAATATGTTTAATATCTAAAACTGGTCGCCATACCCGTGCACCGCACGGGACTATATTGTTTAATGGACTTTGTAAATTGCAGTTCCGTCTTTTTGGCTCATTGTCCAATATTTACTTTATTATTTATACATTTTTTGTATTGATTTCATGTCTTTGTAAGTTTGTTTACACAGGCATTCGTAAATTGTGAATAGGAGTTTAGGAAGAATGAACAATCCAAGTTACGGAAATGTATATATGGCATGTATGTTAAATGAATGACAGGGAAAAAAAGGTGGATAGAAAGTGCCGAAACATGCATCAAACATGCCACCACAAGTGTAGTAAGGTGAATTAGACTGAAAGTGTGTTTGTAAGAACGTAAATGAGTGATAAACCTCTTTATATTTTATCATGGTACCAGAGTCTCTCGTTCTTGAGGTCTAAATAAACGTTTCGCTGCCATGCCGGTGGGTTGAAAATATGGCACCCACCGGCAGTATTTGTTCATTGATATTCACAAAAAAAACAGTTTTACATAGTTTTAATGAATAAAAAAATACCAAAATTTGAATAAACCCTACATCGTCCCTCTGAATTTAAATTCCACAATACCTAGCTTTATTCTTCCGCAGATGTAAGGCTACGATTCTTCTATAACGTTTCTGATTTGCTATGAGTTTAATTGGGGTTCTCAAGCAATTTAAATTGGCGGAAAGTTCGCCGTCTGAAATTGTCAGGTCAGAAAAACTTGACAATCTTGATAATTATTCTTCGACGAGTCGAAAACCTCGTTCGAATCTTAACCGGAAGAGTCTATATGCCACCGTGGAGAAGAGAGCGATGAAGATTGAAGATATTTCATTTTTTTAATTACGGTAATAGAATATTGTATTATCGTACCATAAACAAATGGTGGTGAAAAAAGTTGAAGGGGAACAGGAACGGTCCAAAGACCATCCTCATGACATCACCTTCGAAGATATCAAAGATCGAAGATATTGGATTTTTTTTAATTCATGCAAACTCATGGAATTTCTAACATTTACCATGAGTTTGAGGAGAGCTAATAGAGGATACCGTACGGTATCCGAGTAGGTTTAGGAAACACACAATAGGATAATATTGTGTGATGTTTATTTAGGAAAACACAATAGGACAATATTGTGTGAATATCCTTGATTTTCTAGTTTGACTTAGATACGGTATCTTTATGATTATATAAATTTGTGTCTGTGTTTGTATTCATATTCAAGAAAGAGGGAAGAGGATACAATAATACAAAATCTCTTTATATTTTCTATCATGGTATCAGAGCCTCTTTGATCCTTGAGGACAACTAAATAAACGTTCCGCTGCCCTGCCGATGGGTTGAAAATACGGCACCCACCGGCGGGATTTGTTCATTGATATTCACAACGAAAAACCTTTTTTACATAGTGTAACACCCGCTATTTTCCTAGCGTTTTTATCCTTTCCGTTATGACTTCGCCATAACTTTGTCACATTTTGGCCTTATGTTTCTTCATTTTTCCAAGCTTTATTTTCATTTTTGAGTTTAATGATATTTATTTATATTTTAAAAGATTTTAATTCTTTAAAATCTATTTATTTAATTTTCTTCGTAAACTATTTATTTTTCCGCGAGGACTTTTATTTCTCTTCGTATTAACGTTTTTAGACTCAGATTTAAGCTATTTATTTTCCTACAAGTGTCTAAATATATTTTTATAACATTTTCAACGAGTAAATATTTTTATTTACAAAGATTTAACCATAATGATTTTATTACGAAGTTTCGTAAATAATTATTTTTTTCTATCGCGAGGTTTACTCGAATTACTTTGAAATGCCTTTAACTATTGTACGATTCTTCTTTTTATCAACCTAAAGAATATTTGAGCCTTTTACCCCATGTTTTGGACCGAACCTTCTCCAAGTCACACTCTTAATACGTTTTTATAATACGTTTTATTTCATTACGTTAAATGTTGTTGCATAGGATTATTTTTCTCCATTTAACCATTGTTTAATGAGCAAGCTTTTCATGCTCCTCCTTCTTATCCCATTTGGCCGGCTTTATTGATGTGATATACATTGAATCCATCAAATTATTTATTCTCATTTAACCTTTAGGAACCTCCCAACTCTTTTACATTCATTTCTCATAAAAATCGTTCAGCATCCTATTTCCTTCTCTCCTTCTCCATTTTTGGCCGTGTGACTTCATCCTCCTTCTTCGCTGATTCTTATTCTATTTCGAGTCACAATCGTCTAATTTTTATCGTCAAATAAATTCTCCTTCCGAGCCTATCGTTAAGGTAATAATCGATGTGGTTTTCGATCATCATTTACCTTGATTTTATTAGTCTTTCTCATGGTATTTTTCTACCATGATTTCGTGTATGGTAGGTTTTGTTGACGATCCCGAGGCCGACGAGTATATTATCCATTCCGATTTGGATTAGAGGTAACGTCGATGTTACTCGGTATTTCGTGATTTTATTCGTGTAATTGCATGTATATTTTTATATTTCATTTTTGACAATATATGTATGTTATATAATCTGGAATTTTTTTTTTAAAACTTGAAAATTTGCATGTTTCGGTATTTTTATCGCTTTTACGAGATTAACGATTCAATTGTTAAATTAATTTTCAAAATCGCAATATTCGGCCTAAACTTGTAATATATGATCAAATTCTGTAAAAATGGAGTTTTTGATGATTTTTAATAATTTAATATTTTTCTGATATTTTAGTTATCGATTATTGAATTATTACCGTTTACGAACAAAAACGATTAAAAGCCGATTTTTAGTTCTAGTAGTTAAACATTTTATTTTAATCTAATTTTTGACGTGCTGAAACTTTATGATGAAATAGAATTATCTAAAGTTTTTCATAATTTTTCGGAATTTTTAAGTGCATGAACTAATTTATACTTTAAATCATCGTTTATCGTTACAACCGCATTTGTCGTTTAAATTCTCGATTTCTGGTCTTTTGATTAAATCTGGAAAAAAAAAATGATTCTGTTGATTTCATAATAAAATGTAATTTTAAGATTTTTAGTGCTTTAATAAAATGTTAGGAAAGACAATTTTTTGTGAAAACGGGTTTTAAAGACGGTTTTAATGGGATTTATTAAATCCGAAATTTTTGGAAATCTGGAAAAATAGTAGTTTCTGGAAAATCATGATTTTTAAGTTTAATAATAATCATGTAATTACTATTTTTATTAATCGTTATTGTCAAGACTAGTAGACGATTAACGAGAAAACCCTTTAAAAACCGAGTCTAAGTATTCTGGAAAATTTTCTTTTCTGGACAGAATGTCCATTAATATATTTTAGCTATTTTACGTATTTTTTGTACTATTTATTAAAGTCTTTAATTAATAAGTATTGATTTTTGGACAAATTATGATTTATCTTTAAAATGCTTCGTCTTACCTAAAAGAATTATTTTTCCAGCTATTTTGGAAATATTTAAATCTGAAAATTTAAGAGTTAAATCATCCCTTAACATACTCTAAATATATTCATTGGTTTAATTAAATAAAAGACGTTAAAAGATTTAATTTGACATTTTGCGTAAAATCCTATTTATAATCGTATTGTTGAAACTAATAATAATTAGGGAATTTTAGCTTTGCAACCTTTTCAAAACACCCGGTTTAGTAATGTTAAAATGTTTAAGACATTTTAATGATTTTATAAACACTTGTAAGATATTTTAATAATTTGATAAACCTAAAGGCTCTCACTTTGATCATTAATATCGTTAAGGCGAAAATACTAGTTTTATAATTCTATATTGTTTACTAAGATGTTGCATTGGTATAAACTAATATTTTCGCTATTTTGATATGATACTATTTTTAGTAAAAGTTCTAAAAATAGAAGTTTCCTAAAATAGAAAGTTTCCTCTTTTGGAAAGTGATCCTTTTTCTCTTTTGTTCTCTTATTATTTATAATGATTATATCTTTTGAATATCGATAATGACCTTGTTTTGAAGTTATGGAATAAGGACAAGCGTGGGTTTAGAGTAATATAGTCTGAAATGTATGTTTTGCCATCAACTATAAGGCTGGTGTGTCTTTATGGGGCTCCTTGGTTGTTGAACTGAGAGTGGTTTGCGTTTAGGATAGTGTATGTTTACCTTAAATTTAGATATCGCATCGTATAAGTTGCGTCGGGTTGAACTGGATATGGTTTGTATCCAGGAGGGGGTGTGCACTACTTAAACCAGAACCTCGCTGCACGCAATCCTGTTATGGTTGAGTTGCCTAATAGAGACTTGATTCTGTTATGAGTTAAGTCTTCAGTTCTCGAATCTAGTTTGTAGTATTATCCTAGTGAAAGTCTAGATTCTACACTAACCCTATCCATAACGCCATTTTGACTATTTTTATTATTATCGATATAATTTTGATTTGCAGGTTGGCAAATGTTTTATATTTTCTTCGGAAAACTCATTTTTATTATATTGTTTCGTTACGTGAAGTTTTTCACTGAAAGCTTATTTTTATTATAATGTTTTACTGTTTTCCGATTTTACTATTTTTCTATAGTAGTAATTACAGTTATAAAATCCTGTTATACGGCTGGGAGAACGTTGACGTTGCTCCCCACTGAATGTGGCTGTTATGTTTTAACATGGCAGGTATACATGTTCCGGGTGTGGGCTAGCGGACGATGTGGATCCTGCTTATTTATTTTGAATAATTATGTCTTATGGATTGTTCAAACCCCTTTTGTGGATTGTTTTAATTTTGACCATTTTTATTTAAGGCCTATTATTTGACTTTACCATTTTAATTTTACTAAGGCATAGTTACAGTGTGTTTTAATCCCGGCTCTACAGTGTTTCCGCCACTGTATCGCGTTAGATTTTCTAGGGGATTACACCTAGATTGTTAAAAAAAAACCTATTTCCCCTCTAAATTTGAATTCCACAATACCTAATTCTCCCGTAGATGTGAGGCTGACAATTCTTCTATGGCGTTTGTGAATTTGCTATGAATTCGAGAAGGTTCACAAGCAATTAAAATTGACGGATATATTGTCGTTTATAATTGTCAAGTCAGAAAAACTTGGCGTAATCATCGACGAGTCTGAAACCTCGTTCAAATTTTAGCCGGAAGAGTCTATATACCACTGTGGAGAAAAGAGCAACGAAAACGAAGGTTGAAGATATCTGTTTTTTTTTGAATTTACGATAAGTGTGTATCGTATTATCGTACCATGGACAAATGGTGATGAAAAATTTGAAGTAAACAGGAACAGTCCAAAGACCATCCTTATGACATCACCTGCGGAGATATCAAAGATCGAAAATATTGGATGTTTTTTTAATTTGCGCAAACTCATGGAATTTTTAACAATTACCATGAGTTTGAGGAAGAATAATAAAGGATACCGTAGTACGGTATCCGAGTAGGTTTAGGAAACACAAATGATTAAAACACAATAGAACAATATTGTGTGAAAGTTTAGGAAACACAATACGACAATATTATGTAAATACACTAAAGATATGATTTAGTATAAGATATGATTTAGTTTCCTAGTTTAAGTCAGATACGGTTATTGTGTGAAGATTAGGAAACACAAGAAAGAGAATACAAGTTACAATAATTGTGGGCATGACATAGGTCCACCCCAACGCGGCCACGCGCGGGTTTGGGGAGGCGAATGCACCTCATGTGAGATGGTTTTTGGGTTGAAATTTAAATCGAATTGGAGTCGCCACCAAACTTTGTGGGAGTTCGGGCCTATTCGAACCCACTCTATATTTTGAGTGGACCGTGCACAAAGTACGGCCCACTTCGATACTAGAGCTTGTGGGGTTCGTCCATTTGCATTACGATACCGATGCCGACATTATCGGGTACCGTATATTGAATGACTCTCGTGCGCCAACGGTTTCGGACATCCGGAAACCGAGGTTCTGAGTAAGGAGTGAAAGTACGTGTTGGGAATCCCACAAAGGATATCCAACCCTGCCCGCACTTTAGCGGCCTCTACTAAGATACCGTTCGATGTATTAATACGCGCGCTAGTGATTCGGTTGAAATGTTATGAAAACAACGTTTTTTGACTAAACATTTGAAATATGTTTGATCTACGTCGTTTAATGCATCATTAAATTATGTCGAAGTTGTTTTAGCATGTGAGGTTCGTTTTAGTACAATAAAACAAACAACGAAAATAAAACTTAAAACAAAAGATTACAAATGCGCGGGCGGAATACAACCCGGAAATACAATACGACAAGCAAAATATATAACAATCGCAACAATAACGGAATGTAAATAGATTGGTTGATATAAGAAGACATGATGCACGGTTTTGAAAAGAGCAAGACACGTGATGGACATGTCACATGTTGACCGAAGTCGTTAAAAAAGTTTATCGAGGCTTAAAGTATGTGGAGGCCTCACGGTTTGGCGTGACAGTGGCCACTCGATCAAGTCATGGAGGGACTCGATCGAGTGTCTCTCCAAAAAAACCTGCCTCGATTTTGGAGTGCCATTCGATCGAGTGGGCTGAGGCACTCGATCGAGTGCCCCCTGTGCGAACAGCAGTTCGTTTCGGAAGGCGTCAATCTTGAATTTGCTTTAGTTTTAAATCGATAATCTATTAAGCCGTGTAAAAACACGGAATAATTTATACTCGACTTAATTTTCGATACTTGCGATATGCATGCTATTATTACGAGATCGATTATCGGGAATTTGGAAAAGACGTTATAAATTATTTAAATTGAATTAGGATGAAATAATTTCCTCCGCGTCGCAATGTCGTAATCAGTCCCTTCGGACTATGTGACAATTATTTCGGCATCAACGGGTTCGTGCTAGTAAGGTTTATTGATTAATTCTTTTAGACATGATATTTGACTATAGAGTCGATATCGCATCTTAAGAATAAATGTTTTTCATTTGTTTGATTAGAGCTCAAATCGATTTCCTCCGCGTCACGACATCGTAATTAATCCTTGCGGATTATATGATGTTCGATCTGCATCAATAGGTTTCGTTCTTACCTTAAAAGCGAGATCGAGTACACCTAACGACAAATATCCGCGATCGCACTGGGCGCTTGAGTGTTTAGGGCGGCGCTCCTCGAAAGGGTGGCACCTCTGTTACGTCTCGTAAAGGGATTAGGAGGATCTTAGAATTGTCTTTTGATATACTTGATACGAATTTGTTTTGAATTTTATGTAATTATATGCGATGTTTTAATGTTAATCGATAGTAGTATTAATAACGATATTAGGAACGAAAGAAGAAAAGAAACAAAAAAAACGAAAAAGAAAGACGAAGAAGACGGGAAGGAGGAGAAAAGAGAGGACAGAAAAAAGAGAAGTCGGGATTGGATTTTGCACCCTCAACCTACATGCTTTGTCTTCTCGGAATAGGGCTCGTCTAGTTGTGGCTTAGGCACGGGAGCTTCGAGATGATATAGGTGAGTTATGGTGGTTTAGGTGTAAAGGGTTTAAGGTTGAAGAAGGTTGCAAAAGTTGTGCATATGATGGCTGAATAAAGGTTGTGAATTTTGTTGAGGGGGTGGGGTATTTATAGGGAAAGTACCCGGTTTAGGATATAAAAAGGCCACTTGATCGAGTGGTACGTGTGCACTCGATCGAGTGCCCGGTCTGACGTTGGTTCGGCCGGTTTTGCGAACCTACTCGACCGAGTGGGCTGAACCACTCGATCGAGTGGGTCTGGGCGGATGATAGGCTTTGATAGATAACGTTTTATATCTAATTTGAAGAGGTTTAAATGCTTGGGTCCTCTTGTAGAGGCGACGCAGCTGATATTTTTGTGTCCGTTATGTCTTTCACCGGGTTTTGACCCGGTCGCCAAAAGACGGTTTTATCCTCGGTGTCATTTTTGACCCAAATTAGTCTTAATTGATTGGAAACGACCCACTTGGCCTGAATTTGAGGTTGGTTGTTGTGTACTAAATTTAAACCATTTTTCCTCCCATTTAGATCCGTTTTCCCTCATTTTGCGATATTAGAGTGCGATTATCGCCCTATTTTGAGTATTTCTCGCATTAGCGCCCCTCTTGAGCGTTTTACGTGTTTTTGGTAGTTTTTCTATCAATGTTAATAGGTTTTGGTACCAAAAGCATGATCGAACTTCCACGAGCACAAGAGAGGGGAATGCCGTCCGAAAAGCAAAGCACACAACTTAAAGTTCAAAGCCATCGAATCATACGACGAAGAATGAGACAAGAAAAGAGGCCAGAAAAATGACTGGGTGAAATTTCACCAAATGAAACACTGCCGGGCGAAATTTCGCCCGACGGTAAAATTGCCTCCCCGAAAATTTTCCGAAGAGCCTCTCCACTGGGCGAAATGACCGGGCGAAACTTCACCCACCAGGTGAAGTTTCGCCCGACGGTGAAGACGTCCAAAATTGCCGAACTGGAAGAAAACCCCTGGGTGAAACCACAAGGTGAAATTTACCCGGCGGTATTGGTCCGTGTCGATAGGGCGAAGTTCCAGCTCATGATGATTAAAGGGTGATTCTCTCACTAATGGAGCAAAAAGTGGACTTGGGCTTTAGGTTAAGAGATCCATTAAGAGTACAGTTTACTATATATATGCATACCCTAGTTTGTTGCCGAAGCAACTCCATTAGGCCTCCATTAGTTTCATTCTCTCACTACTTACCCCTCTATTTGTAGATCTTTATAGTTTTAATTTAGTAATTCTCTACAAATTATAGTAGTTTACATAGTAATTTAGTAGTAGATGTTTATAGTTTCCATCAATTTCCTTCCTTCACATCTTATTTCCAAGTTTGTAGAAGATTATTTCAAGTTTTTATTTGAAGATTTGTGAAGATTATCAAGGGATTAGTGACAAATCCTCTATTCTCTTCATCAAAGATTCAACATTTATTTATGCAATTTCCTTCTTTATTGTTGATTTTCATAGTTGGTATATTTCTCTTCCACTCTCTAATCTCTAGTTTAGATTTAATTATTGTTCTTTCAATATTGTTCATTTTATTGTTCTTTCATTATTGTCTGGTTTAGATCATCCTTATTTATGTTGTCTTAGATTGTTTTATGTTTTATCTTGTTGATTGTTACTTTGATCATCTAAGTGTTGTTAGTTTCTCTTTCTCTAGATCTAATTTATGTTGTTCTAGATTATTTTCTAGTTTATTTTGATAGATTGCAATTCCTTCATAGTTTTGTGGTTAATTTGTTAGATCATAATTTACATTATTGTTTTGTTGTTATTTTCCTTAGATTTAGTTAATATGCATGTTTTAGTTATTTTCTCCTTTATTAATGTTTTGTTGTTTTGCATTATGAGTAGTGAGTAGATTTCTTGTTGGGGGGTTTAGGGATGAGGACTTTGGATTATTTGAATTGAGGGATGTTGGTGAGTTGCTTGCTTGTTGGTTTATCATGCTCACGGTTGTTGTGTCATTGTTGTTTTAGTCCGGCCAACTAGACCGACCTTGACTCATTTATATCAATATGGGGAAACTCGGGGTAGAATTACCTTAACTTGAGGCTTACCCTTCTTCGCCGGGAAATCGGGTTTTTAGGTGGGTTGGGTGAAGAAACCGAAAGGTGGCATTCTCCCTTTATCAATGTTGTAACCAACCAGATTCCGATTTTCTTAGACCCCAATTTCCGAATCCTGACTTCCCCCTAACACCTTTTCCTATTTTGATTATCTCTATTTATTTTTATTGTTATTTCTCTTGTCATTTAATTTCCGTCTTTTACCGCATTTCTAGCGTAGACTCGACCCTCAAGTTCCCAAACACGTTGCTTTAAACCTGATTCCGTTCCGTTTCCCTATGGACCGACCTCGACTTACCACGAATACTCTAGCAGTTTTTGTGTTTTTCGAGTCTATAAATATTGTTGGACCCTCCATCTTTTGCTAAACGACCGATCCGATTTGGGGCGCGTTCAAATATGGCGTCGTTGCCGGGGAACGGCGAGTAATTGTGTTTTTAGTTATTGTGTTTGGTTATTTGTCTTAGCTTGTTTTTCTCCCTCTTCCGTAGTGCCGAAAGGTGCTAGGAGTCTTACCGTTTAATTGAGTGTATGCCCAGGAATACATCATCGCCCATGTGGTTCGATCCGGAGCCGGAAAGGACATTTAGAGCTTTGCGTTTTCGGGGTAATAACTCAACCACCATTATTCCACATCCTTCACTATGACCTCCTAACATTAATCCCATCCTACCACCTACATCTTCTACATCATCCACTCCACAAAATTCACCACCATCACCACCTTGACCAAGGACACCACCACCCAAACTAAATCCATCCACTCCAAATCATCCAAATCCAAATCCATCACCACCACCAATCCAACAAATGGCAACCTTAGCCTCCCATTCTCAACTTACACACGAAGAAACACCTTCACCGGTTGATTTCGGGGAGATACCCGAGAATTATGAATTGAAAGTTTATTTGACAAATGTGGTTCAACAAGATACTTTTCATGGTTTTTCACAAGAAGATGCCCAAGAGCACATCACTTCATTTAAAGAAAAATTAGTAGGGGCCCGTCTTAATGGGTTAACTTCATGCCAATTGCACCGATTATTATTTCCAAATAGCTTGAGAGATGCAGCTCGTAGATGGCTTCAAGGCCATCCCGCTAATAGATTCACATCATGATCTCAATTATCTAATGCCTTCTTGGAGAAATATTTTCCGCCGTCAAAGACAAACCAATATCGTATGGAAATACAAACATTCAAGCAAGATGAATTCGAAAGCCTAAGTGAGGCTTGGGAAAGATTTAGAGATTTATTACGCAAGTCTCCTCACCATGGAATACCCGATTGGCTAACTACCCAAACGTTTTACAATACCCTTTCATCGAGAACCAGGAAGAACCTCAATTCGGCCGCCAGAGGAGACTTCTCTTCCCTTACCGACAATGTAATACCCCGTATTTTTTCGAACAACGTTACAATTTTAAACATTTATTTAAACCAAGTTTAACGTTTGAAAAATTATTTTCATGAATAAATTATTTTATTTTCTTTAATATAAAAATTATTCCGGTATAAAAACATGAGTATTTATTTATCGAATTATTAAAAAAATTATCTTTCGTTAAATAAAGTTTAAAACTCAAAAATATATTTTTATATTGACCTGTCTTTTTGACATTTTCTCATCTCGTAAAAATTTATAAATAATTTATCGAATTTTTAAAATAATGATTTCTTATAACTTTTGTCCCATAATACTATTTATCGTCTATTTTACTTACCGTCTCACAAATTTCTTTTTAAAAAAATAAATTTTACAGTTTTCATTATTTTAATCTCGTGCTTTTATATTTTTACTTTTTAAGAAAAAAAAGAAAGACGTTTGTACGAGAAGCGGACCGAAACTCGGAAATTGGGCCCCTACTTTCACCCTCTACCTGCAACCCTACCCATTCATTCCCCTTAGTCACCCCTCTAATACTCTCCTACTCACCCCTATACTCCCTCTCTACACTACACCTAACCCTCTACCCTGCCACTAACCCCACTCCTACACCTCCTCCTACTATAAATACTACCCCTATACTACGTACATACCACCAACTCACTACTACTCCTACTGCTTATTAGTTGTACTACTACTCATAATACGCTAATATATATACCATATTTACTCATTCGTCTTTCTATATAATTGAATTGGAGCATCGGGAATGAGGAGCTACCCAGTAATTGGCGGAATCACTTTTCTAGTACCGTATTTGGATCAAATCATTTCGACTTTTAATTCTTAATAACGTTAATAAATACTCCGTAATAGCTATTAAGGTAACCAAAACTTTTCTTCTAACAACATTTCTTATATATAAGTATATTATGTTAGTAATTTAATAAATTGCTTATTTAAATATTTAGGCTTGTTTGTATGACTAAATTATTTATGAATATAAAAATGTTACGTGATATTTTATTTTGATTATGACTAAATTTAACTTAACTAAATTATCACTTGTTAAATTTATCACCTTTATATTTCTGTTTATTTAAGAAACTGATAAAATGATTAAAAGAACCTAAAGAGAGTAAAACTTACTTACGATATGTTAAATTCATGTTAATTATATTTTTATAAGTCAGTTATGTTTTTATACTTATAAACTACATTTTATATTATTTGTTCATCCTGTTAAATTTTTACTTACTTATAGTCTGTTCAAGTTTAAATTTGTTTAATACTTTTATTGTTTATTTACGGATGTAATTTTTACTCCACTTATATATACTCGTATTTTATAAAATAAATTTATAATTACATTTTCTATAATAAATGAAATTATTCTGAAACTTTTATACGACGTTCAAAATTATTAAAATTAATTCTACGTCAAATTTTATTAAAATAAAATTTAAAATTTTGATATTTTATATTTTTACATTTTATATTTTATACGTCAAAGTAATTTACAATTTAAAGTGATTTACACGTCAAAGTAATTTATATTTTATAAAGTGTTTCCACGTCAAATTTTATGTATGACGTGATTTATATATTCTTTTAGAAACTTTTATATTTTAGAGAACTCTAAATTTTAAAATAAAACTTTGAATTTCAAAATAATATTTTATTATACCTTAAATTTTATTTTTATATATAAAACTTCATTTAAAGATTTACTATTTTAAAAGAAGTTATACGATATTGGGATATAATATTTTGGGTGACACTTAAGGATTAAAGTGTAACGTTGTCACACCAAAAGTAAGAATTTGAGGATTTGACTGTTTCAAATGAGTCCGACCAATTATTGAAGGTCACCAAATAAAGTACTACTTGTTCATGGGCGACTTTTATATAAAGTTTATGATGCGAGTCTGGGACGAATAGCTTGTGATGGATTCTACCATGCGTGGTGTTTCGACTACACTTGTAATGAAAAGCAGACTCGGAGGCTACGGTCCGAGAGTCGACCTAGTGTTGAAGGTAGTCATCCTATGGCAGTGAGAGCTGCGGTTCAAGAGTCTGCGTAGGGTATGTGCGCATGTATAGACAAGTATTTGATCAGTATTACCACCTAGGTAGCGGGGGCAGAACAGGATTCTGAAAACTGCGGGTTCCCTCTTGATGATGCAGAGAATGTAATCATCAGCTTTCATTTAAGCCCAAAGCCTCGTTTAAATAAACGTATAATATAATAGAAGTTCGGGCCCAATTGAGCCTTATGGGTGAGATGTAAACCTCATAAGATCGGTTCGGTCTACGAGTTGGTAACACGGTTACTTCCATTTGTGAGATGCAAGTCAAAAGGATCTAACGGTTACTTCCACTCGTGTGTTTATTCTCTGTTTACGTGAAAAATGATTTAAAATCAAATGGGCGTCAATGTCTCATCTTTTAAACTTTACCGTCTTCATCACGTCACATGTTCGTTAATTGAATTAAAGGAAACTATCTGTTACATGATATCCTTTAATATTTTTGTAAGCATATTATTTGTTATTCACTTGATTGTCTTATGTGTTCGAGGTGATATTAGATGAACGGCTTGGTTGTTGTCCCGCTCAGCGTCCACTATATTTTTTTTTTGCAGGTCTAAGACATGGAGGAATCGAGCGAGAGAGATTTAATAAAATGTTTGTATAAAATACAATCTATATTCTATACTAAGTGAATCAAGACTATGTAATTAATAGTCGTTTGTTGTAAGGATCCGTAACGATCCAGATTTATTTACACTCTGATATAATTTTAATTAAATGACTTAGATAACTTTCCGCATTATCTATTATTTTAAGTCATCGAAAATCTGGGTTGTTACAGATGAGGCATCTAAGAATCTTATTGAAGAGATGGCAATGAGTGATTCTAGAATGGGTCAATCGAGGGATTCTAGGAAGAAAGTTGAAGTGAACTCATCTAAGAGTTCTAATGAATTGAAACTTCAAGCACAAGTTGAAGAGTTAACCAAAAGAATCAATGCCATGAGTTCTAAGCCTACTCCTAGAGGCATGTACCAAATTCAAGGAGTGTTCCAACAAGGCAAACATAACCTCCTAAACAAATAACATGGGAAGTTCATTGTGATCATTGCGGCAATTATGGCCATGACTCTAGCTCTTGCATTCCTAATGAAGAAACTTATTTTGAAGAGCCAAATAAAGTCCAAGCTATACAAGTGTATGGGCAAAGACCTCAATTTGATCCCTTTTCCAACTCTTATAATGTCGGCACAAGTTTTCATCCAAATTTTTCTTATGGAATTCAAAATGTTCAAAATCCGATGCCACGTGCCCAAGGGAGTCAACCGAGGCCATTTTATTAAAGTCAACAAAGGCCCTTTAATCAAGGTCCTCCAAAGATGCCCCCATATTTGCCTCCTCACCAAAGGAGCAAATTCAATCAACAAGGTAGCAGCTTCCAGGTTCCCAACAATTACCAAAATCCACATGGTAACAATTTTAATCATGGATACAATCAAGAGTTCCAAGGCAATTTTCAAGGAAATCAAGGTTTACAATCAACAACCATTTATTCAACCCTCTCAATCTTATGGCCAACCAAACAATTTTCAATTTGGTCAAGGAGAAGTTCCATGGGATAATATTAGTGATTTGCAAAGAGCCGTTGGGCAACTATGGAGTGAGCATCAAGATACCAAAGCAAGGCTAAAGGTTTGGGAATCATAAGAAGCAACAAAAGCCTCAGCCACTCCAATTCATCCACCCCATGGTTTGCCCGGGCAACCCCAAAACCCAAGAGACCCTCCACACCAAGCAAATGCCGTCATTATGAAAGGTGACAAAGAACTTGAGGACCCGTACAAGAACTTTAACTTGAACACGAAGAGCACCACAACCAATGTCAATCAACCAAGTGCACCACAAGCAACATCGCCCACTTCCCTCAAACAAAACCGGGGAATACAAGCAGAGTTTGATATTCTTCAAAATGTAGAGATTGAGCAAAGAGAACTCAAAAGAAAGAAGAAGGAGAAAATGGAAGCGGAAGAAGCGAAAAGAAAAGAGGCGGAGCAATTAGCCCAAGAAGAAGAAGAAGAATTCAATGTTCCACCGCCTCCCGCTTTTGTCCCACCATTGCCTTTTCCCGAACGAGCTAAGCCACATAAGAAGAATGCCCAATTTAGCCGTTTTGTGGATATGTTGAAGAAAGTGGAGGTAGCTTTACCTTTCACCGAGGTAATTTCTCAAATGCCTCTTTATTCTAAGTTTTTGAAAGAAGTCTTGTCCAAAAAGAGAACAATTGTGGATAAACAATGTGTCCCTCTCACGGCACAATGTAGTGCCATTCTCTTGAATCAAATGCCAAAGAAGCTAGAGGATCCCGGTAGCTTTTCCATCCCTTGTCGGGTTGGAAATGTTGTTGTTAATCAAGCTTTGTGTGACCTAGGGACTAGTGTTAGTTTGTTACCCTATTCTATTGCTAAGAGACTTAGTGTGGGGGAGATGGAACCCACTAGTATGTGAATTCAACTTGCGAATAGGTCCTTCAAGTACCCACTTGGTATACTTGAGGATGTACCCGTGCAAGTTGGTAAGTTTTTCATCCCCTCCGACTTTGCTGTCATGGATATGCCCGAAGACACTATTACCCCCATTATTCTTGGTCGACCTTTTATGGCTACCGGTGGTACAATAGTTGATGTAAATAATGGAAAGTTGTCTTTTAACATAGGGAACGAGTTGGTAGAGTTTTCCCTTTCTCAAGCTCTTAAACAACTAATGATTGAAAAAATGCATTCCATTGAAGTTATTGATAGTTTGGTTGAGTATAGCTTGATAGATGATGAAAAATAAGAGGAACCACTTGATTCCCCACCTCTTTAAGAAGAATGCTTACATGAAGAAAAGGTAGAACCACTACCGGTGGGTAAGAGTACGGTATCCTCTCCTCCTAATCTTGAACTTAAACCACTCCCCTCTTCCCTCAAATATGCTTTTCTTGAAGGAACTAATTATCCCGTTATCGTCAATGTCACACTTGATGGACCTCAATTGGAAAAGCTTTTGATTGTTTTGAGAAAACACAAAAAGGCCATCGGGTATAGCATTGCCGACCTCCAAGGCATAAGCCCAAATGTTTGTATGCATAGGATCATCCTTGATGATGACCACCGCCCTTCAGTTGAGGGCCAACGTAGGTTGAACCCCGCTATGAAAGAGGTTGTCATGAAGGAAGGCCTCAAATTGTATGAGGCTAACATCATATACCCAGTAACCGGAAGTAAATGGGTTAGCTCCGTACAAGTTGTGCCGAAAAAAGGAGGAATGATGGTTGTGAAAGGAGAAAAGGGAGAGTTGATTTCTACTAGAACCATTACCGGTTGGCGCATGTGTATAGATTTTCGAAAATTAAACACGGTCACCGTCAAAGACCATTTCCCCTTTCCTTCATTGATCAAATGCTTGAACGATTAGCAGATTTTTCTTACTTTTGTTTCCTCGATGGTCATTCGGGATTTCTTCAAATTGCTATTCACCCCGATGACCAAGAGAAGACCACTTTCACATGTCCATATGGCACCTATGCTTACCGAATGATGCCATTTGGATTGTGCAATGCGCCGCGAACGTTTCAAAGATGTATGATAGCTATTTTCTCTGATTTTATTTAAAAATCTATGGAAGTTGTTATGGATGACTTTAGTGTCCATGGTACATCTTTTGATTCTTGCCTTGAAAATCTTGATCAAGTGTTAGCTCGATGTGAAGAGTATAGACTTGTTTTGAATTGGGAAAAATGTCATTTTATTGTTGAGCAAGGTGTTGTCTTAGGTCATACTATTTCTAATAGAGGAGTTGAAGTTGATAAGGCTAAAGTCTCCGTGATTGAGAACTTACCACCTCCAACCAATGTCAAAGGGGTGAGGGGTTTTCTACGTCACGCCGGTTTTTATAGACGATTTATTAAAGACTTTTCTAAAATTGCCAAGCCTTTAACTTCTCTGCTTATGAAAGATGCACCTTTTGTTTTTGATGACTCGTTTCTTGAGGCCTTTTGTAGCATAAAGACCGCTCTCACTACCGCTCCAATTATCAAAGCACCCGATTGGAATCTTCCATTTGAGATCATGTGCGATGCCTCCGATTTTGCCATTGGTGCCGTTCTAGGTCAACGGATCGACAAGAAGCTACATGTGTTATATTATGCAAGCAAAACCTTAGATGAAGCCCAATCGAGGTATACAACAACCGAAAAAGAGATGCTTGCCGTTGTCTATGCCATGGAAAAATTTCGAACATATGTTTCCGGTTCCAAAGTCATTATTCATACCGATCATGAGGCCATTCGATATATTACGTCCAAAAAGGAGACCAAATCCCGACTTTTTCGGTGGGTCCTTCTTCTACAAGAGTTTGACATTGAGATTAAAGACAAAGGCAGATCGGAGAACTTGGTAGCAGATCACCTTAGTAGACTAGCGGTTAGTAAAGAAAGCAATGAAGATGATGGTATACCCATCAATGAAGCTATGAGAGATGAGGCCTTGATGGCCGTTGAAACTATTACACCTTGGTATGTCGATATCGTCAATTTCTTAGTGTCTCATTTTATTCCGGACGATTATTCCAAGCAAGAGAGAAAGAAACTACATTATGAAGCCCGACACTATTATTGGGATGAGCCCTATTTGTTCCGCCGTTGTATGAATGGAATCTATCGACGATGTGTGACGGCCGACGAAGGATTTGATATTGTCAAGTACCTTCACTCGACGCCTTATGGTGGACACTTGACCAACCAAAAGATAATTGCCAAGGTTCTCCAAAGTGGGTTTTGGTGGCCTTCCATGTTCAAGGATATAAGAGCTTTCATTCTCACATGTGATGCTTGTCAAAGAAGTGGCAATATTACAAGAAGAAATGAGATGCCCCTTCAACCCATCTTGGAAATTGAATTGTTCGATATTTGGGGCATTGATTTCATGGGTCCGTTGACATCCTGTTTTGGCAACAAATACATCCTAGTCGCGGTTGATTATGTCTCAAAGTGGATCGAGGTCGTGGCTTCTCCCACCAATGACTCCAAGGTTGTAATCAAGCTTTTCAAGAATGTCATTTTCCCGAGATTCGGTATGCCTAGAGCCATAATTAGTGATGGAGCCTCTCATTTTAGGAAAGATACCTTTGAACACCTTCTTAGGAAATATGGTATCACTCACAAGATGTCCTTAGCCTACCACCCTCAATCAAATGGGCAAGCCGAGATCTCCAACCGTCAAATCAAAGGAATTTTGGAAAAAGTTTTAAATACACACCGAAAGAATTGGTCATTGAAATTGAATAACGCTCTTTGGGCATTGAGAACGGCTTACAAAGCGCCTACCAGAACCACTCCTTATCGTCTTGTGTATGGTAAAGCTTGTCACTTACCGGTGGAATTAGAACACAAAGCCAAATGGGATATCAAAGAGCTAAACTTTGACGAGAATGTTGTTGGAAATAACCGCCTTCTCCAACTACAAGAATTGGAAGAACTACGACTCGAGGCATACGAAAATTCGAGGATTTACAAGGATCAAACACGCAAATGGCACAATTCTCGAATACTTAGTGAGGACTTCTCCGTTGGTGAACTCTTCAACTCTCGTTTTAAGCTTTTCCCAGGTAAGTAGAAATCAAAATGGTTAGATCCATTCGAAGTGACCAACGTGCAACAATATGGATCAATAGAGATATCAAGCCCGAAAACCGGGAAATTTATGGTTAATGGACAACGTTGAAGATTTATCATCCCGGTCATGTTCGTGAGACCTTGGTTACCATGAAACTTGGTGAGCTCCCATAGGGGAGCGTTGTTTAACCCCCTCTCAACTTGAAGTAGGTTTGGTGGTATCCTCAACAACCACCTTGTATATATGTATCATATTCATTGAGTTTTGTTAGTTTCAGAAGAATGGACGAACTTGGATTTCGCCATGGAGCCTTTATTTGGATGAAGATCAAGCTTTTGGAGAAGTTATGAAGCCTAAGTTGAAGACCACAAGCATGTTAGTGGGAGAAATTGATTATGTAATGTGAGATGTGTCATTATTTGAATCTCTAGGTGATTATTGAAGAGCCACGGAATGGCAAGGCGGAAAAACGCAGTAAACAAGACCACCGGGCGAAACTTCGCCCGATGAGGCTATTGACCAGGCGAAACTTCGCCCTACGAAAAATTCCCAGAATTGCCAGATTTGCCAAGATTGACGGAGATACCGTCGGGTGAAATTCCGCCAGATGAGAATTTCACCAGGTGAAATTTCACCCGGTGGAAAAAGTTGGCAAAATTGATTTTCACGACGAAAATCCGTCGGGTGAAATTTCACCCGATGGGACTTGACCGGGTGAAACTTCACCCGGTGACCTTGGCCGGATCACCTATACCCTATTTACTCACAACACTATCAATTCCCTCCTTCACAAATACCTCACATAACTTTCCCTCCAAAACATTTACACCAAATTTTTACCAATCTACTTTAAAACTTTCACCTCCCCTCCTCATCTACCTTTATTTATATCACATTTACCTCACAATTCACTCCACATTTTCACCCTTCATAAAAACATCAAACCACCACCTTCCATACCCCAACCACATTAATAATTCCATTCTACCTTAGGTGATTATTTTTGGGTTTTGAAGAAGGTGAAGCTAAAGTTTTCGGGATTATTCTTGCAAATTATTATTATGGAGACAAGAGCAAGGCGAGCCGCTCGAAAGCAAGGTATGGCTTCGACTTCTACACCTTCTAAATCTTCTACATCTTTTTAGTCTTCTAAGCCAAAATATTTACCTTGTCCTAATACTCCTCTAGCTCGAACCTTCTCTGAAAATACCTTTCAGAGCATTAGATAGCCTTGTCCCTTCACAATGGAAAATTTAGGAATTGTTGACGATATTAAAGAGTTATCGTCAAGGACCGGAACTAGTGGACCCCTTAGCCTCGCGGCTTCTACATAAAAAGACCTTGCTTGTGAGTTCCTAGGAACTTTTACCACTGACAACCCGACCACACCAAGAGTGATTAAATTTAGACTATTCGATAAACCCCATTATTTGACTATTTCCGAGTTTGGCTTAGCTTTAGGCTTACCCTCATCGGGTACCGGACTTAGTGAACCCCCGAGCAATTTACAGGCTAGTGTGTCTAGAAGAGATCTTTGGAAGCGCATATCACGTTGTCAAAGGGGTTACGAGCCTAAATCATCTCTTACCTCCGAAATCCGTAACCCCGCAATTCGTTATTTCTCCGAGATGCTCTCCCACTGCTTGTTAACCTCGACCGATAATCTTCTTAATCTTGATGTGTGTGTCTTGCAATTCATTTGTGACTCTTTGCTTGGTAACCCTAACCCTTTAGACCTACCACTTGTCATGGCATTACACTTTCACCGTATTATTTTCGCCCAACGCCCCTTCGTAGATTGTGAACGTCTTGTGACTATAATTGCAACCAACTTGGGTTATGCGACCAACCACATTATTCCACTAGACAATTCCGTTTGGCTTGACGAGGCCTATTTTCCGACTTGGATCTTTCGTGTAACCGATCAACGCCTCGTCAACATTAGCCATGGAAGAGCTTTAATTGTTCCCAACACACACCGTACGTATACCACTATCTTTATTCGCCACAATTGGGACCTACCTTTGGGACCGGGCGAATTTCGACTGACCGAGACTGAGTCGGGAGGAAAGGGAGTTTGGGAGTATGCTTGTGGGATGGAATCCTATCCCGAGTCTCTGACACCTTCTTATGCATCGAACAATTACTCAATTTATACCCTCTCCCGGAGTCGGTAATTAGTGTGGTGTGTGTGTTATATATGTGTGCGGGTTGTGTCGGTGAGTCTTTAATCATCTATAATTGCATATCATTGTCATTATAATTTCGTTCCTTGTTCCCTTACCATTATCATGATCATTGTGATTGTTTTACCTCCGACAAAATTGCAAGCTGTCCCACTAATCCGATTGTTGTGGCCAAAACTGCCTTGGTTTTGCTCCTCGTCTTTAGGCGATGTGATTACGCCATTGACCCTTTTGAAAATCCAAATTCTTTTTATTTTTCTTTCAATTTGCTTTTCTTTCTTCTTATTTTTCTCAATTTTTCTTAATCCGGGCTAGGTGACGTGACTACACCTACGCCCAATTTTTCACCCTTTCGTTCTTTTAATTTAATTTCTTCTCTTTTACTTCAGTTTCGATCTCTTAGTCAGTTGGCTAGGGTGTAGGTGATGTGATTACACCTAGACCCGCCACTATTTTACCGTTTTCTTTTCGTTTATTTTCTTTTTTTCTCAAAAATTTCGAAAAAACCAAAAACATTTGAAAAATCATAAAAATACAAAAAGATTTTTCTTATTTTTCTTTTCCGTCTTTTTCGATCTTCCCCTACTTGTCCATTGAGAACAATGTACAATTTTAGTGTGGGGGAGGGATCTACTATCTTTTATTTTCTCAAATATATTCCAAAAATCATAAAAAATGGAAAAATTTCAAAAACCAAAAAAAAATTTCCCTTTCTTTTCCGTTTTCTCCTCTCGTTTTCGTTCTGTTTTCGTGTCCCGTGTATGGTTTTGTTCTCTACTCTTACAGGTAACCACCACCTTGACAGCACGATTTGAACAGATTACGAAAGCACCCCGCTTGGTAACTTCCTTCCTTCATTCTTTCTTCTTTACTTTTGTAGAAGAGTTAGGTTGTTTGTAACACCCCTGATTTTATGAATTTAAATTAAATTAAAATTTTGTTCGTATAATTATTTTTACGATTTAACTCGTAATTCTTAAAATTATTATTAAACGAATTTATCATTTAAACGTTTCAAACTTCTAAAAATTCTATTTGTCTCGAAAACACTTCTTATATTTAAAACATATTTTTCAATTTTGTTTCGATTTATTTTATACAATTAATTTAATTCTTATCGAAAACTTATTTCGACAATTTTAAATTCTATATTCTTTTCATTTTTTTTATATTTAAGATCGAATTTCTGTTTTCGGCAAAGCTCATTTATTTTAAGTTTCGTCAAAACATTTATTACCTTTCCTCAAAAAAATCAATTTAATTCACTTTCTTCGAAAATTTATTATTTATCGGGAAATACTATTTCACCGTTTAATTTATTTCTATAAGCTTCGTTTTCGTCTCAAATATTTTAATTACTCATTTTATTAGATGGTCCGATTATTTATTTAATTTATTTAACTCGTTTTGATTCATTTCGTGGGTCAGTCAACTTATCGTTACGGAATTCATTTCTCACCCGATTCATTTAATTAATTTGTATTGTGTTAAACTCTGTGTTTGTGTTGATTCATTTCCCCATTCAGTACACATCCCCTTCTTGTTTTGACCACCGCTTGCTTCCCTCTTTATTTTTGGTTCACCTCCCTTTACTGTCTGTTACACACTCATCCCTTTTCCTTTTTATTTACCCACCGCTTCATTGTTCCTTAGCATTCATCCATTTTTTTAGTCTCCTCCCCTGACCTTTGGATGCTCGCTGCTGCTGCAACTTACCGTTGTTGCTGCTATTGCTACGCTCTTGCTGCTGCCACTGCGTGCTGCTGGACCAGCTGCTATACGTTGTTATTACTGCTGCGTTTTCTTGTCGTTGATCATCCTTTAAGGTCGATGTTGCTGCTGTATTTCTTCTGCCGCTGCTGCTATATTACGTTCTGCTGTTACGGTACTGCTACTGTACCTCTGTATTGTTATCAATCTTTTGATGTTTATTGTCCGACTTCTTTTATCTGTCTTCGATCTTTCTTTTTCGTGGTTTTGCTTCTTCTTCGTTTCGTCATGTTGTTTTCCCCTTCATCTTATCCTGATTTCTTTTGTTCGCTGCTGTGATGTTTTGTTACTGTTGATCCTGTCTGCTGCTACTGGGTGGTGTTGCAGCTGCTGCTGTATTTTTCCGTTCTTTTCCTTTTCTTCTTCTCATTACTTTCTAAATGGTTTCGCGGCTGCTGTTTTGTCTCCGTGTCACGTCTGATTGGTATTGCTGTTGTGCGCTGCTTCTTCTTCTTTTCGGTTGCTATTCTTATTAAACTGCTGCTACTTCTTCAACTCGTATCTATTGTTCGATCTCGCTACTTCTCTTTTGCTATGACCTGCTACTGGCCGTTTCGGTTCCTCGGTTCCGTTGCTACATGTTTCGTTGTTGTAGTGTTCTCGCTATTTCAGTTACAATCTACCGAATCTGTATTCCTTCGCTTCTCAATTTTCTTACTTCGACCTTGCTTCTAATCCTTTCCCTTCATCTCTTAATTTTATGGGTAATTTGATTACCCATTCCTCCTCTTACGTTCTACTCGTTCTATGGTTCTCATACCATAAATTTATTTGTTTCGTAGGGTTTCGTGAGGACTTGGACGAGGGCAAATACAGGATCGTTTTGGATTTTCGATTAAAGGTAACTTTAGGATGTTACTCGATTTTATATCGTATGTTTGAGTAGTAGTATGTAGTAAATATTTTAACTTCGGTTTTCTATTTTAGCTATATATTATTGCTAATTATATTAATTTTAAATCGTATGCCTTTCTATATTTTTATAAATTCCGATATCGTTTTATAAATCGTTAATAATTTTATAAATTATGATCGTTATAATATTTTGTTGGTTATCGTGACACTAGTAACTAAATAATATCGGTTTCATATTTTTGTCATATTTCGTTTATTTATAAGTTTAACTCAAAATCGTATTTTTATATTATAATCGAGGTTTGTATACTGGTTTAACAAAATTAATTTTCGTTTTACGATTTATACTGATAAAGGAGAAAATAGTCGATTTTGCTTTAACTATATTTTTAGTCGAGACTATTTTCACTAATAATTTCTTATTTGTTTACAATTGACTATCTTTAGTAAAATTCGTATTATTTATTAATAAAAGCTATTTGTTAAAAATAATTTAAAATCTTCGTAAATCTCGTTTCATTCAAAAAACTTGTTGACTCAATTAATTTTGAGATCGTTTTTCTTAAAACATCTCTTTCTAAAATTTATAGTTTTAACCCGATTTCCTAATTATTTATTAAATACTATATTGACTTAGTATATTTTATTTATATTTTGAGTAACGAATTTAGAAATATATTAAAGTTACGATAACGACGATAATAATAAAATATTAATTTCGTTAGAAATGCAATTTTGTACATTTCACTAATTTTAATATCTTACGTGCTTTCTATAAGACTATTTTTAGTAATTTTCTAAAATTAGTAAGTTTCTATTTATAGAAAGTTTCCTTTTTAATATAAAATATTTATTTATTTTATCCTTATATGATTTATATTGATTATATTTTTTGAATATCGATAATGGCTGTTTTGGAGTTATGGAATGAGGACAAGTGTATGGGTAGAGTAATACAGTCTAGGGTATACGTTTTGCCATCAACTATAAAGCTGGTGTGTCTGTGTAGAGACTCATTGGTCGTTGAACTGAGCATGGTTTGTGTTCTGGAGTGTGTATATTTTGACCTTAAACTTAGATATCGCATCGTGTAAGTCGCCGTCGGGTTGAACTGGATTACGGTTGGTGTCCAGAAGGGGTGTACATTACTTAAGCCAGGACCTCGCTGCATGCAGTCCTGTTATAGTTGAGTTGCCTAGTTAGAGACCGAAGTCTAATTTGTTTTGACTAAGTTCTCGAAGCTAGTTTGAGTATTATCCTAGTGAAAGTCTATTTCGTTGCACTGATTGATTTCCATAACGCCATTTTTGAATATTATTATTATCGATTGATATTGACTTGCAGGTTTGCAAATGCTTTAAGTTTCGCTGAAAACTTATTTTTATTATATCGTTTTAATGTTTTTCATTTTAAATATTTTGATATAATAATATATTATTTTTCCATATGATATAATATGGCTGGGAGAACGTCCGAGTTACTCCCCACTGACGTGGCTGTTATGTTTTTAACATGACAGGTATTTGTTGCTAGGTTTTGGGTGTGAGCTAGCGAGTAGCATGGATCCTACTCTTTCTTCATTTATGTAATTTATGGATTTGTATAACCCGTTTGAAGAATTTTCTTTTTAGCCCTTTTGTAAAAAGAGGCCTTTGTATTAACTTTCCATTTTCTTTTAATAAGATATAGTTTGTCAGTGTGTTTTAATCTCAACTCTACAGTGTTTCCGCCACTGTATTGCGTTAGAATTTCTAGGGGATTACAGTTGGTATCAGAGCATTGTTGCTCCCGACGCTTACACCTGATTTTAGGAAAAATACCAGTAAATGAGTTAAACATTAAACAAATATTAGTGAGAGATGGGTAGAAACAAAAATAAGGACTTAACTGTTAGGGTTACATGTTTTTGTAACTCAATGACTAGCATTGAATATTTGTCGCTTTTGTCTGGAAGAAGATGAATGAAGAAGATGCTAGGATGCTGCTCCAGATCGGGAGAAGATCTGCTTAGAACCCTCAACGCCTGCTGACTCGAGTGGACAACTTGGTGCTCCAAGAAAGATGTCATTGGTGACTTTGCAGTTCCGATTTAGTTTGCTCCGGCTACAGGCCAGACGATCAAGAGTGGATTCCTGTTCCATGAAGTTGCAGTAGATCCAAATCGAGCGACCCAAGACTTTCGTGCCCGTTCCTCTGCATGAAGCTGAAGTAATCCTTTTAGTTCCCTCGTGTACCTTAGAGGTCCGAACTTTTCCTTCTCGTTTTATGTCTTTATCTAGAATCGTTGATTCTTTTCTTCCTGCTTCTGCCTTTTTCAATTCCTCTCTTATAAATTCTCATCTTCATTCTCTTGGTGAATCCTTGTTCTATTCTTCTATTCTACCATCTTTCTCTTGAGATTCTTTGGTTAGGCCGGATTCTATCTTAGTGAACCCCAAGTTATAGATGTTTGAGGTTTATTAAACCCTTGTTACCTTATCTGAGGATTGTGATGCTACCCTATTTTCTAAACAAGTAAGAAATTATTGAGGATTGATTTGAATGACAAATTGTTGATTGATGGAATTAAGATGATACTTTAGACACTGAACCTTGGGTTATAGGGTTCTTTGATTATTATGGAGTACTTGGAGTTGAATATATTTTGGAGTAGTAAGAGTATGTCATTTTTGATGGATTTCTAGTACCTAACCTAAAACCGAGCTAAGAATAACTGATAATATTACTTTGGGATTCTTACCTGATGCTTATTGGATGAATGCATCGCAAATATTCGGGATCACAGAATAACGTTTAAAATGTTAGCCTGAGTGTTGTGGTACCACTAAACGTTTCCATTAATGTCGTTAGAAATTTTGGTTGACATAGATTAAACCTTGTTTCTTATGGATTAGAACGTGTATAGTTGATGTAAGGTTGTAACCTACGAACTTTGGAGTTGAATGACCTAAATTTTGGATAGATCATTGTTTAGTTTGAAGAAGAGAAACATATTGCACAATTAAAGGTCGGTTTTATCGCGTTGCTTTGAGGAATACTTAATGCGAATCATCTTGATGGATTTATAGTTCAGAACCCTTAGACCAACGAAATTATGGCTTCGTTGAGTTAATAAATATTTTGATGGTTTCGCTGATACAATATGAAATTTGGTGGAATTTTTTTTGAAACCTTAGCCCAACGACGTGTTTGAAGATGTGAGTGTTCGCGTCATTACCTATAGGTTTGAGCGTGTTTGAGAATTCGTTGTACTTTTCCCAACTTTTGTACTTGCGGCGTTATAAATATGTCGGTGATCATTTTTGAGGATTTTGTTCCCGAACATTGTTAAAATTTGTGGACCTTGTTTAGTGTTTCTTACTCGAGAAATTTGGAGTGTACCTCGAGATCAAACTTTATGAGCTTTGGATTTAGGAACCTTATCGATTTCGAGTTTGGGTATGATTGGATGACCGTTAGAATTTTAATTGATGAGATTAGATTGTAAAACAATTGTGGATTAGTATCGCGTCGTTTGAACAATTAGATAATCACGTAAGACATTTTTTTGGAAATTGTGACTGAGTAGTACCACTTAGCGCCTAATATTGGACTTAGTATTCTTTGATGGAAATTAGGAACCCGTATTGTAGGAGTCGTACCGGGAATCTCGAGATGGTTAATTTATTCTCTAACCCTCGGGAGCTCTTTTGACTCTCAATTTCGTTCCTCCCCTTAGCTCTTCTTAAATCGTGCTACTTCTTTTTCGGCCAATCCCTTTGACTTCTTTATCGTGTTCGAAAAATTCTGTTTCGATTTGTCGTTGACTCTGACTCTATTTATCCATTTACCATTTTCCCAAACCTATGTTATGAAAAGTTTGACTATTTTAAAATGTTGGGGCTATCGTGAAATTTAAACATTTGAGTTATAAATTTCAAAACTTCGTTTTCGTATTCGTTTTTGGTTGATAACATATATTTAGTCCTGTTTCAAAATGCCTTGAGACATTATTTAAAGTGTTTCGAGATTGTTTCAAATTTCAGTTTTCAAGCATCTTTAAATTTCACGAAAATTTTCATAATTGCTAATATTTCGATATCAATAAGATTATTATGTAAAACGGTTTAACATTTTCGAAAAAACATCGTATGTCTTAAGTATTTGATTTATTGTCGGTAGACTCTAAATCTGTTATTGAAAATGTTTGACGACTGATTCGATTTTTATTTACTAACTACAAAATTTGATTTCTCGAATTCTTGTTTGGTCTTAAAACAAAATATTGTCGAATTTCGTAATTAAAACGTTTTACCGTTGTTTTGAAAATATTTGGGTACTCTCCCCTCTCGAATTCATTTACAAATATTCTTTATCGTCATTATTTTATAAAATAATTTTTAACTTGCGATTTTATTAATTTAAATGATTTTAAACTTTGGGAACTGAGCCCAACTCGTCTTGAAATAAAATTTTGTCTTCGATTTCGATTTCATCTCACTTTTGAAGTTGTAATTTTTTTTTTAAAACCGAGATTGTGATGCGAGTTAAGCATTCTCTTTTTGTTTAAATGATATAACCCTGTTTTCCATTATATTATTATGTTTTATTAGTTTCGAGGACGAAACTTCTTTTAGTGGGGAAGATTGTAACACCCCTGATTTTATGAATTTAAATTAAATTAAAATTTTGTTCGTATAATTATTTTTACGATTTAACTCGTAATTCTTAAAATTATTATTAAACGAATTTATCGTTTAAACGTTTCAAACTCCTAAAAATTCTATTTGTCTCGAAAACTCTTCTTATATTTAAAACATATTTTTCAATTTTGTTTCGATTTATTTTATACAATTAATTTAATTCTTATCGATAACTTATTTCGACAATTTTAAATTCTAAATTCTTTTCATTTTTTTTATATTTAAGATCGAATTTCTGTTTTCGGCTCGAAGCTCATTTATTTTAAGTTTCGTCAAAACATTTATTACCTTTCCTCGAGAAATCAATTTAATTCACTTTCTTCAAAAATTTATTATTTATCGGGAAATACTATTTCACCGTCTAATTTATTTCTATAAGCTTCGTTTTCGTCTCAAATATTTTAATTACTCATTTTATTTGATGGTCCGATTATTTATTTAATTTATTTAACTCGTTTTGATTCATTTCGTGGGTCAGTCAACTTATCGTTACGGAATTCATTTCTCACCCGATTCATTTAATTAATTTGTATTGTGTTAAACTCTTTGTTTGTGCTGATTCATTTCCCCATTTAGTACACACCCATTTCTTGTTTTGACCAACGCTTGCTTCCCTCTTTATTTTTTGTTCACCTCCCTTTACTGTCTGTTACACACTCATCCCTTTTCCTTTTTATTTACCCACCGCTTCATTGTTCCTTAGCATTCATCCTTTTTTTTAGTCTCCTCCCCTGGCCTTTGGATGCTCGCTGCTGCTGCAACTTACCGCTGCTGCTGCTATTGCTACGCTCTTGCTGCTGCCACTCCGTGCTGCTGGACCTGCTGCTATACGTTGCTATTACTGCTGTGTTTTCTTGTCGTTGATCATCCTTTAAGGTCGATGTTGCTGCTGTATTTCTTCGGCCGCTGCTGCTATATTACGTTCTGCTGTTACGGTACTGCTACTGTACCTCTGTATTGTTATCAATCTTTTGATGTTTATTGTCCGACTTCTTTCATCTGTCCTCGATCTTTCTTTTTCGTGGTTTTGCTTCTTCTTCGTTTCGTCATGTTGTTTTCCCCTTCATCTTGTCCTGATTTCTTTTGTTCGCTGCTGTGATGTTTTGTTACTGTTGATCCTGTTTGCTGCTACTGGGTGGTGTTGCAGCTGCTGCTGTATTTTTCCGTTCTTTTCCTTTTCTTCTTCTCATTACTTTCTAAATGGTTTCGCGGCTGCTGTTTTGTCTCCGTGTCACGTCTGATTGGTACTGCTGTTGTGCGCTGCTTCTTCTTCTTTTCGGTTGCTATTCTGATTAAACTGTTGCTGCTTCTTCAAGTCGTATCTATTGTTCGATCTCGCTACTTCTCTTTTGCTATGACCTGCTACTGGCCGTTTTGGTTCCTCGGTTCCGTTGCTACATGTTCCGTTGCTGTAGTGTTCTCACTATTTCAGTTACAATCTACCGAATCTGTATTCCTTCGCTTCTCAATTTTCTTACTCCGACCTTGCTTCTAATCCTTTCCCTTCATCTCTTAATTTTATGGGTAATTTGATTACCCATTCCTCCTCTTACGTTCTACTCGTTCTATGGTTCTCATACCATAAATTTATTTGTTTTGTAGGGTTTCGTGAGGACTAGGACGAGGGCAAATACAGGATCGTTTTGGATTTTCGATTAAAGGTAACTTTAGGACGTTACTCGATTTTATATCGTATGTTTGAGTAGTAGTATGTAGTAAATATTTTAACTTCGGTTTTCTATTTTAGCTATATATTATTGCTAATTATATTAATTTTAAATCGTATGACTTTTGATATCATTTTATAAATCGTTAATAATTTTATAAATTATGATCGTTATAATATTTTGTTGGTTATCGTGACACTAGTAACTAAATAATATCGATTTCATATTTTTGTCATATTTTGTTTATTTATAGTTTTAACTCAAAATCGTATTTTTATATTATAATCGAGGTTTGTATACTGGTTTAACAAAATTAATTTCCGTTTTACGATTTATACTGATAAAGGAGAAAATAGTCGATTTTGCTTTAACTATATTTTTAGTCGAGACTATTTTCACTAATAATTTCTTATTTGTTTACAATTGACTATCCTTAGTAAAATTCGTATTATTTATTAATAAAAGCTATTTGTTAAAAATAATTTAAAATCTTCGTAAATCTCGTTTCATTCATAAAACTTGTTGACTCAATTAATTTTGAGATCGTTTTTTCTTAAAACATCTCTTTCTAAAATTTATAGTTTTAACCCGATTTCCTAATTATTTATTAAATACTATATTGACTTAGTATATTTTATTTATATTTTGAGTAACGAATTTAGAAATATATTAAAGTTACGATAACGACGATAATAAGAAAAATATTAATTTCGTTAGAAATGCTATTTTGTACATTTCACTAATTTTAATATCTTACGTGCTTTCTATAAGACTATTTTTAGTAAGTTTCTAAAATTAGTAAGTTTCTATTTATAGAAAGATTCCTTTTTAATATATAATATTTATTCATTTTATCCTTATATGATTTATATTGATTATATTTTTTGAATATCGATAATGGCTGTTTTGGAGTTATGGAATGAGGACAAGTGTATGGGTAGAGTAATACAGTCTAGGGTATACGTTTTGCCATCAACTATAAAGCTGGTGTGTCTGTGTAGAGACGCATTGGTCGTTGAACTGAGCATGGTTTGTGTTCAAGAGTGTGTATATTTTGACCTTAAACTTAGATATCGCATCGTGTAAGTCGCCATCGGGTTGAACTGGATTACGGTTGGTGTCCAGGAGGGGTGTACATTACTTAAGCCAGGACCTCGCTGCACGCAGTCCTGTTATAGTTGAGTTGCCTAGTTAGAGACCGAAGTCTAATTTGTTTTGACTAAGTTCTCGAAGCTAGTTTGAGTATTATCCTAGTGAAAGTCTATTTCGTTGCACTGATTGATTTCCATAACGCCATTTTTTAATATTATTATTATCGATTGATATTGACTTGCAGGTTTGCAAATGCTTTAAGTTTCGCTGAAAACTTGTTTTTATTATATCGTTTTAATGTTTTCCATTTTAAATATCTTGATATAATAATACTATTATTTTTCCATATGATATAATATGGCTGGGAGAACGTCCGAGTTACTCCCCACTGACGTGGCTGTTATGTTTTTAACATGACAGGTATTTGCTGCTAGGTTTTGGGTGTGACCTATCGAGTAGCATGGATCCTACTCTTTCTTCGTTTATGTAATTTATGGATTTGTATAACCCGTTTGAAGAATTTTCTTTTTAGCCCTTTTGTAAAAAGAGGCCTTTGTATTGACTTATCATTTTCTTTTAATAAGATATAGTTTGTCAGTGTGTTTTAATCCCAACTCTACAGTGTTTCCGCCACTGTATTGCGTTAGAATTTCTAGGGGATTACATTGTTGCTATTTGGAGGCTCTCGAAGTTGAGCATCTTGAGTGTTGTGGTTGATTTTGTGCTTGAATGTCGATGGAGTAAGGAGTACATGACCTTACTTGTGTTTTCTTTTATTTTCCTTTTCTTTTTCGCGTGTTCCTTTTGCCTTTGTATAGTGTGTGAAGGACTAAACATTTTTGAAAACCCGATTACAAACTTATTACAAGAATTTACATTGCATGGTAGATAACCCATTGTAGATTTTGGACCTTAGTCGAGTAGAATGACTCTAAATCAATGAATTTGTTGATCCTTTAGCTTGAGTCTACCTTTTCTATTAGAGGTTTCATTCAGGGTTTGCATTTGACCACCTTGACCACCCATGGAGGAGTTAGGCCTTGGTTCCCGCATCCCATTTTCTAGGTGACCTTGCTCGAATGACCATTGCACCTATAGTCCAAATCCCTTCCATCTTTTTGTGGGTTATCCGGGAATGGCGCGTGTTCTCGATTACCTATTTTTCCTCCGCTTATACATCACCACAATAAGTTTACACAAAAATAACCTCCAAGCTTGGTTTCGAACCACATCAAAGAGCCAAAAAAGGGCAAACCAAAGCAAGAGAAAAGGGCAAAAAAATTATGAAAAACAAGGGAGAGAAAAGGAGCTTTAAATGAAAATCATATCATCAAAAACATCTCCTTAAAAAAAACCCTTGATTGATTCGTCGACGTGAAGTGCCTACTAGAAGATCGAGTCTCGAGGTAGAAAGATAGCGGTGATTAGTCGATCCGCCCCAAAGATTGTAAACACTCCACCTTTTTGTTTGGGCAAACTCAGAAAATTCGAGTTTGGAACGACCCCCTTGACTTAGCCAAAGAGAGCGGGACTGCACTTACCTACAGTGTCAAAAGAATCCATCGTTCACTTTTTCCACTCCGTTTTAGGTCCCGTAGTACCCCTGTAGAAGATTAGGAGGACCTAGCTAAGTTATCAACATCTTTATTGCTTTAATGTCATAGTATTAGTCTTTGGTCCTTGTCTACGTGGGTGATTTATCTTGGAAGTTTATTATTGTTTTAGGTAAGTAATCGGTGTCTTCACCGCCGTCTTGATGAGGGATTCGGTGTTTTATTTTTGCTTTAGATGCGTCTATTCTTTCGTGTTATGTGTTTAGTCGAATCCACCATTTTGAGCAAGCTCCAACTTGCCTTGCATGGGAGTACTCTACCTCATGGGTATTTCGATGTGAGTTGAAGGGACGGAGCGGGCCCGTTAAATGCCCTGTATCGGCTTAGCATAGTCTAGCTAGTAGTAGTAGTTTGCAATTTCTTTTTGAGTCTTTGTTCGAGGACGAGCAACGGTTTAGTGTGGGGGAGTTTTTATGTGCTAAATTTAGAACATTTTTCCTCCCATTTAGACCCGTTTTCCTCTTGTTTTGCGAGATTAGAGTGCGATTATCGCCCTATTTTGAGTATTTCTCGTATTAGCGTCCCACTTGTGCGTTTTACTTGTTTTTGATAGTTTTTCTATCAATTTTGATAGGTTTTGGCACCAAAAGCATGATCGAGCTTCAACGAGCACAAGAGAGGGGAATGTCGTTCAAAAAGCAAAGCACACAACTTAAAGTTCAAAGCCATCCAATCATACGACGAAGAATGAAACAAGAAAAGAGGCCAGAAAAATGACTGGGTAAAATTTCACCCGACGAAAAACCACTGAGCGAAATTTCGCCCAACGGTAAAATTGCCTCCCCGAAGATTTTCCGAAGAGCTGCTCCACTGGGCAAAATTTCGCCCACCGAGTGAATTTTCGCCCGACGGTGAAGACGTCCAAAATTGCCGAGCCGGAAGAAAACCACCGGGTGAAATCTCACCCGGCGGTATTGGTCCGTGTACGATAGGGTGAAGTTCCACCTCATGAAGATTCAAGGGTGATTGTCTGATCACTAGTGGAGCAAAAAGTGGATTTGGGCTTTAGGTTAAGAGATCCATTAAGAGTTTACTATATATATATATATGCATACCCTAGTTTGTTGCCTAAGCAACTCAATTAGGCCTCCATCAGTTCCATTCTCTCACTACTTACCCCTCCATTAGTAGACCTTTCTAGTAGTAATTTAGTAATTCTATACAAATTCTAGTAGTTTACATTGTAATTTAGTAGTAGATGTTTATAGTTTCCATCAATTTCCTTCCGTTAGATCTTAGTTACAAGTTTGTAGAAGTTTATTTCAAGTTTTTATTTGAAGATTTGTGAAGATTATCAAGGTATTAGTGACAAATCCTCTATTTTCTTCATCAAAGATTCAACCTTTATTTATGCAATTTCCTTCTTTATTGTTTATCTTCAGAGTTGGTATATTTTTCTTCCTCTCTCTAATCTCTAGTTTAGATTTAATTATTGTTCTTTCAATATTGTTCATTTTATTCTTCTTTCATTATTGTCTTGTTTAGATCATCCTTATTTATATTGTTTTATGTTTTATTTTGTTGGTTGTTATTTTTATCATCTTAGTGTTGTTAGTTTCTCTAGATCTAATTTATGTTGTTCTAGATTATTTTCTAGTTTATTTTGATAAATTGCAATTCCTTCATATTTTTGTGGTTAATTTGTTAGATCATAATTTACATTATCGTTTTGTTGTTATTTTCCCTAGATTTAGTTAATATGCATGTTTTAGTTATTTTCTCCTTTGTTAATGTTTTGTTGTTTTTCATTATGAGTAGTGAGTAGACTTCTTGTTGGGGGGTTTAGGGATGAGGACTTTGGATCATTTGAATTGAGGGATGTTGGTGGGTTGCTTGCTTGTTGGTCTATCATGCTTATGGTTGTTGTGTCATTGTTGTTTTAGTCCGGCCAACTAGACCGACCTTGACTCATTTCAATAAATATGGGGAAACTCAGGATAGAAATTACCTTCACTTGAGACTTACCCTTCTTCGTCGGGAAAGCGGGTTTTTAGGTGGGTTGGGTGAAGAAACCGAAAAGTGGTATTCTCCCTTTATCAATGTTGTAACCAACCCGATTCCGATTTTCTTAGACCCCAATTTCCGAATCCCGACTTCCCCTAACACCTTTTCCTAATTTGATTATCTCTAGTTATTTTTATTGTTATTTCTCTTGTCATTTATTTCCGTCTTTTTCCGCATTTCTAGCGTAGACACGACCTTTAAAACCCCCTCTAATTCCCAAACACGTTGCTTTTAACCCGATTCTGTTCTGTTCCCTGTGGACCGACCTCGAATTACCACAAATACTCTAATAGTTTTTGTGTTTTTCGAGTCTATAAATATTGTTTGACCCCCCATCAACGACCAATCCGATTTAGGGCGCGTTCATTGGTTTTGTGAGATTTGTACTCCGTAAAAAGCCCAAGTCAAATACTAACAATTTTGAGCCCATATTCGAGTAAGTTAAAGCACGTTCGCGTCCGATCATCATCGAGTGTTTGTTGGAAACTGCTATAGACACCTAGCAGCCAAATGTGGGTGTCTATAGAGCCCCCACTCTGACTGAGGCTTGGACAAGGCGAAAGTCAGAGTAGCTGCCAGGCCAATCAAGGATTAAGACCTGGCAGACTTCCGGTCGGGTTGTTTATAGTCCATTAGACTCGCGTGAAAGGGCTCGCCAGCCATAAGATAGAAATTATACTTGAGTTGGTGTTGATAGCTCCGTGGGAAGTCGAACTTGCCTTAGGAGTCATGGGTGCACCTGTATGTAGGCACATCCCATGCTGTTCCGGGAGAAATGCCGCCTCGGGCTTTCCGCTGGGGAGTTTAGTGAATTGCGCGGGCCTGCTTCTGAAGCCTTGAGTGTACCTGTGTACGATTACATAGAATTTTGCATGTAACATTTAGGTGAAACACGACTCGCGCTGGGTGATTAGTCTAGTTTAGTAGGGATTAATAAGGGTCACTTAGTTGACTATTTTGTAGATTTGGGTGTGTTTTGACGGATTATTGTGTGCATGTCGTAATTGATGGGTTAATATAATAAAATGTGTAATTAGGTGGATTAAAGGGTGAAAAGTAATATGGGTTGTAATTGAAATGTTTATTGGGTTAAAGTGTCAACAATCCTTTGGAAGTGAAGACAAATCAAGCCCGAAGTTAAGTGGAAGCCCAGACCAAGTAGAAGAAAGAAGTGGAGGATTTCTAAAATCCGCTGCCAGCGGATTTTCCAAATTCCGCTGCCAGCGGAATTTCTTGCCAGCGGATTTCCAAAAATCCGCTGCCAGCGGCAGAAATTTGTGCATAGGATTCCTTCTTGGATTCTTTGTCGCATAGGATTCTTTCTCTAACCTTTTGTTCTTCTTCTTTACTCACCTCTTTTACTATTCTTCTTTATTACGATCATTTTTATGAGGCATTTTATGAGGCTTTAATAGCCATTGATGAAGATGCTCCATGGATGACTATATAAAGAGGAGAAGTTCACCATCACATGGATCGTCCAACACATCAATCATCACTTGTAATTCTCAAAAACACATAGTTTCTATCATATTTTTAGCTTATTTTTGCAAGTAGTTCATTTGTATGGAGGGCTAAGTTTTCATCTTGGAACAAGTTATTGAAGCCTTTCAAGTTTAAGGAATTGTAAGACGCGTTTCTATTTTGCATTATTATTAGAATATCAAGTTTAATTTATAATAATTCTTGGTTTGTTAATTCATCTTCTAGTTTGATCACCTAGTTGTTGTTATTGATAAATCATTGCTAGATAGTTAAATGAATCTTTTGTTTGTTTAACTATGTCCGAGTAGCGAATATAATTCACCAATTTGTATGCTTTTCATCGTTGTTGAGTTATAAGGATTAAACTTGTATGAAACAAAGTGATACCGCTTGAGTAATCATTCTTTCATCTTTGCTAAATTCCATCGTTTTAATCTACATATTGATACGATTTAGACGCTTGATTTAAGTTGACAATATTGTAAGGGTTATTTGAGTATGCTTCTCATATCTAATAACTATTAATAAGTGGAATTAGAAGTCGATTAAACTTCATAGCAAAGTATTCTAGTATAAATTGTAAAGTAGAAGAGTCAATGATCAATTCGTTAAACTTGATGGTGGATATTGCTTGGTCCAAGTACTTTTCCCATATTTGTTAGATCGTTTATTCTTATTAGTTTATTTTATTTTGTTAATTTATTTTGTTAGTTTATTAGACTTAGAGTAATCATTCATTCACACATAAATCCCCCATATTGGTTACTGATTTATATAGATTTATACACACTTAAAACAACATAATCACCTTCCTCGTGGGTTCGACCCCTACTTTCACTAACTACTAGTTTGTGTTAGAAGTGGATTAAAATTGTAATTTGGAGACTCACGACAAGTCTAGCCAAATTTTGGCGCCGTTGCCGGGGAACGAACCCGGGTCACCCGCGTGACAGGCGGGAATACTTACCACTATACCACTATACTTACCACTATACTTACCACTAATATATTTTTTGAGAAGGATGTTATAAGGAGGGGGTGTGAGAGTCGAGAATAGTTTTTGGTTGTATCAAGCTACCTACGCTTCGCTATATAGACCTTGTGGAGGATCATTTTTTTTAATTTACTCGAGGACGAGTAAAGGTCTAAGCGTGGGGATGTTTGATTAGTCTAGTTTAGTAGGGATTAATAAGGGTCACTTAGTTGACTATTTTGTAGATTTGGGTGTGTTTTGACGGATTATTGTGTGCATGTCGTAATTGATGGGTTAATATAATAAAATGTGTAATTAGGTGGATTAAAGGGTGAAAAGTAATATGGGTTGTAATTGAAATGTTTATTGGGTTAAAGTGTCAACAATCCTTTGGAAGTGAAGACAAATCAAGCCCGAAGTTAAGTGGAAGCCCAGACCAAGTAGAAGAAAGAAGTGGAGGATTTCTAAAATCCGCTGCCAGCGGATTTTCCAAATTCCGCTGCCAGCGGAATTTCTTGCCAGCGGATTTCCAAAAATCCGCTGCCAGCGGCAGAAATTTGTGCATAGGATTCCTTCTTGGATTCTTTGTCGCATAGGATTCTTTCTCTAACCTTTTGTTCTTCTTCTTTACTCACCTCTTTTACTATTCTTCTTTATTACGATCATTTTTATGAGGCATTTTATGAGGCTTTAATAGCCATTGATGAAGATGCTCCATGGATGACTATATAAAGAGGAGAAGTTCACCATCACATGGATCGTCCAACACATCAATCATCACTTGTAATTCTCAAAAACACATAGTTTCTATCATATTTTTAGCTTATTTTTGCAAGTAGTTCATTTGTATGGAGGGCTAAGTTTTCATCTTGGAACAAGTTATTGAAGCCTTTCAAGTTTAAGGAATTGTAAGACGCGTTTCTATTTTGCATTATTATTAGAATATCAAGTTTAATTTATAATAATTCTTGGTTTGTTAATTCATCTTCTAGTTTGATCACCTAGTTGTTGTTATTGATAAATCATTGCTAGATAGTTAAATGAATCTTTTGTTTGTTTAACTATGTCCGAGTAGCGAATATAATTCACCAATTTGTATGCTTTTCATCGTTGTTGAGTTATAAGGATTAAACTTGTATGAAACAAAGTGATACCGCTTGAGTAATCATTCTTTCATCTTTGCTAAATTCCATCGTTTTAATCTACATATTGATACGATTTAGACGCTTGATTTAAGTTGACAATATTGTAAGGGTTATTTGAGTATGCTTCTCATATCTAATAACTATTAATAAGTGGAATTAGAAGTCGATTAAACTTCATAGCAAAGTATTCTAGTATAAATTGTAAAGTAGAAGAGTCAATGATCAATTCGTTAAACTTGATGGTGGATATTGCTTGGTCCAAGTACTTTTCCCATATTTGTTAGATCGTTTATTCTTATTAGTTTATTTTATTTTGTTAATTTATTTTGTTAGTTTATTAGACTTAGAGTAATCATTCATTCACACATAAATCCCCCATATTGGTTACTGATTTATATAGATTTATACACACTTAAAACAACATAATCACCTTCCTCGTGGGTTCGACCCCTACTTTCACTAACTACTAGTTTGTGTTAGAAGTGGATTAAAATTGTAATTTGGAGACTCACGACAAGTCTAGCCACTGGGGAATAAAAATTTTGAATTTTTGAATTTTTGAAAATTCTTGAAAATTTTCTTGAAAATTTTGACTTCTTTGAAAAGAATTAGGAATGCTCGGGATTACTTTATTCCTGTACTGATATGAGTAAGCTGAAATTGGGCCTGTATGCCTAGACCCACTCGGGTTAAGGAATCCTAATGGTAGGAGGATTGTTGGTGTTTGGTGTTAGAAATACATATCTCCTGCTTTAACTTTTCTGTACTCCCCACAATTCCCTCTTTCTTAAAAAGAAAACTCTAGTCCTTTCCAAGATATTTAGCCATGCGTATTGAACGTTTGACCGCGATGCTGCAAGATTGGTCTTGACGCTTTAAGGACGCGGATAAGGTAGCTCTAAATCAGGCGGGTATTTCATAGCTTTTCACGATCCGTTAGATGCAGGTGGATCGTTACTTTCTTGATGCTTGTCCGTCCTACTGGGACGACACATACCATGTTTTCGCCCTTCTTCGGGGCGAGATTTGCCCTATACCCGAGGAAATTGCTGCTATAGGAGGATGAAACCCTTTGCTTCGTCCCGCAGTCCCATTTTCAGTTCATGATCCCAGGAGGAAACTGCGGGAATTTCTAGGACTTTCCCATATGGAAGTATCCCGTATGACAGAAGGGGATAATATCTCTTTGTTCGACTTGGCTGAGAAATTCATGAACCCGCATGATGTCCGGGTTAAACTTGCCCACAGCCGTAGGGCTTTTGCTTTTTGTATGCTCCATGTTTATGCTTTCGAAGGTCACATGGATTTGCTGTCTTGTATGGGTAACGTTCGACTTTTTGCTGTGGTCGACCTGATGGAAACAGAGCACAGTACAACGTAGCTGATTACGGGGGAAATTATCAAGGGTTTGGATAATCGCAAAAGGGACCCGTCGATTCGTCTGACCGGGAGCACCCGTTTACTGCAGGTATAACACTTTGAATTTTTTTTATTCGCATTTTTTCGCGATACTCTGCTACAGGGGGCACTCGATCGAGTCATCCTGGCACTCGATCGAGTGCCTTCGTCAAAAACTCGCTGCCCGATTTCAGGGTGTCACTCAATGGAGTGGCCCCTAGGCACTCGATCGAGTGCCCCTAGGTGGATGTCAATTTTGCCTTGAGAACTTATAGATTCACTTTTCTTTTCAGCTTTGGCTATTCGAGAGGCTATTGATCATTGAACCTCCTCTTGACCCGAGTTGGTACCGACCTAATCAGGTGATGAGAAGGAGACGGACCATTGATTATTCTTGCCATATCAATCAGAAGTATTGGGACGAAGAGTTGTCTTTTCATAGCGGTCCATTGATCCGATGGGTGGTGCCGTGGTTACCTATTTATGTTTGCACAGGTTTAGCACCGAGGGATAAAGCTCGCTATCAGGTGATTTTGTCATTTAAACAGACAATTCACCTTTACCCCGACCGCATACATGTGGACGTTCGTCCGCACCGCCAAGTGCCCCGCGCGCGCCGGCGCGAGACTGATCCGGTTTTTCATCGTGTGGCGGCGGCCGCCCACGCGGCACCCTCCCTGTCAGCGGCCGGTCCGATCTCGCGTACAGGGTGATGTTTCGGACCTCGATTCGGATGACGATCCGGACTTGTACTAGACGAGTGCGAGCACCCATGTTTCCGTTTGGAATCGATTGAGTCGTGGTTGTAAATGTTTAAAGGCCGATTCCTTTGGCATGGCGACCTTTTTAGTGAACTGAATTCGTTTCCGATTTGTGGAGTTGCCACCGAGTCAATTATGGGGACTCGGAAGCCGTTCAAGTCAACTTTGATCCCTAGCCGGCTCAAAGTTGAGGGGCACGGGACCTAAGGATAAAGACTTGTACCCTTAAGCACTCCATGCCTGGAATGATTCTCATTGCCAATGGTTTCGGACATCCGAAAACCGTCGATTCTGAGTAAGGGGTGAGGGTACGTATTGGGAAGCCAACATCCGATAGATGTCAACACCCAATCCCGCCCGCACTACAGCGGCCTCTACTAATCAATCGGTGGCCTGATAACTTCGTTCTTTTGTTGTGGTGGAAATATTGTAACATCCGTTGTTTTCACCCTATACATTTTTCTACGTCGGTTGGTTAAGGACAAGTAAGCTTTATCGTCAAAGTAGTCGCGTTTAAATTCTTTGCATGCAATTTCACGTGACAAGAAGGCCATGAAAAGATGCACGTAGGAGAGTAGAGAGTACTAGTATTATACGTATTAGCAAATCAGTTTTAACGCGATAATACGGATATTAGTCATTCTTGTGGTGTACCTTACCTGGTATTCTGGTTAAGATGCGCCGATTCGGTATTAATAGAGATGCATCGAACCTAGTAAGGCGAGCACCCGGACTAATACGGAACCCGACCATCATTTTCTTCAGTTTTAGTTGTTTTACGTTTTGAATTCCGTGTTAGGTGATTTAGCATGCGATTATAAGGTCATAAAAGCAATAAATCATACGAAAAACTGTAAATGCGAATGTAAGTAAATCACATTGTGAGGAGTTGCACCCTCGGAGTATACACTAAACGGGACACGATGCATAGATAGTTGAGAGCGGATCTCGGAATTACTCGGGTCTATTTAGTATGTTTTAGTGTTAGTTGTTGAAGTTGGGACATTACGTGTTTTAGTAGGTGTTCATGGACCTAGTGTCCACATCTAGTGTTATCGTAGTGGATAATAATAAAGGTGCGGGAATGTAAAGTTTTGTTTAGGCGACAACCTAGTGACGATTCGACTTCAAAGGCGGATCCCCCTAGCTTGCCCAGTGATTTCGGCAGAGTTCCGTTACGGTTGGCCCTTCCTGCTGTTATTCCGGCAGAGCTCCGCTACTATTGGCTGGTTCTGCGGCTAATCTGGCAGAACTCCGTTTGCTAGACTAAGAATTGCTACTCGAACATAGGCACATCGGGATCGAGTGGAGTGCTCGAAGGTGAGGAGTAGCATTGATGTCGCTTATTGTAACTACGATCGAGTGGATCGTTTGCCGCGGGCGTCGGAGTGTGAGCCCTTAGCGAGAAAAGAGAGGGAAGAACGAGTTGTGTAGAAGTAGGCAGGAACTCGTGATTGTCGAATGAATGAGGTGGGGGGCATTTATAGGTGTTTTCGGTCCCCGTCACCCATATGGATGCCTAGTGTCCAGCGACTCAGACTTCAGACGCCTGGTGTGAGGCAGTTCGGTCTTCAGGCGGCAGAGCTCAAGCTGTCGAACTTTTGAAGATCCGATATCAAAACGGAGAAGATGCATATCTTAGGTTTTCTTGGAGATTAAGGCTTCCCCATAACCCTAGCATGTCGAGCCTCAGGTGGGCTTCGGGCGCGCGTCCCGAGGTTCACTCGGCCCGATGCGTTGACTCGGGTTTGACTTTGCATATTTCGGGACCAATTCGGGGCCCCGGTGTCAGAATTGACTCTAATTAGTGTCGACGCGACCGTAATGACACGACTAAGGCTACCTTGATGTCAAGTTAATCTTTTCGAGTAATTATTTGATTCTTTCTATAGAAAAACTATCTAAAACATTGTATTCTCGCGTCGCGTTGCAGTCCGATCGTCATCGGGTGTTTGTCTGGTACTCTTGCAGCCACCAGGTCCAAATCTGGGTGTCTACAGTACTTAGGCAGTATGGTTGGTCCCAGAGGATTCCGAAGAACGAAGCAGTTGTGAGTGATCCAACCCAGCTGACTGATGTAATCTGTGATACCTGGATGCTGTAACACCCCGACCCAATCCTAGGACCGGAAATGTTAACCGCGGTAGCCCGCCAGGCTCTGTACTGGTCTCACAGACCAACACGAGTCCTTTCTAGCACATTTTGTCCTCACTCATGCGCATCCTGGAAACCTTCCCAGGAGGTCACCCATCCTAAGATTGCTCTCAGTCAAGCACGCTTAACTGCAGAGTTCTTATCATGGGCAAACCAGAAAAGAAAGTGCACTTTGTTGATATGAGTAGTACTTTCAATCCCTTTAAGCAAAGCTCATAAATAGGACATCTTCAATCAATGTGGGGTGTTTCAATCACTCCCACTTGAAGAACGCAACGTCCTCGTTGCGCCTGGCAGCATAACCGCTGACCCAGAATCCACCCCCGCTAGGTGCCAAATGCACGGTCGCAGGGTTGCTCTGATACCATTTGTAACACCCCGACCCAATCCTAGGACCGGAAATGTTAACCGCGGTAGCCCGCCAGGCTCTGTACTGGTCTCACAGACCAACACGAGTCCTTTCTAGCACATTTTGTCCTCACTCATGCGCATCCTGGAAACCTTCCCAGGAGGTCACCCATCCTAAGATTGCTCTCAGTCAAGCACGCTTAACTGCAGAGTTCTTATCATGGGCAAACCAGAAAAGAAAGTGCACTTTGTTGATATGAGTAGTACTTTCAATCCCTTTAAGCAAAGCTCATAAATAGGACATCTTCAATCAATGTGGGGTGTTTCAGATGCAGCGATGGTATACCCGAGCTACTTGGTCTATTTCCGAGTCTCTTCACTCAATTTCGGTATCAGACTCTTATGTGAAATGGACGAAAGCAGATTCTGCCAAGACCCGAGCTGCTTTAAAGGTTGATGAAGCTTATGACCTACTTCGTCGAGAGCAAGCTAAAGATAATAAAGTTTTTTTCGACGAAGGCGAGACTCCGGCTACTCTGGTTCGTCTGATGTCAGGTCAGAGGGGAAGGACTAGGACTCAAGCTGAAGGGTCTAGTGCTAGAGGTGCGCCGGGGAGAGTGAGCCCCCTGACGGACTTGGAAAGGAGACTTGGCCCGAAGTTGGCAGTTCAAGACCTACTTGGTCCTCGGGACAGGCTACCTGAGCATGTAAGGGCTCGACTCGGACCGATTACAATAGCAGAAAACCCACTGTCGAAGAAACGGGTTCAAGCAAAGGAGGTTACCCTTGTGATCCGGGAACGCTCACCCTCGCCCCGACGACATCGGGCTCCGCGTGACCCAAAAGACAAAGCCAAAGGCAAAGGCAAAATGTCTTAAAAACTAATCTCCTTAATTTTATTATTTAAATTTTATTATTATTTTAGTGGTGTGCTTTTTTTTGTTGTTTATGTTTTTTGTGTGATGTAATTTTAAAGTTCCCAAGTTTATCGGGTTTTTAGTTAATAAAAGACATATTAACGAATATCGTTCCTGTCTTTCGGTTATTGCGGTGGTTGTGCCCTTTCGAGGGGCTGCCTACGAATCCACAATTAGTGGAATCAAACCAAACGTAGTTCGGACATAGATTTTTTGCAATTCCAAAATACACCAAGACTATTAGTTTAAGGTGCGTGCGACAGTAGGATAAATAATCCTAACTTATTGACTTGCTTTTAATTTTGAAAGTATATTTTTAAGACAAATTTTATAAACTTTTTCAAATGACATTGAGATAAGGTTTAGGGGTAGTAGCGCTTCAGCTTGTCCAAGTTGGTCGGGTTGACAAACTCATTCCCATCTAAGTCCGTCAGCATCACTTCTCCTCCTGATAGAACCTTCTTTACTAGATACGGCCAAGTCCAATTGGGATTGAATTTTCTCCTTGGGTCAACTGGTAATAATGCCCGGACGAATTTGAGGACCAAATCCCCTTCTTTGATATTTTTAGGCCTAACTCTTTTGTTGAAGGCCCGTTGTATCCTTTTTTGGTATATTTGGATATTGTTGAGGGCCCGGGACCGCCGTTCGTCCTAAAGAACTAACGAATCGTATCAGGCTTGGACCCAATCAGCTTCAGGCACTTGGCTTTCTAGTAAAATCCTGAGGGACGGTATTTCCGACTCGACTGGTTGGACTGCTTCCATTCTGTACGTCAGATAATATGGAGTTGCCCCGGTTGCGGTACGAATTGACGTTCGGTATCTCCACAGGGCAAAAGTGATTTTTGGTCGGGCCGGTCCCGATAATTATCAGCCAAGTATGGTGACAATCATTTTATTAGATGCCTCTACCGCTCCATTTGTTTGGGGACGATAAGGCGAAAATGTATGCCTTTGGATTTTTTTTTTTGCTAGCGAAGTAGCGGTTTAGGCTTGGAAATGCGTCACGTGATCACTGATGAACTCGTGCGGGATCCTGTATCGGCATATAATCTTGTTTTGAATGAACTAAGCAACGTGCTTGGCGTTCAAAATTCGGTATGACTCGGCTTCGACCCATTTGGTGAAGTAGTCGATAGCCACCAAAATGAAACAGTGACCTACCGTCCCGGAAGGATTTACTTTCCCAATTATATCAATTCTCCATGTCGAATATGCCCATGGTGATATAATGGTGTATAATAGGGATGACGACATATGCTGAACGTTGGCAAAAATCTTGCAGTTGTGACAGTGTTTGACATATAACTGGCAGTCGGTCTCCATGCTATTCCAATAATATCTGAGCCTCATAATTTTTTGGACCAGCATCTGGGCGTTCATATGGGGACCACATTCACCGTCGTGCACTTCGGCTATAACCTTCTCGGTTTGTATTTTGTCGATACATAGGAGGAGAGCCGCCTGTGCCGTCTTTTTGTATAATTGTCCGTCGTCCGTTCGGAGGAACTGGGTTGCCAATCTCCGCAGGGCTTTCTTGGCTCGGTTTTCAGTTCCTAGAGGATATTCCCCTGTTGACAAGTAGGTTAGAACAGCCTAGTACCAAGGTTCTGGATCGGTTATCTCGATGTCTTGGATAACGTGGATATACGCCGGCTCGGACCGTCTTTCGACGCAAATCGGCATGCTGGTCAGGTGCTCCGGGATATTTAATAAGGATGCTAACTTGGAAAGTGCATCTGCAAATTGGTTTTCTTCCCAGGGTAGATAAATGTATTCTACCCTTTGGAATTGTTTTTCGAGAACCCTTACTCATATATGATAAGCCAGGAGGTTGGCGTTCTGAGTTTTCCATTTTTGGAGAGCTTGGTTGATGACTAGAGATGAGTCACCATGGATCCGGAGGTTTATGACTCCTAAATCAGCGGCGGCGTGCAACCTGTGAATGCATGCTTCATATTAGGCTGCGTTGTTAGTCACGTCGAAATCCAGTTTAATGGACAACACAGTGTGCTCCCCTTTTGGTGATATTAGGAGAATGCCGACCCCGAACCCTCGGAAATTGGATGCCCCATCAAAATATAAATCCCATGTTTCTATATCGGTATGGAATATATCTTCATCTTGGAAGGACCAAGTGTCGGTCTGCCCTTCTTCGCTTACGGGACTATCGACGAGGAACTCGGCTACTACCCCGCCCTTGATAGCTTTTAGTGACACAAATTTGATGTCAAACTCCACCAACATTAAAGCCCATCTAGACATCCTGCCACTGAGAATGGGCTTCTCGAATAGGTACTGGATAGGATCCATTTTGGATAGTACATGTACCTCGTAACTGAGCATACAATGTCGGAGCTTTTTAGTGGCCCGGACTAGAGCTAGACACGTCTTCTCGAGCATGGTATACTTGCATTCATACTCTAAGAATTTTTTAATGATGTAGTAAATGGTTCGTTCTTCCAAGTCAACTGTCTGTGCTAGCATAGCCCTCATGGCTGTCTCGGTCGTTGTTAGGTATAACGACAAAGGCAAACCGGGTTGAGGTGGCATTAATACCAACAGAGCAGACAGGATCTCCTTGATTTTGTCGAAAGCTGCTTGGCATTTTTCATCCCACAGTGTTCGTTCCCCTATTTTCAGTTTTTTCAAAATCGGTTCACACACCATGGTTAGCTTGGATATGAACCGACTGATATATTGAACTTTTCCGAGAAATCCCCTTATGTCTTTTTCGGTTTTAGGAGGTTGCATCTCGGTGATGGCTTTGATTTTAGCTGGATCGACCTCGATGCCGCGTTGGCTAACGATATAACTCAGTAATTTACCAGATGTTACCCCAAAACCGCACTTTTGAGGATTTAGTCTCATGTTATATTTGCGCAGTCGGGTGGAGAATTTTCTCAGGGCGGTGATGTGACCGTCCCAGTTTTTAGACTTGACAATCATGTCGTCTACATACACTTCCACTTCCTTATGCATCATGTCGTGTAATAAGGTCGTGGCGGTTCGCTGATAGATGGCCCCAGCGTTGATGAGGCCAAATTGTATGACAGTGTAACAGTAAGTACCCAAAGGTGTAATGAAGGTGGTCTTACTCATATCTTCTTCTGCCATTTTGATCTGATTGTAACCGGCATACCCGTCCATAAATGATAAAAGGGCATGATCGGCCGTGTTATCCACTAGTATATCAATGTGTGGCAATGGAAAGTCGTCTTTCGGGCTTGCCTTGTTAAGATCCCAAAAATCTACGCATACACGCACCTTACCGTCCTTTTTAGGTACCGGCACGATGTTTGTAACCTAGTCTAGATATTCAAACACTTGTATGAAGCCGGCTTTGAACTGCTTCTTGACCTCTTCTTTTACCTTGAGAGACCATTCAGGCCTCATTCTGCGGAGCTTCTGTTTTACCGGTTTACACCCGTCTTTGATGGGTATACGGTGTTCATCTATTTCCCGATCTATCCCCGGCATGTCCTTGTTGGACCATGCGAAGACATCCTTGAACTCTTGGAGGAGGTATGTGAATTGTTTTCTCTCCTCGGGATCTAAAGATAACTCTATCTTAAGAATCTGGGGCTCCAAGGTTGTTCCTACATTGATGGACTCAGTTTCCTCGATTACCGGGTCTCAGGATTCCCTTTCTTCTAGTTGCTTGATCAGATGCGGAGGTAAGGATACCTGTTCGTCGGGTTTCTCAATGTCGTTGCATATAAAATTTTTGAATTTGAAAGCATTTTGAAAATAAGACAAGTCGTAAGCAGAACGGTTATCGTTATTATTGATAGTAAATTTAGAACACAGCTCAAAGAGAGGGGCCATCTGATCGTTGGTCAATGGCGGGATTGAGAGTGCCCTCGGGACAGACCCTGAGGCTCCAGCGGAAGTGACTGTAGGGAGAGGGGTTACAGACTGGACTCTAGCACCAGACCCTCTAGACTTAGACTCTGACTTAGACTCGGTATCCGGCATGTCTCCTTCACCGGTGGTCAGCTTGTAGACTCGGCCCTGACTGTCAGTCCACTTAATTGTCTTCTTCCTTGCCTTTTTCCCGGTGTCAGAGACAACTTCAGATATCAGCTTCGTGGGATCGAACATGTTGCTTCGGAGGATCAGGTTCACCATGTCTTCTTTAGGGGTTGGGACAGTCTTGTCTTCCCCAAATAGGAGCCCCAACACGGGCTCAGCATTGTCAGCACCCTCCTTGGATTCAGACTGGATGTGAGCAAATATGTCATCTGGAATGTAGTTGCATTCCCGAGACAATTTGGTCTCGGGATATACGATGGTGGGTTGGTAAAGACCCACTTGGACGGCCCTGAATACCGGGGTAACAAAGTAGTCAGTTAGTCTTGGGTTGTAAGGGCCCAAGTAAGTACCTTGATGATGATGCAGGCCTTCTCAATGCCTGCCCGGACCACATTTCCAGGGGTCATAGCGTACCCTAAACCAAACCGAGACTCTCCGTCATTTAGGACTTCAATAATCTTCCAAGCTGGAAGATATGATCTCGAAGTAGCCCCCGTTAAATAACCCAAGTTCTGTAGCATCGTATCGATGCTAGTGGTGAAATAAGGCCGGAAAAGATATCCCTCTTCGATCATTCCTACGAAATCAAACCCTCGTAGGTCGGTCCGACCCGTGAATAGGGCCAAGTTATGGGTGGCCTCGAACGGTGGTAGGTCGGACTCAGAGAAGGTAATAAGTGGGCCTTCTTCTTTGGATTTGCCCTTGAGATAGGGCATGATGGTGGCTACCATTTCAGTAGGGGTAACCAAAGAGTCGACATTAATCTTGATCGAGAGCCTTAGTCAGTGCCTCTCGATGTTCTCGCGAGCTAACCAAGAGTTGCCATATAGTGAGGTCAACTCGAGCCCTCTTCAGTTGTTTGACTAGAGCCATGTCAGTGCTTAGCTCTTCAAGGGAAGGTTCAGTGACGGTTGTCGGGATAAGGGTGTCGTTAAGGCTAGTGGCTTGACAAGGACGACCAGTAGTAGCGAGGTGGTTAATGGGTAAAGCTTTTGACTTCGCGTTTCGGAACTCTTCAAGAGTGATGGGGACAGCCTCTCCTTTAGCCAAGTAAACATCATCTTCATCATCGAACCAGATCTCATTAACTTGTGGTTTGAAAGGAGAAATAAGGTGAGAACAGCCGATCACTTCCCTAGTGAAGATGGCATGGGCACTGAAGGGTTTTCTTTGTTCTCGGTTTATCCCTGGGCAACAATATCTTCCCACTCTCGATCAAGTCCTGGATCAGGTGCTTCAACTTCCAGCACTTTTCAGTATCATGCCCATTACCTCGGTGATATTGACAATAGGCCTGCACGTTGTAGCTTTTGGAGCGCTTCTCGACCAGGACCTCAGGAGTTGGGCCTATCGGTTGGATCAGGCCCTTCGAGGACAACCTTTTTTTTTGGTGAAATGTTAGGATTTTATTCAACCAAAATAGACTTTACAATGCATATGTACAACTGAAGCATATCAGGACAACAAACAAAACACGAGCAACTACAGCTCAACAATTATACTCTAACATACGAAGATAGTGAATATCTTCAGTACCAAGACGATCATTAGAATAGAGCTTTATCCGACTCCGCACACAAGCAGCAGCACGAGTCGCAATAATATCCGGCCGGAGGATAATACCATCGTAGAGGGCTGAATTACGTTGGATCCAAATTAAGTAGTAGTAGGCTGCCAAGAGAGCAGATCGTAATCTGCCACGGACATACCCAGTACAAGAGCTGAAAATCTGATGCGGGTTCAGGTGAGACCCAGTAAAGGTAGCAACAACATTCATAACGCGTCTGCTGTAGCAGCAGTAAAAAAACAGGTGTTGTTCGGTTTCAGAATGAAGATGACAGTCGAGGACAGCCTTCGTAAGGCGTATTTAAAGGTGGTCCCTATATCGGTGAATACCCGAGCTAGGGTATTCTTTTTGGACGAGGCATCTAGTAGATTAACTGCATCGAAAATGCTGCGAGTTGCAGTTGGGGGCTTGCTGGTGGAAAAAGTAGCCCCTTGATATCCCTTGCTAGAGGCCCTGGTAAGGCCCTCTAGTCTCAAATCATCTTCGATTCTCATGCCCATTTCGGCCAAAGTGGTGAAATTAGGTATGACACCATACCGGAGATGGACCCGGTGTAGACACCCAGATTTGGACCTGGTGGCTGCAGAAGCGCCCAACAAACGATAGCGGGTTCGCGATGTTTTAGGTAGTTTTTCTATAGAACGGATCAAATAAATTACTCAGAAAAATTAAACTAAGATGATGGCAGCCTTAGTCGTGTCGTTACGGTCGCATAGACACTAATTAGAGCCAATTCTGACACCGGGACCCAGAGTCGGCCCCCAAACTCGAACCGAGTCAGCATCGCACCAAGCGAACCTCGGGATGCGCACCCGAGGCCAACTAAACTCACGGCGCTAGGTCAAACCCGGGGAAACCTTAACCTCCAAGTTTCGTATTATACACCCGTCTCTCGGTTTTGGAAATTATCAAAATCGTATCTTCAAAACACCAACCGCCTCAACCCACGCGCCTAAGCCTCCAAACGCCTAAACCCAGGCGCCTGAGTCTTGGTGCGCCTCGACTCAGGCCTCCATATGGGTGACGAGGGCCGAAAACACCTATAAATACACCCCCTCATCTCATTCATTCGACACACAATTCTCACTTCTCTTCTCCCTCTAATTTCTCGCTAAGGGCTAGCACTCCGACACCCGAGGCAAACGGTCCACTCGATCGTAGTTCCGATAAAAGCGACATTAACGCTACTCTTCCCTTTCGAGCCCCCCACTCAATCCAGAGGTGCCTGTGTTCGACGAGTTCAAGTCTAGTAACGAAGTTCTGCCGGATTAGCCGCAGAATCAATCCATAGTAACGGAGCTCTGCCGGAGTAGCCACAGGAAGGGTCAATGGTAACGGAACTCTGCAAAAATCACTAGGCAATCTAGAAGGATCCGTCTTGGAAGCTGAGTCGTCACAAGGTTGTCATCTAAACAAAACTTTACATTTCTGCACTTTCTTTTATTATGCACTACGACAACACTAGATGTGGGCACTTGGTCCACAAACATCAACTAAAACACGTAACATCCCAACTTCAACCGCAAACACTAAAATACACTAAATTGACCCGAGTAATTCCGAGATCCGTTCTCAACTATCTATACATCGTGTCCCGTTTAGTGTATACTCCGAGGGTGCAACTCCTCACAATGTGATTTACTTAAACTCGCATTTATAGTTTTTCCTATGATTTATTGCTTTTATGACCTTATAATCGCATGCTAAATCACCTAACACGAAATTCAAAACGTAAAACAACTAAAACTGAACAAAGTGATGGTCGAATTCTGTATTAGTCCGGGTGCTCGCCTTATTAGGTTCAACGCATCTCTATTAATACCGAACCGACCCATCTTAAGCAGAATACCAGGTAAGGTATACCACGAGAACGACTAATATCCGTATTATCGCGTTAAAACTGACTTGCTAATACGTATAATACTAGTACTCTCTACTCTCCTATGTGCATCTTTTCATTGCATGCCTGTCACGTGAAATCGCATGCAAAGAATGTAAACACAACTACTTCGACGATAAAACTTACTTGTCCTTAAATAACCGACGTAACAAAAGGTATAGGGTGAAAACAACGGATGTTACAGCATTTCCGCCACAACAAAAGAACTAGGTTATCAGCCCACCGATTCATTAGTAGAGGCCGCTATAGTGCGGGCGGGATTTGGTGTTAACATCTATCGGATGTTGGCTTCCCAATACGTACCCTCACCTCTTACTCAGAATCGACGGTTTCCGGATGTCCGAAACCATTAGCAATGAGAGTCATTCCAGGCATGGAGTGCTTAAGGGTACAAGTCTTTATCTTTAGGTCCCGCGCCCCTCAGCTTTTTGGGCCGGCTAAGGATCCAAGTTGACTTGAACAATTTCCAAGTCCCCATAATTGACTCGGTGGCGACTCCACAAATCGGCAACGAATTCAGTTCACTAAAAAGGTCGCCTTTCCAAACGAATCGGCCTTTAAACATTTACAACCACGACTCGATCGATTCCAAACGAAAACATGGGTGCCCGCACCCGTCTAGTACAAGTCCGGATCGTCATCCGAATCGAGGTCCGAAACATCGCCCCGTACGCGAGATCGGACTGCCCCCCACATGGAGGGGGCCACGTGGGTGGCCGCCGCCACACGTTGAAAAACCGGGTCGGTCCCGCGCGGGGCGCCGGGCGGTGCGGACGGACGTCCACAGTTTGGCGGTTCCGCTGGGGATTTGGAAACAAGTTTCCAGTGGTGGTGTAACTTGAACGAGGTCGGTGAAGCCCATTTCTTAGTTCCTAGTTGTGGTCACTACAGGTTTTGGCCCTAAAAAACCCACCCTAACCAATATCAGGACCAATCGACCTCTTCGCGGTAAGATCCTTAGGGACACGCGGAGAGATCCTCGATTGACGCTCCGGCCGCCTAACTTGTACCGCGCGGGAATAATAAGTGGATAGTTCCGAACGGACGGTATAATACTCGTCTCCCTAGATGATTTGTCAATACCTAAATAATTACTATTCGTGGGCGGTAGCCTACCCTAACCTACCCGTGTCTGCATCCTGCATGAGTGTACGCATTCTTAGTTATGTGTAGCGTGTTTGAACAACCCAAATAAAACACTAAAATGTGGATTCAACCACGCCAACATATTCAACCGCACCCAATTTCGTTTTCGAAAAATACCTTCTCTTTTCAGAACGACCTTTTGAACACCGATACTCCGGTCAAACCATAATTTCAAAAAAGAAAAACATTTTAGATGCCGCATCATGAAAAATTTTACACTCACTACTTTCAAAAAAAAAATTCTTAGCATCATCACCTTGGCCAAAGTAAAACCCGTCAACAACGAATACCGTTAATACCACCGAAACTCGCGATCAATGGGATCAAGGTACCTCAAACGGTTACATTTTTTTTTTCAAAAAAAAAATGTTTTTTACATACATACCGTTAAGACGACCGAAGCTTCAATTAATGAAGTCAAGGAACCCAAAAACGGTTACACCCTCAAAACATTTTTCACAATACATCACCCCCCCCCCCCCCCCCCACCGTCAAAGGCTAGTTAATGCAACCGACGAACGTGGGTCACTAGTTTTAAAAGTTTTTCTAAAAAAAAGAGAGCTTTCTAAAAACACTATTCACCACCGAAATCCCTTAATAAGGATTTAAAACACCTTTAGCCACGAGCACCACATACACTATAAGTATTGAACTGACTAATTAATAGTAGTTTCGATAAAAGCACCACGTCATCATTTTCAAAACTGGTTCCTCTAAGAACCATGGTCATTTAAAAAAAACATTTCCACTTTTGCTATCGCCGGGTTCCCGACGCACACATATAGCAACACAGTACACCTTCACGTCACGAACGGTGTCGTCACGCCATCGTCGCACTATTTTTACAAATCGTCATTTTCGAAAAAATATTCTCTTCTACAAAGATTGGCCATTTTCGAAAAAAAACATATATCAAAATTCTTTGATCCTGAGCCGGGATCGTGATCAACTTTTTACGTCGTCCAACCGTGTGATTAACTGTCTGTGTTACTTACTAGGATCGCCTCTGCTCAAGGTCTTACATTTTGGGTCGTCTCCTTCCTAGAAGTCCTCTGCAAATCTCACCTTTGAGGTTTGTGTCAGATCGTCTCGTTACAGAGACCTAAAATTATTAGGCGTTTCGCAGAATACACCAAACGTCTAAAGCACCTGAGTCCCTAAGCCGATGACCGCACACTCACGCAAATCAAGGGTCTCATTTCCAAGTCGCTCAGTTACGAGCGTTCCTCGAGTCTTTAAGTCGTCTGGTGGATCCGATCTGACCTTTTGATCCTTTCCCACTAGAATTACTCCCCAACATGTCGGTAGATTCAAGCTCCATCGAAAGCATCCGCAATGATGTCAATGCCCTAACCAAATTGGTTCGGAACATCTATAATTTGGTAACCCATTTGACTTTCTCCGTTCATTACATCGAAAATCGCCCCAATTTCCTTGAGAGTAGGGACATAGAAACGAACGCAATCTCGGGCGATTACCGCACCCAAGAGCCTACCCTGGATAGATTATCCCAACGCTCTGCCCGATCAAGGCTTACCAATGTCGATACAGAAAGAACACCAAGACCTTATAAGACCACATCCAACAAAGTAGAAAGATCACCAAGAGAGTTTACCTGTAATACCCCGTAATTTTCAAATAGAGTTAAAAATTTTAACATTTATTTAAACCAAGTTTAACATTTGAAAAAAAAAATTCGTGAATTAAACTATTTTATTTTCGTTAAATAAAAAAATTATTCCGTATTAAAAACATGGAAAATTATTTATCGAATTATATTAAAAAAATTATTATCTTTCGTTAAATAAAGTTTAAAACTCAAAAATATAATTTTATAATAAACTGTCGTTTTGACATTTTCTCGTCTCGTAAAAATTTAATAATTTATCGTATTCTTAAAATAAAAATTTCTTATAACTTTTGTCTCATAACTATTTACCGTCTATTTTACTTGCCGTCTCACAAATTTCTTTTTAAAAATAAATCTTACAGTTTTCATTAATTTAATTTCGTAATCTTATATTTCAACTTTTTAAGAAAGAAATAAAGACGTTTGTATGTACGAGAAGTGGATCGGAAACAGATCTCCCACGCGTCAACTATTAGTACACTCTTCCCTACCTATTCCTACTCACCTAATCTAATGTCCCTGCAACACTACACATACTCACCTACACTAAACACTAAGCTAACCTATTTCTACATAATACACCCTACATACCTACTCCCAACTTCATCTATATATACTACTTCCCACGTACACTTCTACTCCACTACATATGTTACTTCCCTTCCTCTATATACCACGGTACATACTCATACATACCATACTCCATTACTACCACTCCGTACTACATTACTACGTACTACTTCTACTTACTATACTTACTACATAAATATTACACATATTATTACTCCGTACTACTTACTAATACTACATACTCCGTACTATATATTGGAGCATCGGTAATGAGGAGTTGTCCAGTATTTGGAGGAATTATTTTTCTAGTACCGTATTTAGGTCAAATCATTTTGACCAAAAAAATTCTTTAAAAGGGGGAGGAGACGACTTTCCTAACGTGTAATCCCCTAGAAAATCTAACGCGATACAGTGACGGAAACACTGTAGAGTCGGGATTAAAACACACTGTAACTATGTCTTAGTAAAATTAAAAGTGTAAAGGCAAACAATAGGCCTTAAATAAAATGGTCAAAATTTAAAACAATCCACAAAAGGGGTTTGAACAATCCATAGGACATAATTATAAAAATAAATAAGCAGGATCCTGCTCGCTAGCCCACACCCGGAACACGTATACCTGCCATGTTAAAACATAACAGCCACAATCAGTGGGGAGCAACGCCAATGTTCTCCCAGCCGTATAACAGGATTTTAAAACTGTAATTACTATTATAGAAAAATAGTAAAAACGGAAAACAGTAAAACATTATAGTGAAAATAAGCTTTCAGTCAAAAACTTCACGTAATGAAACAATATAATAAAAACGAGTTTTCCAAAGAAAACATAAAACATTTGCCAACCTGCAACCAAATTATATCGATAATAATAAAATAGTCAAAATGGCGTTATCGATATTCGATTAGTGTGCACAAGGCTAGACTTTCACTAGGAATAATACTGGAAACTAGCTTCGAGAACTGTAAACTAAACTCATAACAGAATCCAGTCTATAACTAGGCAACTCAACTATAACAGGACTGCGTGCAGCGAGGTTCTGGTTTAAGTAGTATACACCCCTCCTGGATACCAAATGTATCCAGTTCAACTGACGGCGACTAACACGATGCGATATCTAGCTTAAGGGCACAATGCACATATACTCCTGGACACCAAATGTATCCAGTTCAACAACCAATGCATCCCAAATGGATACACCAGCCTTATAGTTGATGACAAAACAGTACATCCTAGACTGTATTACTCTAACCCCACACTTATCCTTATTCCATAACTCTAAAACAAAGCCATTATCGATATTCAAAAGATATAATCATTATAAATAATAAGAGAACAAAAGAAAATGATCACTTTCCAAAAGAGGAAACTTTCTATTTAGGAAACTTCTATTTTAGGAAACTTTACTAAAAATAGCATCATATCAAAATAACGAAAATATTAGTTTATACTTATACAACATTTTTAGTAAACGATATAGATTTATAAAACTAATACTTTCGGCCTTAACGATATTAATTGATAAAGTGAGAACATTTAGGTTTATGAAATTATTGAAACATCATACGAGTGTTTATAAAATGATTAAAAATGTCTTCAACATTTTATTACTACTAATTAGGGTGTTTCCAAAATTTATAAAATTAAAATTCCCTAATTATTATTAGTTTCGACAATACGAACATAAATAGGATTTTACGGCAAATGTCAAATTAAATCTTTTAATGTCTTTTATTTAATTAAAGCAACGAATATATTTAGAGAATGTTAAGGGATGATTTAAATCTTAAAGTTTTAGATTCAAATATTTTCAAAATGGCTGGAAAAATAATTCTTTTAGGTAAGACGAAGCATTTTAACGATAAATCACAATTTGTCCAAAAATCAATACTTATTAATTAAAGACTTTAATAAATAGTACAAAAATTACGTAAAATAGTTAAAATATATTTATGGACATTCTGTCCATAAAAGAAAATTTTCCAGAATCCTAAAACTCGGTTTTTAAAGCGTTTTCTCGTTAATCGTCTAATCTCGACAATAACGATTAATAAAAAAACTAATTACAAAACGATTTAAGTATTAATATCCAAAAATTATTATTTAACTTGAAAATCATGATTTTACAGAAATTAATATTTTTTCCAGATTAAAACCAAAGACCAAAAATCGAGAATTTAAACGACAAACACGATTTTAACGATAAACGATGATTTAAAGTGATTAATTAATTCATCCACATAAAAATTCCGAAAGATTATGAAAAAATTCAGAAAATTCTATTTCATCAGAAAGTTTCACCACGTCAAAAATCATATTAAAATAAAATGTTTAGGTACTAGAACTAAAAATCGGCTTTTAATCGTTTTTGTCCGTAAACGGTAATAATTCAATAATCGATAACTAAAATATCAGAAAAATAATAAATTATTAAAAATCATCAAAAACATCATTTTTACAGAATATAAACATATATACATGTTTAGGCCGAATATTATGATTTTACAAATTAATATGACGATTTAATCGTTAATCTCGTATAAGCGATAAAAATACCGAAACATGCAAATTTTCAACTTTTAAAAAATTTCCAGATTTTATGACATACATATATTGTCAAAAATAAAATTTTAATAATATACATGCAATTACACAAATAAAATCATGCAATACCGAGTAACACCGACGTTACCTTCAATCCAAATCCGAGTCTACGATAAATTCGTCGGCTTCGGGGTCGACCAAGAATCCTAAATCACATGACATACATGGTACAAAAATACCATGAGAAAACTAAAAGAATCAAGGTAAATAATAATCGGAAATAACATCGATTATTACCTTAACGAAGGAGAAAGAGAGACGATAAATTAGAAGGCGAAAATAGGACGATCAAAGCTTGATTATGGACGAAAATGGCTACTGAAAATGGGCAGGAACACCAGCGAAAAAGAGGGAGAAAGAAAAGGTTTTTGCTAAAATAAAATGGAAGAATGAATAAAGAGGAAAATGTGAAGAGATATGGAATAAATGGTGACTTAAAAGTTAATGAAAACTAGGTACATTCACCTCAAAAATTCAGCCAAGAGTGAATGTGAGCGGAGTGTGAAGAGTTTATATTAATCCACCAAAATGAATGAAGAAAGAAATAAATATCTAATGTTTAACACAATAAAATGAAGTGTATAAAAAAAATGTAGTAGGGGTGAGACAAGGGGGGTCACGGTCCAAAATGTGGAAAAATGTCCCAAAATAATTTATAAGTTGATAAAAAGAAAATCGAAAAATTGTTAAAGGTATTTCAAAGCAATTCGAGTAAACCTCGCGTAAGAAAATAATTATTCGCGAAACTTCGTATTAAAATCATAATGACTACTCTTTAGTAAACAAAAATATTTCTTAGTTGAAAATATTGTACAAATGTATTTAAACATTTTTAGGAAGAGAAATAACTTAAATCCGAGCTTAAAAACGTTAATTCGTAGAGAAATAGAATTCCTCGCGGAAAATAAATAGTTTACGAGGAAAATCAAATAAATGGATTTAAAAGAATTAAAAATCTTTTTAAAATATAAATAAATATCATTAAACTCAACAATGAAAATAGAGCTTCGTAAAATGATGAAATATGAGGCCAAAAAGTGACAGAGTTAAGACGGAGTTCTAACGGAAAGAATAAAAATGCTTAGGAAAAATAGCGGGTGTTACATAACGTAGACGATATTATTGACCTCGTCGACCTTAATTCTTAATAACATTAATAAATACTCCGTAATAGCTATTAAGGTAACCAAACTTTTCTTCTAACAACATTTATTATATATAAGTATATTATGTTAATAATTTAATAAATTGCTTACTTAAATATTTAGACTTATCCGTATGACTAAATTACTTATATATATAAAAATATTACGTGATATTTTATGTATTTAATTATTACTAAATTCAACTTGACTAAATTATGACTTGTTTAATTTATTTATTTATCATCTTTACATTTCTGTTTATATGAGAAATTGAGAAAACGAATAAAAGAACTTAAATTAATATAATTTACTTATATCATTTTCATTGTATGTTATTTATTTACTTCTATTTGTTATGTATGTTTATTCTATGTACTTTATATTTTGTATAATTTTAATTTTGGTCATATTTTTAATATTCTTTAGTACTTTTACAATTGTTTATAGATTATAATAATAGAGTAAATTAGTAACTTGAAAAATGTTTTATTTTAATAAAATTTCATTTATTAATGTTATATAGGTAAAATTTATAAATTTCATTTTCAAAAATAAATGAATGTATTTTATTACAAAACTTTTACACGACATTTATAAATATTTAAATATGATTTTACGTCAATTTTGTAAATCGCCTAAAAATGAATTAAATTATATTTCCCATGAACTATAAATTTTAAAATAATATTTTATTATACCTTAATTTTTATTTTAATATAAAATTTCATTTAAAGAAATTACTATTTTAAAATGTTATACGATATTGGGATATAATGTTTTGGGTGACACTTGAGGATTAAAGTATAACGTTGTCACACTGAAAGTAAGTATTTGAGGATTTGACTGTTTCAAATGAGTCCGACCAATTATTGAAGGTCGCCAAATAATGTACTACTTGTTCACGGGCGACTTTTATATAAAGTTTACGATGCGAGTCTGGGACGAATAGCTTGTGTTGGATCCTACCATGCGTGGTGTTTCGACTGCACTTGTAATGAAAAGCAGACTCGGAGGTTGCGGTCCGAGAGTCGACCTAGTGTTTAAGGTAGTCGTCCTACGGCACTGAGATCTGCGGGTCAAGAGTCTGCGTAGGGTATGTGCGCATGTATAGACAAGTACTTGATCAGTATTACCACCTAGGTAGCGGGGGCAGAACAGGATTCTGAAAACTGCGGGTTCTCTTTTGGTGATGCAGAGAATGTAATCATTAGCTTTCATTTTAGCCCAGAGCCCCGTTTGAATAAACGTATAATATAATAGAAGTTCGTGCCCAAATGAGCCTTATGGGTGAGATGTAAACCTCATAAGATCGGTTCGGTCTACGAGTTGGTAACACGGTTACTTCTATTGGTAAGATGCAAACCAATAGGGTGTAGCAGTGATACTAGGAGCCACGACTCGTGTGTTTATTCTCTGTTTACGTGAAAAATGATTTTACAATCAAATGGCTGCCAATATCCCATCTTTTAAACTTTATCGTTTTCATCACCTCACATGTTGGTTAATTGAATTAAAGAAAACTATATGTTACGTGATATCCTTTAATATTTTTGTAAGCATATTATTTGTTATTCACATGATTGTCTTATGTGTTCGAGGTGCTGTTAGATGAACGGCTTGGTTGTTGTTGCGCTCAGCGTCCACTGGTTTTTTTTTGCAGGTCTACGACGTTGGGGAATCGAGCGAGAGATTTTAATAATATGTTTAGCTTAAAAATGAAATCTATATTCTGTACTAAGTGAATCAAGACACTATCTAATTAATAGTCGTTTGTTGTAAGGACCCGTAGCGATCCGGATTTATTTACACTCTGATATAATTTTAATTAAATGACTTAGATAATTTTCCGCATTATCTATTAATTTAAGTCATCGAAAATCCGGGTTGTTACCCCAATCAATTCATCTTACACTGAAGCTCTTAAGCACCTAGTCGATCGAGGGTTGCTCTTGCCCATAGGTTCCACTCCGGACCCACCAGTTAGCAGACGAGGCAAAAGTTGGACCCCTAATGCTTGTTGCCTATATCACCAAGGTAACGGGCAAGATACCGAATCCTGCTATTGACTCAAACATGTCATACAAGACATGATCGAAAATGGGACGATTCCTCTCCCTCCACTCGAGAAACCAAGCAGTACCACAAAACCCTTTAGCGTTCACGTTGTCCTTGATGACACCTTCGGTTGTTCTCACCGCGACCATATAAAGGAGAATGCCCTGAATATCGAGGAAGATCCCAACGACCCACGGGCATCCACCGAAACGAGTAAATTTGTGTCTGAGTCAGAGTCTAGTTCGTCTTAGGGCCTAGACCTAGTAGTATAACAAATGTCTTTACATCGAGTCAGAAGGTGCGAGGGGATCTGTCTTCCACCTCCCCGAAAACAATATCTCAGGCGCATAGCCCGCTTATTACTATCAATAAAAAAAGAAATAAACTTTTCTTCCTTTATAATGCGCCTCGACAATCGCTTGATTTAATAATGCACTTTCTTGCTTAGAACTCGGTACTATGCCATTTATCGATAACAATCAAACATACCTCGAAACAATGAGGAAGTATAAAAACAGAGATTCCGTGTTCTCTTGTTACCTATTCCATGTCTGGTATAGAAAGCCACGTACACATCCCTTAGAACCAACATTACTGAATCCCATGAAAAATCTAGATAGTCTTTTAGCTTGTGATCAAAGACGGAAGGCAAACCCATTTCCCCACGATAAATACCCTTCAAATAAAGACCGACCAATTTCTACTATAGGTGCTAGTCTGACAAAAAGAAAAAGAAGTCTGAAATGGCCACAAGGAGCCAGAGAAAAAAGAGTGAAACCAAGGCTAAAGCAGACTGGCCCAATTCAATGATCAAGACCGAACTCAATGGTCAAAATCAAATCCCAATCATCCAATTCAATCTCAAGTACAAATCCAAACGAAGAGCAAAAATGAACAGATTGGCTAGCCAGCACCAAATATTAACCTCCCTACATTACAACCCTTAAGACCTTCCCGAGACACTTGTTAGGAGATAGTCCGGAATTTCGAGGATTCAAGCTCAATAGGATAATCCCAACCGTTAGGTCCAGACATGGAAATCAGATCCCACGTAATTTACATCCCGCCCGATCAAAGCCCGAGTCATTTTTACTCAGCTTCCCCTTTCCTACCACATCACGAAACCGTAACCCCATAGCCTTAACTCCACAAAAATCAAGCTCCAGATTTTGATTCATCAAAGCCACTCACTACCAAGCTCCACATTCCAAAACCATCCAAACTGGTCGCCCTGACCCAAACGCGGTATCTCGGTAATTGTTACTTTCAAAAGGTCACACAGATCACCTCATCTGAGTTCTTAAAATAAGGTGAAAACCCATGCGAAACATTCTAAACATCTCACATCGATAATTGGCATAACGAGTCTGAAGCAAAATTACACACACTTAAAAGAACTACGAACATGGTTTGATTCCGTTCAAAAGCGGATACGTAGGCAACCCTCCTTCGGGTACAACCAAACAAACAAACAAAATAAAAACCCGAAAGCGCGCTTCGGGTAAAATTAAGAATCGAGTTGCGAGCCACCACAAAAGAAAAAAATAAAAAACAATGTGCTTCCATTAATAATAAAACGTGGCTAAATCGAGCTTTTGTCGAGGCATTCACATCAAGCATCTGAAACCCGGATATCCCGAAAAGCAACAACGCATCAAAACTCCACAAAAAACTAGTACTAATACGCCACATAATATCAACTACTAAGACATAATACAAAATGACTGAACTCTACAGGTCCAACCTTTTCTTCCCCTTGCCATTCGGGTGTACTTGCTTGTGTTTCTCATCATCGATCTTCTGAACACAAGCTTCTACCGCCCTAGCCAAAGGCGGGCCCAGCCAATCCCACTTTCCTTCATTTTTAATATGAGTCTCGTTAGTCTTGGCCCGCATAAATGAACTGACGGAACTAGCTAGGATCGGTAACGCTGTCTTTGGTCAGGCACTTAGTGACATTTCTTCGAGTCACCTCCTCGCCCCTTAGCGGCGCTGTCTTCCTAACTTTTGAGTTGCTCTGTCCGAACGGGTATTCACAACCCCCCACAGGACGGAAGCAGTGTCGGTCGGTCGAACGCTCTCAATAACGACGGGACGCGAAAACCTCTGTTCCCAAGATGACTTAAATTCCCTGAGCGAATCCTCTGTCCATGGGTCGAAACTAAAAATGTCCTTATCAGTCTCCGAAGTGGGAGGTTTGACACCCATTTGGTTCGACAACACGCCCGGGTAAATATAGACCTGATCTCTCATGGATAGTAATCACAAAGCCTCGGTTGAAGATGAAAATGGAAACCCGGTACGCCCACTGATATTCCACCATGGGATAGACCACCTAATAATCAACTGCCCTTTAGCCAAATAGGAAAGTCACTCCTTTTCCTTGTGGCCTTTACTCCACACTTGCACCATCTTCCGGCCCGTGAAACCCCTTTAGTTATAACCTTTGAAGCCCTAGGGAGGGTCGACCAAAGCAAGCTGCTCCTGTAACCAAACCTGCGCAAACCACGACAAAGCATTACACCTCCAAACCAAAGCAACAACAAGAAAAAAACACCAAGCAACAAGGAAACATGACACCAAAAACACCTGTAAAATGACCCGGGAACCTCGAAAAGATGTCTTGTGGAGTAGAGCACGAGCATCGAGACCTAGAATGAGCTCACCCAAAATAAGCAAACAGGGTGATCGTCCATGTTCCATTCCCATTATCACGTCAAAAACTCGAGGGTTACCCCAACCTTCACGCGCCCTCGCATCCTCGAAAAGATAATAACAAGCAACCGCGATGTTAAAAGCACGCCTACATGCTAAGGCCGAAACATAATGGGAACCAGCCTATGAGAATGTCCTAAAAAGCAACTCTAAGTTAATGCCATCTCTCCCAAAGAAACCTTTAGCCTCCTCCAATGAAGAAAGGTCCAAAAAGTGATAAAATCGCTCCACGTAAGCATCATCCCCCGAGGGCACGCAAGGCCGAATCGAACTCCACCCACCCATAGCATCTATCTCTTCGAGAAGAGGACAAATTTTACCCCCGTGGAAAGCAAAAATATGGCCTTTTGAGTCCCAAAACTTAGAACATGCCAATAAGAAGTCATCTTGTATCTTGACTCGATTCAGCGCAACAACCGTTGACAAACCATCATTTGAACAAACCTCGGGGTCACATTTCTTAAAAGAACCCGTCCACTCGGTTAGGATATTCTCGAAACATGACATGATCCTAAGTATGGATGTTCTAGACCCTATGGATATTCTAGTATGTCTAAAACGAGCACCCACAACTCGTATATATATAACCATAATCCCATAAGAATTAGGAAACAACAAAAATTTCCATAACCGGGACTCGAACCGCCCAGGCCCAAGCGCCCGAATCTCCAGCTGCCCGATCCCAGACGACCCAGAACCCGAGAGCCTTAGCCCAAGCGTCTATACCTAGGAAGACAGCATCTAGAGCAACGCAAAAATTGAGACATCGATCCCGCATTATAACCATAGCTACCACGTGACACCCCGGACATCGAGAACGACCTCTCGAAGTCACAAATAAAACCCGCTCCGGAAACCGAAATAATCACGCAAGAGCTACAGGAACGCGAGTTCACCCGTCGGACGCACGAGACTTAGACGTTTTTTTTAAGGGGGATAAGCTACCCCACCTAGGCGTGTTGTGGCCTTTTAGCGGTTATTGTCAAGTCGCGTCTGTAGCCTAATGAGGCAATGTTATGAGTATGCAAAAAGTGGTCTAACTTTTTTAAAAAAGTTGCTCGGACCTTAACTTCTGCCTCATTCTGAAAGTCAAAACAGTTAAACTCATCGTCTAATACACTCGGTCAGAACACGTTAATGTTTTACATCTCGTCTGTCTCAAGTCAAAACATTTTAGTCGACGTACTATCTGATCTGATTCCCGGCTTAAACTAACGCATTTCAAAACATCCAAAAGGAACTGTTTTTGTACTCCCATGCAACGCCAATGCACCCTAAACTAAGATCGAATCGCAAATAAATGAACGTAAATGTGATTACTTGTCAACCTATGTAAACAATTCACCGAACAAATACACAATACTAATCCAACTAATTCAAATACTAAAATTCTAAAGAAAATATACAACACATACAAATTCATACATAAATCAACGCTAGGGAGGACCCCTAGAAGCCGCGCCAATGGCTATCACGACCTCACAAAGATTGTCGTCCAAACCTAGATCCCCCAAACCTAGAAGAGGAGACTCACTACCATCCATCCCCGACAGCATGTCTAAGGTAACCGTCTCAGGGACTCCTCCAACCTCCTCAGTAGCACCTGTAGCGTGACCCGTAGCCTCAGCCTCCACCTCCCTCTCAATCTGATGCCTAGCCTCACCCTGCGCGGAGGTCTCGCCCTGAGACCGAGCCAGCTGCTCCTTAAGGTGAGCAATCTCGTCGGCCCGAGATTGTAGGAGTCGTTGCGCCTCAGCCGCCTCCGCCTCAAGCTCGGTCACCCGAGTCTCCAGCTGCCTCACCATATCCGGGACATCCTACAATTACACCTAAACATTAGGAGAACAGACAAGCAGCCCAGAAAGCTACCCTAGTCACGCAAACTTACCGATCGAGGTCCCGAAGTGTCATGGGAAACCCTCGAGGCATAGACCCAGAAGTGGATGGCGGCCTGCCACAACCGCTGATGGCAAGCTGATGAAACCTGAGATATGAAACCACAGAAGTTAGACGAACCAACCCTAACTCTTAAGATCCAAACCAAAAAACGAGAGCTAAAACTCACCCGGTATACCCGGTCACGCCACTCTATCCCAGCATCCATCTTCTCGGCAGAACATGGGGGGAGAGGCTCGGTGACAGGTATCCCAACAACGTCAAGAGAAAATTTGGGGGCAGAATAGTGTTGTGTGCTAAATTTAGACCGTTTTTCCCCTCATTTAGACCCGTTTTCCCTCGTTTTGCGAGTTTAGAGTGCGATTATCGCCATATTTTGTGTACTTCTCGCATTAGCGTCCCTCTTGTGCATTTTACGTGTTTTTGGTAGTTTTCTATCGATTTTGATAGGATTTTGCACCGAAATCACGATCGAGCTTCCACGAGCACAAGGGAATACCGTCATAAGAGTAAAGCACACAACTTAAAGTTTAAAGCCATCCAATCAATTAACGAAGAATGAGACGAGAAAAGAGGCCTGTAAAATGACCGGGCGAAATTTCACCCAACGGTAAAAACGCCTCCCCGAAGATTTTCCGAGACTTTCTACCGGGCGAAACTGACCGGGCAAAATTTCGCCCGATGGGAAGAAGTGCCAAAAACGCAAAAAAAGGAAGAAAATATGACCGGGTGAAATTTCACCCGGTGGGAATTACTGTCAAGACCGCAGGGCAAAGTTTCACCCTATGAAGATGTTGAGGGAGATTTTCTCACTAATGAAGCAAGTGTTGGATTTGGACTTTAGGTTAAATACCCATTAAGAGGATTACTATATATATGTAACCCTAGATTGTTGCCCAAGGCATCACCCAATAGTGTAGGCATCCACCATTAGCATTCATTAGTATCCTCCATTAGTGTAGTGTAGTATCACCATCATTAGTATTAATCTTGTAGTAATTCTCTAGAAATCTAGTAGTTTACATAGTAATTAGTAGTAGATCTACTTAGTTTCCATCATCAATTCTCTAGATTACAAGTTTGTAAGGAGATTATTCAAGTTTTATTGAAGATTTGTGGGTTTATTGAAGGATTAGTGACAAGTTCTTCATTCTATCCGTCAAAGCTTCAACCTTTATCCATGCAAACTTCTTATTTCTTGTAGATCTTAGCAATTGGTACATTTCTTTCCACTCTCTTATCTCTAGTTTAGATTTAATTTAGTTTTCTCATCATTATCTAGCTTAGATTATCTTAGTGTAGTTAGTTTCTTTAGATCTTGTTCATGTTGTTCTAGATTATTCCCTAGATTAATTTGGTAGTCTCATAGTTTAGTGGGTAATTGTTAGATTGTAGTTTTCTCATCATATTGTTGTTAGTTTTCTTAGATCTAGTTAATATGCATGCTTTAGATAGTTTTTCCATATTTAATGTTTTGTTGTCTTTCATCATGATTAGTGAGTAGATTTCTTGTTAGGGGGTTTAGGGATGAAGACTTGGATTTTATGATTTTAGGGGTATTGGTGGGTTGCTTGCATGTTGGTTTACCTTGTTTGTGGTTGTTGTGTCATTGTTGTTTTAGTCCAGCCAACCAGACCGACCTTGACTCATTTCTATCAATATGGGGAAACTCGGGGTAGAAATTACCATAACAAGAGACTTACCCTTCTTCGCCGCGAAAGCGGGTTTTTAGGTGGGTTGGGTGAAGAAACCGAAATGTGGCATTCTCCCTTTATCAACTTTGCAACAAAAACTCGATCCCGACCTTCTTACATTCCATGTTTCGAATCCCGACTTCTCCCCAACGCATTTCCCTAGATTAATTGCCCTTAGCCATTCTCGTAGTGATTCCTCTAGCATAGACTTGACCATAGACTCGACCCTTAGAAACCCCTCTCTAGACATCAAACACATCGCTTTAAACTCGTCAATTCCTCCGTTCCCTGTGGACCGACCTCGACTTACCACGAATACTTGTTTGTTTTTGTGTGTCATCTCGATTCTTATAAATATCGTTTGATCCCCCGTCCTTCGTTAACGACCGATCCGAATGGGAGGCGATCAAAAGTGGCGCCGTTGCCGGGGAACGGCGAGTAATTGTATTGTTCTTAGTTGTTGTTGTGTTTCTTTTCCCTTCTCTCTTTTCCCTAGTGCCGCAAGGTGCTAGGAGTCTTATCGTTTAAATTCAGTTTTATGCCCAGGAACACGTCATCGCCCTTGTGGTTCGATCCGGAGCCGGAAATGACTTTTAGAGCATTACGTTTTCGGGGAAATAACTCAACTACTATTATTCCACATCCTTCACTACCACCTCCTAACCTTAATCCCATCCTACCACATTCACCTTCTACACCTTCTACATCACATAATCCCACTCCAAATAACCCTTCCATACCTTCCACTACACAAAATTCACCACCATCACCGAAAACTCCACCACAAAATCAAAATCCATCCCCTCCAAATATTTCAAATCCACCATCACCACCAATACATCAAATGGCAACCCTAGGCTCTCATTCCCAACTCACACATGAAGAAACACCTTCTCTGTCGATTTTGGGGAGATTCCGGAAAATTATGAATTAAAAGCTTCTTTGACAAATGCGGTTTAACAAGATACATTTCACGGTTTTTCTCAAGAAGATGCTCAAGAGCACATTGCTTCATTTAAAGAAAAATTAGTAGGAGCCCGTCTCAATGGGTTAACCTCATGCCAATTGCATCGCTTATTATTTCCGAAGACCTTGAGAGATGGAGCTCGTAGATGGCTTCAAGGCCATCCCGCTAATACTTTGACAACATGGGCTCAATTATCTAATGCCTTCTTGGAAAAATATTTCTCGCCGTCAAAGACTAACCAATATCGCATGGAGATACAAACATTCAAACAAGATGAATTTGAAAGCCTAAGTGAGGCTTTGGAAAGATTTAGAGATTTGTTGCGCAAATGTCCACACCATGGAATACCCGATTGGCTAACCACACAAATATTTTACAACACCCTTTCATCTAGAACCTAAGAAAACCTCAATTCGGCCGCCGGAGGAGACTTTTCTTCTCTTACCGATGAGGCATCTAAAAGTCTTATTGAGAAGATGGCAAGGAGTGATTCAAGAATGGGTCAATCGAGGGATTCTAGAAAAAAAGTTGAAGTGAACTCATCTACGAGTTCTAATGAATTGAAGCTTCAAGCTGAACTTGAAGAATTAAAAAAGAGAATGGATGCCATGAGTTTAAGGCCTACTCCTAGAGGTATGTACCAAGTTCAAGGGAGTGTTCCACCAAGGCAACCATCTCCTCCAAAGCAGTTAACATGGGAAGTTCAATGTTATCATTGTGGCAATTATGGCCATGAATCTAGCTCTTGCATTCCTAATGAAGAAGTCTATATTGAAGAGCCAAATGAAGTCCAAGCTATACAAGTATATGGGCAAAGACCCCAATTTGATCCCTTTTTCAATATTTACAATGTCGGCACAAGATTTCATCCTAATTTTTCTTATGGCAGTCAAAATGTCCAAAATCCGATCCCACGTGCCCAAGGGAGTCAATTGAGGTCATTCAATCAAAGTCAACAAAGGCCTTTTAACCAAGGTCCTCCAAGGATGCCCCCATTTATGCCTCCTCATCAAAGGAGTAACTTCAATCAACAAAGTAACAACTTCCATGTTCCTAACAATTACAACAATTACCAAAATCAACATGGTAATCATTTTAATCATGGATACAATCAAGGGTTCCAAGGTAATTTTCAAGGAAACCAAGGTTACAATCAACCACCATTTAATCAACCCTCTCAATCTTATGGCCAACCAAACAATTCTCAAATTGGTCAAGGAGGAGTCCCATGGGAAAATTATAATGAATTGCAAAGGACCGTTGGGCAACTATGGAATGAACATCAAGACACCAAGGCAAGGCTAAAGGTTTGGGAATCTCAAGAAGCAACACAAGCCTTAGCCGCCCCAATTCATCCACCCCATGGTTTGCCCGGACAACCCCAAAACCCAAGAGACCCTTCGCACCAAGCAAATGCCGTTATTTTGAGAGGTGGCAAAGAACTTGAGGACCCATATAAGAATTTGAACTTGAACACCAAAAGCACTCCATCCAAAGTCAATCAACCAAGTGCACCACAAGAATCATCTCCCACTTCCCCCAAACAAAACCGAGGAATATAAGCGGAGTTCGATATCCTTCAGAATGCGGAGAATGAACAAAGAGAACAAAGAAAGAAGAAAGAGCAAATGGAAGCGGAAGAAGCAAAAAGAAAAGAGGCGGAACGATTAGCCGAAGAAGAAGAAGAATCCAATGTTCCACCGCCTCCCACCTTTGTCCCTCCATTGCCTTTTCCCGAACGAGCTAAGCCACGCAAGGAGAGTGCTCAATTTAGCCGTTTCGTGGATATGTTGAAAAAGGTAGAGGTAACTTTACCCCTTGCCGAGGTAATTTCTCAAATGCCCCTCTATTCTAAATTTTTGAAAGATGTCATGACTAAAAAAAGAACAATAGAGGATAAAGAATGTATTTCTCTCACGGAACAATGTAGTGCCATTCTTATGAACCAAATACCAAAGAAACTAGAGGATCCCGGTAGTTTTTCTATCCCTTGTCGGGTTGGAATTGTTGTTGTTAATCAAGCTTTATGTGACTTAGGGGCTAGTGTTAGTTTGTTACCTTATTCTATTGCCAAGAGACTTAGTGTGGGGGAGATGAGACCCACTAGCATGTCAATTCAACTTGCGGATAGGTCCGTTAAGTACCCACTCGGGATACTTGAGGATGTACCCGTTCAAGTTGGTAGATTCTTCATCCCTTTCGACTTTGTTGTCATGGATATGCCCGAAGACACTATTACCCCCATTATTTTAGGTCGACCTTTTATGGCTACCGGAGTTTCTATAGTTGATGTTAAGAATGGAAAGCTATCTTTTAACATTGGGAACGAATCGGTAGAGTTTTCCCTTTCTCAAGCTCTTAAACAACCAATGATTGAACAAATGAATTCCATTGAAGTTATTGACAGTTTGGTTGAGTATAGCTTGATAGATGATGATAAGCAAGAAGATGAACAATTTGACTCTCCACCCCTTGAAGATGAATGTTTGCATGATGAAAAGGTAGAACCACTACCGATGGGTAAGAGTATGGTATCTTCTTCTCCTAATCTTGAACTTAAGCCACTCCCCTCTTCCCTCAAATATGCTTTTCTTGAAGGAACTAATTATCCCGTTATCGTCAATGCTACTCTTGATGGACATCAATTGGAAAATCTTTTGAGCGTTTTGAGAAAACACAAAAAGGCCATCGGGTATAGCATTGCCGACCTCCAAGGCATAAGTCCAAACATTTGTATGTATAGGATCAGCCTTGATGATGACCATCGTCCTTCGGTTGAGGGTCAACGTAGGTTGAACCCCACCATGAAAGAGGTTGTCATGAAGGAAGTCCTCAAGTTGTATGAGGCTAACATTATATACCCAATAACCAGAAGTAAATGGGTTAGCCCCGTACAAGTTGTGCCGAAAAAAGGAGGAATGACGGTAATTAAAGGAGAAAAGGGTGAGTCAATTTCTACTAGGACTATTACCGGTTGGCGCATGTGTATAGACTATCGAATATTGAACACGGCCACCATAAAAGACCATTTCCCTCTTCCCTTTATTGATAAATTCTTGAAAGATTGGCGCATCATTCTTATTTTTGTTTCCTTGATGGTCATTCCGGATTTCTTCAAATTCCCATTCTTCCCGATGACCAAGAGAAAACCACTTTTACATGTCCCTGTGGCACCTATGCTTATAGAAGGATGCCATTTGGACTATGCAATGCGCCGGGAACGTTTCAAAGATGTATGATGGCTATTTTCTCCGATTTTATTGAAAAATCTATGGAAGTTTTTATGGATGACTTTAGTGTCCATGATACATCTTTTGATTCTTGTCTTGAAAATCTTGATTAAGTGTTAGCTCGATGCGAAGAGTATAGACTTGTTTTAAATTGGGAAAAGTGTCATTTTCTGGTTGAACACGGTGTTGTCTTAGGTCATATTGTTTCTAATAGAGGATTCGAAGTCGATAAGGCGAAAGTCTCCGTGATTGAAAACTTGCCACGACCTACAAATGTTAAAGGGGTGAGGAGTTTTCTAGGTCACGCCGGTTTTTATAGACGATTTATTAAAGACTTTTCCAAAATTGCTAAGCCTTTGACTTCTTTGCTTATGAAAGATGCACCTTTTGTTTTCGATGACTCGTGTCTTGAGGCCTTTTGCAGGATAAAGACCGCTCTCACTACCACTCCGATTATCAAAGCTCCTGATTGGAATCTTCCATTTGAGATCATGTGCGATGCTTCCGATTTTGCCGTAGGTGCCGTTCTAGGTCAACAGATTGACAAGAAGCTACATGTGATATATTACGCAAGCAAAACATTAGATGAAGTCCAATCGAGGTATACAACAACCGAGAAAGAGATGCTTGCCGTTGTCTACACCATGGAGAAATTCCGAAATTATGTTACCGGTTCCAAATTCATTATTCACACCGATCATGCGGCGATTCGTTACATCATGTCCAAAAAGGAGACCAAGTCTCGACTCTTTCGATGGGTCCTTCTTTTACAAGAATTCGACATTGAGATTAAAGACAAAGCCGGATCGGAGAACTTGGTAGCGGATCATCTTAGTAGGCTAACGGTTGGTAAAGAGAGCAAAGTAGAGGATTGTATCCCCATCAATGAAGCTATGAGAGATGAGGCCTTGATGGCCATTGATACTATTACACCTTGGTATGCCAAAATCGTCAATTTCCTAGTATCTCATTTTATTCCGGACGATTATTCCAAGCAAGAGAGGAAGAAACTACGTTATGAAGCCCGACGCTATTATTGGGACGAGCCATATTTATTCCGCCGTTGTGTAGATGGAATTTACCGACGATGTGTCACGGCCGATGAAGGATATAATATTGTGAAGCACCTTCACTCGACATCTTACGGTGGGCACTTGGCCAACCAAAAGACAATTGCCAAGGTTCTCCAAAGCGGGTTTTGGTGACCTTCCATGTTTAAGGACATCCGAGATTTCATTCTCACGTGTGATGCTTGTCAAAAAAGTGGGAATATTACAAGAAGAAATGAGATGCCCCTTCAACCCATCTTAGAGATTGAATTGTTCGATGTTTGGGGCATTGATTTCATGGGTCCGTTCACATCCTCTTTTGGTAACAAGTATATCTTAGTAGCGGTTGATTATGTCTCAAAATGGATCGAGGCCGTAGCTTCCCCCACCAATGACTCCAAGGTTGCATTTAAGCTTTTCAAGAATGTAATTTTCCCGAGATTCGGTATGCCTAGAGCCATAATTAGCGATGGAGGCTCTCATTTTAGGAAGGATACCTTTGAACACCTACTTAGGAAATATGGTATCACTCACAAGATGTCCCTAGCTTACCACCCTCAATCAAATGGGCAAGCCGATATCTCCAACCGTCAAATCAAGGGAATTTTAGAGAATGTTGTAACTACACACCGAAAGGATTGGTCATTGAAGTTAAATGACGCCTTTTGGGCATTAAGGACGGCTTACAAAGCGTCGATTGGAACCACTCCTTATCGTCTTGTGTATGGCAAAGCTTGTCATTTACCGGTGGAACTAGAACACAAAGTCGAATGGGCAATCAAAGAGTTAAACTTCGATGAGAGTATTGTAGGAGATAACTGCCTTCTCCAACTACAAGAATTGGAAGAACTAAGACTTGAAGCCTACGAAAACTCGAAAATTTACAAGGAACAAACTCGCCAATGGCACAACTCTCGAATACTTCGTAAGGACTTATCCGTTTGTGATAAGGTATTACTCTTTAAATCTCGCTTTAAGCTTTTTCCCGGTAAGTTGAAATCAAAATGGTCGGGTCCATTCGAAGTGACCAAGGTGCAACCATATTGATCAATAGAGATATCTAGCCCGGAGACCGGGAAGTTTATGGTTAATGGACAACGTTTGAAGATTTATCACCCCGGTCCCGTTCGTGAGACCTTCGCTACCATGAAGTTTGGTGATCTCCCATTGGGGAGCGATGTTTAACCCCCTCTCGAAATTGAAGTAGGTTTGGTGGTATCCTCAACAACCACCTTGTACATATGTATTATATTTTCTTTGTGTTATTAGTTTGTTAGCTTGAGAAGAATGGTTGAACTTGGATTTCGCCATGGAGCACTTATTTTAGATGAAGACCACGCTTTTTGGAGAAATTATGGAGCTAAATTGAAGACCACAAGCATGTTTGTGGTAGATTTTGATTATGTAATGTGAGTCGAGTCAATATTTGAATCCTCGGTTGACTATTGGAAGAGCCATGAAATGGCAAGGCGGAAAAACGAAGAAATCAAGACCGCCGGGCGAAATTTTGCCCTACGGAAAGTTGCCAAAATTGCCGAAATCGAAGAAGATACCACCGGGCGAAATTTCGCCCGGTGAAATTTTGACCGGGTGAAATTTCGCCCGGTGAGATTTTGACCGGGTGAAATTTCACCCGGTGGGAAAAATGCCAGAAAACGATTTTCACGACGAAAAGTCCGGCGGGTGAAATTTCACCCGGTGGTGCTTGACCGGGTGAAATTTCACCCGGCGGCATGAGCTTGGCCAATTCACCTTCAACATACCTCCTCACTACAATTTCAATTCCCTCCTCCATATTTACCACATATAACTTTCCCTCCAAAAATTTTTACACCAAATTTTTACCACCAACTTTAAAACTTTTACTTTCCCTCCCAACCACCCTTATTTATATCACCCTTTTACCTCACAATTCACTCCCCATTTTCACCCATCATATTCATTAAACCACCTTCCATATCCAATCACATTCAAACCTCCATACCATTTCCACTTGGTGATTATATTCTTGGGTCTTTGAAGAGGGAAGAAGCTAAAGTTTCGAGATTTTTCTTGCAATTATTATTATTATGGAGACAAGAGCCCAACGAGCCGCGCGAAAACAAGGTATGGCTTCGACTTCTAAACCTCTTAAATGTTCATCTCCTAGTAAGTCTTCGAAGCCTAAACTATCACCTTGTCCTAATACACCTTTAGCTCAAACCTTTCCTGAAAAATCTTTTCAGAGTACAAGGTGGCCTTGTCCATTCACAACGAAAATTTTAGGAATTAAGAACGATATTAAAGAGTTATCGTCTAGGATTGGTACTAGTAAGCTACTTAATTTTGTGCCTTGAACAAATAAAGACTTTACTTGTGAATTTTTAGGTACCTTTACCATCGATAATCCGACCACACCAAGAGAGTTTAAATTTAGACTCTTCGGTAGAAATCACTGTTTAAATATTTTCGACTTTGGCTTAGCTCTTGGTTTACCCTCATCGGGTACCGGACTAAGTGAACCCCTAAGTGATTCGCAAAGTAGTGCGATTAGAAGAGACTTGTGGAGGCGCATAGCGCCGGGTCAACGTGATTTCGAACCAAATTCTAGCTTTACCGCCGAAATCCATAACCCTGACATCCGGCTGAAATTCTTTCCTACTGTCTTTTGCCATCTACTGACAATATTATCAACCTCAATGTGTGTGTCTTACAATTGATATGTGACTCTTTGATCGGTAACCCTTACCCTCTTGACCTACCTATTGTCGTGGCGTTACACTTTCATCAAATTATAATTGACCAACGCCCTTCTGTCGACTGTGGTGGTCTTGTAACTTTAATAGCAAGAAATTTGAGTTATGCGACCGACCATCTCAAACCACATGACCCCCGTGTCTGGCTTGACGAGGCCTACTTCCCTAATTGGATTTTTAAAGTACCTGAACACCGCCTCGTCTCCATTAGCCATGACCGTGCTTTAATTGTCCCCAATAAAAACCGAACCAATATTTATAACTGTCAAAATTGGGACCTACCTCCAGGTCCCTGTGAATTCCGACTGACCAAATTAGGGGAAATAGGAGTTTGGGAGTACGCCGGTGAGGGAACTCCTACGGCTTCTTTTGCGTCAAATGACCATTCAACCTAGACACCCCTACAAGAGTTGGTAGATAATATGGTTTGTGTTTGTTGTGGGTATTTGTGTGGTTTGTGTCGGTGAGTCTTCAATCTTTTACACTTGTATATCTTTAAAATGATATTGTTCCTTATTCCTTGTCCCATCATTATAATCGTTGTGATTGTTTTATCTCGAACAAAATTTGCAAGTTGTCCCATTGTCCCACTGTCCCATCAATATTTTTGCGGCCGTCGCGGCCTTGGTTTTGCTCCCGGTCTTTAGGCGATGTGATTACGCCATTGACCCTTTTGAAAAATCCAAATTTTAATCATGTTTTCTCAATTTTCCTTAATCTGGACTAGGTGACGTGACTACACCTATGCCCAATTTTTCACCCCTTCGTTTTTATCTCTTTTCTTCTCTTTTAATTTCTTTTCCAACTTCTTAGCCACTTGGCTAGGGTCTAGGTGATGTGATTTCACCTAGGCCCGCCACTATTTTATCGTTTTCTTTATTTTCATTTTCTTTTCTTTTCTCAAAATTTTTGAAAAACTCAAAAACATTTGAAAAATCCTAAATATCCAAAAAGATTTTTCTTTTTCATCTTTTTCGTTCTTCCCCTACTTGTCCATTGAGGACAATGTATAGTTTTAGTGTGGGGGAGGAGTCTACTATCTTTTATTTTGCCAAAAATCTTTTCAAAATCCGTAAAAATTTGAAAATTCGAAAAATCAAAAACATTTTTTTCTCTTTTCTTTTCCTTTTCCCTTCTCGTTCTCGTTATGTTTCCGTGTCCCGTGTACGGTCTTGTTCTCCACTCTTACAGGTAACCACCACCTTGAAGCGCGAATTGAAGAGATTGAAAGCGTCCGCTTGGTAACTTCCTTTCTTCTTTCTTTAATTTTGTAGAGGAGTTAGGTTGTTGATATTGGAGGCTCTCGAAGTTGAGCATTTTGGGTGTTGTGGTTGATTGTGTGCTTGAATGTTGATGGAGTATGGAGTACATGACTTTACTTGTGTTTTCTTCTATTGCCTTTTCTTTTTCGTGTGTTCTTTTTGCTTTTGTATAGAGTGTCTAGGACTAAATGTTTTCGAAAACCCGATTACAAACTTATTACAAGAGTCAACATTCCATTGTAGATAACCCATTGTAGATTTTGGACCTTAATATAGTAGAATGACTCTTAATCAATGAATTTGTTGATCCTTTTGCTTGAGTCCACCTTTTCTACTAGAGGTTTACTTCGGGGTTTGCATTTGACCACCTGGACCACCCATGGAGGACTTAGGCCTTGGTTCCCGTATCCCGTTTTCTAGGTGACCTTGCTCAAACGACCATTGCACCTTTAGTCCAAATTCTTTCCGCTTTTTGTGGGTTATCAGGGAATAACGTGTGTTCTCGTTTACCTAATTTCCTCCACCTATACATCTCCACAATAAGTTTACACAAAAATAACCTCCAAGCTTGGTTATTAACCACATCAAAAACAAAAAGCAAAAAAGGGCAAACCAAAGCAAGAGAAAAGGGCACAAAAATATGAAAAACAAGGAGAGAAAAGGAGATTCAAATGAAATCATATCATCAAAAACGTCTCCTATTGAAAAAAAAAGAACCCCTTTGATCGATTCGTCGCAGTGAAGTGCCAACTAGAGGACCGAGTCCCGAGGTAGGAAGATAGCAGTGATTAGTCGATCCACCCCAATAATTGTAAACACTCCACCTTTTCTATTTGGGCTAATTTAGGAAATTCGAGTTTGGAACGACTCTCTTGGCTTAGCCAAAGAGAGCGGGACTCCACCTACCTACGGTGTCGAACGAATCCATGGTTCACTTTTTCCACTCCGTTATACGCTCTGTCGTACCCCTTTAGAAGACTAGGAGGACCTAGGCTAAGTTATCAACACATATATTGCTTAGTTGTCATAGTATTAGGCTTTGGTCCTAATTTACATGGGTCATTTATCTTGGAAGTTTATTGTTGTTCTAAGTAAGTAATCGGTGTCTTTCCCGCCGTCTCGATGAGGGATTCGGTGTTTTAATTTTGCTTTGGATGCGTCTATTCTTTCATGTTATGTGTTTTTGTGTGTTTAGTCGCATCCACCATTTTGAGCAAGCCCCAACTTGCCTTGCATGGAAGTATCTTACCTCATGGGTATCTCAATGTGAGTTGAAGGGACGGAGCGGGCCCGTTAATTGCCCCGTATCGGCTTAGCGTAGTCTAGCTAGTAGTAGTAGTATGTAATTTCTTTTTGGGTCTTTGCTCGAGGACGAGCAACGGTTTAGTGTGGGGGAATTATTGTGTGCTAAATTTAGACCGTTTTTCCCCTCATTTAGACCCGTTTTTCCCTCGTTTTGTGAGTTTAGAGTGCGATTATTGCCATATTTTGGGTACTTCTCGCATTAGCGTCCCTCTTGTGCATTTTACGTGTTTTTGGTAGTTTTCTATCGATTTTGATAAGATTTTGCACCGAAATCACGATCGAGCTTCCACGAGCACAAGAGGCAGTAAAATGACCGGGCGAAATACCGTCCTAAGAGTAAAGCACACAACTTAAAGTTTAAAGCCATCCAATCAATTAATGAAGAATCAAACGAGAAAAGAGGCCAGTAAAATGACCAGGCGAAATTTCGCCCGGTGAGACACCACCGGGCAAAATTTCACCCGACGGTAAAAACGCCTCCCCAAAGATTTTCCGAGACTCTCCACCAGGCGAAATTTCGCCCGATGGGAAGAAGTGCCAAAAACGCAAAAAAAGGAAGAAAATCTGACCGGGTGAAATTTCACCCGGTGGGAATTACTGTCAAGACCGTAGGGCAAAGTTTCATCCTATGAAGATGTTGAGGAAGATTGTCTCACTAATGAAGCAAGAGTTGGATTTGGGCTTTAGGTTAAATACCCATTAAGAGGATTACTATATATATGTAACCCTAGATTGTTGCCCAAGGCATCACCCATTAGTGTAGGCATCTACCATTAGCATTCATTAGTATCCTCCATTAGTGTAGTGTAGTATCACCATCATTACTAGTAATCTAGTAGTAATTCTCTAGAAATCTAGTAGTTTACATAGTAATTAGTAGTAGATCTACTTAATTTCCATCATCAATTCTCTAGATTACAAGTTTGTAAGGAGATTATTCAAGTTTTATTGAAGATTTGTGGGTTTATTGAAGGATTAGTGAGAAGTTCTTCATTCTATCCATCAAAGCTTCAACCTTTATCCATGCAAACTTCTTATTTCTTGTAGATCTTCACAATTGGTACATTTCTTTCCACTCTCTTATCTCTAGTTTAGATTTAATTTAGTTTTCTCATCATTATCTATCTTAGATTATCTTAGTGTAGTTAGTTTCTTTAGATCTTGTTCATGTTGTTCTAGATTATTCCCTAGATTAATTTGGTAGTCTCATAGTTTAGTGGGTAATTATTAGATTGTAGTTTTCTCATCATATTGTTTTTAGTTTCCTTAGATCTAGTTAATATGCATGCTTTAGATAGTTTTTCCATAGTTAATGTTTTGTTGTCTTTCATCATGATTAGTGAGTAGATTTCTTGTTGGGGGGTTTAGGGATGAAGACTTGGATTATTTGATTTTAGGGGTTATGGTGGGTTGCTTGCATGTTGGTTTACCTTGTTTGTGGTTGTTGTGTCATTGTTGTTTTAGTCCAGCCAACTAGACCGACCTTGACTCATTTCTATCAATATGGGGAAACTCGGGGTAGAAATTACCATAACAAGAGACTTACCCTTCTTCGCCGCGAAAGCGGGTTTTTAGGTGGGTTGGGTGAAGAAACCGAAAGGTGGCATTCTCCCTTTATCAACTTTGCAACAAAAACTCGATCCCGACCTTCTTACATTCCATGTTCCGAATCCCGACTTCTTCCCAACGCCTTTCCCTAGATTAATTGCCCTTAGCCATTCTCGTAGTGATTCCTCTAGCATAGACCTGACCATAGACTCGACCCTTAGAAACCCCCCTCTAGATGATAAGTGTAGTTCGTAGTGCCTATTTCGTAGTGTTTTGGTCCCATTTTCCTTGTGAAATCGCTCCTTGGGAGCGATTTATGGGCTACTTATGCTTCCTCTAGTTCGTTTCAGGTTCCGAGACCATTCGTGAAGAGTTGGAGCGATTCCGACTCAATACATACACTTTTCGGAGCCAACGAAGTGAAGGAACGATCACTCGATGCCTTGGATTCGACCCCGAGACCTTGGGACCCAATCCCGAGCCTCCGAGACCCGATTCCGAGTCCCGAGAATCGATGAGAAGTCCATGTGAAGCAAGGAGGGACCAAAAGGATCATATTGGAGGCCTACAAGACTCATCCCCGACGGGTATGACCTCAACCCGTCCGGGATGAAGTGCACAAAAGAGGAGCTTCTGTTTTGAGGCCTTCCCGACCGGGACGGGGTCCATCCCGACCGGGACCAACTCATCCCGGACGGGATGGCCCAGTTACAGCCCGTGATTGCTTGTTTCATCTCCCTTTGCATTGTAACCCTATAAATACCCCTCCTCTTGTATTCCTAGCTTAGGTTCTTGACTTCCCACTAAACCCTAGACTATTTTTGGTTAGAGTAGCTTAGATTAGAGTAGATTAGTCGGTAATTAGTAGTTAATCCTAGTTTTACTCTTGTATTATTGGATCTCTTGAAGAATCTATCAAGCTTGACAACCTTGGTGGAATTGTTTGGGTTTTCTTCTATGCAAGTGTTCTTCTTTTCATCCTTAGTAGTTGGTATAATCTTTCTCATCCTTGTTTACTCTTAATCTTGTTTGTTCATCCAAGTTTTAATCTTTGTTCATTCTATTGTTCATAGTTAATTGTTTTCACTAGTTTCACTATGCATGTTTGGATTCTTATGTTGATTCCTCTTGTTCTTGTTAGTTGTAGTTTGATTATGTTTGAGTAGATTCTTGCTAGGGTTAGTAGGGTGATTAGGCTGTTAATTGGATGATTAAGGGTTTGTTGGAGATGTTGGTGGAAGATTTGGGTTTCCTCTTGGTTTGATGCATATTACATGTTTGTTGAAATGCTTGAGTGACTAGTAATTGCAATTACTTGTTTTTCTTGCTTTTCTCTTGTGGGTGATAGTTTGCTTGTGGGTTTGGTTCCCTCACTAAGTAGCGAGAGCCCGGTGAGGACGACCCCTAGGTCGGTCTAAGTTGCGAGAGCCCGGATGCGATCTAGGCCACGCTAACACGCTAGTAGCCCCGTTTGTCATGTGAGTCGACAAGATGGGTTTTAGGTGGAACCTCTAGGTTGGTCTAAGTAGCGAGAGCCCGGACCACATCTAGATTACCCGACTACCCCCTTCACCTTTACTCTTCCTTGACCATTCCATTGCCCCTTTGAACCCGACCTAATCCTAGCCCGTTTTCCTTAGTTGTTCTCTCCGTTACCGTAGTCATAGCTTTAGCCTTCTCTCACTTCCTATTACTCTAGCTTAGTTTAGCTCGTTGACTTAGTCTCGTTTTTGGGCGACCTTAGTCTAAACGCCTCTTACCTTCCCCGTGGATTCGACCCGACTTACCCTAGCTACCCACTAGGATCGGTTGGTTATTTATTTGATTGGCGGGATCTACAACAAATCCCACCATCAATTTGGCGCCGTTGCCGGGGACGGTGCTAGTTTAGACTTTGTTTTCCTAGTTACTTGACTTTGTCTTTGTGTTTTTTTTTTTTTTGCTTTTTCTTTTTGTTACCTTGATTCTTGTGTGTGTGAAGTTTATTTCTCTCTTATCTAGTGCCCAAAAAGCACTAGGCTTCTCACGTTTGCTCTTAGTCTACAGTTTCTGCTTAGAGGTGGTGACCATCTTCTTCTTGCAACTTAGAGCCGCTTTAACGGACGGTTGCTAGATTGAGAAGTCCTCAACCGGGTATGAGCTACGATTTTCGAGCGAGCATGGGGTTTGATCTAAACTCCCCACACATGGAAGCCGATATGAGCTACTCCTCTTCTTCTATGAACCAAAGCTATGACATGACGACTCCTAATTACTATCAAGCTCCTTGGGGGGATCAAGACTCTAGTGGGTATGAACTTCAAGGTTATGAAAACGGCTACCAACAAGTGAACGATTACCAATCCTACGATCATGGTGGCTATTACTCGAGTTATCAATGTGAACCCACCATGTTTAATCAAGATTCACCTTATGGAAGCCAATACCCCCAAAACCCACCATATTACCCTCCACCCCAACCACAATATGAACCCCATGACCCACAATACTACCAATCACCTCAACCTCACTACCAACAATATGATGCCCCACCCCTTGGGTATCATCAAGATTTTCAAGGAGCTCTACAAGACCCCAATGACCACCAATCGTCAAACTTGGAGTTGTATCATTCGATTCTTCAAGTGAAAAGGAGCAACCAACAAGAAATGGCCACCCAATCGCAAAAGACTTATGAACTCTTGGCCGAGCTCCAAAGGGAAAGAAAGGAACTTAAAGCTAGATTGAATGCTTTAACGGCTCAAACCCTAATGTTCTTAACTCGATCTTCACAACTTGATGAGGGATGTTCATTTGGGGAAGGGGAACAACCCAATGAAGAAGCCGTTAGTGAATTCCCTATGAGGAGCGAGACTTGCTTTGAAGAACCTCAATCGTCTACCCAAAAAGAGACGAATGAGGATACGGCTCTTGGTGAAGGCATCGTTGGTGAAGAATTGGAGGAGGATAGTGAGTTGGATGATTTGGTGGAGTTTGTGAAGTTGTTGGGTGAAATTGACAAGCCCAAGTTGCCCATGTCCGATAATGTGGATAAGCATCAAGAGCCCCTTGTATGTAAACCGAGCAATGGCTCGGAAGAGACTGAAACCACCGGTAGAAGTTTCAATTCTCCTCTCCAAGATGACGTGGGGACAAGCGATGAAGATAAGGAACCACAACTTGAGGAAAGTGTGGGGGTGTGCAACAAGGAAACGAGGCCAAAGCCATTTTTTGTGCCTCATGATGAAGACTTGAAGCTTGCTAGTGATTGAAGGCGATGCCTAGGGAGGAAGAGGTCGGTTAAGCTCGTGGGATGGATAGACCCCGGAGACAACACGAGTGATGATGTTAGGTCTTTTGAGGACTACTTGTTGCCTCCACCTTGGAGGCCGTGGAGGATTGCTAGGCTCGAGCACTCTTTGGGCCGTCTCTTTGATGTCGGTAGTGCATTCGACTTGCTCCTCCATGCCCTTGAGGGCTATGGTTGAAGAATGAGAGTCCACCATCCTCGGTTTGACGGAGTTCCTTAAGAACCGTCATGTTGTACATTCCCCTACCTCTCTTCTCTTTAGCTTTGTGTTTGTAATTAAGCTTATTGTGATTTTGTTCCTAGGACTCTTTGTTTTGTGATATTCTTGTTATTTGGATTGTTGATGAGCGTTGTGAGGGAGAGAATTTGATGTTGTGTTTGAGTTTATTGTGATAGGTGAAGTGAAGATGACTCCTCTAGAGGAACGGTTATCGATAGAGCATGGATTGTGAGCAAGGGAACGGGTTTTTCAAGCTTTGAATAGCTTTTGGGGTTTTGGAAGCCACGAAGAGAGCGTCCCGACCGGGAAGAAGTCATCCCGACCGGGAAGGGTGAAGCATCCCGACCGGGAAGGATCCATCCCGATCGGGATGAGGGTACCATATTTTGGGTTTACTGGAGTGCCATCCCGAACGGGACGGGAGCTTCCCGAACGGGACGGGAGCTTCCCGAACGGGACGGGAGCTTCCCGACCGGGACGGGTATGTCATCCCGACCGGGATGGCCCCCTACTCCCCCTTGTGCCTCTTCTTCGTCATTTGAGACCACCCAACCATTGTACACCCCCTCCCAACCTCCCTTCTTCTCCTTGTTCCTATCATACGACCCTTACACTTTATTTTACATGCCATCACTTCATTTCCTCTTCACTTTACACCGAGCCCCACATCAAATCTCCCCCCCTCACACCTTTACTACCTCAACCATGCGATATTTGCAAGTTGGAAGCGGGATGACAATGATGACGACAAGCAAAGTGCTTATATTGACCAATGAGACGATGGAGCGAGTGAGTTGCTAACCGCATGGTACGACAACTATCCTTTCTTTTCCGTCATTGATAGCTTGTCTTCTTTTGTTAGTTCCCCTTCCCTTATACACTTTTGTGTCATGGTGGCCTTCGAGGCCTTGGTAATGGTCGCTCCCAACTCTCGATGACGTGACTACATCGAGAGTCATTTCAAAATCCAAATTGTACAAGATTTTCACCCTTTTGTAGGAATTAGTCGGATTTGGGCGGAATCCGGGCTAGGTGACTTGATTACACCCAGTCCTCCCCTCCCATTTCTTTTTATTTCTTCCCCCATCCATATCTTTTCTCGTCTCGGCCCATGGTGACTTGACTACACCCCGGTCGGACACTTTCTACCCTTTTCTTCACCTTTATTTTTGATTTTTAGCTTTATTTTCGTAGTTTCTTTTATTTTCTTTTGTGCTCCCATGCACTACGGTCGAGCATGAGGACATTGTTCGGCTTAAGTGTGGGGGAGCGATATTCTACCGTAGTTAGATTTATTTTCGTAGTTTTTCGAAAAATCTTGGAAAAACCCTAAAATTTTTAAAAAATTTCACAAAAATCAAAAAGATTTTCTTTTTGTGTGTTTTTCTTTTGTGTCGTTATGTCGTATATTCGTTTCGTTGTGTGTGTTTTGCCTCCCCTGTCCTTATAGGTTGCTTGAATCACCGTTAGTTTTGGAAAGCTTTCAAGACATCCGATAACATCTTCTATCTCATTCCCTCTTTATTTCTTGTGAAGTTTGGAGAAGGTTTGTGATGTGGTGTGCTCGGGTGGAGCTTTGTAATGCTTGTGGTTGATTTGGTGGCTTGTTTGGAAGCTTGGGGTGGTGTTTGTGTTGTTTATGTGTTTGTTTTGTTTTTGTTTCGTGGCCTTTTGTCCCTTTTTCTTTCATTTTCGTCATGTCTTTGTGTTGTGTGTGTAGTTGTGTCTTGTGTGTAAAAAGGTTTTTGAAAACCCGGTTTAGAGGCTAGTGTCCAAGTGTTTACTTTCCCTTTCTAGTAGTATAGATCGAGTCTTGGACTTTAGTCTGGTAGAATGACCCTAAATCAATGATTTCGTTGGTTTCTTACCTTGAGTCCACCTAGCTTACTAGGGATTTACTACGGGATTTGCACCTTTGACCATTATGACTACCCACGGTGTGAAAAGGCCTTGGTTACCGAGTCCCGTCCCTTAGGTGACCGTGTCTAGAATCGTTTGATTAGTCCAAGTTCTCCACCTTTTTGTGGGTTTGAAAGGGGATGCGCAACCCCGACATACCCATTAACTTACCTCCTACACATATCCACACAATAATTTGCAACTTGTTGATTTCTCTCTTTCTAAATCACAAAGAGATGCCAAAAAGCCAAATCAAGCCAAAAGGGCAAAGAAAAGAAAAAGAAGGAAAAAGAAAGAAAGAAAAGAATGAAGAAAAATAAAAGGCTCAAAAGCCAAAAAGAAAATAGAAAAGAAGAAAAAGGAATGGCATGGCAACAAACAAAGCAAAAATGCAAAAGAAAAGAGAAAATGCCAAAAGAAAATCGTCTCACAAAAAGATTCTAACCCCACAAAAATAAGCCTTTTTCCGACTTTTGCCGTGAAGAGCCTACCAAAGGACCGAGTCCCTAGGAAGGAGGATAGCGGCAAGGGTCGGTCTTCCCTCATTTTGCAATCATTTCCACTTTTTACTTGGACTAGTTAGGCGGTTTCGGACACGAGACGACCCTCTTGGCTCATTGCTAAAGGGGGCGGGGTCTCACTTACCTACAGTGTCGACTAACACCGTGATTCATCCTTTTTCCATCCCGCTGATCGTTCCGTAGTACGTTCTTAGAAGGTTAGGAGGAACCTAGGTAAGTTACCAACGTTTTTATTGCTTTGTCGTCATACTATTAGGGTTTGGTCCATTTTGGTTTGTATTGCTAGCTCGGGAGCGTTGTCACTTGCCTTGAGTCCTAAACCGGTGCTTCTTTCACAGCTTTATAGAGGGAAGCGGTATTTGTTTCTTTTTTGGGTGCAACCGTTTGTGTGTTTGTTTGTATGTTTGTTTGTTTATGTATTTTTGTGTCCGGTTGCATCCACGGTTTTGTCGCAAGACCTCACTTGCCTTGCGAAGAGCACTTATCCTCTAGGTGTTCTCGCGTGAGTTGAAAGGGCGTAGAGTGCGCTAATATCCGCTCGGCTAGTTTAGTAGTTAGTTTGTGCTTACTCGAGGGCGAGTAAGGGTTAAGTGTGGGGGAGTTGATAAGTGTAGTTTGTAGTGCCTATTTCGTAGTGTTTTGGTCCCATTTTCCTTGTGGAATCACTCCTTGGGAGCGATTTATGGGCTACTTATGCTTCCTCTAGTTCGTTTCAGGTTCCCGAGACCATTCGTGAAGAGTTGGAGCGATTCTGACTCAATACATACAGTTTTCGGAGCCAACGAAGTGAAGGAACGATCACTCGATGCCTTGGATTCGACCCCGAGACCTTGGGACCCAATCCCGAGCCTCCGAGACTCGATCCCGAGTCCCGAGAATTGATGAGAAGTCCATGTGAAGCAAGGAGGGACCAAAAGGATCATATTGAAGGCCTACAAGACTCATCCACGACGGGTATGACCTCAACCCGTCCGGGATGAAGTGCACAAAAGAAGAGCTTCTGTTTTGAGGCCTTCCCGACCGGGAAGGGGTCCATCCCGACCGGGACCACCTCATCCCGACCGGGACCAACTCATCCCGGACGGGATGGCCCAGTTACAGCCCGTGATTGCTTGTTTCATCTCCCTTTGCATTGTAACCCTATAAATACCCTTCCTCTTGTATTCCTAGCTTAGGTTCTTGACTTCCCACTAAACCCTAGACTATTTTAGGTTAGAGTAGCTTATATTATAGTAGATTAGTCGGTAATTAGTAGTTAATCCTAGTTTTACTCTTGTATTATTGGATCTCTTGAAGAATCTATCAAGCTTGACAACCTTGGTGGAATTGTTTGGGTTTTCTTCTATGCAAGTGTTCTTCTTTTCATCCTTAGTAGTTGGTATAATCTTTCTCATCCTTGTTTACTCTTAATCTTGTTTGTTCATCCAAGTTTTAATCTTTGTTCATTCTATTGTTCATAGTTCATTGTTTTCACTAGTTTCACTATGCATGTTTGGATTCTTATGTTGATTCCTCTTGTTCTTGTTAGTTGTAGTTTGATTATGTTTGAGTAGATTCTTGCTAGGGTTATTAGGGTGATTAGGGTGTTAATTGGATGATTAAGGGTTTGTTGGAGATGTTGGTGGAAGATTTGGGTTTCCTCTTGGTTTGATGCATATTACATGTTTGTTGAAATGCTTGAGTGACTAGTAATTGCAATTACTTGTTTTTCTTGCTTTTCTCTTGTGGGTGATAGTTTGCTTGTGGGTTTGGTTCCCTCACTAAGTAGCGAGAGTCCGGTGAGGACGACCCCTAGGTCGGTCTAAGTTGCAAGAGCCCGGATGCGATCTAGGCCACGATAACACGCTAGTAGCCCCGTTTGTCATGTGAGTCGACAAGATGGGTTTTAGGTGGAACCTCTAGGTTGGTCTAAGTAGCGAGAGCCCGGACCACACCTAGATTACCCGACTACCCCCTTCACCTTTACTCTTCCTTGACCATTCCATTGCCCCTTTGAACCCGACCTAATCCTAGCCCGTTTTCCTTAGTTGTTCTCTCAGTTACCGTAGTCATAGCTTTAGCCTTCTCTCACTTCCTATTACTCTAGCTTAGTTTAGCTCGTTGACTTAGTCTCGTTTTTGGGCGACCTTAGTCTAGACGCCTCATACCGTCCCCGTGGATTCGACCCGACTTACCCTAGCTACCCACTAGGATCGGTTGGTTATTTATTTGATCGGCGGGATCCACGACAAATCCCACCATCACTAGACATCAAACACATCGCTTTAAACTCGTCAATTCCTCCGTTCCCTGTGGACCGACCTCGACTTACCACGAATACTTGTTTGTTTTTGTGTGTCATCTCGAGTCTTATAAATATCGTTTGATCCCCTGTCCTTCGTTAACGACCGATCCGATTGGGAGGCGATCAAATAGCATCAGCCGCATCGGCCAGCTGAGAAAGCAACAAATCGGTCGGTCATGGGGCAAGAAAATACTAAAACCATGAAACAAACCATAGAACCAAAAATTAGAACCTTACAACAAGGCGGTCGCAAGCTAGCCGCTGGCTGACGTGAGATAGATAGGAGGACCAGGCACCAGGCACCAAGAGCGCATCGCCTCCTTCTCCATCCCTATCCTCGAGGACCTCTGCGGTGGTCGGTGGTCTAAACATGGTCCGGGGAGGATCAATCGGCACCCTGAAATCGTCATACAAACACTGACGCACCAACCGCTCGCCCAGATACCAAACCGGACGAAACAACGCAGGAAGGAGCATCCTCCTATAACTCCGAGGCCTCAGCTCCGCAGCCACGTATTCCGGCACGCCCTCATAATCGGCCCAAGGGCGGGCCACAAACTACACGAATAAAACCAACATCTCAATAAATCCTAAACCTTGGGAGCTACTTAACGAAATAGGACATAAAGAGAAAACTTACATTCTCGAGGCTCAGCTGGTTGACCAGCGCGTTCTCCGACGAATAGTGGTTGATTGTACTCTTAGGCTGAGCCAGCCTCCACTCGATCCCCGTCGGGAATCTCCTCGGATGAACCCGCACCATTTTCGGTGCCAAAGAGGGGAAGTAGGAGTAGATCCAGGCCTGCAAAATCCCCAAATACCATTAGCAAAACTAAGCCAAAACTAAGCAGAACCTAAAATACAAAAGTGGGAATAGCAACTAACCTCCAGTATAAGGCCGGGACCCACGATGGACAAAGTTGAGGCCGACTTTATCTCCAGCGGCCTCACCATGACTTGCAGGCAGTGAGTCATCGCCACGAAAGCCGCGGTTACCCAATCATAACGTCCTAGCTGAGCCAGGTCAGCTAGGAGAGGCAAAATCCTAGTACTAAACCTCTCGCCTTTATCCGAGAAGTTGGTCGACCATAGGAAGTACCACAACCACAACCGAGCATCCTGCTCCGGCGTGTTGGATTCTCGACCCTCTAACACCGCCACCCGCTTAAAGTGATCGGTGATGTACGAACTCACCAGAGCATGAGGCGCACTATATGCCTCATGCTCCAAACAATCACCGATAAGGCCCCGTACCTCATCACTATCTAGCCTAGGGCCCTCGGCGACCCACTTAATCCTATCCGGACCCCAAGGCAAACCGATAATCATCCCAATGTCCTCTAAGGTCATCCCGACCTCCCCAAATGCCATGTGGAAGGTCGAGGTAGTATCATGGAAGCGATCTACCATCGCTCCAATCACCATAAGGTTGCACTTAGTCTTGCAACCCACCAGCCGGACCCACTGCTGGACCACAAGACCTAGAGCAGTCCTCCCGATAATCCCCTTTACCGCAGTGGTCAACTTCTGAGAATAAATCTCGAGGCATGTAGTAAAATCCGAGAAAGTCCTCATCGGACCTGGGGACTGCAAACCAAAACAATACAAGCATGAACGAAACAAACCTAACCAAACGCGAGCCAAAATCCAAGACATAACTAACAAACACGAATAGGACACTCACCAGACCATGCACGATGCGGTGAGAATCATGTAGGTCGAGATGAAACAGCAACTGATGACCATCCCAGTCCCGAGCCCACTCAGGATCCTCGTAGCCAATCTCCTCATTCTCCGGTACGGGAACCGGAACATGGGCCCTCCTAGCAACTGTCTCGGTAAGCCTGCGCTTCCTCACCCTATCAAAATCGACCTCATTTATGGCCTCTGTATCAGGACGCTAAGATAAGATGCTCCGTCGTCTCCTGCGAATCCCACGCGGAGTCTGTGAGCTCGTCCTGGCGGCCTCGCCACTAGTACTCACCAAAGGAGCTCCCTCGGGACGCTCGGTGTTACCTTTAACTATAAAATCAAGCAAAACACGAAAAAACTATACCTCAGGTCAGGCTAAAGCAGCTTAAACAGGTCAAAATAGGTTCAAAATTCGGATAAGGGTATTAAAATTCCAAAAAGGCCGCTGGTAACCATTTTCAATCCCAGTCACGATGGAAGTAGTTTCGGGAAAATCTGGCATCGTTACGACACCTTTTGGTCCGTCATGAAACACACAAAACCTCACGGAGAGCCATAAAAGCCATACTAGCCCACAAAAATCGCCAAGGGGGCTACCCGTATCCTCACAAACACTAATTAAGCAGGATTATGCAAAAGAAATGCGAGAGTATTCGGGAAAATGGTCCCTAACCCTAGCATCTCGAACCTATCACTATAGGGAGCCATTATCATACCTCGAAATCCTCTATCAAGCTTATAACTACCCTAACAAGCTCTAATTGACCCAAATTTAACAATGGGATTAAACACAAGCATCAAAACTTAGTAAATCAAAAACACCCAAATCGGTTTTCTAGGGTTTCAACAAAACAAACTCACAATCAACCAAATCAAGCAAAACCGACAATAAACAAGTAAAGAACACTTACCCAGAGTCGACATTTTCACGTATGACAGAAATCGAGACGAAATTTGGCTAGAAAAATCGAAAAGGCGACTTTGGGGCGAAAGGGGGGATGCGTTCGAATTTTGGATCGAATGAACGATCGCCCCCAACTTTCGTTTACTTAAACAGACCCGGTCCACGAGAACCCGACCACCTCAAGTGACGCGCCCGGATTCTGAACCGTTGGGGGCTAGGCGCCTGAAGATTGGGGCGCAGATGGGCGCGTGTCTGAACAGCCCAGCACAGACTAAAATGAAAACAAACAAGGGTTAACATTTGATATACACGAAACACGCACCTTTTAAGACAAGCAAAATAAGAATAACGAAACAATTACTAATCGATATCGATAAAGCACGCCCGTTACAAAAAAGAATAATGAAACAAGCCTAAGAACCGCACTTAACATAAACGCTGCACCCGAACACGTAATAAGGCAACCCGAACAAAACTCTTTTAAGCAAACTCTGAACAAATCTCAAATGCATAACAAACCAAGACAAAGCAAAAGCAAACCCGAACAAAATAAGACAACCCCGCGAAACAAAAACACTTAACTAAAACAAATAAACAAACAACTTTTTGCCTAAACGGGTCTTAGTTATCCGAGAGGCATTGGAGTCTTAAACCTCCACAGCAATTTTTTTGCCTAAACGGATCTTAGTTATCCGGGAGGCATTGGAGTCTGATACCTCCACAGAAATTTGATTCGAGTGGATACCAATACCCTTGAAGGAGTCTGAAACCTCCACAGCAATTTTAATACGAGTGGATACCAACGCCCTCGAAGGAGTCTGAAACCTTCACAGCAATTTGATTCAGTGGATACCAACGCCCTCGAAGGAGTCTGAAACCTCCACAGAAATTTGATTCGAGTGGATACCAACGCCCTCGAAGGAGTCTGATACCTCCACAGCATTTTTCATTCGAGTAGAGACTGACGCCCTCGAATGGTTTATTTTGTCCTAGGGATCAGAGGGATCTCAAAGACAAGTGTTCGAGTGGAGACTGACGCCCTCGAGCTTTTCATATTGCTTTGTCCTAGGGGTCATAGGCATCCCAAAAGACAGCTATTCGAGTAGAGACTGACGCCCTCGAGTAGTTTTGTAACACCCGCTATTTTTCCTAAGCATTTTATTCTTTCTGTTAGGACTTCGTCTTAACTTTGTCACTTTTGGCCTCATATTTTATCATTTTACTAAGCTTTATTTTAATTTTTGAGTTTAATAATTTCTATTTTTAATTTTAAAGATTTAAAATTCTTTTAAATCCATTTATTTGGTTTCTTCGTAAACTAAGTAATTTTTACGCGAGGAATTCTATTTCTCTCCGAATTGACATTTTTAAGCTTGGATTTAAGTTATTCCTTTTCCTAAAAATGTTTGAATACGTTTCTATAATATTTTCAACTAGTAAATATTTTTATTTACAAAAAATTAGTTGTTAATGATTTTTATTACGAAGCTTCGCGAATAATTATTTTCTTACGCGAGGTTTACTCGAATTACTTCGAAATGCCTTTAACTATTTTACGATTATACTTTTTATCAACTTATAAATTATTTGAGACTGTTTCCTCACATTTTGGACCGACTAAGCTCTTGGTCACAAGTTTTATTACATTTTATTTAAACGTTTCATTTTATCACATTAAAACGTAATCATAAGATAAATCATTTTCATTCATTGTAGCATTTATGTCAAAACTTTTCTTACTCCCTCTCTTATCCTTTTGGCCGGCCAACTATAGGTCTAGGTACATTTTGGATTCCTCATTTTGAAGCCTTAATTCATGCTTACTCCTTTAAGTGTAGTAACCTCCATCTCCTCCTTCACTCCACATTCATTTTTGCATTAACAAAAATATTCATCACTTCTTTCTTCTCTCTATTTTGGCCGTGTACCTCATACCCTCCTTAGGCTGATTTTTGCTCCATTTCAAGTCCCAATCGCATCATTTTTATCGTCATAATAATCCTCTTTCCGATTCCTTCGTTAAGGTATTAATCGACATCATTTTCGATCAATTTTTACCTTGATTTTTATTAGTGTTCTCATGGTATTTTTATGCCATGATTTACGTGTTTGGTAGGATTTTTGGACGATCCCGAAGCCGACGAATATATCGTTGATTCAGACTTGGAGTAGAGGTAACGTCGATGTTACTCGGTATTACAAGATTTTAATTGAGTATTTGCATGTATATATTTTTATATTTATTTTGACAATATATGTATGTCACGAATTCTGGAAAAATTTTTAAAGTTGAAATTTTGCATGTTTCGATATTTTTATCGCTTTTACGAGATTAACGATTAAACTGTTATATTAATTTGTAAAATCGTAATAATCGGCCTAAACATGTAATATATGTTTATATTCTGGAAAAATGTTGTTTTTGATGATTTTTAGTAATTTAGTATTTTTCTGATATTTTTGATATCGATTATTGAATTATTATCGTTTTCGAACAAAAACGATTAAAAACCGATTTTTAGTTCTAGTACTTAAACATTTTATTTTAATCTGATTTTTGACGTGGTGAAACTTTCTGGTGAAATAGAATTTTCTGATTTTTTTCGTAATTTTTCGGAATTGTTAAGTGGATGAATTAATTAATCACTTTAAATCATCGTTTATCGTTAAAACCGTGTTTGTTGTTTAAATTCTCGATTTCTGGTCTTTGGTTTAAATCTGGAAAAATTTATGATTCTGATGATTTCATATTAAAATGTATTATTATGATTTTTAGTGCCTTAATAAAATGTTAGGAACGATAGGTTTATTAATAAAATCGTTAATTGCGAAAACGGGTTTAAATGACGGTTTTGTTGAAATTTGTTGAATCTGGATTTTGGAAAAATCTGGAAAAAAATTATATTCTGTAAAATCAGGATTTTAAAGTGTAATAATAACTTTTGGATATTAATACTTAAATCGTTTTGTAATTACTATTTTTATTAATCGTTATTGTCGAGATTGGACGATTAACGAGAAAACGCTTTAAAAACCGAGTTTTTAGAATTCTGGAAATTTTCTTTTCTGGACAGAATGTCCATAAATATAATTTAACTATTTTACGTAATTTTTGTACTATTTATTATAGTCTTTAATTAATAAATATTGATTTCGGACAAATTGTGATTTATCGCTAAATTGCTTCGTCTTACCTAAAAGAATTATTTTTCCAGCAATTTTGAAAGTATTTAAATCTGAAACTTTAGGAGTTAAATCATCCCTTAACATACTCTAAATATATTTGTTGGTTTAATTAAATAAAGACGTTCAAATATTTAATTTGATGTTTGCCGTAAAATCCTATTTATAATTTTATCGTCGAAACTAATAATGATTAGGGAATTTTAGCTTTATAACTTTTGAAAACACCCTAATTAGTAATATTAAAATATTTAAGATGTTTCTAATCATTTTATAACACTTGTACGATATTTTAATAGTTTCATAAAATCAAATGTTCTTACTTTAATAATTAATATCGTTAAGGCCGAAAGTATTAGTTTTAAAAATCTATATCGTTTACTAAAATGTGGTATTAGTATGAACTAATATTTTCACTACTTTGATATGATGCTATTTTAGTAAAGTTTCTAAAAATAGAAGTTTCCTTAAAATAGAAGTTTCCTAAAATAGAAGTTTCCTAAAATAGAAAGTTTCCTCTTTTAGAATATAAATGTTTACTTCTTTTATCCTCATATTGTTTATGATGAATACATCTTTTAAATATCGATAATGGTTTGTTTTGGAGTTATGGAATAAGGACAAGTGTGGGTTTAGAGTAATATAGTCTGGGATGTACGTTTTGCCATCAACTGTAAGGCTGGTGTGTCTTTATGGGGCGCATTGGTTGTTGAACTGAGCATGGTTTGTGTTCAGGAGAGTGTATATTTACCTTAAACTTAGATATCGCATCGTATAAGTCGCGTCGGGTTGAACTGGGTATGGTTTGTATCCAGGAGGGGTGTGCATTACTTAAGCCAGGACCTCGCTGCACGCAGTCCTGTTATAGTTGAGTTGCCTAGTTAGAGACTGGATTCTGTTATGAGTTAAGTCTACAGTTCTCGAAGCTAGTTTCCAGTATTATCCTAGTGAAAGTCTAGCCTTGTGCACACTGAACGAATTTCCATAATGCCATTTTTGAATATTATTATTATCGATTGATATTGACTTGCAGGTTTGCAAATGCTTTAAGTTTCGCTGAAAACTTATTTTTATTTTATCGTTTTAATGTTTTCTCATTTTAAGTATTTTGATATAATAATACTATTATTTTTCCATATGATATAATATGGCTGGGAGAACGTCCGAGTTACTCCCCACTGACGTGGCTGTTATGTTTATAACATGACAGGTATTTGCTGCTAGGTTTTGGGTGTGAGCTAGCGAGTAGCGTGGATCCTACTCTTTCTCTATTCATGTAATTTACGGATTTGTATAACCCATTTGGAGAATTTTCTATTTAGCCCTTTTGTAAAAAGTGGCCTTTGTATCGACTTACCATTTCTTTTAATAAGATATAGTTTGTCAGCGTGTTTTAATCCCAACTCTACAGTGTTTCCGCCACTGTATTGCGTTAGATTTTCTAGGGGATTACAGTTGGTATCAGAGCATCACTGTAGCGCGATACAGTGGCGGAAACACTGTAGAGTTGGGATTAAAACACACAGAACTATGTCTTAATAAATTAAATTGGTAAAGTCAAACATGCGCCATATATAAAAATGGCTAAAATTTAAAACAATCCATAAAGAGGGTAAACAATCCTTAAAACATGATTATTAAAAGATCAGCAGGATGCAAGACTGCTCGCTAGCCCACACCCACCGGAAAATAAACACGTATACCTGCCATGTTAAAACATAACAGCCACAATCAGTGGGGAGCAACGTCAACGTTCTCCCAGCCGTATAACAGGATTTTAAAACAGTAATTACTAATATAGGAAAATAATAAAAGTGGAAAACAGTAAAACATCATATTAAAATAAGGTTTAGCGTCAAACAAATTATTCAAAAGGGTTTCCGAAGAAACATAAAGATATTTGCCAACCTGCGCCAATTTATATCGATAATAAATAAAATAATCAAAATGGCGTTATGGATAGGATTAATGTAGAATCTAGACTTTCACTAGGATAATACTAAAAACTAGTTTCGAGAACTTAGTCAAAACAAATTAGACTTAGGTCTCTAACTAGGCAACTCAACCATAACAGGACTGCGTGCAGCGAGGTCCTGGCTTAAGTAATGCACACCCCTCCTGGATACAAACCATACCCAGTTCAACCCGACGCGACTTACCATTTCTTTTAATAAGATATAGTTTGTCAGCGTGTTTTAATCCCAACTCTACAGTGTTTCCGCCACTGTATTGCGTTAGATTTTCTAAGGGATTACAGTTGGTATCAGAGCATCACTGCTCCCAACGCTTACACCTGAAATTAGGGAAAATACCAGTAAATTATTTAAACAGTAAATAAAAATATTATTAGAGATGGGTAGAAACAAATAAGGACTTAACTGTTAAGATTGTCTGTTCCTGAACTCAATGATTAGCATTGAATAATTGTTTTATATGTCGAAGAAGATGAAAGAACAAGTTGCTGATATGCTGCTCCAGATCGGGACAAGACCTACTTAGCACTCTCAACACCTGCTGACTCGAGTGGACAACTAGGTGCTCCAAGAAAGATTTCGATAATGACTTTTAGCTTCGGTTTAGTTTACTTAAGCTACAGGCAAGATGATCAAGAGTAGATTCATGTTCCATGATGTCGCAGTAAATCCAGATGGAGCGACCCATGACTTGCGTGCTCGTTCCTCTACAAGAAGATGAAGTAATCCATTTTGGATTCCCTCGTGAACTCGGGAGGCCCGAAGATTCTCTTCTGGTTCAAGAACTTAGTTATATAGGATCATCGATTCTTTTCTTCCTTTCCCTATTTCTTCCAATTCTCCTCTTATATATTCTCATCTTCATTCTCTTGGTGAATCCTTGTTCTTTTCTTCTATTCTACCATCTTTCTCTTGAGATTCTTTTGTTAGACCGGTTTCTGTCTCAGTGAACCCCGTGAAAGGATATAGATGTTTGAGGTTTAGTAAACCCTTGTTACCTAGGGCTTGAGGGTTGTGAGTTATACCTTGTTATCTATCTTAGTAAGCTTTTGAGGATCGATTTGAATAATAAATTGTCAATTAATGGAATTAGGTTGGTACTTTAGACTCTGAACCTTGGGTTATAGGTTACTTGATTATTTGGAGGACTTAGAGTTGAATATATTTTGGGTAGTAAGAGTATATCGTATTTGATGGATACCTAGTACCTAATTTAACCTAGAACCGAACCAAGTGTAGCTAATAATAGAATTTTGAGATTCCTACCTAAATGTTATTTGATGGATGCATCGGGAATGTTTGGGATCATAGAGTACTGTTTAAATTGTTAACCTGAGTGTTGTGGTACCATAGAAGGTTTTCATTAATACCGTTAGAAATTTTGGTTAACATAGATTACCCGTGTTTCTTAAGGATTAGATCGTTAATCGTTGGTTAAAGTTGTAACCTAGGAACTTTGGAGTTGAGTGATCTAAATTGAATAAATTGTTGTTAACCTTGAAAAGGAGAAACATATTGCCATTAGAGGTTGGATTTATAGCGTTGTTTTGAGGAACATTTTGATGTCAATCATCTTAATGGATTTATAGTTCAGAACCTCAGACCAACGAGATTGTGGCTTTGTTGAGTTATTAAATATTTTGTGGTTGCACCATTACGATTAGAAATTTGATGGACTTCTTGGAAACATTAATCGAATGATGTGTTTGAAAATGTGAGTGTTTGCGCCATTACCTATAGGTTTGAGCGTGTTTGAGGATTTATTGTACTTCCCCAACTTCTGTACTTGTGGTATTATAAATATGTCGGTGATCATCTTTGAGGATTTCGTGTCCGAACTTTATTAATTGGTGGGTTTTAGTTAGTGTTCCTTACTCGAGAAATTTGAAGTATACCTCGAGTTCAGACCTTATGAACTTTGAATTACGAGCCTTAGTGATTACAAGTTTGGGTATGTTTTGATGACTGTTGGAATCTTAATTAATGGATTAGTCTAAATCGTTTGTGGATTCTTACCATACTAATTGAAAGATTATATAAGTATGTAAGGCTTAATTTTGGAGGCTATAGCAGTTGATGTTTTTGGAGGTTTTAGATTGAGTAGGACCACCCTGTACTGATTTTGGACTTAGCGTTATTTGATGGGAATTAGGAACCCGTGTTTGTGGAAGTCGTGCTAGGAATCTCGAGATAATTAATTTCTTCCATAATCCTTGAGAGCTCTTTTTTATTCTCAACTCCGTCTTTCTTTCTGCTCCTTTTGAATTCTGTTACGGTAACTCCTGCCAATCCCTTCAACCTTTGTCGATTTTGAAAGCTCTTATTTTTAATTTATTTATCCTTGTTCTATTTGTCCGTTAACTATTTTTCGAACTCCCTATTTTATAAAAAGTTTGACTACTTTAAACAAAATTGGACTATCGTAAAATTTTAACATTTTGAGTTATAATTTCTAATTGTGAATTTGCCCGTTTTGTAAAAAGCTGGACTAATTTAAAAATTTTGATTTTCATGAAATTTTAACATTTTGAAGCATGATTTCAAATTTTTAAACTCCCCATTTTGTAAAAACTTTGAGCAATTTAACATTTTGAGTTATCGTGAAATTTAACATTTTTATTTTATAATTTAAGAACTATATACTTCACTTTGTTTTATCTTTGATTGATATTTATATTTAGATCTATTTCAAAATGCCTTAATAATTTATTTAAACTATTTCGAAATCATTTTTAATTTTTGATTTTCAAGCGATTAAAATTTTATGAAGACTTTTATATTTCCAAGTACTTCAATTTGTATAGAATTGTTATGTAAAACGTTTTAACATTGTCGAAATTATTTTGTATGTTCAAGTTTGATAACATTTTTGAAAACTTTCATAATTACTTTGATAACATTTTCGAAATTTTAACGTTTTGAGAATTGATTTTCATTTTATTGTTGGTGGACTTTTGAATCTGTTATTGTAAATATTTGACGGCTGGTGCGATTTTTACTAACTACAAAATTTGATTTCTCCAAACTAAATTTTGTTTCATCAAAAAAAAAAAGAATAATATCGAATTTCTTAATCAAAATATTTTACTTTTGTTTTCAAAATATTTTGGTTATCCTATTTCCTTCGAGTTTGTTTACAAATGTTATTTAACGTTGTTATTTTATCAAATAACTTTACTTTACGATTTCATTAATCAAAAGATTCTAAACTTCGGGTTGGTTAGCCCAATTCTTCTTGGAATAGATATTTGTCTTCGATGCGAGCTAAGCATCCTCAACTCTTCGAGTAAGGTAAACCTCGATTTCCTATCTGCTTATTCTTAGTTTCGAGGATGAAACTTTCTTTTAGTGGGGAGGATTGTAACACCCGCTATTTTTCCTAAGCATTTTATTCTTTCTGTTAGGACTTCGTCTTAACTCTGTCACTTTTGGCCTCATATTTTATCATTTTACTAAGCTTTATTTTAATTTTTGAGTTTAATAATTTCTATTTTTAATTTTAAAGATTTAAAATTCTTTTAAATCCATTTATTTGGTTTCTTCGTAAACGAAGTAATTTTTACGCGAGGAATTTTATTTCTCTCCGAATTGACATTTTTAAGCTTGGATTTAAGTTATTCCTTTTCCTAAAAATGTTTGAATACGTTTCTATAATATTTTCAACTAGTAAATATTTTTATTTACAAAAAATTAGTTGTTAATGATTTTTATTACGAAGCTTCGCGAATAATTATTTTCTTACGCGAGGTTTACTCGAATTACTTCGAAATGCCTTTAACTATTTTACGATTATACTTTTTATCAACTTATAAATTATTTGAGACTGTTTCCTCACATTTTGGACCGACTAAGCTCTTGGTCACAAGTTTTATTACATTTTATTTAAACGTTTCATTTTATCACATTAAAACGTAATCATAAGATAAATCATTTTCATTCATTGTAGCATTTATGTCAAAACTTTTCTTACTCCCTCTCTTATCCTTTTGGCCGGCCAACTATAGGTCTAGGTACATTTTGGATTCCTCATTTTGAAGCCTTAATTCATGCTTACTCCTTTAAGTGTAGTAACCTCCATCTCCTCCTTCACTCCACATTCATTTTTGCATTAACAAAAATATTCATCACTTCTTTCTTCTCTCTATTTTGGCCGTGTACCTCATACCCTCCTTAGGCTGATTTTTGCTCCATTTCAAGTCCCAATCGCATCATTTTTATCGTCATAATAATCCTCTTTCCGATTCCTTCGTTAAGGTATTAATCGACATCATTTTCGATCAATTTTTACCTTGATTTTTATTAGTTTTCTCATGGTATTTTTCTGCCATGATTTACGTGTTTGGTAGGATTTTTGGACGATCCCGAAGCCGACGAATATATCGTTGATTCAGACTTGGAGTAGAGGTAACGTCGATGTTACTCGGTATTACAAGATTTTAATTGAGTATTTGCATGTATATATTTTTATATTTTATTTTGACAATATATGTATGTCACGAATTCTGGAAAAATTTTTAAAGTTGAAATTTTGCATGTTTCGATATTTTTATCGCTTTTACGAGATTAACGATTAAACTGTTATATTAATTTGTAAAATCGTAATAATCGGCCTAAACATGTAATATATGTTTATATTCTGGAAAAATGTTGTTTTTGATGATTTTTAGTAATTTAGTATTTTTCTGATATTTTTGATATCGATTATTGAATTATTATCGTTTTCGAACAAAAACGATTAAAAACCGATTTTTAGTTCTAGTACTTAAACATTTTATTTTAATCTGATTTTTGACGTGGTGAAACTTTCTGGTGAAATAGAATTTTCTGATTTTTTTCGTAAATTTTCGGAATTGTTAAGTGGATGAATTAATTAATCACTTTAAATCATCGTTTATCGTTAAAACCGTGTTTGTTGTTTAAATTCTCGATTTCTGGTCTTTGGTTTAAATCTGGAAAAATTTATGATTCTGATGATTTCATATTAAAATGTATTATTATGATTTTTAGTGCCTTAATAAAATGTTAGGAACGATAGGTTTATTAATAAAATCGTTAATTGCGAAAACGGGTTTAAATGACGGTTTTGTTGAAATTTGTTGAATCTGGATTTTGGAAAAATCTGGAAAAAAATTATATTCTGTAAAATCAGGATTTTAAAGTGTAATAATAACTTTTGGATATTAATACTTAAATCGTTTTGTAATTACTATTTTTATTAATCGTTATTGTCGAGATTGGACGATTAACGAGAAAACGCTTTAAAAACCGAGTTTTTAGAATTCTGGAAATTTTCTTTTCTGGACAGAATGTCCATAAATATAATTTAACTATTTTACGTAATTTTTGTACTATTTATTATAGTCTTTAATTAATAAATATTGATTTCGGACAAATTGTGATTTATCGCTAAATTGCTTCGTCTTACCTAAAAGAATTATTTTTCCAGCAATTTTGAAAGTATTTAAATCTGAAACTTTAGGAGTTAAATCATCCCTTAACATACTCTAAATATATTTGTTGGTTTAATTAAATAAAGACGTTCAAATATTTAATTTGATGTTTGCCGTAAAATCCTATTTATAATTTTATCGTCGAAACTAATAATGATTAGGGAATTTTAGCTTTATAACTTTTGAAAACACCCTAATTAGTAATATTAAAATATTTAAGATGTTTCTAATCATTTTATAACACTTGTACGATATTTTAATAGTTTCATAAAATCAAATGTTCTTACTTTAATAATTAATATCGTTAAGGCCGAAAGTATTAGTTTTAAAAATCTATATCGTTTACTAAAATGTGGTATTAGTATGAACTAATATTTTCACTACTTTGATATGATGCTATTTTAGTAAAGTTTCTAAAAATAGAAGTTTCCTAAAAATAGAAGTTTCCTAAAATAGAAGTTTCCTAAAATAGAAAGTTTCCTCTTTTAGAATATAAATGTTTACTTCTTTTATCCTCATATTGTTTATGATGAATACATCTTTTAAATATCGATAATGGTTTGTTTTGGAGTTATGGAATAAGGACAAGTGTGGGTTTAGAGTAATATAGTCTGGGATGTACGTTTTGCCATCAACTGTAAGGCTGGTGTGTCTTTATGGGGCGCATTGGTTGTTGAACTGAGCATGGTTTGTGTTCAGGAGAGTGTATATTTACCTTAAACTTAGATATCGCATCGTATAAGTCGCGTCGGGTTGAACTGGGTATGGTTTGTATCCAGGAGGGGTGTGCATTACTTAAGCCAGGACCTCGCTGCACGCAGTCCTGTTATAGTTGAGTTGCCTAGTTAGAGACTGGATTCTGTTATGAGTTAAGTCTACAGTTCTCGAAGCTAGTTTCCAGTATTATCCTAGTGAAAGTCTAGCCTTGTGCACACTGAACGAATTTCCATAATGCCATTTTTGAATATTATTATTATCGATTGATATTGACTTGCAGGTTTGCAAATGCTTTAAGTTTCGCTGAAAACTTATTTTTATTTTATCGTTTTAATGTTTTCTCATTTTAAGTATTTTGATATAATAATACTATTATTTTTCCATATGATATAATATGGCTGGGAGAACGTCCGAGTTACTCCCCACTGACATGGCTGTTATGTTTATAACATGACAGGTATTTGCTGCTAGGTTTTGGGTGTGAGCTAGCGAGTAGCGTGGATCCTACTCTTTCTCTATTCATGTAATTTACGGATTTGTATAACCCATTTGGAGAATTTTCTATTTAGCCCTTTTGTAAAAAGTGGCCTTTGTATCGACTTACCATTTCTTTTAATAAGATATAGTTTGTCAGCGTGTTTTAATCCCAACTCTACAGTGTTTCCGCCACTGTATTGCGTTAGATTTTCTAGGGGATTACAAGTTTATCTCATTTTACTCTGTCCCAGGGGTCATAAGCATCCCGAAAGATAGTTGTTCGAGTGGAGACTGACGCCCTTCAGTAGTTTATCTTCTTTCATTTTATCCTAGGGGTCAGAGGCATCTCTATGACAAGTGTTTGAGTGCAGACTGACGCCCACGAGCATTTTATATTGCTTTGTTTTGTCCTAGGGGTCATAAGCATCCCGAAAGACAACTATTCAAGTGGAGACTGACGCCCTCGAGTAGTTTATTTCGTTTTATTTTGTCCTGAAGTTGCAAGGTTTAAAGAGTCAGGACTGTCACATTTTCATGGAACGGTTAATAGCTGTGTCGCTGAAGCAACTCCTACCACAAGGGGTTTGGAATCCTATTACAGAGATATCTCAGTTTTTTCGAGATTTGTGTTCGTCGACAGTTACAATTGACAACATGAATAGTTTGGAGGATCAAATTCCTCAGATACTGTGAAAATTTGAGTTGATCTTCCCACCCTCCTTCTTTAACTTATTGGAGCATCTAGCGGTCCACTTGCCCTACGAAGCTAAAGTGGAAGGACCGGTCCCACTTGCCCTACGAAGCTAAAGTGGAAGGACCGGTCCAATATAGATGGATGTACCCGTTTGAGAGGTGAGTACTTTAAAATACTTAATGAAACACTAACGTTAATTATATTAATGGGTTATTAATATAATTGCTTGATTGTTATAGATTTCTCAACCATTTGAAGAAAAAATCTGGTAAGAAGGCCAGGGTCGAGGGCTCCATATGTAATGCTTATCTAACAGAGGAGATAGCAAACTTCTGTTCTTTGTATTTTGAGAAAGAAGTCAACACCAAAGCCAAGAATCTTAACCTAGAAACACCTGAGATGATTGACCCCAACATACCAGATTTTTTTCAAAGTAAGGTAGGTGAAGGATCTTCATCAGTTGGGGGATGGAGGATGTTAGATGAAAAGGAATACAATCATGCTCACCTTTACTTGTTATCAAATTGCAAAGTTTTGGAGCCTTATGAGAAGCAATTTGTAACCAAATTTATCGTTGCTAATCCAAATTTAAATGCTGATGATGTTTGGAATAAGTATGAGGAACAATTTCCTAGTTGGCTTAAGAATCACGATTGTTTCGAATATCCAGGATGATTTGGTTAGGAGCCTAACATTAAGTCCTTTGCAGAAGGTTAGAACTTGGAACTGGTATTCGGTTAATGGTTACAATTTCCATACATTTTATACTTGCACATCAAGCACATCTTTGAGTTGACTAGATGTAAGGCTAGATGTAATTTCGGTGTGAATGTTTCATCACTTGATGGCAACGACTACTACGGTCTAATGGAGAACATCTTTGAGTTGTGCTATGCTGGAAGTGATCGTGGGTATAGAGCTGGGATATTCAAATGTGAATGGAACGACAACTTAGTGCATGGTACGAGAGTACATGAACGTTACAAACTAGTTGAAGTTAATCATACCAAAAAATACCCTAAGTACAATCCATTTATACTTGCACATCAAGCACACCAAGTGAATTTTGATCCTTATCCAACAACAAAGAACAATAGAAATCAAAATCAGTGGTGGACGGTGTTTAAACCTAAGCCACGGGGGCATATTGACACTGACCTCTTCCAAGAGGATGTCATTTCTAGTGGTACGAGATTGTTTTCAATTGATGAAACTCTTTTTGCAAGTGAGGATGATAATGAGGTGGCTGTGTGGGAGGATTCGGAAGACGATGAAGGTGGTGAGGACGATGAAGATGCTTTTGGGGATATGGCCGAGGAGGCGGAGGACAGGGAAGTGGAAGGCACCGATGATTTTGAGGTCGATGACGAGGAGGAGGAAGATGATTACGAGGAGGGTGTAGTTGGTTCGAGTAGGCAAGTGGGAGATGACAACGATAGTGTCGATGATTACTAGAAGGGTATAGTTTTAATTTATATTATTTCAATATTTAGGTCTCTGTTTGTTATTTTGATTAGTTGATTATGTTGTTAATTTTTTTTGATTAGTTGACTGTATTATTGTTTATTGTTTTGAATTCTAACTTTCTATCTTCGACAGCAGATATGACGTTGGGCCAACGACTTCGGCCTGGAAGCGGGAGCACGAGGAGGCAGCAGTGGGACCAGCAGCCGCAGCAGGAGGAGCACGAGGAGCAGCGGAACGGGGAGCAGTCGGACGAGAACAAAGAGGTAGAGGCAGAGCAACCACAACAACAAATTCCATCACCACCTCATGTGATCAGGTGTATGCCGGAGGACTGACGCATAATTCTTAGTCTCGATAACACATGGTGAGACATCATCTTAGCAAATTCATTATTAGTTTTAAAATGTTCAGATTTTCAAATATTTTTTTGGAATGTGATATACTTCATTCTTATTTCATTTTTTGGTGTAGGTTTCAGCATCGAGTGACTGTGAATGGTGTAAGCGATAGTTTTAGGAGTGACTTGACAAATTACTACACCAGTTGGACTAAGGTACCTGCATGGCAGCAAGAAAAGTGGTTCAAAAACTTTATGGTGCGCCGTTTTTTGGGTTTACACTTCTTCTATTACTGTGTACGGATTAATAATCTACTAACAAAAAACAATCTTGCAGCTGAAATTCTGGTGGGACCCGAGCCTCGAGGCGGCTGCATGGGACCGGTACATGGAGGTCGCCAAACCACGGTTCAAGGACAACATGTTTAAGATGGCGAATGAGAACAAGGCGGAGAAAGTACTTAAAGGTTTGATTACTCAATTAGTGTCCGTACTTGAATTGAAAGTTATATCTTCGCTTATTGATCTCTTTATATGAATTGTAGGTGCCGCACTTGAGCAGTTCAACAAAGCCCGGTCTGACCCAAAGTTTTCTCAAGAGATCCGTCCAAGCAAAGAAAAACAAGAGGCTAGGAGACCTTAAGGCTGAAGTGGAGCCTACGCACTACGGTGGGTCGCAGTCCAACTACAAGCGGGCTATGGACGTAAGTATTTCGAACCTTTCATTTTTTGGATTCTTATTTCATGTTTTCATTAAAATTATTGACAAGAAATCTACACGTACTATTAACAGATGAAGAACAAAACAAGACAAGTCCCCGATGTTGCGGAGTTGTTTGTTCAGACGAAGAGCAAGGTGGACTGCAATAGTCGAAGGCATTTCATTTCGCTGAGGGATAGAGAAGTTTGGGTGAGTTTCTAACATAAGGCTTCTTTAATTTGTTCTTTAGATTGTGACTTTGTTGACGAAATCTCACCTAATCATCAAATCAATTTTTTCTAGGAAACATATCAGGAAGCCACATCCACCGACGAAGCTGAAGGTAGAGATCCGAACCAGATATGGTTCGAGGTTGTGGAAGGGTACCCTAAGGGAGGGGTGTACGGTACAGGCACTACAACAAATCCCTTGCTTTTATGACGATTTTTATGCGTATTTATGACACTAAAAAGTGACAAAAATTATATTATTGACGCTTATGAAAAGCGTCAAAATTTGAGGTGCCTTAATTTTTTTACGCCTTTTAGTGTCAATAATATTGACACATTTATCCATCTTAATTTAATGATGTTCATTAGCGTCAATGAATTTTAATGCAAAATTACATCATAAGAATAATTATTGACGCCTTTTAATGTCACAAGTAACGATGTGGCGCTATAGATATCACGGTATCAAAAACTAATGAAATCTTCATAAAGAAAAAAAATAAAAAACAACTATTCCCGAAAATCAATTTACACAATTACACATTTAAGGCGAAAAAAATTCTTCTTCATGGAAAAAATATCCATTACCCACTTAACTAATGCATGGTTGCTTACATTATTATTCCAAAAAATGAACCTTTACACACCAAAAACTACGAAAAAATGCTATAACAATTCTTGTTCCTGAAAAAGGTCTCATAAAATAAATAAGATGATGTTGATGTCGATATGAAAGCTAAGCACTCTTCATCTAGGCACATCTTCACCATGTGAAGACTTTGAAACCTACAAAGAAAAAAAGAAGAGATTTGAGTATACATTCGAAAGCATAGAATAGTCATTTATTTCATTAAGTTTGCAATGCCCTGTCGAATTGTTCCACTAAATTTTACTCTTCTTAAGTTCAACTCAAAGTTGTTATTCACATAATATGTCCTGCTCTGTACTACTCCTTTTATAAAGGCACTTCACCGTTTTAACAACTAATGACGATAGACTTAGTGCAATTAAGTAGAAAAAATAATAGCTAACCTCATCTTCACATCTTGGAGAACTAGGAAGCAGAATGCAGTGCGACTTAGGCTTTGGACATTGTATAATTCTGTGACCTTCTCATAGCTTTCGGTCCTCCATTTTTCTATCTTGCCATTGGTTGAACATATCTCAAATTCTCGGCTATTACCAAAACATCAAAATGCAATTAGAATCTTTATATTCGTGAATTTTACAATTACATTTTAGCTAAAGTTCAATGAAATCAATCACCATTGAACATCATCATCAAATGCATGCTTTTATTTTTATGTTTATGCTATAAAGTACGGTCTTTTCTGGTAGTTTGGTAAACAACAGAGTATCATAGAACATTATTCTTAAGTTAAACACATACCATTTCTTTTACGTAAAATCGGCATAATTTTTTTAGAAGAACGAATATCATTTACCAAGCCAATTTCATTAAGTACAACTTCCATATCATCACGGCCAACAAATGATCTTTCACTAGTGCTCCCTACTTCGGAGTTCAGACTCATGAAAATGACCAAGAACATCCTCTTTAGCTTAGCATGCCAAATCCAACATATTAACTAAAATAATGGAGGCAGCTAGTGGTGGGGGAAGACTTTTGGAGTGCAACAACAACTTATATGTATCATGCATGACAATTAAATGATTGTCAAGTTATATATTTTCCTATTCTAAAAGAAAGAACCACCAAACAATGTCATAAAAGCATTGGAAACAAAAACTCATTTTGCTGTTAGATAACTAAAAGGTGGAATATTTCTTAAGTTGGTTGAAAAAAGATACAGAAACCTACAGAAAAAATAATCAATTAGACATATACTCTCTTATTTTATATATATATATATATATATATATATATATATATATATATATATAACTCCTGAGCCTTTCTTCTCTTTTTTCTTCTGAATATGATTTAATTTTTCCTTATTATACTTCTCCTTCAACCTTTGCAACAAACTTCTCTCCTTACTTTTGGTCTTACTTGCAGAATTCCTTCCCATGGATACACTTTTAGAATAAGCGGTCAGGTTGTGCACCGAGTTGGGTCGCTTCTTTCTACGTCAGATAAGGCATGATCGTTTTTGCAGTTATATGTCTATGGCAGCTCCTCAGAGATAGATATGAGAGCGAAGACGGTTAGACAACAAGAGGGTAGCCCTGAACTAGACACCGAGATTCTTTCTGGGTTATGATAAATACTGGATGACGTGAACCCCTTAGCGCGTACGTTAAGAAAAAATTAAGCATGACCCGAACATCGAGTTGTCACTAAAGTTAATTGGAACAAGAGAGAATTAGCCCAAGGTGTATAATAAACCAACGTCGTCTAAGATAGCTGCCTTAATAATAGGTGTAACAACCCGGTTCTTCCAATGACATTAACTAACAAGGCGGAAAATAGTTAAGTCCTAAAAAGTGGCAAAAATTTAAAACCGTCGACTCAAGTGAGTCTTTTACCAAAAAAATGAACCGTTTGTGAAAATACAACAACTGAAAACCGAATTACAAATTTCTAAATACAATAGTCTGACAAAATTGGATTACAAGATTTATAGTTTGACACTCTCATCTGCTAAGCTGTATCTCTTGCACTCAAGCATGCCCCCATGTCCAGTCGCGAGGGTTCGTCAACCTGAATGCATATTTAAATATACATGTCCCACTTAGTGGGAGTAACCTAACCGTCCTTTTAACACGGCCCCGAATAATCAATGTAGTATAATGTTTAGGTTATCTAATTAACAGATAAGCAGGCATGTCACATTACAAATCGATATGTATACAATGTGAGATACACATGAAGTGATTTCAGTTAACATGCGAATCAACTTACATATATAAGACACGTAGGTTATATAGAATAACGTAACACATATATCATATGAGTATCATGTGAATAGAATACAGTAAAGCATGGATCACGGATTCGTAGAAGTGTCAGGTGAAAATAGAGTAAGACCTACATAATACAAATCATATGAAACATAATATCAATCATAATCAATGTTCAGGCAAGACATATAACAAAACATCACTTCCCATTATCAAGCATTTCAATCACATCATTAGTCATAAGAGTATAGAACAGTAATGAAGCATAATGTGATTTAGAAAACTGTAGTCATTTACTTTTAAAAACAATGGTTTCCTTTCACATAATGCACGGGACGTGACTACTAATGTCTCATGCACACTTAAGGCTTGCATCTCACCATAAGTGCGGATGGGAACATCAATCCCGCCAATCATATCGATACTAGGAGGTTTACATCTCACCCCTAGTGCTCAATAGGATCGAACACCTAAATTGACTCGGTTTAGTCGACTGACATACGGAGAAGAATGACTGCAAGTGCATGGACTCAGAGGCCCCGCTAAACCGAACATGTCCCATACACTGCTAAGGCAAAGGTCGGAAGGTATTCCGCCCCCAAAGATATCCAATATAGAGAGTGAGAGCTGATCAGTGCCCTTGTCTATGTATGCGCACACACCCAATCCATACTCTTGGTCTCGGGAAAGAGAACCTTTACACAACCGAGCACCTCAATGGCAACTGGACGACTACTACTCTACCGACAAACTCAAAAAGAGTTGGCTGCCCATTTACTTCTTAGCATTTTCTCGCACCGGCAGGATGCATCATGGCCTCCCATGAGCAGTGACTCCGAGTGTCGTAGTCTACTTTCGAAGCTGTCTTCTATCGCATCGTCTTCTAAACTTTACCAAGATAGCGCCCAACACGAAACGTAGGCTGAATTTGGGTGTCTTATAAAGACAGAGTCTCTGGAATATCGAGCTCAGCGGTCATCGTGGGGCACATGTCTGATAACCAGAGGGATGAAACAATACCGGGTTCCATAAGGATGACCGGTCTGTGGCCTGTGTATTGACTTGGAACAAGTTGTTACAACATGGAATGGTGAAGACGACTCAGAGGGTACTGCCAGGGCACATGTTCATTTTCACCATGATTGGTGTTGATAACAACGTTCGTGAAAACGTGTCTGATCACCGGCTTAGGTAACACACCGACTAGAAGTACGGTTGTTCCTATGGAATTTAAGTATGTCGATTTTAAGATTAACAAACATTATCAATCGTCGTAAAATTTATCTTAACTGATAGTTTTAGTATACTGATGTAAGAGATTTGGAACATTTTATTTGAGATATATTATTTGAAGTGTTCATTAGTTGAGATTTGATTAAAGATTCACTTATTTCTAAGTACATTATTTAAGATGGGTTCCTTTATCTTGACTTGGTCTATGTTGACTTAAAAAGCTAAAGTTTGACCAAAATGGACTAGTCAACCCTTAGTTTTGACTTAATCACTAATTAGTCCTTAAGTGCTCATTATAAAGTTTAAGTGTTGTTTTGCATATTTAAGCATTGTTTAACTTAGTATTTTTGGGTTATTCGTCTTTTAGTACTCTATACTTTTTGGGCACAAGTATTTAGTACATTTATTGTTCAAGTGTACGTATTTAGTATTTTTATACGGTTTCGTATTTGTACAAGTATACTTATCTCTTAAAGCCTATTTATACTTATTAAAATATTTCAAACACCAAATAAATCAATAATAATTATAAAAAAAAATCATTTTAAACCTTATTAGGTATCATATTTCTCAAAACATTGAGTTTTACAAAAATAAATTTAAGTAATAACGAAATCGATAATATTATTAAGGATACTAAATGAGTCATTTTTCAAATGTTATTTTAAGTTTCGATTTTCATACTCAACAGACTTTTATAAGTTAGGTTTCCAGATATAAAGTCATTTTTCAAAAATAATAAGGTTTATTATTTTTAACAATTTAAAATAGAAAACAGTACGGTTTTCAATACTTTCTTTTAAATCGTTTAAAATACTTAAACATCATTAAAGTGAACCAAAATTTTATTTTGGATACATATACTTGTACATAACTTATACCCAGAAATTTAGATTAAAATACTTTATAAAAGTTCTTAAATAAAATATTCTTTCCAGATCTGACCCATTTTAGTACAAATTTTATAAATGAAAATATATATGATGGATTTATATAAAATTTTACATACACATTTTAGGCATCATCAGGAACATAACATAATATTTTCAAGTCCAAAAGAAACGATTAACATCACGAAACACACTATTTTCTCAGACAGTACATAAAAACATACAGTACCAGTTTACGAAATAAATCATTACTAAATATATATTTTCATAAAAACTTACTTTTCTTATTTTTAACATGTTCTAGACATTTATATCTACAACTTTCATGAAGGAATCTAAGGCTAAATCGAAACATATTTTACACATAAAAATCGTGAACATACATCATACATCACAGAATCCATTTTACAGCGTGTATTGTTGAGTGATAAATCAACAAATAGTTAGCTTTAAACTTGGTGATCTAATGATTTAGTCCTAAACATGATGTTACATGTTAGTTAGAGTCTAAACACTATACTACGAGATTTGAGGGCGAAGAAAAGTTAGGTTACCTATTAGCAATTCTCCGAATCAACTATGAAATCAAATATACTAAGATCGAAGCCCCCTTCCTCTTGCTCCTCTTCATGAATAAGTTAGAAGGACACACAAACAAAGTAAGTTAGTAAATATAATAGGAATAAGGCTTAAAAATAAAGAGTATAAGGTAAGGAAAAGAAAGAGTATGTGCTCTTGAGATATGGTGGTGTAAACACCTTAGAACTTAAAAGAACTTGTATGATTTTCTTTGGTTTTTAGATGAATCTTTGAAGGAGTGTTTAAGTGAGTGAATGAATGAGTAAATGAAGAGAAAATGGCTGATTATAAGCACACAAGTCGTGCATTAGATGGGGGAGCAAAGGGTGGACAAGAACTTGACAATTACCAAAAGTAGCTAAGCATACTTTAAGAGGTACATACCCTATTTGGTGTTTTTGATTAGAAAAGCATATTTTGAGGCTTGGAATTTAAAGTGACGGTATGGCATCCCTTAGGGTGATGTTTTTGAGTTTATTTGATCACACCATGGTTAGGAAAGAAGTACGGAAATCGAATGTCGAGAAACGATTCGTCGGGTGACGATTTTCGTAGTAAAGGAGCTGTCCAGTACAATATTTTTATGATGAACTTATAAATTGTAATTTTGAATATCACCTTTGTGTAGAACTTGGAAAATTAATAAAGTTAGGCTTTTGAAACGCCTCAATCGGAGTCCGTATGAGAAAATAGGAACCGTTTTACGAAATGGCGTAGAATTTCGATAACGATAGAAATTTCAATTTTGCAAACAATGAAGTGAAATAGAAAGGTTCCAAAGACACAAGAATGGAATATTACTATATAAAATATTTTGTCGAGAATCGATTTATTAATATTAATCGTTATTATAAATAACTAAAATGGTCAAAAACACGGGGTGTTACAAACTACCCCCCTTAAGAAAATTTCGTCCTCGAAATTCACAACTACTAGGTTTGTAACACCCCTGATTTTATAAATTAAAATTATATTCGTATTTTTATTTTGTTTACGAATTAACTCGTAATTCTTAAATTTATTATAAAATGGATTTATTGTTTAATCGTTTCAAACACCTAAAATTTTATTTGTCTCGAAAACTCTCCTTATATTTAAAACATATTTTTGTGTTTGTTTCGATTCATTTTATACATTTGATTTAATTCCTATCGAAAGTCTATTTCGACGATTTAATTTCTAAATTCTTTTTATTTATATATATTAAGCTCGAAGCTCATTTATTTTAAGTTTCGTCAAAATAATTATTTTCTTTCCTCGAGAAACCAATTTAATTTACTTCATCGAAAATTTATTATTTATCGGGAAATACTATTTGATCGTCTAATTATTTATTTCTATAAGCTTCGTTTTCGTCTCGAGTAATTTATTTACTCATTTTATTCGACAGCCCGATTATTTATTAATCTTTTAAACTCGTTTTAATTCGATTCGTGGGCCAGTCAACTTATCGTTACGAAATTCGGCTCCTACCTGATTCATTTCTGAATCCGTACACTTTTAGTGAGTTACATTCTTTCCACCTTGTGATTACGTTCTATCCCATTTAGTGACTTCATCACCCATGTGATTCATTCCTCTCAATTACTGACTATTTATTCCACCGTTTCATCTTGCCTAATATACACCTCTTCGTTCTCCCTCGTCCCCCGCTTCATCTCTTTTTCAACCCATCCTCTCTATCATTCGTTTTTCTCATTCATTCTATCCATTCTTCTCGTCCTTAGTTGCTGCTACGCTCTGCTGCTGCTGCATACTGGTGCGTACTGCTCCTGCGTTCTGCTCCTACGTTCTGCTTCTGTTGCGGTAATGATCTGCTGTTTCTTCTCTTCTTCATCTTGTTGTTAACCGTTTTGATCCTGCTGTCAATTATTATTATTACTCTTCGGTTCATTACTGCTGCTATGCGGCCTATGTTCGTTGTTTTGTGTTGAGTACGATGCTCTTCTTTCCTTTCTTCTTTTCTTCCTCTTCTTCTTCTTCGCTGGTGATCTCTGCTGTTGCGTTTTCTGTTGCTTTTCCGTACCTGTCTGCCTTTGTTTTTGCTCTTACTCGCTCGTCTCATCTAGTTTGGTGCCATCCTCTTCTCTTCTGTTTCTTTATCTACTGTTGTTTTCATATTCCGATGCTGCAGCTGCTGTTTCTTCTCCGTTTTCTTCTTTTCTTATCTTCTATTTCGTCCTGTGCTGTGCTTCTACCACTGTTGTGATGACCGTTTTGCTGCTGTTGTCACGTTTGGTGTTGTTGTTGTTGTTGTTGTCTACTTCTTTTCCTCTTCTCATTCTTCCCTATTTTTGCTGCTATTTGCTCTTCCTCTTTCCGTTGTTGCTGTGTTGTTCGGTGTCGATCTGTGATGTTCCGTTTGCTTCCATTGATGCGTTGTTCTTTTGTTTCTGCTGTACTGCTGTACTGCTGCCTATTCGTATGTAAGGTTTGACATTTCCTAAACGTTACGTTGCCTAGTCGACTCGATTAAGTTCAACATTCGGGTTTCCTTTTGACACATAACGTCCCTTCTTATCTTGTGTCGAATACTCTTGTTCCATGGTTGTTCCATTATTTTGAGTTGAGCATCGTTTTATCCCAATCCGTTTACATCTGTCTTAGCTTTCCTCATTATTTGGGCTTTTCTGTTATACCCGAATCCGACCTTTATCTTTTTCTTTTGTTTTTGTCAAACACGATTATTTGGTGGAGCATGCTAAGAAGGCTACCGATTCTACAATGCAACTTGGAGCTTAAAGATGACATTTCTTCTAATTTGATGCTTGAATTGATCAAGAAGGGCGAGTTCGAGTTCGTTCGGGTATCGACTAAAGGTAACTTTAGGACGTTACTCGATTTTATATCGTATGTTTGAGTAGTAGTATGTAGTAAATACTTTAACTTCGGTTTTCTAATTTTAGCTATTTATTATTTGCTAAAAATATTACTTTCTTTTATAAATCTTGTGTCTTATAAATATTTTACGAGTTTTCAATATCGTTTTATAAATTGTTAGTAATTTTATTATTTACAATCGTTATAGTATTTTGTTGGTTATCGTAACACTAGTAACTAAATAATGTCGATTTCATATTTCGTTAATTTATAATTTTCACTTAAAAATCATATTTTTATATCTTAATCGAAATTTGTGTACTTGTTTAATAAATTAATTTTCGTTTTACGATTTATACTAATAAATGAGAAAATAGTCGATTTCGTTTTAAATATATTTTTAGTCGAGACTATTATCACTAATAATTTCTTATTTGTTTACCATTGACTATTTTTATTAAAACTCGTATTATTCATTAATAAAAGTTGTTTGCTAAAAAAAATATTTGAAACCTTTCTAAAATTCATTTCATTTATAAAACTCGTTGATTCAATTAATTTTGATATCGTTTTTCTTAAAATATCTCTTTTCTAAGATTTATTGTTTTAACTCGATTTCCTAAATTATTTATAAAAATACTATATAATGACTTATCACATTTTATTTATATTTTGAGTAACGAATTTAGAAATATATTAAAGTTACGATAACGACGATAATAATTAAATGTTAATCTCGTTAGAAATGCTATTTTTATACATTTCACTTATTTTAATAACTTACGTATTTTCTATAAGACTTTCTATTTCAGTAAGTTTCTAAAATTAGTAAGTTCCTATCTATAGAAAGTTTCCCTTTTAATATAAAATGGTTATTCCTTTTATCCATATCATTTATATTGATTATAATTACCTTTGACTATCGATAATGGCTGTTTTGGGTTATGGAATAAAGAGAAGTGTGGGGTTAGAGTAATATAGTCTGGGATGTACATTTTTGCCATCAACTGTAAGGCTGGTGTGTCTTTATGGGGCACATTGGTTGTTGAACTGAGCATGGTTTGTGCTCAGGAGTGTGTATATTTTGACCTTAAACTTAGATATCGCATCGTGTAAGTTGCCGTCGGGTTGAACTGGATTACGGTTGGTGTCCAGGAGGGGTGTACATTACTTAAGCCAGGACCTCGCTGCACGTAGTCCTGTTATAGTTGAGTTGCCTAGTTAGAGACTGGATTCTGTTATGAGTTAAGTCTACAGTTCTCGAAGCTAGTTTCCAGTATTATCCTAGTGAAAGTCTAGCCTTGTGCACACTGAACGAATTTCCATAACGCCATTTTTGAATATTATTATTATCGATTGATATTGACTTGCAGGTTTGCAAATGCTTTAAGTTTCGCTGAAAACTTATTTTTATTATATCGTTTTAATGTTTTCTCATTTTAAGTATTTTGATATAATAATACTATTATTTTTCCATATGATATAATATGGCTGGGAGAACGTCCGAGTTACTCCCCACTGACGTGGCTGTTATGTTTATAACATGACAGGTATTTGCTGCTAGGTATTGGGTGTGAGCTAGCGAGTAGCGTGGATCCTACTCTTTCTCTATTCATGTAATTTACGGATTTGTATAACCCATTTGGAGAATTTTTCTATTTAGCCCTTTTGTAAAAAGTGGCCTTTGTATCGACTTACCATTTCTTTTAATAAGATATAGTTTGTCAGCGTGTTTTAATCCCAACTCTACAGTGTTTCCGCCACTGTATTGCGTTAGATTTTCTAGGGGATTACAAAGTTGATACGGTATATATTTCCTAAGGTTAAGCTAAGGTTTTCCTTTAATTTTTTTTTGGTGATTCTTAAATATCCATAGATTATTCTCAAGTTCGCAAAAGTAGAACAATCTCGGGTCATTTCGAGATTTGGTTCACTATCGGCTCTAACTCCAAAACCAGATAATATCTAAATGCCTTAAAAACGATATAACATTTTAATTTTTTTTTTGAGAAATGCTGGTTTGGCTTATGGTATAAATCCATTAAAATAAAGGTTGTCCTAATTTCCATAAAATTTCAAAACGTTTAATAGTTTTGATCTTTAGGTTTAACTAGACTTTCACTCGTATATCCTCCATTATCAATCGTATCAAAATTCATGGTTCTCACGGCACTCTCAATATTTATCATCGAAAGGTTGATCTCCTAGGGTTGCGTGGTTCTTTCAGTGATTAGCTCTTGGGGTTAATCCAAAACTCTTGTATTGATTTCTCTTAAGTTTCTAAAATTTTCAATTGTTTCCTTGTTTCTTGATTCCTCGATTAGTAGGTTATTCCAAAACTTCAAATTGTCAGTCTGTGGGTTTTGAAGTGTCTGTCATCATTACAATATTTTGGGGTTGTAATATTATCATCCATCATCCAACATAGAAATAAGTCACCAAAATATATATAGTTTTCCTAGGGATTCCCAAAATTATAGGTTATAAATCAACTCGGCCAATCCTGAAACTTCTAGAGATCTGCTAAGGCTTGTTCACAATCTATTCCCCGAAATAGCTTTTGAAGTCAATAAAGGAAATCCTCAAATAATTTGATCAATGATCGTTCTCATACTTCTTTGGAACACAATATTCAACAGATACAAGGTAATGACAATAAATAAAATCCTCAAATAATTTGATCATTGATCGTTCTCATACTTCTTTCGAACACCTAATTTCACAAATATAAGGTAATGACATCTCGAATATCTCTCGACCTCAAAGGTGTTCTAACTTTGTTATAACAGGGTAGTTAAGATTTTGGCATGAAAACTATATACGAGCTATGTCTCACGACAGGTTAATGCTCAAAGAGGGTTATACGTAAGACACACGCTGATAACTTGACTTAATGAGGTTTCAATTCCTAAAAGTGTTATAAGGTCGGCAAATGGTCAGGCAAAACAAAAACATAAATTAGGTTAGCAACGCTTCAGTCCAGGGTTCGCACGTGATCTCGCAGGTCTTCTTTGATGATATGGTCCTTGATTAGGTTTCTGAACTCTATGCTTCTTGGTGATTTCCTTCTAGATCCACTTTGAATAGGTTCATCATATTAAGAGTCTTTCTTCTATATGATCCTGGTGAAGTCGTTCTCTTGCTCCCATCAGTTCCAACGTTACATCTACTCGTCTAAGTACTAAATCGTCAGGTCAAATGTTAATAACAATATTCTAGTTGTTTGGGTTAACTCGATCGGAGATGCATAGAAAAGTTCAATGAAAGTATGTTGGTAAGTTGATCAAAGAAGTGGGATTAGGTTTCACAAAGAACGTATATGAAAAGAAGTGGTAAGTTAAACCAAAAATTATCATTTGGTTCGTTTCATAAAAGAGGTAAGGGAGGTGACTCTCAATAGAACATTGTTCCAACTAACCAAGGGTTTCTCGTCCGATAGAAGGAACGAGAAGATAATTTGAGTTTATATCAGACAATTTCTAGCAAAGTTAAGGGATGAGCAAGATAAGGATCGAGATAGATACGTTATTGATGTACTCTTCAATGAGAAGAATAGAAGTATCAGTGAGTTTTCAATTAACATATGAGGTTTCAGATAATAGGCAAAGTAGAATTCAAGACCAAAAGGTCAGGGTTGAAGATTTGCATAGGTTCTGTTGTGGTATGAAGTCGGGCTAAGAAGTGTTACCATGATTCTAGATAACAAATAGAATAGGAACATATAGGATCATAATGGGAACATCACTGATCCATGAAAGGCATTGTTTAAGGAGTAGCTGGAAAGTATTCCTTACGAAAATTGATATGGAGTGATTTAACTGATAATGGAAACAACACACCATCAATCAAGAACCAGCTTAGATTGGGTCACTCATGTGTCTATTCTTCATAATTTCATCATTCTACATTCCTTCCTAGTTAATCCTCAAAAACATTTTTTTTTGTTCCTCCAGTTGTTCTCTAACCTTTATATTTAGAAGTTTGGTTCCTTAAACTCTCGGCATATTATTCCTCAAGTATTTCATTTGAGTATATCTTGCATAGGTATACATCTCCAATAGTATATAATAATGTCCTTTATTTGCTCAATTATACTGATTAACTTAATTCTTCCAGTTAACTCCCTGATAACCAATAAGGTAGGATCCATAGGTGTTTCCATTCATCAAGGATTTTTCTCTAAAGGTTACACAACCTTACATCTAATTTTGATTTAAACAATCCCAATAATTTTTATGAAGTTTCATCTATATCCTCGAATTTAAAAATTATAATTAACAAATTCATTGGAAGTCTACCCCACTCAAGTTACAAGTCCTCAGATAATCAGGTTCTCTATACAATCATTGGCTATTGACCTCGATTTACCAATTCTAAAGCTATTCATGATTTACCAAAGAGTTCCATAAACCCGTTCAGTCGGAACTATGCATCTTATCATTGGATTACAAGTTTCATTCTTCAAAATTTTCATAAAGTTCTCTTAGTCCTCAAAATAACTACCACATGCATTGTTAAATTCTATCCCTTAGTACTCTTTATTAGTTCCTTTCCCCGATATCTTTTCATAAAGGTCAATACTCTCTTGTTATTAGTAATAGTTACTCATCTACAAAACTCGTCTGTTGGCTAACATAATCCGAAAAAAACATTAAAAATACAAGGGTTCTAAATTCCACAAAAAAAAATTGTATGACATAATTTCTCATCAAGTAGTCACTATGTATGTGAATTAGATTTCCATAAATGTCATTTTTTTATCTTTCCTTAGCTTACCACCTTAAATCTTCCAATCTTTTGTTATTCTTTAGTATCCTCAACTTACGATCTCTAAACCTCTCAATCGTTGGTTAAAATTAAGAATTCTCAAAATCATTGGCTCCAAGATCAACACTCAAAAACATTAGTTGGTTCTCATCTTTTTCCAACCTCTTGTCATTCCAAAAATTAATAGGTTCCTATGTCCAACAATTATAGGTTGACTAAAAGGGTAAACATTGGGTGATCCTAGTGTGGTTGGTTTGGAAGGATATTGGATACTTCAAGTACATTATACTGGTGAGAATCCTTGGTATAACTATATCCATTCTTAGTGGTTTAAGGGTTAACCGCGCTTCCACTGCACTCTGCACTCTGATAAGTTGTAACCATGGTTCATTCAAGACGTAGAAATATACTTAGACAATGGGTTGACAGAATAAATATTTAAGAATTTTGAATTGGGTTGATAAGAATAATAACTAAGAGTATTGAAGTTTATCTCCATAGTCAACGGTTATGACAAACTTGGAAGGAGGAAATAGTAACAAGGTAGAGATAAAAGAGGATGAATATGTATGATGTTAGCATACATGCAGTTTGATAGCAGTCTAAAAGAATAAGAAGCAAGCTGAAGAAATGAGAAGGAAATAAGATAGAACGGTAAATATGAAAGGTTCCATCAGATAGGAATATTTCAGACTAAGTTTAGCTGAGCAATAAAATACGAAGGTGAAATAAGCGAAAGACTTCTTGTCTGACTTAGGATGAGTAGTCAGACCGAAGAGCTAGTTCACGAAGGGATTGAAAAGAGTTTAGAAATAAAGGAGAAGGAATCAGTAGAGGTTAAAATTTCTTTAGAAGAGATTAGAAGTTTGTTCAAGGATAGATCAAGGGTTACGCCTTAAATGACTTTTGTCTCTGCATCCTGATATAGGTTCAAATGTTGGACCTGATTGGCGAACAATTTAACAAAAAAAATAGTAATAATGAAAGAGTAAAAGGTGTTCATCGATTTATGAAGGTATGGATGTTAGACATGAAGGAAAGCTTTGTATGTAATGTTTAAAAATTTCGACGGAAGGATTGAAGATAGTTCAGAATTGAACTCAAATCGCTGCTTGGTTAGATGAAGAAAGTGGGGCAAAGGTAGAAAATAAGGATAAGCTAGAAAATGAATTAGATGTGATGTAAGGTGTTACTGTGAAACGAATATGGGCAACAAGGGTTCATTTCCATGACTACAATTCAGGCTAACAAATGATCTCCGATGTACAAGTTATATAGGTAAGTAGAGTCTCGGTCAAGTCTAAGTCGACACCTATATAGGACTCGAGGACTACTATCTTACGTACGTCTGCACTTGATCTCCTTGTATGTTACATCTCGTCTGCATAACTTCACTTGGTACATCAACATGGTCCAACTTGATTTGGCTACTATAGTTGATTGGGAAGATGCGTCCATTTGTGCTTGCAATGGTGTTCTACCAGACTTGAGATGTTGATGGTTTCAAGTCCTTTATCTTAGTTGTCGCGTCGATCACAATTAAATTAAAACTAGCCAAAAGGCTAAAAGTTAGGGCAATCACTCTACATTCAACTATGCAGATAGCATATGAAAACAAGCAAGGGGCCAAAACCTAAATTGGACGGTACGGTAATCCTTAGTAGTTCTACCCATCTAGACATTCTACCCAAGTATATTATTTGCTCCTAGGGTTATGCTAGTGAATCTCTCATTTAGTGATCTTAAACTTTCTACATGTTTTAGACCATTTAGACACTCTAGACCCTTGTCATGAGCTCCAGGCGCGTTTCCTCGATAGGTGATGTAAATATGCATCGCACATAATTACACACGGTCTCAAGGTCGCTCTGATACCAACTGTAACAACCCGGTTCTTCCAATGACATTAACTAACAAGGCGGAAAATAGTTAAGTCCTAAAAAGTGGCAAAAATTTAAAACCGTCGACTCAAGTGAGTCTTTTACCAAAAAAATGAACCGTTTGTGAAAATACAACAACTGAAAACCGAATTACAAATTTCTAAATACAATAGTCTGACAAAATTGGATTACAAGATTTATAGTTTGACACTCTCATCTGCTAAGCTGTATCTCTTGCACTCAAGCATGCCCCCATGTCCAGTCGCGAGGGTTCGTCAACCTGAATGCATATTTAAATATACATGTCCCACTTAGTGGGAGTAACATAACCGTCCTTTTAACACGGCCCCGAATAATCAATGTAGTATAACGTTTAGGTTATCTAATTAACAGATAAGCAGGCATGTCACATTACAAATCGACATGTATACAATGTGAGATACACATGAAGTGATTTCAGTTAACATGCGAATCAACTTACATATATAAGACACGTAGGTTATATAGAATAACGTAACACATATATCATATGAGTATCATGTGAATAGAATACAGTAAAGCATGGATCATGGATTCGTAGAAGTGTCAGGTGAAAATAGAGTAAGACCTACATAATACAAATCATATGAAACATAATATCAATCATAATCAATGTTCAGACAAGACATATAACAAAACATCACTTCCCATTATCAAGCATTTCAATCACATCATTAGTCATAAGAGTATAGAACAGTAATGAAGCATAATGTGATTTAGAAAACTGTAGTCATTTACTTTTAAAAACAATGGTTTCCTTTCACATAATGCACGGGACGTGACTACTAATGTCTCATGCACACTTAAGGCTTGCATCTCACCATAAGTGCGGATGGGAACATCAATCCCGCCAATCATATCGATACTAGGAGGTTTACATCTCACCCCTAGTGCTCAATAGGATCGAACACCTAAATTGACTCGGTTTAGTCGACTGACATACGGAGAAGAAGGACTGCAAGTGCATGGACTCAGAGGCCCCGCTAAACCGAACATGTCCCATACACTGCTAAGGCAAAGGTCGGAAGGTATTCCGCCCCCAAAGATATCCAATATAGAGAGTGAGAGCTGATCAGTGCCCTTGTCTATGTATGCGCACACACCCAATCCATACTCTTGGTCTCGGGAAAGAGAACCTTTACACAACCGAGCACCTCAATGGCAACTGGACGACTACTACTCTACCGACAAACTCAAAAAGAGTTGGCTGCCCATTTACTTCTTAGCATTTTCTCGCACCGGCAGGATGCATCATGGCCTCCCATGAGCAGTGACTCCGAGTGTCGTAGTCTACTTTCGAAGCTGTCTTCTATCGCATCGTCTTCTAAACTTTACCAAGATAGCGCCCAACACGAAACGTAGGCTGAATTTGGGTGTCTTATAAAGACAGAGTCTCTGGAATATCGAGCTCAGCGGTCATCGTGGGGCACATGTCTGATAACCAGAGGGATGAAACAATACCGGGTTCCATAAGAATGACCGGTTTGTGGCCTGTGTATTGACTTGGAACAAGTCGTTACAACATGGAATGGTGAAGACGACTCAGAGGGTACTGCCAGGGCACATGTTCATTTTCACCATGATTGGTGTTGATAACAACGTTCGTGAAAACGTGTCTGATCACCGGCTTAGGTAACACACCGACTAGAAGTACGGTTGTTCCTATGGAATTTAAGTATGTCGATTTTAAGATTAACAAACATTATCAATCGTCGTAAAATTTATCTTAACTGATAGTTTTAGTATACTGATGTAAGAGATTTGGAACATTTTATTTGAGATATATTATTTGAAGTGTTCATTAGTTGAGATTTGATTAAAGATTCAGTTATTTCTAAGTACATTATTTAAGATGGGTTCCTTTATCTTGACTTGGTCTATGTTGACTTAAAAAGCCAAAGTTTGACCAAAATGGACTAGTCAACCCTTAGTTTTGACTTAATCACTAATTAGTCCTTAAGTGCTCATTATAAAGTTTAAGTGTTGTTTTGCATATTTAAGCATTGTTTAACTTAGTATTTTTGGGTTATTCGTCTTTTAGTACTCTATACTTTTTGGGCACAAGTATTTAGTACATTTATTGTTCAAGTGTACGTATTTAGTATTTTTATACGGTTTCGTATTTGTACAAGTATACTTATCTCTTAAAGCCTATTTATACTTATTAAAATATTTCAAACACCAAATAAATCAATAATAATTATAAAAAAAAATCATTTTAAACCTTATTAGGTATCATATTTTTCAAAACATTGAGTTTTACAAAAATAAATTTAAGTAATAACGAAATCGATAATATTATTAAGGATACTAAATGAGTCATTTTTCAAATGTTATTTTAAGTTTCGATTTTCATACTCAACAGACTTTTATAAGTTAGGTTTCCAGATATAAAGTCATTTTTCAAAAATAATAAGGTTTATTATTTTTAACAATTTAAAATAGAAAACAGTACGGTTTTCAATACTTTCTTTTAAATCGTTTAAAATACTTAAACATCATTAAAGTGAACCAAAATTTTATTTTGGATACATATACTTGTACATAACTTATACCCAGAAATTTAGATTAAAATACTTTATAAAAGTTCTTAAATAAAATATTTTTTCCAGATCTGACCCATTTTAGTACAAATTTTATAAATGAAAATATATATGATGGATTTATATAAAATTTTACATACACATTTTAGGCATCATCAGGAACATAAAATAATATTTCCAAGTCCAAAAGAAACGATTAACATCACGAAACACACTATTTTCTCAGACAGTACATAAAAACATACAGTACCAGTTTACGAAATAAATCATTACTAAATATATATTTTCATAAAAACTTACTTTTCTTATTTTTAACATGTTCTAGACATTTATATCTACAACTTTCATGAAGGAATCTAAGGCTAAATCGAAACATATTTTACACATAAAAATCGTGAACATACATCATACATCACAGAATCCATTTTACAGCGTGTATTGTTAAGTGATAAATCAACAAATAGTTAGCTTTAAACTTGGTGATCTAATGATTTAGTCCTAAACATGATGTTACATGTTAGTTAGAGTCTAAACACTATACTACGAGATTTGAGGGCGAAGAAAAGTTAGGTTACCTATTAGCAATTCTCCGAATCAACTATGAAATCAAATATACTAAGATCGAAGCCCCCTTCCTCTTGCTCCTCTTCATGAATAAGTTAGAAGGACACACAAACAAAGTAAGTTAGTAAATATAATAGGAATAAGGCTTAAAAATAAAGAGTATAAGGTAAGGAAAAGAAAGAGTATGTGCTCTTGAGATATGGTGGTGTAAACACCTTAGAACTTAAAAGAACTTGTATGATTTTCTTTGGTTTTTAGATGGATCTTTGAAGGAGTGTTTAAGTGAGTGAATGAATGAGTAAATGAAGAGAAAATGGCTGATTATAAGCACACAAGTCGTGCATTAGATGGGGGAGCAAAGGGTGGACAAGAATTTGACAATTACCAAAAGTAGCTAAGCATACTTTAAGAGGTACATACCCTATTTGGTGTTTTTGATTAGAAAAGCATATTTTGAGGCTTGGAATTTAAAGTGACGGTATGGCATCCCTTAGGGTGATGTTTTTGAGTTTATTTGATCACACCATGGTTAGGAAAGAAGTACGGAAATCGAATGTCGAGAAACGATTCGTCGGGTGACGATTTTCGTAGTAAAGGAGCTGTCCAGTACAATATTTTTATGATGAACTTATAAATTGTAATTTTGAATATCACCATTGTGTAGAAATTGGAAAATTAATAAAGTTAGGCTTTTGAAACGCCTCAATCGGAGTCCGTATGAGAAAATAGGAACCGTTTTACGAAATGGCGCAGAATTTCGATAACGATAGAAATTTCAATTTTGCAAACAATGAAGTGAAATAGAAAGGTTCCAAAGACACAAGAATGGAATATTACTATATAAAATATTTTGTCGAGAATCGATTTATTAATATTAATCGTTATTATAAATAACTAAAATGGTCAAAAACACGGGGTGTTACAATAGGTGTTGCAGATGAGAGTGGCCATGGAAGGGATATATTCCTAGAGTATAAAAATTACGGCTTGCAGAGAATAAATGAGCTACACCCATCATACATGGTTTGCAATATCCCATTCTCTTCCTTAACGGCGAAGATAGTTATTATACTGATATACCTTACCATTACGATGAAGGGACGTCTAATCATAGGAAAAGGGGGTCTGTGACTATGAGAGAATATTATGCTTATCGCTTGCAACCGAGAGTATCCGACGGCTACACACTTTTGAGAGGTGGGAAGCTTCTACAACAGTTCATAGTTGATTGCTATTATGCAACAGAATCAGAGAGGTTAGGATACATCAAGAGGAACCAATCGTCTATAAGGTGTGAACTATTGAACAACATTTGTGTCGCAGTTGAGAAAGGGGATTATAGGGGTGCAGAAGTTGGGAAGCGGATCTTCCTCCCATCGTCTTTCACAGGTGTCCAAGGTATATGCAAGCAAACTACCAAGACTCTGTGGCGATATGTAGGTTCCATGGCAACCCTCACTTATTTATTACCTTCACGGCTAACCCAAAGTGGCCCGAGATTGAACAAATGCTCCAGCACACAGAAGGTCGAAAACCAGAGGACACGCCAGACATCATGTCGAGGGTATTCAAGTTGAAGCTTACACAATTAATGGATTGCTTGAAAAAAGAAAAATATTTTGGCGAAGTTGTCGCGAGTATGTCACATAGCTCGATCCTTTTAACTTGTAGTTAGCTGACAAATGTTATATTATATAAGAGAGTGTCGTACTGCATTATGAAATCCAGTTATTGTAATTTTAATAGTCTGTAACTTCGTTGTTATGTTCAAATCCTTTTCGCAGACGTGCATATGATAGAATTCCAGAAAAGGGGCCTCCCACATTCCCACATTCTCTTTTGGTTAAGGCCCGAAGATGCTCAACTGTCCCCGGAATATATAGACAGCATAATCCACGCAGAGATTCCTGATAATGGTACACAAGAAGTGCTCTATAATGCTGTCTCTCAGTTCATGGTTCACGGACCCTGTGGAGATGCGAACCCTAAGTGTCCTTGCATGGTAAACAACGTCTGTTCTAAAGAGTATCCAAAGAAATTCAACGACCAAACGATGATTGATCATAATGGTTATCCAGTATACAGACGGCGTGAGAATAACAGGTAATATGTGTTTCAAACTTCTTTAGTGCACTATTTGTTTACACATTAATCAGTGCTATTAAAGACTTTATCGAGGCCACGTTTGCTGCCTTTTGTTTGGCACGTTTGACCCGTTTAACCATTGACACATTTGAAACATTTGACCCGTTCAGTGTTTGAAACATTTGACCCGTTTAACCCTTGACACATTTGAAACGTTTAAGACGTTTGACACGTTTGACCCTTTAATATTTGAAACAATTGACCCGTTTAACCATTTACACCTTTGAAACGTCTTAAACGTTTGACACGTTTGACCCGTTTAACCCTTGAAACATTTGAAACGTTTGACACATTTGACCCATTTAATGTTTGACACGTTTAACCATTGCCACATTTGATGGGTCTAAAACGTTTGACCCATTTAACCCTAGACACATTTAAAACGTTTGACCCGTTTAATGTTTGAAACAACTGTCCCGTTTAACCAATGTCACATTTGAAACGTTTGAAACGTTTGACACGTTTGGCCCGTTTAATATTTGAAACGATTGACCCGTTTAACCAATGTCACATTTGAAACATCTAAAATGTTAGACATGTTTGGCCCGTTTAACCCTTGACACGTTTGAAACGTTTGACACATTTGACCGGTTTAATGTTTGAGACGTTTGACCCGTTTAACCATTGACACATTTGAAACGTCTAAAACGTTCGACCCGTTTAACCCTTGAAACATTAAAAACGTTTGAAACGTTTGACCCGTTTAATGCTTGAAACGATTGACATGTTTAACCCTTGACACATTTGAAATGTTTGCCCCGTTTAATGTTACAAACTATTGACCCGTTTAACCATTGACACATATGAAATGTCTAAAACGTTCGACACGTTTGACCCGTTTAACCCCTGACACGTTTGAAACGTTTTGACCCGTTTAATGTTTGAAACGATTGACCTGTTTAACCCTTGACGCATTTAAAATATTTGAAACATTTGACACGTTTGACCTGTTTAATGTTTGAAACGATTGACCCGTCTAACCATTGACACATTTGAAACGTCTAAAACGCTTGACCCGTTTAACCCTTGACACATTTAAAATGTATGAAATGTTTGACCCATTTTTTTTCGGCCGATTTCGGGTCAGGTTTTTGGGTCGAGTCAATTTTTCATAGGTCTACGACGTATGCACGTTTGCACGTATATTAAAACGATGTTATACGTTTTTCAAATCCATTACGACACATAAGTGCACTTTGTTTTAATAGACAATTGTTTGTTATTGCATTTGCTTGAATGCTACTTTACCGTGAGGTAATTATATATCAGTATATAATGAAGTATTGTTTATTAGCATTTTGTACCCCTGTATCCTTTTCTCATGCCTGACAATTATTATAATGAGGATTAACTCCGGTATCTACAAGCATATTCAAAAAGGGGAGCATCTGATGGACAATAGGCATATGTATAACCCCGGCTTGCTCTTAATGTTTGATGAACGCAGTTCATATGCATATTTATTCTCATTTTATCTTCCGCTTTACCGATTTCACATGCCTTAAGGATAATTTAGTAGCCTTTTTATCCGTAGTTTGTTATGCCGGGTATATGGTTTCTGATTTGGCAGGAAACATAGCAAAACACGGAGTTAAGAGCTACAAATGAAGAAAACAAGAAAGAACAAGGCAGCAGGACGGACAACGAAGGCCGAACCGGTCGGTATGATACCGAACCGGTCGGTTTGATCCTGAACCGAGCGGTTTGATTTCGAACCGGTCGGTTTGTTTTCGTACCGCTCGATTCGTTTGCGTACCGAGCGGTTCGCGACTCGTCCAAGTGACTTTCCTAAATCTTCTGAAGAATCCGTATTCTACCTTAATTAGAATCCTACGGGATTATTTTCTACTTCCTAATTAGACCCTATGTAATAAGCATAAATACCCTTCTTAGGGCTAGGTTTAAGGACACTTTTATTCATTCAAAACTTTAGTTTTAGTTTTATTATTAGCATCGGAATTCTGCAAGCTTGTAGCGGTACTTTTTAGCTTTTAATTATTATTCAATCTTTCAGTTCTTCATAATCGGTATTTTTCCCTTTTCTCTTATTTTCATATTAATCTCAATTATGCTTAATTATTTTGTCGTTTCATCCTTCACCATGAGTAGCTAATTTATTCTTCTAGGGTTGAAGGGGATCTATGTTAATTGAATTGGGGATGTTAGTTTAATTATTTATTCGATTGATCATTCATATGTTATTGCCTTACTACTTGTCTTGTATTATTCTTTGATTAGTTTGAGACGTTGAACTAGTTGAATGTTTAGGAACCCAAACCTAAGATCGAAAGCCTGGCAAGGGTAGACTTACAAGTAAGTGGGTAGGATAATCTGGTAAGTTGCGAGAGCCCGTCAGAATTTATCCTAAGGTTGACATAAGATCCGAGAGGCCGTGTCTTTGCCCTAAATAACTTTGATTGATTGATTGAATGATTAATTAACTTTACCCAATTTAATTGCATAGTGAACCGTAAGACCCTAGATCTCTTTTAATATTGTTAGAACCCTTAATTTACATTACTGCAATAGTTTAGAAAACAAACACAAACAAATCGGAATTTAAATAGTTTAGAATCAATTATAGATAATTTACATTCTAGATTATTTCTCCTCGTCTCAGAGAGTCCACAAATTCCTTGAGACAGTTTCTCACTTCTTTATGGTAGTTTCTTGCTTATTCCCAGGTGCTCTCGTTCAGAATTATATCCGTTTGATCCTGAACCAGAGAAGACCCTCCGTAAGCGACGAAATTTCTTTAAAGAAATCGTAGAAACATCAGATCTTTCAGTTTTGGAAGATCTACACCAGGAATTTATCGCGAAATATCAGTCCTTTGAAGAGGACACTCCCGCTCCCGATCCTTCATCACCTCTCCTTCTACTACCACCCCCGTTAGTCAAGATGCCTAAACTTGCTAGCCACTCTGAACCGGAACAGACTGCCCTTCCAAAGTTGGTCAAGCGTCCAACTGCCACTAATGGCGTCTTTGAGATCCGTCCCGCTTTCATTACCTTGGTCGAGAAGAATCAGTTTGGAGGCAATGCCAAGGAAGATCCCACTAAACACATGAGAAATTTTACTGACTATTGCTCTACTATTCCCCTTCCTGCAGGAGTTACACAAGAGCAAGTCATGGAGATGCTTTTCATGTTCTCTCTACATGATGCGGCCAAAGAATGGATCACCGACCTCGACAAAGTCTCAGCTGGAATCAACGACTGGAATTCTCTTGCATTGGCTTTCTACAAACATTATTATCCGCCCCAGAAGACGAATATGCTACGAAGCCAGATTACTAATTTTCGTCAAACACCTCATGAGAATATTCATGACGCATGGGAAAGATTCAAGAAGCTGGTCAAAGAATGCCCTCATCATGGATTTGAAGAATGGTTCCTTTGCCGTCAGTTCTATAACGGTCTATACGACGATTGTCGTAATACTCTTGATTCAGCCTGCAACGGGAGGTTCCAGTCTAATGTTGATGATGATAAGGCGTGGCAGACTATTGAGGATATGGCATCTCACCATGCACGATGGGGTAATCCACGCGGTAATACCCGAGGTAATGGTAACGATACTGACTCTACAATCGCTAATCAATTAGCTGTTTTGACTAAGCGATTCGATTCCTATGAAGCATCTAACTCAGATAAAGGAATGCATCAAGTACATGCTATGACCCAGGAAATAGTTTGTGATGATTGTGGCGTGTCAGGACATCATGCTCACGAATGCATGGGAACACAGGAACAAGTTAATGCTTACAATCATTCCAACGGAATCAGAACTTGCCTTATATGAATCAACCTGGTTATAACCGTGCTCTATTATCTTATGCAAGTCAGAATGTGTTGAATCCTACAACACCTCCACCCCGCAATCCACCATATGTGCCTCCGCACGGTCGAATGCAAGGAAATCAACAGAATTCAGGACCTCAAGGGCAAAACATAATTCAGAATAATCAACAGCAGTTTCCACCACTTCCTCCATTCGAGGCTCAAGCTCACCAACACTCCGTTGAAATAGCCGAACTGAGAAACATGATGATGAACATGATGACTCAATTTCAGACAAGTCATAAGATGCTCGAGAAACAAGTTACTCAGTTAGCTAATTCTCAAGCTACACGTCAGCCAGGAACCTTGCCACCTCAGGGAAATCCACCTCAAAGTAGCCAACCGTATGGGAATGAACATATCAATGCTATTACCTTAAGGAGTGGAGAAGCTTATGATGGTCCAAAGATGTCGGAACCAGAAGACGAGGTTGGGAAGGAAACAAGAGATGAAACTAAGAAAGAAGCAGGAAACGACGAGCAAACCGGTCGGGATAAGGATGAACCGACCGGTACAGAGTTGAACCGATCGGTTCAAAATCATACCGAACGGGACAAAGATGAACCGATCGTTTCGAAATCAAACCGATCGGTTCGTCCATCGGAGCAGCCTACTTCTACTCCAGCCCAGCACGTGAAGCTCCCATTCCCAGGTCGCCAACGCAACAGCAAGATCAACGGCCAATTCAGTAAGTTTGTGGACGTTGTGAAGAATCTCCAGGTAACCGTTCCGTTTACTGAGCTAACTACCCAAGTACCTGCATATGCTAAATTTATGAAAGACATACTTACTAGGAAACGTTCCATTAATGAGGCTGAGACGATAGCTTTTACGGGGGAGTGTAGTGCACTCCTTCAAAATAAATCACCTCCAAAACTTAAGGATCCTGGTAGTTTCTCTATCTCATGCACTATAGGTACCCATATTGTCGATAATGCATTATGTGATCTTGGGGCTAGTGTTAGTGTCATGCCCTATTCCATCTGTGAGAAGCTAGATATGGGGGGGTTGAATTGTACCAGTATCAGTCTGCAAATGGCCGATCGATCGGTCCGAAGACCTTTAGGTGTCTTAGAAGACGTTCCGGTTAAGGTAGGGAAGTTCTTTTTTCCTGTCGACTTTGTTGTCTTAGATATCTTCGAGGATACACACATCCCTATTATTCTAGGTCGTCCATTCCTTCACACTGCGGGCGCGATTATTGATGTCAAAAACGGTAGTTTGACACTTGAGATCGGGGAAGATAAAGTCACATTTAATCTAAATAAAACTTTAAAAGCCCCTATAACTGATGAGTCATGCTATTGTCTAGACACCTTTGATTCAGTCGATGACATTATTGAGTCCACTTTACTCGGATCCTTGACAAAGGATCTCTTGGAGTTACTAATGTGTGAATCGAGTTATACAGGTGATGGAGGAATTTGGAAAGCTGAAGTAGATGAGATAGAAGCACATTTATATGCAGGAGATCCGAAGGAAGCTGAGACGGTCGAACCCGTCAACCTTGATTTGTCTTATTCTTGCTCGGTTGAGGTATAGAAACCTGAACTTAAATCGTTGCCCACGAATCTCAGGTATGCTTTTCTCGATGAGGGTGAGCTAAACCCGGTTATAGTAAGTAATTCTTTGACTGAATCTCAGCTGACTGATTTATTAACTGTATTGAGGAAACATAAGAAGGCACTGGGGTATAGTTTAAGTGACTTAAAAGGTATTTCTCCCGACTTTTGCATGCATCGCATTCATCTTGAAGACGGTCATAGACCGTCTATTCAGGGTCAGCGTTGACTTAACCCGAATATGCAGGAAGTTGTTAAAACAGAAGTTATGAAACTTCTAGATGGCGGTATTATATATGCTATATCCGACTCTAAGTGGGTCAGTCCGGTTCAGGTGGTGCCTAAGAAAGGAGGCACCACGGTAATAAAAAAATGATAGGAATGAACTAATTCCTACTCGAATTGTTACAGGATGGCGCATGTGCATTGATTATAGGAAATTGAATGTCGTCACTAAGAAAGACCATTACCCACTTCCATTTATTGATCAAATGTTAGAAAGATTAGCTTGTCATAAGTATTTTTGTTATCTAGATGGCTACTCCGGTTTTTTTTCAGATCCCCATTCATCCCGAGGACCAAGAAAAAACCACCTTTACTTGTCCTTATGGCACCTTCGCATATCGTAGGATGCCTTTTGGATTATGTAACGCCCCAGCCACTTTTCAAAGATGCATGATTAGTATCTTTTCTAATTACATTGAATCAATTATGGAAGTATTTATGGACGATTTCAGTGTGTATGGTTTTGACTTTGATTCTTGTTTGCTGAATTTGTCTAAAGTTTTAGGTCGCTGTGAGGAAGTTGACTTGGTACTTAATTGGGAAAAATGTCACTTTATGGTCAACGAGGGAGTGGTGCTTGGCCATTTAGTTTCTGATAAAGGCATTCAAGTAGACCGGGCTAAAACTCAAGTGATAGAGCAATTGCCTCCTCCTACTAATGTTAAGGGGGTTAGAAGTTTCCTTGGTCATGTGGGATTTTATCGCCGCTTTATCAAGGACTTCTCAAAAATTGCTAAACCACTTACCCAACTCCTTCTTAAAGATGCTCATTTTTGCTTTACTGATGCTTGTTGTGAATCTTTCGGTAGGATTAAGGAGGCATTAATCTCAGCACCCATTATTCGATCGCCGGATTGGAATCTACCTTTCGAGATTATGTGTGATGCAAGCGACTATGCCGTAGGAGCAATTTTGGGCCAGAGAAAAGATAAAGTTTTACATGCTATTTACTATGCTAGTAAGACTTTAGATGAAGCTCAGGTCAATTACGCGACGACGGAAAAGGAGTTATTAGCCATCATATATGCCCTCGATAAATTCCGAACTTATCTCATAGGTTCTAAGGTGATTGTTTATACCGACCATGCCGCATTAAAATATCTCTTAGCAAAGAAGGAAGCAAAGCCCAGATTCATTCGTTGGATCCTACTACTCCAAGAATTTGATCTAGAGATTTGGGATAAGAAGGGAGCCGAGAATGTTGTAGCTGATCATTTATCACGGCTTAGATTTGATGAAGACGGATTAGTCCTACCGATTGATGATTCTTTTCCCGACGATTCCTTACTTGCGATCACCCTTGCCGAGTTAACTACCAACGAGCCATGATATGCTGATTTTGCAAACTTTTTGGTTCGTGGTTATTTCCCCGCTAATTGTACTTATCAACAAAAGAAGAAATTCTTATCAGATGTGAGGAGGTATTACTGGGATGATCCTTACCTATTTCGAGAATGCGCGGATGGAATTTTTCGGAAGTGCATACCCGATTGGGAAGTTAGAGGTGTCTTGGAAGGATGTCATTCTTCTCCTTATGGTGGTCATCATGGTCCGCCTCGCACCGTTGCTAAGGTATTACAATCCAAATTTTATTGGCCGACTTTATTCAAAGATGCACAAAAATTTATCCTTGCTTGTGATGCATGCCAACGATCCGGAAATATTTCTAGACGACATGAGATGCCACAAACCGGTATATTAGAGGTCGAGATTTTCGACGTATGGGGAATCGATTATCAAGGTCCGTTTCCTTCTTCTTTTGGTAACCGGTATATTCTAGTTGCAGTGGATTATGTATCCAAATGGGTCGAGGTGGTAGCTTGTCCTACAAACGATGCTAAGGTAGTTATAAATCTCTTTAAGAAAATAATTTTTCCTAGGTTCGAGGTTCCTCGAACTATTATTAGTGATGGAGGTTCACACTTCCACGAGAAGAGATTAGACACTTTGCTACGCAAATATGGTGTTATGCAACGTACCGGCTTGGCTTATCATCCTCAAACAAGCGGTCAAGTGGAAGTATCTACTCGAGAAATTAAATCAATTCTCGAAAAGGTTGTTTCTAGATCGAGAAAGGATTGGAGTACCAAGCTAGACGATGCATTATGGGCCTATCGCACCGCATATAAGACACCCATTGGTACATCTCCCTATCGATTAGTCTATGGTAAGGCATGTCATCTTCCCGTCGAGTTAGAATACAAAGCTTTTTGGGCAATAAAAGAGCTTAATTTTGACCCGACTCTGAGTGGGGAGAAGCGGTTGCTCCAATTGAATGAATTGGACGAATTCCGTCTAAGTGCTTATGAAAGTTCCCGAGTCTATAAGGAGCGCACGAAGAAGTGGCACGATAAACGTATTCTTCCGAAGCAATTTAAGGAGGGTGACAAAGTTTTGCTACATAATTCTCGTCTTCGCATATTCCCGGGTAAGTTAAGATCTAGATGGTCCGGTCCCTACACCGTTACCAATGTCAGAAAATTTGGAGCAATCGAAGTGCAGAATGAATCGGGAGAAGTCTTTATGGCTAATGGACACCGATTAAAGTTATATCATGAAGATGCAGTTGTAGGTAATATCGACGTGACTTATCTACAATCCTCTTCCTCTTAAGGTAAATTCGGTCGAGCGGGACCGTAAAAAACAGCGCTTCTCGGGAGGCAACCCGTGTGTATAACTTCTGTAATTTCCCTTTTATGTTGTGTGTTAGATTTTTTATTTTATTTTTTTAGTGAAAGAAAGGGAGGGTACTGATATTCGTTGTGAGAAGACTACGCAGGTACGACAGGCGAACCGCTCGGTACAGAGAAAAACCGAGCAGTACGAAGATGAACCGAGCGGTACAAAAACGAACCGGTCGGTACGCTTTCAAACCGAGCGGTTCGATTTTGAACCGAGCGGTTCGATTTTGAACCGATCGGTTCGCGCAGCGGGCTTCTTTTTCCGGATTACTTATACATCTCTACCCCTCCACCCATCCCCCATTCCCTCATTTCACTCTCTCTCACTAAACCCTTCCCACCCCTCTCTACAACAAGACCCCCATAAACCTCCTCTACCATATTAAATCTCCTTTCCACCTTGCCTTCACCCATACTTCTACCACTCCTCTTCATCTTCAACAATGGTTTTCGGAAGGAAAAGGCGGAACGTCACCCGTAGGTCGGATTCTCCACCGGCATCATCACATGCAACGAAATCATCGGAAGCACCATCATCACCACCAGAATTCCTACCGGTAACTGGGTATGAACAAATTATTTTTGAGTCAGATAGACAGCGCGAACTCTTCCTGGTCATGGCTTCTAAACCGGTAACCCCTACTCGATTTCTTAGTCATGCTCTATTACGTCGTTGTGGTATCAATGAATCTATGGAACAGTTTTTTGATGGTACTGGTATGGGTGGTCCATTTAATATGAATTTACCCACTTATAAAGACTTAACCCTAGAATTCTTTAGCAGTTTTCAATACAATGAATCTACTGCTACGATATCATTTAGGATGATGAATCAGACTCATACCATCCCCCTCAGACTGTTTAGGGATACTTTTGGTTTGGATTCTGGTGATATTTTGATTGCCCCTGTTTGTTTTAGCCATTAGCAGCTTTGGTATTCTATTACGGGTCAAGCTCTACCAGCTCGATTTAAGCGTGTCCCGTGTCAGGCCATTCAACATCCTATAATTTAGATTTGGCAAAGATTTGTTTCTGGGTCGATTTTTGGTCGTCATGAACATGGAGCTGTGACCAAAACGGAAATTGAATTGATCGAGATGGCTCTTAATGTCCAATCCCAACCTTTATTTGATCTTGATATTTCTTCTCTTATCATGAAACATTTTGGTTTAATTGTTACTAAAGTAGGACGCTTAAAGTCGATTAATGGTGGGGGATTGGTGACTCATCTTGCCCAGACTTTATTACGAGGAACTTTTGATGAAAATAACCGGGTGCCTATTTCTATGGAAACTGTGTATACTGCTAGTGATTTTCCTGCAGGTTGGTTTTCCGTGAATGCTGATAAGAAATATTTGTGGCACTTTGCTCCGGGTCAATCTCGTCTTCTTCCTGATCCTTCTTTACCAGAGCTATGGCAGAACCCACCGGTCGATGACGATATCCCACCGCCTGCCGCACCTAGTTACTTACTTACCATTACCCCCAGAGGTGCTCCACAAGGTAACCGAGGTCGCACCACTTTTGAACAAGGTGAAGGTTCGGGTTCTCGTCAGGCTCCTCAGTTTCAGGCACCTCGTCCGCGGCCTCCTTCTCCGTCCTTTCAGAGGCCATTTGTCCCACCTACAGGTACTTTCTATCCGCCTCCGCCGGGTTATACGGAGATGCTCCATTTAACCAACAGCGAGCCTATTATCCACATCTCCGACAGCTACAGCAGCAGGGTCAGCTACAGCCGACTGATCACTTACCCTCATGGTTCGGTGCTGACGGTTCGTTTCGAGGACCTACCGGTCCACCTCCTCTTGGTCAGTCCAACTTCGGGGTGCAGTATGACTATGATCACGTTGTCAGCTACTATGGACACGACGATGTATATTCCTGCCATGATGCTTCCTTACATGGAGGTAATACTTTTGCTGATGAGACCCGGCATGGTGGGCGAGAATTCGTGGACCTTGTGTCTAGTACGGAGGCAGCTGATGATGATTATGACATTGATGGGTATGGGTCTGATTCTTAGTCCCGGTTAGTTGCTGGTTTGGGGGACTTATCTGCTGTACATATTTTGTCGGTACCTTCTCTTACTCTTTTTGTCCCTCTCCATTCTTTATTATACTTTTTTGTCCTAACTCTTATATATTGGTTCACAATGGGGACATTGTGTGATTTGGTTTGGGGGGATGTTTTTGTGTTTCTTTTTATCTTTTTTTTTTAAAGAACGTTTTTTTTTTGCATTTTTTGTGTGATTTTGTGTGTTTTAGTATAGAGTCGTGTCGGCGATGATAACATTGCATTTGTCGCATGCTTTTCCCTAGTTCTTTGCTCTTTCTTGTGAATGACACTTATTTCCCGTTATTTGAGTTTAGTATTTCTTGAATCTTGTCGCCGATTATGTTTTGAATGCCAAATTCTTTCTACCGTTCAAAAAATGGAATTCTAAAATTGATCTATTGTCGAGTAAGCTACCTATATTGTGAGACTTAGAGCCTAAACTGATGACATCCATGATCAGTTTCATATAGGTTGAGAGTAGTACTCCTTATGAGACATGTAACATCAAATTGCATAAGCATGACATTCGTCTCTTAAATACATGTATGCATTCGGTTTGTAATGGTGACATATGTAAAAGAGGCAATCCCCTTTCTTTTATCTGGTTCCCATTAACTCCACGTAGCCATAATTTGACCAGTTTTGACCCGTTTATTAACTACATGCCATATTTGCCTACCCTAGTCAAGCTAGTTGGTTAATTAGACGGAATTATTTTTGCGGGTGAAATTTGGTACCATTGAGGAAGGGAATTGGAAAAAAATGATGAATGATTGAGAAAAAAAATCAATGGAAGAAAAGAAAAGGAAAGGCAATAGTTGAAAAGAAAGAAAAAAAAAGTGAAACGAGAAAAGGAATGTGTTTTTGCTATGAGAAAAGAAATTAATTTCTATATTTTCGTAGTGGTTGGTACAAAGTCAGATATGAAAAGTTGAAAATAAGGTGCTTGGTACTACTTGTAATTCCTTTGATTGAAGTTGGTTAAGAATAGAATGAGTTTAGTTTGGTTACGATTGGACTAGCTTGGCTTTTACCTCCACATATCCAAATCATTTTTCCCCTTCTTACCCGATTACCCTCACTTTATCCATATGTAAGTCCTCGACGTGTGTTTTAGTCCGATTGAATGTATATGTACGGTTGGTAGAGATTGATATCATGTTAGATTGCATGCATGTTCTTATAAGTTGCAGTTAGGTGAGTGTTTTGTCTATCCGATTTTACATAAACTCACAATATTGCCCTTATTTGAGTGTTGAGTGTAAACCGCGAGAAATCTCGACATAGATGGTTATGCAAGATTAATCTGAATATTAATTGGGACTTGGTTTTTGAAATTCTTATATTCTTGATCTTTTGCTTAAGAATTTGTTTCTTTAGCTTTGGTGTCATTTGCTTGCATGAGTATTAGATTTGGGATGGTGCGTGCTGACAAAGTTTGCTCTGAGCCATTTTATGTTGTCCAATGTGGGTTTACTTGAGGACAAGCAAAGGTTCGGGTTGGGGGAGTTTGATGAACACAGTTCATATGCATATTTATTCTCATTTTATCCTCCATTTTTACCGATTTCACATGCCTTAAGGATAATTTAGTAGCCTTTTTATCCGTAGTTTGTTATGCCGGGTATATGGTTTATGATTTGGCAGGAAACATAGCAAAAGACGGAGTTAAGAGCTACAAATGAAGAAAACAAAAAAGAACAAGGAAGCAGGATGGACAACGAAGGCCAAATCGGTCGGTATGATACCGAACCGGTCGGTTTGATCCTGAACCGAGCGTTTTGATTTCGAACCGGTCGGTTTGTTTTCGTCCCGCTCGGTTCGTTTGCGTACCGAGCGGTTCGCGACTCGTCCAAGTGACTTTCCTAAATCTTTTGAAGAATCCGTATTCTACCTTAATTAGAATCCTACGGGATTATTTTCTACTTCCTAATTAGACCCTTTGTAATAAGTATAAATACCCTTCTTAGGGCTAGGTTTAAAGACACTTTTATTCATTCAAAACTTTAGTTTTAGTTTTATTATTAGCATCGGAATTCTTCAAGCTTGTAGCGGTACTTTTTAGCTTTTAATTATTATTCAATCTTTCAGTTCTTCATAATCGGTATTTTTCCCTTTTCTCTTATTTTCATATTAATCTCAATTATGCTTAATTATTTTGTCGTTTCATCCTTCACCATGAGTAGCTAATTTATTCTTCTAGGGTTGAATGGGATCTATGTTAATTGAATTGGGGATGTTAGTTTAATTATTTATTCGATTGATCATTCATATGTTATTGCCTTACTACTTGTCTTGTATTATTGTTTGATTAGTTTGAGACGTTGAACTAGTTGAATTTTTAGGAACCCGAACCTAAGATCGAAAGCCTGGCAAGGGTAGACTTACAAGTAAGTGGGTAGGATAATCTGGTAAGTTGCAAGAGCCCGTCAGAATCTATCCTAAGGTTGACATAAGATCCGAGAGGCCATGTCTTTGCCCTAAATAACTTTGATTGATTGATTGAATGATTAATTAACTTTACCCAATTTAATTGCATAGTGAACCGTAAGACCCTAGATCTCTTTTAATATTATTAGAACCCTTAATTTACATTACTGCAATAGTTTAGAAAACAAACACAAACAAATCGAAATTTAAATAGTTTAGAATCAATTATAGATAATTTGCAATATACCATCTCTCTGTGGTTCGACCCTTACTTGCTGCTAGCTGTTAGTTGTTAGTTAGGTTTATTTTGATATAGGTGATAAGACTTTAGCCTTATCAATGTTCAATGCATGTATAAACGTTGAATGGTGCAATACTGCATGAGCTATAAAGTATCTCTTCAAGTACATTTTGAAGGGTCCGGATAAGGCAACTTTTACACTGAAAAATGACCAAAACGACGAGGTTAGCGCCTACCTGGATTGTCGTTATCTCTCGGCCTGTGAAGCTTCATGGTGGATATACGGATTCGACATCCACGAGCGAAGTCCCTCGGTTACGCGATTGCCCATACATTTACCGGGAAAGCAATTTGTTGTGTTAAGCGACAAATCCAATCTGCGTTGTGTTATCAGCAGGGCGAAGAACTGTGACACGATGTTGACGGGGTGGTTAGCAATGAATGCAAGAGATCCGGAGACGCGAACCCTAACGTATGCACAGTTTCCAACCCGATATGTCTGGAACGCTGGTTGGATTAAACGATCTAAGGGCAGAAGCATTGGAAGAGTGGCATTCGTGCACCCAACGGCCGGGGAGAGGTATTACCTCTGTCTTCTGCTCAACACAGTCAAGGGTCCGACTTCTTTCGAAGACATAAGGACTATAGATGGACACCTTTATCCTTCCTATAAGGAAGCCTGCTTAGCACTTGGACTACTTAGTAATGACAAGGAGTGGAATGAGGCTCTAAGGGAGGCACGTCTATGGGCGATGTCATCTCAGTTACGGGAACTTTTTGTTACGATCGTCTTATTTTGTGAGGTAACTGACGTTAAATGTCTATGGGAGGAATCTTATAACATGCTTTCTGAGGATATTGAGAGGAAGAAGAGGAAGGAGTTCAATCATCCGACGCTTATACTTTAAGAAGAGGCGAATAAGTCGTACACGCTGATCGAGGTTTATAAGGTTCTTATGAGATATGGCAAGACGTTGCAGGACATTAGAGAGATGCCACTGCCAAGCATACAAGACATCAGGGGTATGGATAACTAGCTAATACGGGATGAAAGGGTGTATGATCCAACACAATTAGAGCAGGAATGGTCATTGAAGATAAGCAACTGAACACTTGACAAGAGGCGGTGTACGACGAGGTAATGGATGCATTCACTACAACAAAAACACCTTTTCGCGGCGATTATTTTTGTATTTCGTGGCGATTCTATTCGATGCGAAAAGTTTCCCCATCGATTGTGTATTCGTTGAGGTAGGCAGCGTTGCCGTAGCCTTTCGTAGCGAATAATCTATTCGCTGGGTTAGCTCCTTAATATCGACGCGAAAGAAGAGGAGGTTTAGTGGTGATTTTAGTGTCGATTATTATTAATGCGGTAAGTAATTTGATTTTTTCACTAATGAGAATTGTAACGATTGTATTCGACACGATAAGTACACTAAAATGTCATTTAGTGATATTTGTTGCAATTGCATTCGACACAATAAGTATTATTAAATGCAACCATATACTAAATTTGGTATCGATTTCGTTCGATAAGAAATACGGAGTATCACATTTATCTCTCAAATGTGGTGCGAAAATAAAAACAAAAACACAAGTGAAAAAATATGTACTTTTATATTACTCATAAATTCCAAAAATTATATATATCCAAAATTGACTAAAATTCAATTAATATAAATAAGTGCAAAACTGCGAACGATTTTTTGACAACCTAAAAAAATTACTATGTCTTCGGCCACCAAAGAAGAGCTTCATTCTACCCATGCATCTCGTTTGAATCAAAATGCGGCCAACCAGAAACGTAATAAGGAAGCTTGCGTTCCCGTTACATTATTCAGAATGTACCGTCCTTGATATTCGGTTATAATGCCGCCCAAAAATGATCTAAATGCAACAACTCACTTTGCTTTCTCTCCCGAGTTCCAATCTGAATATTTCAGCCTTGCATCAATACTAGAACAGCGGCCTGCAAATAATAGACGCAGCCTGCGCTACGTAGCAATATGCAGCTGAAACACGGACGAAACAACAACGAAAAAATGCCAAGCATAGCATATATCGTCCTCTAAACAAGTCTCCGAGTGTCAGTAAAGAAAAGATCAATTAGAAAGCAAACAAGAGTAGTTAGCACTGAATGTGACCACAACGATTTATAGCCCGGAATGGAGATGGATACGCTTGAGCATTCAACATAAAGATTACAGTAGGTGCAACCATTTTGCATAACATCAAGAACAAGATCATAAAACGTAACAAAAAACACGTGATCCCTTAATCAATGGCGATGCTAAATTCAATATTCATAAAACAAAACAGAGGAAAGACTGAAAATTGACATGCCTAACCATTATGTCCTGATCGAATTTGATTCCCACCAAATGAACAACCAGCATAAGTGCACAAAAAGTCCTTGACGCCCGCAGGGTATCTTAAAAAGAACATACCTATCCTGAAATTCACTGTTGATGACGCAAAGGAGGAAGTCAACTACTACAATCAATAATGATAGATATTCATTTCCATTCAGACTCAAACTAGTCAGGAAATTGCTGCACTAAAGCAAATCTAAGAGCAGATTGCAGCTACCGCACCCACACCTGACCTGATAAATGAAGAATGTTGACTGAATGTCCCTCCTCCAAAGTATGGGAAACCTCGTGCCACTATCATGTTTTTAGGTGGTGCTTTTATTGGCAAGGTTTCTCATGTCGCTTACAGGTTTCTTCTACTTCTTTCTTTTTTTCTAAATAAAATGATGTGGTTTTCTCATTTGCACAGTAGTATTATTCTTTAGTTTTCGGCTTTTTTCTAAATAAAATGATCACCAAAATCTGCCAAGAAAAAAACTCAATGGCAATGCTCAGTAACTTCCACAAGTACAGTACTTTAGTAACTTCACAAATTAGAAACAACTTAAGTTTAAACAAAGTGTTTGTTACTTATTACCTGTTTATGGTAAACTGTGTCGGATACATTGTTATTATTCCTTGTACAGCATAGCTCACCATTGAAATCAAATTAACGGTTGTATAATAGAGACTGTTTGATGCACGCAATCTGAACTCTTATGTACGTGTTAGGGGGCGAAATGAAATCAAATTAACGGCATTACATAACAAAATCAATTGCAACCGGTTTAGTGAGTCCTGCCATAATTCAGCACATTATCAGCTAAAAACATAAGCAAAAATCAAATCAAATTAACAACATTACATAACAAAAATCGATACCGACCAGTTTAGCAAGTCATACTACCATAATTCATCTTATAATCAGCTCAAAAACATATACAAAATTGAAATCTACTTAAAATCCATCACCTAATTTATGAAACACAGCACATAATCAGCTCAAAACAAAGGCAAAAATCAATCAAACAATCAATTAATCAATCAATCATTCCGAATCGAACACAAAAGTGAAAAGTGAAAATAAACAAATGACAAAAAGTCATGGACTCCCTCCGTACCCTAAAAATTATTACTTTAGTGATGCCTATATGTAGAGTTTATGGTGATACTAATTTATGTTCGAGTGAGAATTTTAGTATAGGTGGTGATTCTTGTTATAAATGTCACGCTCTTTACTGACTGACGATCAAAGTGTTTGGGCTGTGTGGCAAACACTTGTGAGTATGGGAACCTGACGGGCAGCCACTAATCAATAGAGGGGAAGCTAGGAATCGAGTTAAATGCTTATACAATAAATATTATCTTTAGTCCCATATAGTCATCGCATCCAAAAATTCTAGAGATGTAAGGGTTTAACAGGTAAGCAAATTGGATTGAAGTTAGCTTACTGAACGGGATGGGGTAAAAATCTTGGTACAATATTGCTAAATAACATTATAAACAAGAATGGCTGAATATAATTCTAGGTCATTTCTCCTAAATCAGTTCCCAAACGATACCGACGTACCGGGGCATTTCAAGTGAATTTCATAGATACTCAGTACGGCCATTAGGTGGAACACTTAATGTAAGCCATTGCCGCAATCATGACTATAGATAAGGTACATTCTTGGTATTGTATTTGGTTTATTAGTGGATGACTCGTGAACTGGGATGAAGCACTAACCCGAACCTGATGTCTCTACATTTAAGCATTCCCCAAATCGGAAAACTACTAGCGTCCAAAAGATGGTGTTATGTTACTGCGGAGTCATGCCCATGAAAATTTAATCAGATTGAAAATTACAGTACAAATTTTGTTAAACCCATAACTAAAATATGATACGAAATGAACAAATACCTAGATGAAACTCATGTCCGCATAAAACCTTAGCCTAGGATATCTCCCCAGTATCAGTCACATACTCAAGACAAATCGATACGGTGGAAGAACTCAACGACTTTGACTTCTTCCCACCGCCATCGTCGAACCCCATCACCGATCGCAGATTACTGATCACTTCGCCTCAAATCAATTCATGAAACCATTAAGTGAAACCATTCAGGAAATTCTTCTACTGTTCCAGATTGCGTTCAGATTGGGCTATATTCCTCAATTCTATGTTGCTCCTGTGTCGGATGCATATAATAAAATCACACGTACAATAAACACATATACAATAAAATCAGGGAAAGAAGAAAAGAAAAGAAAAAAACATACGATTTGAGTCTTCTTAGAAGGCATAATTGACGGTAGAAATGGGGAAGAACAGGAGAGAGAAAGTAAAGGAAGAACGAAATGAGGGAAGAACATGAGAGAAAGTAAAGGATGAGTGAATGTGATTTAAGTAATAAGGAAGGTAGGTTTCAATTGGGTTTATTAGAATATTAAGGTTTTTAGGACGTAATCCGTCGATTTGTCGGGTTTATTAGCATCGATTGATATTTGTTACAATAAAGGGTCATTCATAAGGAATATAAGTACACTAGTCATGTCGATTTTTCAATCGTCACTAAATAATCGCCGCGAAAAGGCTTTTATGTTGTAGTGATTTAGTCGTGATAAGGGAGGAGTTGTGTTTCTATACGGCCACGGTGGAACAGGAAAAACGTTCTTATACAACATTCTCTTAGCAAGGTTGTGCGCAGATAATAAGATAGTGTTGAACGTGGCGTCCTCATGTATCATGTCCACCTTCACTTTTCTTATATTGTGGCTCGTGTTTATGATGATATCAAGTAGACCTGTCATAGCTTCACCCGAACCGTGACCCGCTTGACCCGAACCAAATACGACCAATTAATTTAGTGTCGAACCCCAACTCGTCTAGGTCGTCCCGTTGAGTTAACGAGAGTTATAGAATTTTTAAAAATATTACGGGTACTATTCAAATATATTATTTGTATCTGTGGTTAGAGTAAATTAATGTTGTTAATTTTCCAAATCATAAAGACGACACAATATTCAATTTGTTTTTAATAATAAAATAATTACTAACATAATTTAAATAAAGATTTCAGTATTTTCTTATATTTAAATAACATAATTAAAGAGTTCGATAACTTGAATGTTATTATATATATAACTTAATATTGAAAGAAGAATTTGTTCTTAAGAAGCGGTAACAACATTAGGTGTTCATAAATATTTTTGACCTGTATTATGACCCTAACCAACACGTGACCCGTATAACCCAACTCATATCTGCCCCGATCCAACCCGTATTCTGACCCGACAGAGACCCAGCCCATTTGACAGGTGTAATATAAAGTTTGCGGCCGTACTTATGACAATATCATTTGACCGTGTCAATTCGTGTTAATGTCTCAGGTATAGCAGCGCTACTTTTACCTGGAGGGAGAACCGCACACATTAGATTTGGTATACCGATCGAATTATATTAAATCTCGACGTGCAACATATCGCAGCAAAGCCAACTCGCTGAGCTCATCCGACAGACCTCATTGATAATTTGGGACTAGGCTCCAATGGATAATGACAAACTTGCTTTCGAAGCTTTGGATAGGATGATGAGAGATATACTGGGATTCCAAGACCCTGCGGCAGCGGTAAAACCGTTTGGGGGGAAAGTTGTGTTGCTTGGCGGCGATTTCCGTCAAGTCCTTCCGATCATCTCTAGAGGAACCAGATAGGACGTTGTCCAGGCGTCAATAAGCAGGTCATATATATGGAACGAATGCAAAGTCTTCACACTGAAGAAAAGCCTGAGAGTTGTTGAAGAACGTGGCGATGTTGAGGTGCAGCGGAGATAAACGTTGTTCAACGAGTGGATGCTAGCGTTGGGCAACGACACTCTTGAGGCGAAGGCAGGTGAAGGCGAGACGGAAGCAATATGGGTTAAGATACCCGAGGAGTACATCGGGTTACTAGGGAAACTACATCTCGATAAGGTGGTAGCGCAAATGTATCCTAACTTTTGCGATAAAAATCTTGACGAGGTTTATCTACGAGAAAGGGCAATAATTACGCCTTTGAATGAGACAGCAGACTTGATAAACAATTTTTTGTCGTGGAGGGGAAGATAATAACAGGATCAAGGATCGGCCACAAGGTCTTGATCCCGAGGATAATCATGACATCAAAGGACCCTAAGATCCCCTTCGTTCTCAAGCGACGTCAGTATTCTTTACGGACATGCTACGCTATGACGATTAATAAAAGTCAAGGTCAGTCACTTAATCATGTTGGAGTTTATCTCCCAAAATTAGTTTTTAGCCACGACCAACTATACGTGGCTGCTTTGAGGACAACGTCGCCGGAGGGATTAAGGTTCTATATCGATGATAGGAAACAACAATTCAAGGGATACATGAGGAACATTGTTTACAAGGAGGTGTTCACGAATTTACAAAACGATAGTTAGGCCCTGTTCTCCTGGACTTAAAATGACTGAACTTAACTGAACTGAACTGAAAGTGTCTGAACTGAACTGAACTGAATGAGTCTGAACTGAACTGAATTGAACTGAATGGGTCTGAACTGAACTGAACTGAACTGAATGGGTCTGAACTGAACTGAACTGAACTGAACTGAACTGAACTGAACTGAATGAGTCTGAACTTAACTTAACTTAACTTAACTAATCTTAACTTAACTAAAATGAATAAATAATAATAATAATAATAATAATAATAATAATAAAACCTAACGGGAAGGGTGTGCGATCAGGGGAGGTAGGCGATTTCTGCCATTCTGCTGCCGCCGCCTGCAGCGGCCATCGCCGACGTCGCGTTGGTCTCCTGCACGCCGGCCACCCTGACCGCCGGCCTTCTGCCGCCGTTTGAGTGTTAGGGGTGAGGCGTATTTCGGGTGATTAGGGCGGCCACGCCACCACCGCACCACCCTTCTTTGATCCTCCACCACCGTGCGCCACCCACGCACCCACCGGACCTCACGTCGCCACCTATTTCTGCTGGCCACCAGACCTCTCGTCGCCGGCCATCGGAATTTTAGTGAGAGAGCGTTTGAGAAAGGCTTTTGCAGAGTCTTTTGCTTCCTTCGCACCAGCCACTGCCTGTCTCGACTTTCCGACTACTGCCGCCTGTTCTTGGCGTGTGACTGGTCATGCCAGTTCCGTTCGTCGGTTCTTGTGCTACGCTGGTCAGCTTCCTTGCTTTTTCGGTTTCGGTTTCGGTTTTGGTTTCGGTTTTTCCATTTTTGCTTTCTTGTTGCTTTATTTCTTCGGCGTTTGCTGTGTGCGGTTGTTGCCGGCTCGGTGCTGGTTTCCGCTGTGGTTTGGGTTGGTCGTGGGTGTTCGCCGGCTTTTCTTTCGCTGCCTTTGTATGGTTTGCGTGCTGTGGTTCGTGTCATACCTGACCTTGTGCGGCTCCATTGTCCTTTTGTGGGCCTTGGTAGGTGTAGGGATGGATGGGGAAAAGGTTTTGTTAAAAATTCTCTGCTTGTTCATCTCCGTGATCATCACTGTAAGGAAGGTGCCCGGGACGCCACGCGACAATCTCTTGCTTCTTTGCCTATTTTTTGGCTGTTGAGTCTACTTTTCGGCGGATGGGTGTTTGGCTGTGTGGGGTTTGCTTTCGAAAACATACTCATAACAAAGGTTGTCGCCACGATGCAGAGTCTTTTGTTGAGGCTCCTAATTGTGGTGATGGTGTTATCCGCTATGTTCTTTACGGTTTTCCCCGACCATCTGCCCCTACAGTTTCCTCATCTAGTGGTGTTGTTGATCCCCCGGTTGTTGGGTTTAACGTGACCTCTATTGATCACTTGTTGGCTAAGGGGTTACGTACTATTAAATCCATCCCTCCAAAGTGTCGTTTAGGGTTTTATCGGGTTTTTCGGGGGGCTCTTGATGATGTGGCTGCCTCTCCTCGTGATCTCACGTGTTGGGTCACCTTGCTTGCGCTGCCTCTTTGCATACTTAAGACTTTCTCCCCTCGGAGTAACCTTGAGTGTCGATCTGCTTTTTGACGGCAGCGTCAGGAGGAGAGTATTTCTACTGCCCTTCGTTGTTGGGATGAGCCGGGTGGTCGGTTGTCACTCTTGCAGGATACGCTGGCTGAGGTTGCTTCTTCTTTTAGTGTGGATGAGGATCTCGACTTGAGTGAGGCCAATGTTAGACAGTGTTTTAGGAAGATTTATGACGGGCACTTGTAGACACCCACATTTTGACTGCCAGGTGTCTATAGTAGTTTCCGACAAACACCCGATGATGATCGGACGCTAACGTGATTTAACGTACTCGGAAATCGGCTCGAAATCAATGGCATTTGGCCTAGGCATTTTAAGGAGTACAAATTTCACAAAACCAACCTCAAATTCAGGCCCAGTGGGTCGTTTCGAGTCAAATAACACTAATTGGGGTCAAATCCGACACCAGGGGTAAACCCGTCTTTTAGCGACCGAGTCAAAACCCGGTCAAAGATATTTCCCGAGACTTGTGGACCGACCGTGATGTCTCACGCGTCCCATTTCTACCCAAACTCCACAAAAAATCAGCTACACAAAATAATAAACAAGTTCGTTTAAGGGTAGAATTCGATCTCAAGTAGGAATCCTATCCGAGAACCGACTCAGACACTCAACCGAGTGCAAGTACTCGGCCGAGTAACACACAACCAGCCGGTTTTCTTACTTCTTCACCAAGAAAACGGAATTCTCGTTCACCTCAGCTTCTTACCCAAGCGATAATTCTAGCTCAAACGGGAATCCTATCCAAAAACCGATTCAAACACCTGACCGAGTGCAAACACTCGGCCAAAACAGCAACAAATCAGCCGAGTTTCTCTTTCTTCCTTCACAAGAAAGTGGAATTCTCATGCTTCTGAAATTCCTACGTTTCCTATCCTAGGCGGTAGTCAAACTCTCCTAAATCAAGGTCGGGAACTCCCTATAAATAGGCCCTCCCATTCAACACTTCAGACACGATTTTTATTAGCAATACACACAATTTTCGAGCATCAGAAAATATCATAACACACACATAATTCCTTAGCATCGAGAAACCGATATTACAAACCCGAAGGAAACCGGCCCCATACCCGACACCCTTCACCCGTCTCGTCCAAACCGTACCCCCCTAGCCGAACCAAACATCACTCGACGCTCCCGTGCCTAGCCACATTCCGACGAGCCCCGATCCGAGTCAGTAGGTTGAGGGTGTATCAAACCCGATCTCTCCTTTCTTCTCTTCTCTTCTCTTCGTCCGTTTTTTTTTTTATGTGTCAAGAGTCGTCTTTCTCTTTTTTCTCTAATATCGTAATTAACGAAAAACTATTTTCATAACAAACATTCTGAAAAATACAATATCGATTTTTCTATAATCGAATATTGTATCGAAGAGAATTATATTAAGATCTCGACGATATTAAAAATCGTTACATTCTTTTTCGTTCAAAATTCTTTTCTTTTACTTTTTGGTCGAAACAAACAATTTTACAAAACCTTTTTTAAACTCATTCCGAATATTCGATATCGATTTCATAATCGAACATCGGATACGACGAATATCGAAAACATGAATCGAATACAATTTAATTCATAATTTGTACGCGGTTCATCAAAATAACAATTTTCGAACAACGAGCGAAACGGGACAGACCCGCACGCGAGTCGCGCCCCTCACAGGCGACTCGCGTACGAGTCTGAAATCCGCGCTCCTTTTTTACTTTTTCGTTCGTTTTATTATTTATTTTTCGAAACGATTTCTAAAATTTACATCTTTTCCAAAACTATTCCAAGTATTCGATATTGATTTTGTAGTCAATTATCGAATATAACGAATATCGAAAATATTAAGTCGAGTACGAATCATGCAATACTCATACACGATTTAATACAAAATCGAGTTTTCAGAAAATCGCGTCCAAAACCAGCCCGACACGCGACTCGCCGGCGACCCGGGCGAGCCGCGCGACGGCTGTCCCGACGCACCCTTTGCGTTTTTTTTTTTTAATTTTCGAACATCGTTTTTTATACAAAACAACGTCTTTCCAACAATATTTTTCAGATTTCGATTAACATTTATTTTCTCGATTTCGCATATTTATTACTTGCTATTATCGATACTAACTCGTTTGTTCATCTTTTGTAGCAAATTCATCCTTTTATTTCATTTGTTTCATTATACTAAAACGAATCTCACATGTTAAATTCGACTTTGACATTAATTAATTTTGCATGCATTAAACCACTTAGCAACCCATTCAATTCCTCACATGTTTAGGAACACAATGTTTGCATATCATTCATCGTATTACTAACGCGGGCATTAAAACGTCATTCGATATCCTAGTAGAGGCCGCTAATGTGCGGGCGGGGTTGGGTGTTCTTAGTGAACTTCCCAACACGTACCCTCACCCCTTACTCAGAACCGTGGTTTACGGATGTCCGAAACCATTGGCAACGAGAGTCAATCAATATACGATTAACCGCTCAAGTCGACATCTGTATCGAACTGCAAAGGGACGAGCCCAATAAACTCTGACATCGGAAATGGGCCGTATTTTGTTCACGGCCCACTACGACATAGAGTGGGCTCGAACGGTTCCGAATAACCATAAAATTCGGTGCCGACTCCAACTTCGATTTAAATTTCAATTTGACCATCTCATGGAGATTCGTTCGCCTCCCCAAACCCGCGCGTGGCCGCGTCGGGGTGGACCTATGTCATGTCCACAATTTGGCGACTCTGCTGGGGATTTACTGATGAGTTAATAACCTTCGGTATCCTCAGGGTGAGACTCAAATAGAAATCGTTTGACTAGTACAATGCGCGTTTTAGTTTTACGGTTCATGCATAAACCCATTTTTCCCGGGCCGGTACTCGTGACCGACGTCCCACTATACCGTTGATATAGTCCAAACTGGTTATGTCAAAGGTGTCCATTAGCCGATTCGTATGGGTTTTACGGCATGTCCTAATCTCAACTTGAGTTAGGGAGTCCGCCCCGATTCTCGATAGGCTATGTACACTGGTATAGACCCTTATAGACTGACCGAGACTTAGCTTAAGAGCATACATGGCGTCATTATACTGTTTCCATGACTACGTGCTACTTGATCCATATCTTTTTCAAAACCGTCATTTTTCAAAATTTTCCATCCTTTTCAAAATATCCAATTTTCAAAACCCGGGTCATATACCGAATTTAGGATCAATGATTTTACTCAAAATAGCCTTTTTCTAGCCGGTATTATGCCCAATTCAAAACTCGAAATTACTTTCTAATTTTCAAACTGTCACCTGGCCCAACTTTTCCGTTTTTCTCGAAAAAAGGACCGGTTCCACCCGATTCATTTCGGACTTTTCAAAAAAAAAAAATCATATTTCAAAACTTCCTCTTCTTAGACTTCCCGTATTTAGCAGTGTCGGGTCGTGTCATAAGTCGTTGAAGTCTAGCGTCGAAACTCCGTCGATCTTACATCACGAGTTTCCCCCCCATCCTAGTCCGCCTTGTTTTACTAAGGCAAGGCCCACCTACGTAGGACTTACTCCTACAAAGGTTGGCCCGTTTACACAATCGAGTCTAAAGTCTGAGAATGTCTCACGTGAACCTTCCTTCGGACAGGGCCCAACCCACAGCGTTGGATCTTGAGGAAGGCCCACCTTTTCAAAAGTCATCCGTCTAGGTGTCTTTCCGAGTCATTACCGTTTTAGTCTTTTTCCTTTTCCCTTGCTCGGGATGTACTTTTCTTAGGATTCGGGTTAAGTTGCTAATTACGTGGTGCTCTTACAGACAGGCCACCCTTCACTCGAACCATGACGCAAAAAGCCATAGACGAGTTGACCACCACGTTGGCCCAAATCCAGGACCAATTGAGGAAAATGCGGGAGGACCAGATCGCCATTGTCACTCGGGTTAGTGCCGTGGAACAGGGAACCCCCAATGCTTCGATCGAAGATGACGGACCCTTAGCCGCATTGGCCGGCGCGGTCCAAAAGCTGCAGGAACAGGTCCACTCGACCACCAGAAACACTATTCTCACGGAAAATGCCCGTACCTATTCACCCTTAACTGATGAACTACCCGCTAACCTCAACTTAACGGGCTTGCCAATGTTCGATGGGACTGAAGACCCGGTACTTCACATTCGGGCTTTCAAAGACTTCATGGCTGTTAAGGGGGTCAAATCGACCATGTTTAAGCATCTCTTTGCTTCCTCTCTGGAGAAACACCCGAAAGCCTGGTACTATAGGCTAGACCCCAAGAAATTCAAAACTTGGGACGATGTTGCAATGGAATTCGCGCGAAACTACGCGGATAATGCTGAAATCCAGACTACCATGCGTACTCTGGAAGTTATGGCCCAAGAGCCTAAAGAGGGTTTCACCAAATACCTTCAAAGGTGGCGGACCGAAAGTGTTAAACTGGTGGACAAGCCCACCGAAAAAGTGCTAGTGGAGGCTTTTGTCAAAAACCTCCTCCCTGCTTACAGAGTCCATCTCCGGTATGCCATCATACCCGACTTCGCCACCTTGACCGAAATGGGTAGTAGAATCGAAGACGATCTAAGGCTAGAGAACCTTACTAAGGCCTCTACCAAGGGATATCAAGGAGCCAGTTCCTCCTCTAGCAAGCCCGCCACCACAACGGCGGCCCGAAGCATCTTTGACGAGGTTAACGCACTGGACACCTCGACCAAAAAGAATACTCCAAATCGGGTATTTACCAACATAGGGACGACCTATGCTAATGCCTTACAAAGGCTATCTTCGAAAGGCCTAATCCAACCGATAGGCCTAATTCCGAAAGTTCCCGTGGAAAAGCGATCCAAGAGCTACAACATTCAAGCCTATTGCCATTATCACCAAGGCAACGGGCATGACACGGAAAAATGCTGGAAATTAAAACATCTTATCCAAGATCTGATCAAAAATGGAAAGATACCACTACCCAGTGACAAGCCAAGGAACAAAAACAATCCTCTTGCCACTCACGCCATTTTTACTGAAGAGGTAGTTGACTGCGCTCATCTCATTTCCTCTTTCATTTCCCAAATCAACGGGATATGGAACGACGATGAAGATGATGTTTACTTGGCCAAAGGGGAAGCTGTCCCCGTCACCATCGAAGAGGTCCGGAAAGCCAAAGCCAGAGCCCTGGCCGGTACACACACCATCACGGCCGGCCTCACCACTCCGGAAACCGTCACTGAACCCTCCAGGACGAAACTCACTCCTGAAGAACCAAACGCCGACACGGCCCTAGTCAGACAATTGAAGAGGGTCCGAACTGATATTACTATATGGCAGCTTTTGGTTAGTTCTCAGGAGCATCGATCAGCACTCACTAGGGCCCTTGATGAAATCAAGGTTGACTCATCGGTTACCCCCACCGAGATGGTAGCCACTATCCTGCCGTACCTCAAGGACAAGTCCAAAGGAGAAGGCCCACTTATCACTTTCTCCGAGTCCGATCTTCCACCTTTCGGGACCACCCGTAACTTGGCTCTTTATATCACGGTGATCTGCCGAAACAAATATCTCCCGATGACCCTGATTGATGACGGGTCCGCAGTTAACGTCCTTCCTTTGAGGACAGCCAAGGCCCTCGGCATAACCGAGGCTGACTACCTTCCAACTGCAAAGACTATCCAGGCTTTTGACGGGAGCCCAAAATCAGTTGCTGGGGCCGTTAAACTAACCATCATAACGGGCCCGATCGAGAAGGAGTTAGAGTTCCAAGTGATCGATGTTACTTCATCCTTCAACCTGCTACTTGGGAGACCGTGGATCCACGCGGTCAAAGCCGTGTCTTCCACCCTTCACAGGAAGGTCAAGCTACCTTTACAAGATGGCATCGTCACTCTTGAAGCCACTCCCATAACCGTGTCAAGCTGCAACACGGCAGGCTCAGCTGACCTACGAGGATTCAACTTTGTGGGAATGATCGAGGAAGAGTACCTTTTCCAGCCATACCTCACCACTAGCATCGATACAATGCTACAGAACCTGGGTTGCCTACCGGGAGTCACATCAAGGCCCTATCTTCCACCTGGGAAGATCTTCGAAACCTTGAACAACGGGCAATCTCGCCTCGGTCTAGGCTACACCATGACGACCGGTTACACGGACCAGACCAAAGCGGTCACATTCGTCACCCCGGTGTTCGGAGCTATCCAAATGGGCCTCTATCAGCCCACCATCTCATATCCCGGGACCAAACTGGCTCGGGAATGCAATTTCATCCCAGATGACATCTTTGCCCTTATCCAGTCCGAATCAAAGGAGGGCGCAAGCAATACTGAGCCCATTCTAGGACTACTCTTTGGGGAAGACAAGGTCATCCCAACCCCCAAACAGGAGTTAGTCAGCTTAATCCTCCGCAGCAGCAGGTTTGATCCAACCAAGCTGATCTCTGAGGTTGGTGCCAACACTGGGAAGAGAGCTTGGAGGAAGACAACTAAGTGGACCGACGGTCAGGGTCGAGTCTACAAGCTAACTACTGGAGAAGGAGATATGCATGCTATCGAGTCTGAATCTGAGTTCGAGTCCGAGTCAGAGTTAGAGTCGGAGTCTGAGTCAAAGTCTAGAGGGTCCAGTACTAGGATCGAGTCTGTAACCCCCCCTCCCTTCTTTAGTCACACCATCGGGAGCCCCGGAGTCTGTCCCGAGGGCTCTCCCTATCCCGCCTCTGACCAACGATCAGATGGCAGCTCTCTTCGAGCTCTTTTCAAAATTTACTATCAATAATAACGATAACCGTTCCACTTACGACTTGGCTTATTTTCAAAATGTTTTCAAAAATCTTACTTGCAATGACATTGAGAAACCTGACGAACAGGTACCATTGCCTCCGCATCTAGTCGAGCAACTAGAACAAAGGGAGTCCCGAAATCCGGTAATCGAAGAAACCGATTCCATCAACGTAGGAACCCCTTTAGAACCTCGGATGCTTAGGTTGGGCCTATCTTTAGATCCCGAGGAGAAACAACAATTCACGGATCTCCTCTAGGAATTCAAAGACGTCTTCGCATGGTCCTACAAGGACATGCCGGGAATAGACCGGGAAATAGCTGAACACCGAATACCCATCAAAGACGGGTACAAGCCGGTAAAACAAAAACTCCGAAGAATGAGGCCCGAATGGTCTCTCAAAGTCAAGGAAGAAGTTGATAAACAATTCAAAGCGGGCTTTATTCAAGTGTCTGAATATCCAGACTGGTTGCAAACATAGTACCAGTACCCAAAAAGGATGGCAAAGTCTGAGTATGTGTAGATTTTTGGGACCTTAATAAGGCCATCCCAAAAGACGATTTTCCGTTGCCACACATCGACATATTGGTGGATAACACGGCTGACCACTCCCTTCTATCATTCATGGACGGGTATGCCGGATATAATCAGATGAAAATGGCGGAAGAAGACATGAGTAGGACCACCTTCATCACACCTTGGGGGACTTACTGCTATACCGTAATGCCATTTGGGCTTATTAACGCTGGTGCCACTTATCAACGAACCGCCACCACTTTATTACATGACATGATGCATAGGGAGGTGGAGGTCTACGTCGACGATATGATTGTCAAGTCAAAGGACCGAAACGAGCACATTGCAGCCTTAAGGAAGTTTTTCACCCGACTACGCAAGTACAACATGAGGTTAAACCCTCAAAAATGCAGCTTCGGGGTAACATCGGGCAAGCTACTAGGCCACATTGTCAGCCAACGTGGCATCGAAGTTGACCCAGCAAAGATCAAGGCCATAACCGAGATGCAACCGCCTAAAACCGAAAACGAGATAAGGGGGTTTCTCTGGAAAGTCCAATATATAAGTCGATTCATTTCAAAGCTAACCATGGTATGTGAACCCATTTTCAAGAAACTGAAGATAGGAGAACGAACACTGTGGGACGACAAATGTCAAATGGCTTTCGACAAGATCAAGGAGATTTTATCCTCTCCACCGGTGTTAATGCCACCTCAGCATGGTTTGCCTCTATCACTATACTTGACAACAACCGAGACTGCCATGGGCGCTATGCTAGCCCAGACGGTCGATTCCGAAGAACGAGCCATTTACTACATCAGTAAAAAGTTCTTGGAATACGAATGCAAGTACACAATGCTTGAAAAGACGTGTCTAGCTTTAGTATGGGCCACTAAAAAGCTCCGACACTATATGCTTAGTCACGAGGTACACGTGCTATCCAAAATGGATCCAATCAAATATCTGTTCGAAAAGCCCATCCTCAACGGCCGTATATCCAGATGGACTTTAATGCTAGCTGAGTTCGACCTCAAGTTGGTACCTTTAAAAGCCATCAAGGGTCGGGTAGTAGCAGAATTCCTCGTCGATAGTCCGATATCCGAGGAAGAACACACCGATACTTGGGCCTTCCCAGATGAAGACATATTCCATACCGACACCGACACATGGGATCTGTATTTCGACGGAGCGTCCAACTTTCGAGGATTTGGTGTCGGGATCTTGCTAATCTCACCACAAGGGGAGCACACCCCATTATCCATCAAGTTAGATTTTGACGTGACTAACAACGCAGCCGAATACGAAGCATGCATTCACGGGTTGCAAGCCGCCGCCGATTTAGGAATAACAAACCTCCGGGTCCACGGTGACTCATCACTAGTCATAAATCAAACCCTACAAAAATGGAAGACTCGGAGCGCGAATCTCGTGGCTTACCAAGCACGAGTAAGGGTTCTCGAAAAACAATTCCAAAAGGTGGAGTACATTTATCTGCCTCGGGAAGAAAACCAGTTTGCATATGCTCTTTCAAAATTAGCATCTTTACTGAATATCCCAGCACATCTAACCAGCATGCCCATTTGCGTTGAAAGACGATCCGAGCCGACATATATCCACGCTATCCAAGATATTGAAATAAATGATTCAGAACCTTGGTACCAGGCTGTTCTAACCTACTTAACGTCAGGGGAATATCCTCCGGGAGCTGAAAACCGGGCCAAGAAAGCTCTACGAAGATGGGCCACCCAGTTCATCCGCACAGACGATGGACAGTTATATAAGAAGACAGCACAGGGGGCTTTACTTCTATGCATTGACAAAACTCAAGACGAAAGAGTCATGGTCGAGGTACATGATGGTGAAAACGGTCCACATATGAACGCCCACATGTTGGCCCGGAAAATCGCAAGACTCGGTTACTATTGGAATAGCATGGAAACTGACTGTCAGTTGTATGTCAAACACTGCCATAACTGTCAGATTTCCGCCAATGTTCAGCATATGCCTTCATCCCTATTATATACAATGACATCACCCTGGCCATTCTCAACATGGGGAATTGATATAATCGGGAAAGTGAACCCTTCTGGGACGGGAGGTCACTGTTTTAACCTAGTGGCTATCGACTATTTCACTAAATGGGTCGAAGCAGAGTCATACCGGATCTTGAATGCCAAACACGTGGCTAAGTTCATCCAAAACAAGATTATATGTCGATACAGGATTCCGCACGAGTTCATCAGCGATCACGGGACCCATTTCCAAGCTGAAACTGTCACTTTGCTGGAAAAGTACAAGATCCAAAGGCATACATCATCACCTAACCGTCCTCAAACAAATGGAGCGGTGGAGGCGGCCAATAAAACAATTGTCACCATTCTTAAAAAGATGGCTGAGAATTACCGGGACTGGCCCGACAAGATACCCTTTGCCTTATGGGGATATCGGACATCAGTTCGAACTGCAATCGGAGCAACTCCATACTATCTGACATACGGAATGGAAGCAGTCCAACCAGTCGAACTAGAAGTACCATCCCTCAGAATTCTACTCGAGAGTCAGGTACCTGAAGCGGACTGGGTCCAAGCCCGATATGACTCGCTAGTCCTCTTAGACGAACGGCGATCCCGGGCTCTGAATAATATTCAGATATATCAGAAAAGGATCCAACGGGCTTTTAACAAAAGGGTTAGGCCCAGGAACATCAAAGAGGGCGATCTAGTCCTAAAATCTGTTCGAGCTTTGCTACCGGTTGACCCAAGGGGAAAATTCAAACCTAACTGGGCTGGGCCGTATCTAGTAAAGAAGATTCTTTCAGGAGGAGCAGTAATGCTAACAGACTTGGACGGAAACGAGTTCGTCAACCCAACAAACTTGGATCAACTGAAGCGTTACTACCCATAAACCCTATCTCAATGTCATTTGCAAAATTCTTTTATAAATTTTCAAAAAAAAATTAAGCAAGTCAATAAGTTAGGATTATTTATCCTACCGTTGCACATCTCGAATTAATAATCTTGATGTATTCGAAAATTGCAAAAATACTTCTGAACTACGGAAGGTTTGATTCCATTAATTTTGGATACGTAGGCAACCCCTCAAAAGGGTACAACCATTGCAATAACGAAAAGACGGGAACGGTATTCACTAATATGTCTTTTTATTATTTTAAAAAAAAAAATACATCGCACAAAAAAAACAAACAAACAAAATCACACCATAAAAATAGTAGTAGTACTTAAATAATAAATTTAGGAGACTACTCGTACATTTTTCCTTTCCCTTTATCCTTCGGGTCTCGCGGAGCCCGAGGCCGACGGGGTGGGGGCGAACGTTCCCTAATCACAAGGGGAATTTCTTTAGTTCGAACCCGCTTCTTCGATTTTGGGTCGTCCACCATTTGCACCGGTCCAAGCCGAGCCCTAATGGGTTCGGGAAGCCTGTCTCGAGGACCAAGTCGGTCCTTACCTGCTAGCCTTGGCCCTAGTCTCCTTTCTAATTCCGTCTAGGGGCTCACTTTCCCCCGTGCACCCTTAGTACTGGACCCTTCAGTCTGAGTCCTAGATCTCCCTTTCTGACCTGTCGAAGTAGCTTCTTCGGCAAAGAAGCTTCTATTATCTTTAGCATGCTCTCGGCGTAACAGGTCATAGGCCTCGTCAGTTTTCAAGGCAGCTCGAGTTTTAGCTGAATCAGCTCGGGTCCATCTTACATAAGAATCAGTTACCCAGATCGAATGGGAATTTTTTAGAACAGGCCAAGTAGCTCGTGTATACCACCTTTGCATCCAGGTGTCGCACATCACATCCGTCAGCTGAGTAGATTCACTCACAACGGCCTCAATTTTTGGGATTCTTTGCACCCGACCATATTGCCTAAGTATGCGATCGGGAAAAAGATGAATTGTCTGCCTAAAAGATAGGATTACCTGATATCTAGCCTTATCTCGAGACTCTAGACCGGTCCAAACGTAAATTGGCCACCATGGCACGGCCCAACGGATCAACAGGCCTCCGTGGAAAGATAGCACCTCATCCCAGTATTTTTGGGTATTAAAACGAGAAAAGGCAATAGCTCGTCTCCTCGACATAACTTGCCTGGGTTGATACCGGCTCACGTCTAAGGGAGGATCCAAGATCGATAACCTCTCGAACAGCCACAGCTGAAAAACCCGCAAAAAAATCAAAATCGCAAAAATCGTCAAAATCACGTAAAAAAAACGTGAAAAGACGTGAAAACCGAGAAAACCGCAGGAACCGGGAAAATCGGAAAAAACCGCGCAAACCGCGAAAAACCGGAAAATCGGGAAAAGCCAAAAAAAATCAATCAAAAATGGCATACCTGTAGAATACGGGTACTCCCAGTCAACCTGACTGACGGATCTCTCTTGCGATTATCCAAACCCTGGATAATCTCTCTCGTAATCAACCAAGCCGGGCTGTGTTCCGTCTCCATCAGATCAGCCACAGTGAAAAGTCTAACGTGGCCCATGCAAGATAATAAGTCCATATGTCCTTCGAAGGCGTAAACATGGAGCATACAAAAAGTGAAGGCCCTACGGCTATGAACCGGCCTGACCCGGACATCATCTGGGTTCATGAATTTTTCAGCTAGATCGATCAAGGAAACGGTATCTTCTTCTAGCATACGGGATACCTCCATATGGGAAAGCCCTAAAAATTCCCTTAACTTCCTTCTTGGGTCAGAAACTGAAAAAAGGGATAGCAGGGCGGAGTATAGGATTTCATCCTCCTGCAGCAGCAATTTCCTCAGGAATAGGGCAAATCTCTTCTCGAGAAAAACCAAATACATGATGGGTATCGTCCCAATAGGACAGGCAAGCATCCAAGAAGTGGCAATCTACTTGCATCTGACGAATCACAGACAATTGGGTAACGTCATTCTGGTTTAGGATAGCCCTATCGGCATCTCTAAAATATTTGGACCATTCATGAAGCATCCCAACTAATCGGTCGATCCCCATAATTTATTTGCTAAAAGGAGGAATAAATCTTTCGGGGCTTATTCTTTTCTTTAAGAAGTTGTGGGAATTTTGAAAATTTATGAAGCAAGGAGAGGGTATTTATAGCATAAACCCAATTTCCTCTCCTCACCTTAGGATTCCCCATCCTAGAGTATTTAGCATACAAGCCATTATCCTAAGGCTTAGCTAAGTCATCCCGAGCACTCCTATTCCTTTTCAAAGTCAAAACAAAAATTCCTTAATTTTTCAAAGACTTTTGCAAACACAAAAAAAATTCAAACATTTTCTCAAAAATTTTATTCCCCAGCACGAGTCATTCTTCCTACAAATATTACATGCGAAACTTTGCTACTTTGCATAAATATGTACAGGACGACTCAAGCAGGACCATGCAATTTGCATAACTCCCCAGCAGCATTTAACAAGATGAGCCCACATACAGGCCCATTTTAAGTCTTATGCGACGAATTCAAATCCCCACGGAGTTATCATCAGCTCAGGTACATTTCTAGCCCATGGCCGGCGGGCCCTCCACGCAGGTCTAACGGACCTTAAACGACCCGACCGAAAGCTACCGGGTTTTAATCCTTGATTGACCTGGTAGCTACTTTGACTTTTGCCCTGTCCAAGCCTCAGTCAGAGTGGGGGCTCTGTAGACACCCACATTTTGACTTCCAGGTGTCTATAGTAGTTTCCGACAAACACCCGATGATGATCGGACGCTAACGTGCTTTAACGTACTCGGAAATGGGCTCGAAATCAATGGCATTTCGCCTAGGCATTTTAAGGAGTACAAATTTCACAAAACCAACCTCAAATTTAGGCCCAGTGGGTCGTTTCGAGTCAAATAACACTAATTTGGGTCAAATCCGACACCAGGGGTAAAACCGTCTTTTAGCGACCGAGTCAAAACCCGGTCAAAGATATTTCCCGAGACTTGTGGACCGACCGTGATGTCTCAAGCGTCCCATTTCTACCCAAACTCCACAAAAAATCAGCTACACAAAATAATAAACAAGTTCGTTTAAGGGTAGAATTCGATCTCAAGTAGGAATCCTATCCGAGAACCGACTCAGACACTCAACCGAGTGCAAGTACTCGGCCTAAATCAAGGTCGGGAACTCCCTATAAATAGGCCCTCCCATTCAACACTTCAGACACGATTTTTATTAGCAATACACACAATTTTCGAGCATCAGAATATATCATAACACACACATAATTCCTTAGCATCGAGAAACCGATATTACAAACCCGAAGGAAACCGGCCCTATACCCGACACCCTTCACCCGTCTCGTCCAAACCGTACCCCCTAGCCAAACCAAACATCACTCGACGCTCCTGTGCCAAGCCACATTCCGACGAGCCCCGATCCGAGTCAACAAAAGCATGTAGGTTGAGGGTGTATCAAACCCGATCTCTCCTTTCTTCTCTTCTCTTCGTCCGTTTTTTTTATTATGGGTCAAGAGTCGTCTTTCTCTTTTTTCTCTAATATCGTTATTAACGAAAAACTATTTTCATAACAAACATTCTGAAAAATACAATATCGATTTTTCTATAATCAAATATTGTATCGAAAAGAATTATATTAAGATCTCGACGATATTAAAAATCGTTACATTCTTTTTCGTTCAAAATTCTTTTCTTTTACTTTTCGGTCGAAACAAACAATTTTACAAAACCTTTTTTAAACTCATTCCGAATATTCGATATCGATTTCATAATCGAACATCGGATACGACGAATACCGAAAACATGAGTCGAATACAAATTAATTCATAATTTGTACGCGGTTCGTCAAAATAACAATTTTCAAACAACGAGCGAAACGGGACAGACCCGCACGCGGGTCGCGCCCCTCACAGGCGACTCGCGTACGAGTCTGAAATCCGCGCTCCTTTTTTACTTTTTCGTTCGTTTTATTATTTATTTTTCGAAACGATTTCTAAAATTTACATCATTTCCAAAAATATTCCAAGTATTCGATATTGATTTTGTAGTCAGTTTCGAATATAACGAATATCGAAAATATTAAGTCGAGTACGAATCATGCAATACTCATACACGATTTAATACAAAATCGAGTTTTCAGAAAATCGCGTCCAAAACCAGCCCGACACGCGACTCGCCGGCGACCCAGGCGAGCCGCGCGGCCGGCTGTCCCGACGCACCCTTCGCGTTCTTTTTTTTATTTTTCGAACATCGTTTTTTATACAAAACAACGTCTTTCCAACAATATTTTTCAGATTTCGATTAATATTTATTTTATCGATTTCGCATATTTATTACTTGCTATTATCGATACTAACTCATTTGTTCATCTTTTGTAGCAAATTCATCCTTTTATTTCATTTGTTTTATTATACTAAAACGAATCTCACATGTTAAATTCGACTTTGACATTAATTAATTTTGCATGCATTAAACCACTTAGCAACCCATTCAATTCCTCACATGTTTAGGAAAACAATGTTTGCATATCATTCATCGTATTACTAACGCGGGCATTAAAACGTCATTCGATATCCTAGTTGAGGCCGTTAATGTGCGGGCGGGGTTGGGTGTTCTTAGTGAACTTCCCAACACGTACCCTCACCCCTTACTCAGAACCGTGGTTTCCGGATGTCCGAAACCATTGGCAACGAGAGTCATTCAATATACGATTAACCGCTCAAGTCGGCATCTGTATCGAACTGCAAAGGGACGAGCCCAATAAACTCTGACATCGGAAATGGGCCGTATTTTGTACACGGCCCACTACGACATAGAGTGGGCTCGAACGGTTCCGAATAACCATAAAATTCGGTGGCGACTCCAACTTCGATTTAAATTTCAATTTGACCATCTCATGGAGATTCATTCGCCTCCCCAAACCCGCGCGTGGCCGCGTCGGGGTGGACCTATATCATGTCCACAGCACTACACTGCTGCTATTCGTGTGCTTTCTTCCTCTGGTGTTGCTCCTTACACCGATGATACTCTAGTGGCTTTGAAGGATAAGCACCCCGTCATCCCTTCTCTCGCTTTGCCACCCTTGCCTGGTAATCACCACTCCCTTGTCGCGTCCGCATCGGTGGTTATGGATATGATTAGAGGGTTCCCTCGTGGCACTTCTTGTGGGAGGGACGGTTTTCGTGCCCAACACCTTTTGGATTGTTTAAGTGATGCCGCAGCTGCTGTTTCGGATGATTTGATCGCATCTGTCACTCGGTGGTTAATCTCTTTCTCGAGGGCAGTTCCCCGCAGGTCCTCGGAGAGTACATTGCTAGTGCCCCGCTTACCCCGCTTGTTAAGCCAGGTGGCGGTATCCGTCCTATTGATGTTGGTACGATTTGGAGACGGCTTGTCTCTAAGGTTGGTGCTTTCCTGATCGGTCCGGCGCTGAGTGGATATTTTTCTGGTCTTCAGTTTGAAGTTGGGGTATCTGAGGGGGCGAGGCTATTTTGCATGCCTTGAACTGGCATGTTCAGGATCGGAGTGATGAGGTGGGTCTGTCCATGCTCTTGGTAGATTTTCAGAACGCTTTTAACATGGTCGATTGAGAAATCATGTTATTAGAGGTTCGTTACCACTGCCCTATTCTCTCCAGGTGGGTGGAATTTTGTTATTCTAGTCCTGCCCGGTTATATTATGGTGAGCACAGCTTGTGGTCTTGTCAGGGGGTCCAGCAGGGTGATCCTTTGGGTCCTCTGCTTTTTTCTTTGGTGTTACATCCCTTGGTTTGTAAGATCCGGGACTCTTTTGACTTGAGGCTTGGTACTTGGATGATGGCACCATAGTTGGGGATACCTTGATTATGGGGAAGGTTTTGGAGCTGATTTTTGATGATGGTTCTCGTTCGGGACTTCATCTTAATGTTAGTAAAACCGAGGTTTTTTGGCCTTCGGAAGATCCTAGGAGGAGGCTCCCCGATGTCTTCCCCCTACTATCGCCAGACCGATGCGTGGTGTCAAATTCCTTGGTGGGCCTGTTAGTGCGAGTCATGATTTCAGCAGTGAGCTTGTGATGAGTAGAGTGACCAGAACTATCGCACTTATGGGTTCCGTCGCTCTGCTTGATGATCCACAGTGTGAGTTGTTGTTGCTCCGGGCCTGTACTGGTATCTCCAAACTTTATTTTGCTTTGCGTACTTGCCCACCGACTGTTTTTTAGCCGGCTCAGCTTGCTTTTGACGCGGCTCTTCGTTCTCATTTAGAGCGTGTTGTTATTGCGTCTGGGCCGGGGTTTGGGGATTGGCAGTGGCGGCTTGCCACCCTTCCCTTTTCCTTTGGGGGCCTTGGGGTGTATGCCGCTGGAGATGTCCTACATTATGCTTTTGTGGCATCCCGTCAGCAATCTGCGGGTTCGCAGGCTACGCTGCTTCGCGCTGCGGGCGTACTGACCCCTGGCCCGGCTTTCGATGCGGCCTTGTGTAGGCTTAAGGAGGTTCTTGGTTCTGTTGAGTGTAATCCAAGTGAGATCGCTGCCCCCAAACTTATGAAGTCTTTGGCAGATATTTTAATCCCCTAGAAATTCTAACGCAATCCAGTGGCGGAAACACTGTAGAAGTGGGATTATAACACACTGTAACTATGTCTTGATTAAATAAAAACGGTAAGTCAATACATAAGCCATAAAATAAAAAATGGCTAAAAAATAAAAATATAATAAAATCCATGAAATGGGTTTTAACAATCCATAATACAGTGATCTTATTAAAACAAGCAGGATCCACAACTGCTCGCTAGCCCACCTGAAGGGAAACACATATACCTGCCATGTTAAAAAAACATAACAGCCACAATCAGTGGGGAGCAACGTCAACGTTCTCCAGCCGTATAACAGGATTTTAAAACTATAATTACTAATATAGAAATATAGTAAAAACGGAAAATAGTAAAAAGTATATAGAAATAAGCTTTCAGTGAAGAATTTCACGTATCGAAACAATATAATAAAAAAATGAGTTTTCCGGAGAAAACAGAAAACATTTGCGAACCAAATTATACCGATAATAATAAAATATTCAAAATGGTGTTATGGATAGGATTAGTGTAGACGGTTAGACTTTCACTAGGAGAATACTAAAACTAGCTTCGAGAACTTAGTTCAAACAAATCAAACTTCGGTCTCTAACTAGGCTACTCAACCATAATAGGACGGCGACTTATAAATGCGTGGCCCTAGTTTAAGATGATATGTACACCCCTCCCGAGCACCATAAATACTCAGTTCAACCCGACGACGTCTTACACTGCGAGGCACGAGCTTAAGAAAATATAAACACACTCCCGAACACCATATATGCTCGATTCAACAACCAGTGTGCCCCATAAAGACACATCAGCATTATAGTTGATGGCAAAAACGTAAACCCCAGAATATATTACTCTAACCTCACGCTTGTCCTTATTCCATAACTCCAAAACAAAGACATTACCGATATTCAAAAGATATAATCATTAAAATAATAAGAGAAGAAAAGGAGTAACCACTATATTCTAAAAGAGGAAACTTTCTATTTTAGGAAACTTCTATTTTTATAAACTTTACTAAAAATAGCATCATATCAAAATATCGAAAATATTAGTTTATACTAATACAACTTTTTAGTAAACAATATAGATTTATAAAACTAATACTTTCGGCCTTAACGATATTAATTATCAAAGTGAGAGCATTTAGGTTTATGAAATTATTAAAATATCTTCCAAGTGTTTATAAAATGAATAAAAATGTCTTAAACATTTTAATACTACTAATAAGGGTGTTTTCAAAGTTTATAAAATTAAAATTCCCTAATTATTAATAGTTTCGACAAAACGAACATAAATAGGATTTTACGGCAAATGCCAAATTAAATACTTTAACGTCTTTTATTTAATTAAACCAATGAACATATTTAGAGTATATTAAGGGATAATTTAATTCTTAAAGTTTCAGATTTAAATATTTTCAAAATTGCTGGAAAAATAATTCTTTTAGGTAAGACGAAGCATTTTAACGACAAATCGTAATTTTGTCCAAAAACCATTACTGTTAATTAAAACTTTAATAAATAGCACAAAAATTACGTAAAATAGCAAAAATATATTTTTGGACATTCTGTCCAGAAAAGAAAATTTTCCAGAATTCTTAAACTCGGTTTTTAAAGGGGTTTTCTCGTTAATCGTCTAATCTCGACAATAACGATTAATAAAAATAGTAATTACAAAACGATTTAAGTATTAATATCCAAAAATTATTACTAAACTTAAAAATCATGATTTTACAGAATCTACCATTTTTTCCATATTTCCAAAAACTCCAGATTTAATAAATCCCGTTAAAACCGTCTTTAAAACCCGTTTTCACAATTAACGATTTCATTAATAAAACTTGTCGTTCCTAACATTTTATTAAAGCACTAAAAATCATAAAATTACATTTTTATTATGAAATCATCAGAATCAAATTTTTTTCCAGATTTAAACAACAGACCAGAAATCGAGAATTTAAACGACAAACACGGTTTTAACGATAAACGATGATTTTAAGTGATTAATAAATTAATCAACTTAACAATTCCGAAATATTATGAAAAACTTCTAAAAATTCTATTTCATCAGAAAGTTTCACCATGTCAAAAATCAAATTAAAATAAAATGTTTAAGTGGTAGAACTAAAATCGGCTTTTAATCGTTTTTGTCCGTAAACGGTAATAATTCAATAATCGATAACTAAAATATCAGAAAAATACTAAATTATTAAAAATCATCAAAAACATCATCTTTACAGAATATAAACATATATTACATGTTTAGGCCGAATATTACGATTTTACAAATTAATATGACGATTTAATCGTTAATCTCGTAAAAGCGATAAAAATACCGAAACATACAAATTTTCAACTTTTAAAATTTTTTCAGATTATATGACATATATATATCATCAAAAACAAAAATATAAAAATATACATCCAATTACACAAATAAAATCATGCAATACCGAGTAACATCGACGTTACCTCTAACCCAAATCCGAGTTGATTATAAATTCGTCGGCTTCGGGATCAACCAAGAATCCTAATTCAAATGACATACATGGTACAAAAATACCATGAGAAAACTAAAAGAATCAAGGTAAATAACAATCGGAAATAACATCGATTATTACCTTAACGAAGGGAAAAGAAAATCGATAATTTAGAAGATGAAAATATGACGATCAAAGCTTGATTATGGATGAAAATGGCTGCTGAAAATGGGCAATAACACCAGCCAAAAAGAGAGAGAAAGAAGAGGTTTTTGTTAAAATAAAATTGATGTAAAAATGAATAATAAAAATATGAAAGGACGGTGGATGTATGAAGCATTAAAATTGATAAAAACAATGTGAATGAAGTCTTAAAAATTTCAGCCAAAATAAATGTGATGGTAGCATAAAAAGTTTGTAATTTAAGCATGTAAATCAATTAAAGAGAAAAATATCTTTTTACTTAAAGTTTAAACATAAAGTGTTATGTAAATAAAAGTTGTAATCAAATGTTTTACTACATGGTGTCACGGTCCAAAAAGGTCTCTTTTTAGTTGTAGGTTGATAAAACTAAGGATCATAAAATTATTAAAAGCATTTCAAAGTAATTCGAGTAAACCGCGCGTTCGAAAATAATTATTTACGAAACATTGTAATAAAATCATTAAAGGCTAAATTTTCGTAAATAAAATATTTCTTAGTTGAAAATATTATATAAATATATCTAGACATTTGTAGGAAAAGGAATAGCTTAAATCAGAGTTTAAAAACGTTAATTCGTAGAGAAGTAGAATTCCTCGCAGAAAAATAATTAGTTTACGAAGAAAATCAAATAAATAGATTGAAAAGAATTAAAATCTTTCAAAATAAAAATAAATACCATTAGACTCAAAAATGAAAATAGAGCTAGGAATAATGATGAAACATAAGGCCAAAATGTGACAGAGTTATGACGAAGTCATAACGAAAATGATAAAAATGCTAGAAAAATAGCGGGTGTTACAGATATATATTTCACGAGGGTTGTGGCTACTGCAGAATCGGATTTCTCCTTGACCTCCCGTCAGGTTGCCTTATGGAAGTGATATGGTTAATTCGTCTCACCCAATCAAAATAAACCTAATGCTACTAACAAAAAGATAGCGGCAAGCAAGGTATCGAATCCACAGGGAAACAGTCAATTTTCGTCTATTAGCTATGGCGATTCTAAAATGCTCTAAACGGTTGATTGATGGAAAATATATAAAAGACTACTAAAATACGATAATAAATAATCGAATCTAACAATGATATGAAAACTAAGGTCACGGGTTCACAATAGATGTTCAACAATTATGCGACAACGATAATAAACACATAAACATGCTAGTCGGCTATAACACGTTCTCTCGAATCGTGTCAACCTAGGAAGGATCTAACGGGCTCTCTCAACTTATTAGACTCCCTACCAAATCGCGCGTGATCTAATCCTAATTTGGCTTTCGCTCAAGAACTAGAATTTCCCAAACAGATTAAAATGTTGTGGCCTTTAACAAATTAATCGACAAATAAAACACGCGAAAAAAGGTACTAACATAATTATAAATTTAGTATCGAAGTAGCATAATCGTATAATAATCCATCGATCCCCTTCGACCCTAGCGAGAAAATTAGCTACGCATGATGATTACGAAACAACACATCGCATACATAGAATTCATGATAAAAAATGAAGCAAATAAATCTAACAATAAACGAACGAGAATCTATTGAACTAAATGGAACAACGAATTGCAAATAAAGATAATTATGACGAACTAAGTAATTCACGATGAAGATTGAATTATAAAACTGAAAATTGCATAAACGAATTTACCGAAATCGAGTACGAGTTGAAACCGAGTGCTAGAATGCTAAGAGTCACGAGCTTTCTAATGTAAAAATTCTAAGTATCAAAAGTAGAAGTAATAGAATAATAATACAACTCCTTAGTTATACAAAATAGGCGGAAATAAACTGAGTGTGCACGCCGGCCAGCTGGCAGGCCGCCTGCCACATGCAGGGGCCGAAGCACACTATAAAATCAAGATTAAAATGCCTTTGTGTCATGCCGGCCGGCCAGCAGGCGGCCTGTCAGGGCAGGCTGGCGCGCACAATACTAATGAAAAAGTATTGGGCCGCTTTCCATGGCCCAATGAATCGACACTTCTCATTTCTTCTTCGCCTAGACGTCCTAAAGCACGGGTTTTGTCTCGGGATCGTTCTTCTTACCAGATATGAGTGTAAATGCACATAAAGACCTGAAATCGTGTAGAAACTACAAAAACACTCACTCAAAGCAAAATGTTAGAAGAAACGGCTCTAAAGAGCGTGTTCCGACTGGAAAAGACAACGGAATCGAGGGAATAAACCTATATAAACACGACACATCAAACTCCCCCGAACCGAACCCTTGCTAAGAAAATAACTAATTATAATACCGAAATAGCTCAAAGCAAATAATAGGCAACCAAAATACTCAAGTCCGTCATAGCAAACATCTAACCAAGTCTAAGAAACGAATTCCAAGATGGAAAATAGGAAAAATAATTCACCAACAAATATACAACTTCACCAAGCATAATATGTAGAAACCACATTTTCAACCAAAACCCTTGCATAGGCTACTCACGGAGCAACTCATCGCTCAATTAAGAAGGGTGTGTATATGTGAAAAATATATATATGAAAACGCTCAACTACTCCAACTCATGGAAATATGCCCGCAATCTAGTATGGTATCGACCTCTAAATTTTTACAAAACATGCTAAGATCACACACGGAGGCAAAGATGGTGATAACAAGGTAGAAGGTGGAAATCGGTATGGTCATGTGTGGTTAAGGCCAAGCTAGTGAACTAACTAGTGCGATAATGCTCAACTCAAAAATTCTTCCACTTCCATAAACAAAACAAAACAAGTCACCAACCAACGAGAACGAGTCCGGGGTCAAAAAGAGGGCGCTCAAATTTCATCAAGTAAACGGAAAATAAAAGTAACGAGAATAACATATTTTTGTTGTTTTGATTTTTTTTTCTTTTTTTTTTTCCTTTTCGATTCTTTTTCGATTTTTTTCTTTTTGGATTTGATTTCTTTTTGAACTCTTTTTTTTTCAGCTTGATGAAATTAGAAGCAAATATATACAATAACCCAAATTGACCCGGACAAGATCTAAAAACTCCCTTGAAACAGAGTCAACCACATCCAAACGTCCATCAAAATTCTCCATATTCACACACTAACGAGCATAGAACGCACTAGGTGACCTACTTCATCAAGCTTGGCTGGGTAGACAAATTTGATTTTGTAGTTCATTTTGTGAATTCTTAAAATTTAGCCAAAGAGAAAATGGATAGAAATGGATGAAATCAAAATGTCTCAAAAATGATCATTAGGCAAGTTAGTCAAAATAAAGGGGAAAACATCATACTTATGCGTATTGACATAGCATATTCCACGAGGAGACCTACACACACAACCTAAGTGGTAGCCAGGTATGAATTTACTGGCTACAAGAGGCTCTAAATCTCACCAATTTTGTAGCTAAAGCCTAGATGCAAGGTCAGTCTAAATGGGAATCACAAATTATAGCTCAGTTGGTTGCACGCTTATCGATTAATTATTATTCCACATAACAAAGGTCAAATGAATGCCAATTAAGAATGAGTAGGTAGCCTAAAGAGTGCAAATTATCATCATTGCTGCATAATCGGTATCATAGACAAACACTAAGACTCAAGGAAATAAAACTAGAAATACTAAAAACTCCCCCACTCTAGACTCGACATTGTCCTCAATGTCCAAATCATACAGACTCAAAATTGGTGGGGGGGACACAAATAAAAACCGAGGATAGAGAAAAGACATACCAAATATATACACGGAGAGGTAGCGGAATCAGCAATCCGCTACTGATCATCATCATCATCACCAAAATAATCATCCTCCATATCATCATCAGCAGCAGTCCCGGAGCCAGATGCACCACCCGTATACCAACCGCCCCCCTGATAATCACTAGCGGCTCCAAAAGCAGGGCCCGTCGGGGCACTGAAATAGTCAGTGTGAAGATGGAAGCCGCCATGAATCGAAGGGTCAGTATAACCACCCACGGGCCATGAAAAGTACGAGGGGTAAGGGCCCTGTGGTGGCACAGTGGCAGGCCTAGCATAGTCATCATAAACGGGATACATCCCGAGACACTAATCAGTATATAACCAGTCTAGGCGAGCGTGAGTAGCAGCGGTGTCGGCACGAGTCTCCGTGCGAAAAGTATCAAAATCAGAACAGGACGAACCAGCCCTCAACTCCATGCGCTCCATCCAAGCAGTCAGATCGGAATGGAGGGGAGCATACTTGGGTGGTGGAGGGGGCTGCTCAAAAGTAGTAGTGGTGGTGGTCTCGGAAGCAGGCTGAGATGGACCGGGCTCAGAGGCAGGCTGAGATGGACCGGGCTCAGAGGTGGGTTGGGAGGTACTAGGCTCGCTCGTGGGACGACGAGTATATGTAACTGCATGCGAGGAAGGAAGAGAACTAGGGGCAGCAACGGGTAAGAAATAATTAGGCTGATCAGCCTCAAGTGACAAAACTGACCCGGCTTGCAAAATGATAGTCGCTTGCTCATGAATAAGCCAAGCCCAACGATTCTGATGCCTAGAAGAAATCCAGTTAAGAGAAGCCAAATATCGGAGGCTAAGGGTAATCTCGCCCGGGACCGGATCATGATCCGCTTCGCGAAAAGTGGTCAATCGAAGAGCTAAATGCATGACTAACCCGCCTATATATATAGGAACATCAGCAACGGCCGTAGCAATTCTCCTAAACTGAAGGACGAGGTGATAGGCAATATTAATATGCCACACCTTCGGCTTACGCCGCAAATACGAGCCCAAAATAGACACCTCCTCGGTGCGCACATTATGTGGCTCCTTTCTAGCAAAAATCGTCCATCCCATAAACCTCTGCCACACCTTAATAACCGGATTATGAATATTATTTGAACTCATATGCCCCGCGGTAGTGTACGGGACATCAGCAATACACTCCCAACAATCACGCACCCGAAAATTAGCATGCTCGGGTGGTGAACGGTCCTCATAATCCTTAAGATCAAAACATTCCCCAAATTGCTTCAGACTCAGCGCAAAACTAGTATTCAGTAAACGGAAATCAACAGAAATCGCACCCGACCGTCTATCCTTAGTCACCTCAAATGAACTCAGAAATTCCAACGTAAGCTGAGTAAATGTATTATGACGCATAGTAAAAAATGTACCCATACCAACACCTTTAAACAAAAGTTCTAAAGCAGAATCTAAGCCTAAAGTTCTCATATCATCATGATCGATAAAACTAGGAACAATAGACCGCTTTCTCAAATTCTGAAACCGTACCTTTTGGTCAATAGTAGTAAAAATTACGCCCGGAAAAACAGGATCAGGATCAATGTCGGGTTGAGCATGGTCGTTTCTGGTGCGCTTGTTCCGAGGAGGCATTGAAAATCAGCTGAAAGTAGCAGTATTTGGGGAAAATATGGGGAAATTTGAGGAGTGAGAGTGAAAGAAGGGGAAGATGAAGGCTGGGAAATTGGGGAAATTGGGGTTTGGGGGTCTAATGTGCGTCCCAGCCGGTCTGGACCGGCGGCCGGCTGGCCGGCCTGACGCGCTTTCACCTTTTTTTAAAATTAAATATTGTCTCATAGCCAGCCGGTATGGACTGGGGGCCGATAGGCCGGTCGGACTGCACTTTTTCCTTTTGTCTTTAAGATTTTGATCCATTTTTCTCCCTTTTTCTTTGTGTCTCGGCCCCTGAAGTCAATAGGGGGCCTGGGCACAGACTGAGGTGCACAACTCACTCTTGTCGAACTCAAATTTGTCTTGTACCTCGGCCCCTAAAGTCGATAGGCCCACTAGGCCTAGGCTGAGGTGACCTGCTATATTATCACAAGTATGATGAATTTTTCCTTCTTTTTTTTCCTAAAATCTTCAATTCGAGTTATGTTCGATGATTCTGCGCATCTCCAAGAACATTAGTCCCTCCTCTCATCCTCACTAATACAACCAAAGAAAAAATAAAATAAAATAAAAATAAAAAATAAAACGAGAATGAGGGAAATTATTTACATATTTGGGCTGCCTCCCGGTAGCGCTGGTTTAGAGTCCCGCATGACTTGGATGAGTTTCAAGCTTTAGTGAGAAGAAGGAACGGGATGAAGTTGTATAACTTCAATCGCTCCAACGTGAGCACCTTCATGATATAATTTCAAACGTTGACCATTCACCTTGAATCGTTCACCTGAATCATTCTCGACTTCAATCGAGCCAAATTTACCCACATGGGTGACAGAAAAAGGTCCGGACCAACGAGTTTTTAACCGGAGCCTAGAATTGAATAATAATACCTTATTCTCCACGTTGAACTCACGGTGAAGGATATGCTTGTCATGCCATCGCTTGGTGCGCTCCTTATAAACTCGAGAACTATCATAGGCACCAAGACGGAATTCCTCCAACTCATTCAGCTGCATGAGTCTCTTCTTCCCACTCAAATGCGGATCCAAGTTAAGCTCCTTGATCGCCCACCAAGCCTTGTACTCAAGCTTGACGGGCAAATGACATGACTTGCCATAAACCAATCGGTAAGGTGAAGTACCAATAGGCGTTTTGAAGGCGGTACGATAAGCCCATAATGTATCATCTAGCTTAGAGCTCCAATCCTTTCGAGCTTTTGACACGACCTTCTGGAGAATAGACTTGATTTCCCTATTAGACACCTCAACTTGCCCACTCGTTTGAGGGTGGTAGGCAAGACCGGTACGGTGAGAGACACCATACTTAGCAAGTAAAGCATAAAGTCGCTTCTCATGAAAATGGCTTCCACCATCACTAATAATCGCCCTTGGAACACCAAAGCGGGGAAAAATAGTCTTTTTAAACAGAGATATCACCGTTCTAGCATCATTAGCAGGAGATGCTACCGCCTCCACCCACTTGGAGACATAATCAACCGCAACCAAAATATATCGGTTGCCCTTGGACGACGGGAACGGGCCTTGATAGTCTACACCCCAGACGTCAAAAATTTCTACCTCGAGAATCCCATTTTGAGGCATCTCATGCCTCCTAGAAATATTACCGGTCCTTTGACATGCGTCACAGGACATAATAAAAGCTTGGGCATCCCGGAATAAGGTTGACCAATAAAAACCAGACTGGAGGACCTTATCCGTGGTTCGGCTCGGTCCATGATGGCCACCATATGGTGATGAATGACAACTCTCTAGAACACCTCGAACTTCCCATTGAGGGACACATTGACGTAAAATACCATCGGCACACTCTTTAAATAAATAAGGGTCATCCCAGAAAAATTGTCGAACATCATGTAGAAATTTTTTCTTTTGCTGATAAGAAAGATCAAAAGGTAATACCTTGCCAACTAAATAATTAGCATAATCCGCATACCAAGGTCCTTCGCTTTCACCGGCAGTTAAGGCCATGAGAGAATCATCGGGAAAAGAGTCATCTATGGGGATGATAACTCCTTCCTCCTCAACTCTAAGCCTCGATAAATGATCCGCAACGGCATCTTCCGCTCCCTTCTTATCCCGGATCGATAAATCAAACTCTTGGAGTAGTAAGATCCATCGAAGTAGTCGGGGCTTCGCTTCTTTCTTGGCAAGGAGATACTTAAGAGCCGCATGATCGGTGAAAACAATGACTTCCGATCCAACCAAGTAGGTTATGAATTTTTCCAAAGCATATACTATAGCTAGCAATTCCTTCTCGGTGGTTGCATAGTTAACTTGAGCATTATCAAGTGTTTTGCTAGCATAATATATAGCATGCAAGACTTTGTCCTTTCTTTGACCCAAAACCGCTCCCACAGCATAATCACTCGCGTCACACATTATCTCGAATGGCAAATTCCAATCCGGTGACTGAATAATCGGAGCAAAAATGAGGGCCTGCTTAATCCTGTTAAAAGCTTCAACACACTCATCAGTAAAGTCGAAAGGGGCATCCTTTAGGAGCAATTGTGTAAGTGGCTTAGCAATTTTGGAAAAGTCCTTGATAAAGCGGCGATAAAATCCCGCATGACCAAGGAAACTTCTCACTCCCTTCACATTAACCGGCAAGGGCAATTGCTCAATCACTTGCACATTTGCTTTATCCACCTGAATGCCCTTTTCGGAGACCACATGACCCAAAACAACACCCTCAGTGACCATAAAATGACACTTTTCCCAATTCAAGACCAAACTAACCTCGACACATCGGTTTAAAATGGTATCCAAATTAGCTAAACAAGCTGAAAAACTCATACCATACACACTAAAATCGTCCATAAACACTTCCATAATGGACTCGATGTAGTCGGAAAAGATGCTCATCATGCATCTTTGAAAGGTGTCGGGTGTGTTACATAGCCCGAATGGCATCCTGCGATATGCAAAAGTGCCATAGGGACAAGTAAACGTAGGCTTCTCTTGGTCAGCCGGGTTCCCGAATATCCATCTAAATAGCAAAAATACTTGTGAGAAGCTAGTCTCTCAAGCATTTGGTCGATAAAGGGTAATGGGAAATGGTCTTTAAGGGTAGCGGTGTTCAACTTCCTATAATCTATGCACATTCTCCATCCCGTCACAATTCGTGTAGGGATTAACTCATTATTCTCATTCAGGACCACAGTAGTCCCTCCCTTCTTAGGTACAACTTGTACCGGACTCACCCATTTTGAATCGGGAACCGCATAAATAATTCCCGCATCCAACAATTTCATAACTTCCTTTTTAACAACCTCTTGCATATTCGGGTTCAACTTACGTTGACCCTGGACACAAGGACGATGACCTTCCTCAAGATTAATTCTATGCATACAGAAATCGGGACTGATTCCCTACAAGTCATAGAGACTATACCCCAAAGCTTTCCTATTTTTCTTTAAAACAACAAACAAATCAGAAAGTTATTGCTCAGTTTAATCGGCACTTACAATCACGGGAAAGCTCTCGGTATCGTCTAAAAAGGCATATTTTAGGTGAGACGGAAGTGGCTTACGCTCCGGGACGGTTATGTCTATTGCAAATGAGGTGTATACGATGTTGGTTACATCGACACCTTGCTCCTCCGTTAGCATCCTTCCTTCCAAAGCATCAACGACAGCAAAGTCAACGGAAGCATCACCTGCACACGCTTCCAAACATATCAAAGCCTCTAAGGGGTCCCGTATAAGGGACGCCTCCATGGAATCATGAACTACAACATCAATAACATCTATCATGCAACAAGAATCCATTACCATCGGGTTCTTAAGTGTACTATCCAAGCAGAAAACAATGGTGTCTCCACCCACTTCCAAAGTCAATTTACCGTTCTTGACATCAATCACCGCGCCGGCCGTGTGCAAAAATGGCCTACCTAAAATTATAGGAATTTGGGTGTCCTCGGCCATGTCAAGAACGATAAAATCAACCGGGATAAAAAAATTTCCAACTCTAACGGGCACGTCTTCTAAAACTCCCAAAGGGCGTTTTATGGAACGATCCACCATCTGCAAAGTGACACTAGTACACTTAAGAAGACCCATATTAAGTTTTTCACAAACGGAGTAAGGCATGACACTTACACTAGAACCTAAATCACATAAAGCATTATCAATCGATAAGGTGCCAATATTGTAAGGAATCGAGAAACTACCGGGGTCCTTTAACTTTGGTGGGGCTTTGTTCTGTAAAAATGCACTACACTCTGCAGTAAGAGCGACGATTTCTACCTCACCAATGCTTCTCTTCCGAGTCAAAATGTCCTTCATAAACTTGGTATAGGATGGGACCTGCATAATGAGCTCGGTAAATGGGACCGTAACCTGCAAATTCTTCACAACCTCCATGAGTTTGCCAAATTGGGTAGTCTCCTTCCAATTCTTCAATCGACCCGGGAATGGTACTTGAATTGTTGGACTAGTCGGAGTGGGAACGGGAGTAGTGGGTGGTGGAACTTGATCTTCACTTGGAGTTTCCACAATAACATCCTCATTGACATCTTCCACTAGAACCTCCTCCTTCTCGGTTGGTGTATCATCCTTAGGCATCGACGGACCCTCGATCATAGTGTGTGCCACTATGAAGAGTGATCGCATTAGCCGTATCATGCTGTTGATCACCTTGAGAAGGGAGTTTACCTTGTTGACGCGTTGCTTGTGACACGGCAAGGTGTCCCACTTGGTTCTCCAAATTCTTGATGGCATTATCCTTAGCTTGATCATTCTTTTGCATTTGAGCCATCATAGATTCCTGGGTCTTGGCCATCATCTGCAACATATCACGAAGCTCAGTCATTTCATTAGAACTCGAACAAGAAGAATTACCTTGAGCTTGTGCGGAGGATTGGCCAAAATTCTGCTGACTAGTACACAAATTCTGATGACTAGTACCGAAATTCTGATGAGAATTCCCAAAGTTCGGATTAGTATCGCCAAAATTTTGTTGATGTTGACCCGAGTGAGGTCGCTGCTGAAAATTTCCCTGATTTTGAAAATTCCTTTGATTACCGAAATTCTGCTGGTTCTGAAAATTTTGCTGGTTCTGAAAATTCCCTTGATTCTGGAAATTCTGTTGATTCTGGAGATGCTGCTTGTGTGGAGGTACATAAGCTGGTGTAATAGGCGGGTTCAAGACATTAGTACTCCTATAAGACAAAAGAGATGCATCATAACCCGGTTGGTTCATATATGGATAACGCGGGCGCATGGAATGAAAGGCATTCACTTGTTCTATGGAGCCTAGACAATCCTGAGCTTGGTGGTCCGCGGCACCACAATGAACACATGCATAATCTTGCATGGCATGTACTTGATGCATGCCTCCTCCCCCTTGAGAACTCAACACTTCAAATGCATCAAACCTCTTAGCCAAAGCGGCTAATTTAATAGCCACGGCATTAGAGGACCCACTTTCACCGGAATTAGACCGAGTATTACCTCGAGGATTACTCCATCGGGAGTGGTGAGATGCCATTTCTTCTATTGTTTGCCAAGCCTTATCATCATCCATGTTACATTGGAAACGCCCATTGCATGTCGAATCAAGTGTACTCCTGCAATCATCATACAACCCGTTATAAAATTGGTTACAAAGAAACCAAACCTCAAAACCATGGTGCGGGCATTCCTTCACAAGCTTCTTGAAACGCTCCCACGCTTCATGAATATTTTCGTCTGGAGTTTGACGAAAATTGGTGACACTACTACAAATGAGCACTTGGGCCACGGTTGAATTCGTGGCAAAAGTGCTAAATTTTCGTGGCTAAAGTACTTGGCCACGGAAAGACCATCCGTGGCGCAAGTGGCCGTGGCAAACAAATAGCCTCGGGAAAAAAAACGTGGCAAGTATTGATTTTATTGCCACGGAGTCTCCCGTGGCTAGAATTAATTTTTTGCCACGGATTATCCCGTGGCTAATTAAGTTTGTAGCAAAACATTTATTCCGGTGAAAAAATATATAATAAATTAAATAAATTAGTAACCGTAAGAATTCTCTACCCCTATAGTAGTCACATCTGGAACGATTGCTAGTTTTATAACTGAGTCATTCCAATATTATTTAATTCACCATACGCATCGAAGGGCCTTCCCAGGAGGTCACCCATCTTAACACTACTCTCCCTCAAGCACACTTAACTGTGGAGTTCTTATGGCCAGCTACCAGAAATGAAATTGAACTTTATTGACATAATCATTGGTTTGAATTCTTTTAAAGTGATGTTTTTTTTCACAAACTACATTTACTTTTGAGTAATTAATTTTTTTACCCAATGATTTACATATTATGACTAAAAAATTATTATTCCGAAAAAAAAAAAAAGTTTCGAAGTTGATTTTCGGACTCATGATTTCATTAATTTATCGATATTTCTATTTTAGTTTCTATTTTCCACGTTCTTTTATTGCTAGTTCTTTCGATTTGTTTTTTTCTTTTCGTTATCGGTCATTATTTGATTTCATCATTTTTTTATCCTCATTGAGTTTTCTATTGCCTACTTCATGTTTTACCCAAATTATTTTTCATAAAGTAAATTTTATTTTAAATTCTTTTTTTAAAATCTTCCAAATAATATTACAGAAAAGTTATTGAATTAAAAAGTTGCCGATAAATTAATTTTGGATTTTCTCACTGTTAGTCCTTAATTATTATATTTTCTTACCTGTACTTGTTAATTATTTGATTTTCTTATTTATACCTCTCTTTTTTTAAAAAAAATTATTTTGACTGGTGTTCCGGTCACGGAAACAATTAACCCGGCTTTGGATCCGGGCGAAGTAATCGGACTGTCGGTAAGTAACTGATCGCGTGATTTCCTTAAACCTCTCCTTTGTCCCTCTCCCTTGATCGGACCTTCCCGGCGGAGTCGGCCTGCTCCCTGCACAATGAACGCACAGGGCCTCGGAGGTTGTCCGAGGGAACCCTCTCCGATGCCTAAGTCAGTCCGTGAAGTGCCTTGATGAACCTAGCTCGTGAGGAACTAGGTGGCGTTTTAGGAGTGAGAGTCTAGAGAGAGAAAAGCCAACCCCTTTCTTGTGGGAAAGGGTTGAGTATTTATACCTTCCCACAAGAAAGAGAAGTGGGAGAGGAATGGATGGATAAGGAAGTGACAAGTGGCGGTTTCCCATCCACCCATTCTTAATTACCTTAGGCGAAATGACGGGAGGGCCCCTGGGGGTTCTGACCCTGTCAACCAGGGACTTCCCCAGGGCAGGCGGATTTTGTGCCGTGGTCGCTGGGCTTCAGCAGGCTGTGTTGGCTTGCGGTCTCAGCGGCCGACTGCTATCCTTAGCGTTTTATGCTTCTATTTTGGCTTCTTGCCAGGGACTGGCCTTTTGAGCTTGATGGGGGTCCTCCTGGGGCCTGCTCAGCAGGTGATCATTGACAGGCTGCCGACCCCAATCAATTGGCCTTCGTCAGTAGGAGGAAAGTAAGGCTTTCCTTCTACTGGCGACTCTTGCTTGGAGGGCGGTTGACTTATTACCATGTCTGCTACTGCATTTAATGCTTCGCGCCTTCCCAAGAAACGAGGCGCAGCTTACGTCAGGTATACAAAGAGTTGAGAATGCTTTTGCAATGATTACACTTCTTCTCTAGGTGGATTTTTGGGAACCGTGAAGGATTCCTGATTGGTGGTTCTCCTTCCAGGGTGGTTGGAAATTTATTAATGCCGTGTTTTCTCCTGTATAAAATCCTAGCTTTCTTCATCATTTCTGCTTTAGCCCATCTTCAATCTTCCCACTTTCTTTGTCTTAATCATGGTTTGGATCAAAAAAATCGTAACTCGCCGTGGAGTTCGCTATGTTACTTTCCTCTTTAGAGGATTTTGGAGGCTTCGGTACGCTCGAGCTGCTTATCGAGCTGTTCACCGTAGCCGTCGTTCATGGCTTCGTTCTCGTCGAAGTGGCAGGAAATTCCCTACTAGGTTGAGCAAGCGTCTCAAGAGATCCTCACCCCTTGCTGCTCCCAGATTCAGGCGTTGCCCTCAGGGAGAGGGTTGCTTTGACAGGGGATGCCACGAATGCTTCCCGTGGCTGCGAGGAGGACAAGTTTGACCCTAACTCTTCTGATACCGACTCCTCCCTGGCGTCAGGCCCCTCCTCGCCTGTGAGGAGGACAAGTTGTCGCACCTGCGACGAATCCCAGGCCGTTCCCTTTGGCAGGGACTGGGAGGATAGCAGCCGAGACTCTGACGACAGCGAGGGTCTTGGTTGCTTGAGCGACAAGGATGGGGATGGAGCCCCTGATGATCCTTTCAAGGACTCCCCAGACTGGGACTGGGGCTCGGATTTCGGGAGCCCAGGCAGTCCTGGGGACTATTCCCCAGGCTTGGATGACGATTAGGCCTGCGTAGCAGGGTGTTTGACTTTGTCAGGCCGGAATTTTTATGTATTTTCTTTTCGTATTCGGTACAAGATGTAATTTTCCCCCTTTTAAGGCTAATGAAACGAAAATTAATCAGCTTCGCTTGCTTTTTTTTTTTTGAATGCGGGGATGACATCGTCGGTCGATCTTTCCCTCTGCCATTTTAGTCTTTCGAGGCCCTTCTTGGGAAGGGGTGAACGGCCCGTGTTCAGTGCGCGAGACGTGGATGACAGTTGGGGGTCTTGTCAGGGAAGTCACCTCTTGGGCTTCTTGGGCTTTATATAAACCCTTCTCCCCCTTCATTTTCTTCTTTTACTTTTCCTGAGACTTCAAACTCCTTACACTCTTGAATTACTTTTGTTGCTGGGCATTCTTCGAGGAGCAAGGAGTACCCTCTGTCACTGTTTCCGGCGACTTTATCGGCGTCTTTAGGTTAGAACTTCTTTAAACCTTTTTCCACCTCTTTTTTCCCTTCCATAGCCAATATGTCGCGAGTTCGTCCCCTTTCTTTTAATTCTTTGCTCGGGGGAACTGGGGGCGGCGACGGTGGCCGGCCTGACATAGCTTCTTCTTCCGGGGTCGGCCCTAGGGAAGAGGATGATCATCACAGGGGGGAGGGTGCTGAATCACCCGAACCAGCTCCCTTTGATGTAGTCGACTCCGATGACGAGGCCCTGGAGGTGGACCCTTCCAGGGTTGTCGGCCCCCTCATCCGCAGGGAGAGGGGGAGGACCTATTACTTGGACAAGAAAAAGTATTTGATCCCCCTAAAGACCTACCCTGAGGCCAAGAACAGGGACCTGCTTTTGGAGAGTAATGCTGCTAGGGCCATTGAACAATTTTATAACTTCGGGGAAGGGTACACAGTTATAATTCCGGGGGAAAGGGACACAGTATGCTGTCCTCCAGAAGGGTGTGTGGCCGTCTATCACAAGGCCTTGGAATTTGGCCTGCGATTCCCACTACATTCTTTCCTGGAGGAAACCTTCAGGAGGATGAACGTCGCTATCGCCCAGCTGACTGCAACTGCCATTAGATCCTTAGTAGCTTACACCTGGACTTGCCTTTTCCATGGCGAGGAGCCTTATATTGACGCCCTTCGCTTTATGGTCGGTCTTCAAATGGTGTCTTCGTCCGGGGGGGATGGCTCCCCTGGTTATTGGTCTCTGCAGAGGCAGAAAAAGTATGCCTTGGTCTGGCCGGCTCTGAGCAGCCTGAAAGACTGGAAAAATAACTTTATATACGTCCGTAGCGCGTCAGGGTGGAAGATTCCTAGACATTTTAGGAATCATGTCCACACCCGTATGGAGACGCGTGAGAAGTACCATCCAGGCGTCAGGGGGAAGGCCCAGGAGGTCAAGCTGAGCGAGAAGGAGGAGATTTTGATTAAAAAGTTTGAGATTGTGGTGGACAAACATGGGAACTTTGGCTCAGCCTTCTGGCTCCCTCACGCGGAGCTCATTACGACAGACGAGTACTTGCTTCCCTTGGGCCTGATTCCTGGCCTTGACGGTAGTTCTAGGGAGTTTTTGTTGTTACGATTTTCCAGAGACTTTATTTCTCCCTGTTTTTTAGATGACCGCCTTTCCCTTTCTGCAGATTCCTACACTTGGCGCTGGACAAAGAAGCAAGTCAGGAGATTGGGCCTGAGTGAGGAATTAGTCGTTCTTTCAAAGCGTCCTTCTCTCCCCGCGAATTTCAGGAAAGGGAGCAAAGCCTTAATGAAGCTTGTAAAAGACTTTGCTGCTGGTCGAAGATTGCCTCTTCCTCCCCGGCTGCCTTCGTCGAAGCCGGCGACTCCCACCCCCAGCATCCATGAGGGGGAGGCTGAGGTTACTTCTGGAGCTACACCCTCCCCTGGTCAGAAGCATGGTGCTTCTCCGGCTGGACCTCGGGCTTCGCAGGGAACGCAGCCTGGGAATTCCGAGGGAACTGGGGAAAGTGTTCCCTTGGAGTTGAGGAGGAAAAGAGACAGGGAACCTCCTAGTGCTGACGTGGTGGATCTGGAGGCGAATGTTACCACCCCTGAGGCGAAGCGCCCTGCCCGTGAGCCTCCAAGTACCCCCTTCCCGGAGGAAAATGCAGAGTTCCACTACACGGCTGGTGACAGCGTGGACGTGTCAGGCCTGCTTTCTGATTCCGGAGCCGTCTTGGCTGACCGCCTCACCAAAACTGTGACTTCAACTTCTCATCAAGTGCTTCAGTACATCCAGCGCACCTCCAAGGTTCTGCTGGCGTCTGCCGAGCTGGCGGCTCTCAGCCGCCTGAGTGATGAGGAGCTGGCGATCACACCCGGGGCTCCTCCTCCTGACCGCCTGGCCATGGTAGAGAGGGATATCTCCTTGATAAGCTCTTTGAAGGACAAGCTGGCAAGGCAAGAGGGCGAGTTAGAGGAGGCAAAGAAGCAGGCTGGTCAGTGGAGGCTGCAGGGAGAGATGGCTGTGAAGGAAGTAGCCAAGCTGGAGGCTGATCTGAAGGAGAGCCGCCTGTCGTTGGACCGAGCTAACCTCTCTTTGGCAGAGATGGGGCACTTAAAGGGGAGAGTGACTGACTTGGAGGAGCAACTGTCAAGAGCTAAGTCAACTTTTGAACAGGCTAAAGGGGAATGAACGAAGGAGAAAGAGACCCTGGCTGAGGAGGCTGAGGCTGCGGTGGATGCCAGCTTCGTGAGCGGTGCCAACTCCTCTCTGGAGTTGGTGATGGAGGTGATAGGGGAGATGTTCCCTACCTTTGATGAGGAAACCTTCCGGAGTCTTTATACCGTTAAGAATGAAGCTCGGGCGGCCAGTCAGCCTGAGGCAGATGCCGGCGTTCGCCAGGATGCTCCGTGACGCCTTTTCTTTGTAATAGTTCTCATCTTTCTGTGCTGAGCCAGTGTTATGGCCAACTTGCTTGTAATATTTGCCACTTTGGTTTCTTCGCCTTAACTTTGTAAAGACCTTCTACAAAGTTGGGGGGCCTGCCCCCAGTCCTTGTTGATCTGGCCTGTCCCTGGCTTTTGTTCAAAGTCCAGGGGGCCTGCCCCCTGCCTGCCCAGAGGTAAGCAGGGGGGCTTTTTTGCATTTTTTATACAAGGTTGGGGGCCTGCCCCCAGTCCTTGTTGATCTGGCCTGTCCCTGGCTTTTGTTCAAAGTCCAGGGGCCTACCCCCTGCCTGCCCAGAGGTAAGCAGGGAGGCTTTTGCGTTTTTTATACAAGGTTGGAGGGCCTGCCCCCAGTCCTTGTTGATTTGGCCTGTCCCTGGCTTTTGTTCAAAGTCCAGGGGGCCTACCCTCTGCCTGCCCAGAGGTAAGCAGGGAGGCTTTTGCGTTTTTTATACAAGGTTGGAGGGCTTGCCCCCAGTCCTTGTTGATTCGGCCTGTCCCCGGCTTTTGTTCAAAGTCCAGGGGGCCTGCCCCCTGCCTGCCCAGCGGTAGGCAGGGAGGCTTTTGCGTTTTTTATACAAGGTTGGGGGGCCTGCCCCCAATCCTTGTTGATCTGGCCTGTCCCTGGCTTTTGTTCAAAGTCCAGGGGGCCTGCCCCCTGCCTGCCCAGAGGTAAGCAGGGAGGCTCGGATTTTTTGTTGGGGGGTTCATTTTTCCTAACTTTGGCAACAGGGGGGCCTCCCCTATTGCCCCCTGCTCGTTTGTGTGTGAAAACGCAAGTGTGAACAGGCAACGAGTATAAATCTGAAGCTTCTCATTTCTTTTACGAAACTTTTGACACTAGGGTGGTCGGAGCCGTCGACATTCTTTGACCGTCCTCCGCCATTGTTTTTAGCAAAAAATAAAAACTATCTTTAGACCTGGTTCAGACATAATATTTCTTCAGGGTGTCCGCATTCCAGTGAGCATGCAATTCTTGCCCTTCAAGGTTGGCGATTTTATATGTGCCTGGTCCCAGGATTTGAGTCACTTGGTATGGACCTTCCCAGTTGGCACTTAGCATTCCATGTTCCCTTGATTTTCCAACCGCCAGCGTTTTTCTAAGAACCAGATCACCCATCTGGAAGTTTCTCTGGCGCACTCTGCTGTTGAAGGTTTTCCTCATTCGTTGCTGGTAGGCAACGATGTTGGTACTGTCCTCCTCCCTTATTTCGTTTACCAGATCCAAGGCCTCAACCATTGCAGCTTCGTTCTCAGCCCGATCGTATTGCAGGGAGCGCAGAGATGGGATCCTTGCCTCAATTGGCAACAGGGCCTCTGCTCCGTATACTAGACCGAACGGGGTCTGGCCTGTAGATTCCTTTCGGGTGGTCCGGATTGACCAGAGTATGCTGGGAAGCTCGTCAGCCCATCTACCCTTGAGGTCATCTACCATTTTCTTAAGGCCATTTAAGATTTGCTTGTTGGCTGCCTCCGCCTGTCCGTTGGTTTGAGGATGACAGACGGCTGAGTAGGCGACTGCGATGTTGTGGCTTTCTAGCCAGATTCTCAGGGGATCATTGTCAAACTGCCTGCCATGATCAAATACCAACATCTTTGGTAGGCCGAATCTGGTGATAACATTTCGCCAGATCACTTTTCTGACTGCCGGCTCGGTGATGTTGGGCACTGCTTCAGCTTCTATCCATTTGGTGAAGTAGTCTATAGCTACAATTAGGAACTTCCTGCCCCCAGTGGCCACCGTGAAGGGTCCTAGTATATCCATCCCCCATTGAGCGAAGGGGATGGGGGATAGGATAGGCCTGAGTTCCTGGGCTGGGGCATGGATTGATGGGGCGAAGAGTTGACACTTTCTACACTTCTGGGTCAGGCTTCTGGCATCTGCTAGCATCGTAGGCCAGTAGTAGCCTGCCCTTAGGGCCTTGTGGGCCAGCGATCTTCCTCCGATGTGATGTCCACAGATTCCTGAGTGGATGTCTTCTAGGACTTCGGCAGCCTGGCCTGCCCCCAGGCATTTTAGCAGGAGGTAAGTGAAAGATTTCTTGTAGAGTTCTTCACCGATGATTATGAACCAGGCTGCTTTGGCATGTACCTTTCTCTTTTGCGCCATGTCTGATGGCAGGATACCATGCTTTTTGAAATGGATGAAGGGGGTCATCCAACTTTCCGGCCCCTCCTCGACAGTGCTAATCACCTGACAGGCGCTGGTAGATTTTTCATGTAAAACATCAACCCACACCGATCTCCGTACGTCCTGTAGGCTGGAGCTGGCCAGCTTCGACAGAGCGTCGGCTCGGTTGTTCTGCGACCGAGGTATTTGCTGGATTTCATAGGATTTCAGGCCCGACAACTCCTGTTTTACTTTCTCAAGGTATGTGGCCATGGTTTGATCTCTGGCCTCATATTCTCCGTTAACTTGATTGGCAATGAGCTGAGAATCGGTAGCTAGCGTAATTCGCTCTGCCCCTGCAGCTTTAGCCAGTTTTATCCCTGTGATTACAGCCTCATATTCCGCCTCGTGGTTTGACGCCAGGAAGGTGAACCTGAGCGCATGCTCAAAATCCACTCCCTCGGGGCTTGTTAAAATGACGCCTGCGCCTGCACCATTGGCTGTTGAGGATCCATCAGTGTGCACGATCCACTCCTCGGCAGGGGGCTCTTCTTCCCCTGAATGGGAGCATTCAGCCATAAAGTCGGCCAAGGCTTGGGCTTTGATGGCTGTTCTTGGCTGGTAAGATATCCCCAGCCCACTTAACTCGATCGCCCATTTCAGCAGTCTCCCTGATTTCTCAAACTTTTCCAACACTTTTTCCAGTGGTTGGTCGGTGAGGACCACGACAGGATGTGCGTCAAAGTAGGGTCTGAGTTTTCTAGCTACAATGATGACTGCGTAGGCGGCCTTTTCTATCAGGGGGTAATTCCTTTCGGCTGTTCCCAGGGCGTGACTCACAAAGTAAATGGGTTGCTGTGAGTTTGCTTCCTCCCTTAGGATGACAGCACTTACCGTCGTGTTTGTGACAGCGATGTATAGATATAGCTTTTCTCCGGCTACCGGTCTTGCCAGGGTAGGGAGCTTTTTCAGGTGATCCTTTAATTGCTCGAAGGCTTTCTTCTGTTCGTCTTCCCATTTGAACTGTTTGTTGCCTTTTAATATTTTGAAGAAAGGGGTGGACTTGTCTGCTGATCTGGCGATGAACCGAGCCAGGGCGGCCATTCTGCCTGTGAGCCTCTGAATGTCCCTGATGGTTTTAGGCTCCGGGAGGTCTAGGACCGCCTGAATTTTCTCAGGGTTGGCGTCTATCCCCCTGGAGCTGACCAAAAAACCTAGGAATTTCCCGGATCGGACCCCGAATGTGCATTTTTTCGGGTTCAGCTTCATCTTGTATGACCGCAGGGAAGTGAAGGTCTCTTCAAGGTCTGTCAGATGTTCCTTGTCCCCCTTAATTTTGACGATCGCATCGTCAACATAGGCCTCTAAGTTTCTTCCCTTTTGGCTTTCGAAGACCCTGTCTACCAACCGCTGATAGGTGGCGCCTGCATTCTTCAGCCCAAATGGCATCATGTTGTACATGTAGGTGCCATGGCTGGTTATGAAGGCGCACCTCACTCTGTCTGGTTGCCAGAGGTAAACTTGGTGGTACCCTGAGAAAGCGTCCAGAAAACTCAGCGTGGTGTATCCACTAGTGGCGTCCACTAGCTGATCTATTCTGGGCAGAGGGTAGCAGTCCTTAGGGCAGGCCTTGTTGAGATTGGTAAAATCTACGCACATTCTCCATGCGCCTGATGATTTTTTTCACCATGACAACGTTTGCCAGCCATTCAGGGTAATCACAGACTTCGATGAAGTCTGTCTTCAGGAGTTTGTCTATTTCCTCTTTTATTGCCGCATCTTTTTCGACGGATTCTTTTCTTCTGCTTCACAGGGCGAGCCTCCGGATTAATGTTCAGCTTGTGAACAATAAAGGCCGGGTCGACCCCTGGCATCTCGTCTGCAGAGTAGGCGAATACGTCCCTATTCTCTCTTAGGACTGCTATTAGTTCTTTTTTATAGGACTCCTCCAGGTCGGCCCCTATGAGGACCTGCCTCCCTGGTTCTAAGTCCACTAGCATGCTCTCCCCTTCGGGCTCCAGGCGGACTGGCTCTTGCTGGGCAGTCGGAATCTCAACTTCCCTGCTAGGAGAGCACTTGGGCTTTTCTCTTCCCTTTTCTTTCTGTCTCATGGGCCTGCAGGGCCACGGAATAGCAGTGTCTGGCCGACTCCTGATCCCCGTGGACCTTCCCCTCCATGCCAAAGTCCGTTACATAGGCTATGGTGAGGGCCCTAATTGATACGGCAGCTTCTATTTCATCTAGGGTGGCTCGGCCTATCAGGGCGTTGTACGCGGATTTGGCGTCCACCACGAAAAACCACGCCCTGATATTTCTTGCTGAGGTCCCCTCCCCAAATGTAACAGGCAGGTCGATAACTCCCATGGGTAGCATGCCTGCTCCATTGAATCCGTACAAAGATTCGGGGGCTGGCTTCAGGTGCCTTCTTTCAAGGTCCATCTTCTCAAAAGCATCTTTGTATAAGAGATTTGTGTAGGCGCCAGTATCCACCATACACCTCTTGACAATATGATTGCTGATTTCCAGGGTTAAGACCAGAGGGTCACTATGTGGGTACACGACCCTCCCTGCATCCTCAGGGGTGATGCTTAGGGTAGTGCCCCTTGGGCTGCCTGCCTTTTCGGCGTAGCAAATGTGGTTCCGCAGTTCGCGAATCTGCCTTTTCTGGCTGCGCCTGCTGGTCCGTCCCTCTGCGTCCCCCGATACTACGTGGATGACCATGCGATTTTGGGCTGAACCCTCAGGTTTATCTGCCACCTCTTTCTGGGGTTTGTTCCTTGCTGCATAGTTACTCAGCCAGCCGTTTCTTATTAGTTTTTCTATTTCGTCTTTTAAGTGGCGGCATTCCTCTGTGGTATGACCTATGCAGTCATGGAACGTGCAGAATTTTTTGGGATCTCCTTTCGGGCTGCGAGGCTTGTTTGGACGGGACCATTTTGCTGTTTCTTTTTCTAACTCGAAGATTTCTACTCTCGGCTGGTATGTTGTACGTTCCTTCTTGGGAGTGTCTCCTTCTTCTCTCTGCTTGCCTGGCTCATTCTGCCACGCCCACCCTGCGGTCCTCCCTGCGGCCTTGTTTGGCCTGCAGGGGTATCCGGCAGGCTGTGGAACTCTTCTTGCAGAATGAACCCTTCAGCAATTTTCCTGGCCATGGCCAAGGTTTCTGGCTGGGCCCTGATCATCTGATTTTTCATTTCTCCCTGGAGCAGGGAGATTGTCAGGGTGTAGGCAGCGGTGGAATCATCGATCTCACTGACCTGCTGGTAGGATAGATCAAACCTCCTCAGGTACTCCCTTACACTTTCACCCTTTTTCTGTTTTAGGGTCATAAGATCGAAGCGAGTGAGGCGTCTCCTTTTATTCCCAGCATACTGTTCGAGAAAGATTTCGGCTAAATCTATGAAGAACTTGATTGATCCTTGGCGGAGATCCCTGAACCATCCTTGTGCGAGCCCTACCAGGGTGGTTGGGAAAACTTTACACCAGATGGCGTCATCCACGTCGTACATGCCCATGTGGCTCTCGAATGCCGCCAAGTGGTCTTCTGGATCCGTTGTCCCGTCAAACTTAATGGCCAGCATTTTTATTTTCGGGATGGGGTATTCTTGTACCTTAGGATGAAGTGGGGTTTTTGTGGGCCTGCTGATAAGTGTAGTTTGTAGTGCCTATTTTCATAGTGTTTTGGTCCCATTTTCCTTGTAGAATCGCTCCTTGGGAGCGGTTTAGGGGCTTCTTATGCTTCCTTTAGTTCGTTTCAGGTTCCCGAGACCGATTTGGAAGAGTTGGAGCGATTCCGACTCTATACATACACATTTTGGAGCCAACGAGATAAAGGAACGACGACTCGATGCCTTGGAATCGACCCCGAGACCTTGGGACCCAATCCCGAGCCTCCGAGACCCGATCCCGAGTCCCGAGAATCGATTAGAAGTCCATGTTAAGCAAGGAGGGACCAAAAAGATCATATTGGAGGCCTACAAGACCCATCCCGATCGGGAAGGCCTAAAACCCGATCGGGAAAAGGTGCACAAAGAAGACGGCCACTGGATGAAGATCCCGACCGGGTCCCAACATTCCCGATCGGGAAAGTGAAGATTCCCGATCGGGATTACCCATTCCCGATCCGGAAAGTCCCTGTTTCAGCCCGTGTTTGCTTCTTCCAATTCCTTTGCATTGTAACCCTATAAATACCCCTCCTCTTGTAATCTTAGGGGAGGTTCTTGCCTTCCCACTAAACCCTAGACTATTTTAGGTTAGATTAGATTAGATTAGTGTAGATTAGTCGGTAATTAGTGGTTAATCTTAGTTTAGTACTTGTATTAAGGGAATTCTTCAAGATCTTCACCAAGCTTGACAACCTTGGTAGTTTGTTTTGGGTTTTCTTCATGAATGCAAGTTTCAATCTTTCTCCTTCACTAGTATGGTATAATCCTCTTCCTTTTTACTCTTTATCTTGTTTAATTCATCCAAGTTTGCATCTTTGATTGTTGTTCATCATTTTCACTAGTTTGTTAGTTCATAGTTCTTGTTAGTTTCACTCATATATGTTTTGATGTTTGGGTTGATTCTTCTTGTTCTTGTTAGTATTAGTTTGATTATGTTAGAGTAGTGTTCTTACTAGGATTAGTAAGGTGATTAGGGTGTTAATTGGTTGATTAAGGGTTTGTTGGAGATGTGGGTGGAAGATTTGGGTTTCCTCTTGGTTGATGCATATGACATGTTTGATGAATTGCTTGAATGACTAAGTAAGTTAGATTGCTTGTTTTTCTTGCCTTTCCCTTGTGGGTGTTAGTTGTTATGGGTTCGGTTCCCTCATTAAGTTGCGAGAGCCCGGTGAGGGCGACCCCTAGGTTAGTCTAAGTTGCGACCGCCCGGATGCGATCTAGGCCATAACACGCTAGAACCCCTTTTGTCATGTGTGTCGCCAAAATGGGTTCCATGAGGAACCTCTAGGTCGGTTTAAGTTGCGACCGCCCGGACCGACCTAGATTACCCTACTACCTCCTTCATTCTAGCTCTCCCTTGACCATTTCGTTACCCCTTTGACCCCGACCTAATCCTAGCCCGTTTTCCTTGTTATTCTTCCTAGTCATAGTCTAGCTTTCTCCCCTTCTATCATTCTCTAGCTTAGCTCGTTGACTTAGTCTCGTATTTGGGCCGACCTAGTCTAGACGCCTCTACCGTCCCCGTGGATTCGACCCGACTTACCCTATCTACCCAAGTTAGGAATAGCCGGTTATTATTTGGCGGTTGGGATTCCACGACAAATCCTTACCATCACCTGCCTACCAGTCGTGACCTGCTTTCCCCAGACTGGTTACCGTGAGTGTCCCATTGTCTATGGGCCGGTTTCCTCGTACTGGGGGAGCGGTGCCTTGGAGGCGGCCGGCTTGCAGCTTCATCTTCTGTCTCGGGGGAGTCTTGCCTGGGTCTCTTTCTCCGAGAGTGGCAGAGGTTCTCACCCTGGTGGTATCTAGATTCAAGCGGTTGCCCCCGGTTGAGCCTAGACTGCAGGCTTTGGGACAAACCCGGGGCTGACTGCTCTTTGACCGCCGGTGTTAACCTGGAGAAGACTCCACCTTGCTTTTCTCCCAGGCGCTTTGACATGGGCTGCCTGGGCCTCATTCTCTCCTGCAATTCCCGGGATAAGCCTCTCTGTTCTCCAGACGCGGATTCTGTTGTATGAATGGAGAATGCCTGCTGTTGAGCAGGTGGCTCTGGGCTGCCTATTGTGATACGCCTTTGCACTTGTGCGTACACTTGTGCCGTCCTTCTTGCTTTCCTCTGAGCATTCCTGGCGGCGGTTCGCTTCGTGCCCCCAGCTCCATCCCTGCTTATTGAGGGTGGCTGCCTGGGGGCCGATGCAACCCTGCCTACCAGGTCCTCAGGAGTGAACTCCTGGTTTAGCATTGCAGAGAAGAAAGCGGCTGCTTGCGCCATCTGAGCCGGTGTTAGATTCAAAGTATGCCCTGGGTGTGTTCCCAACTCAGGTGTCACAGCAGCGTTTGGTACGCCGAGGAGACTGGTTCCCCCCACCCCCAGGATCGTGGCGGGAGGAACCCTCTCTGGGTGCGGCATGCCATACAGGGGGGTCACCGGTGGGACCGTCGGACCCGCTCCTGTACTGGCGTCAATGATTTCTGGCATGATTAGTTTGATTGTTTTAGTTTTTTGTGATTAGGAATGGTTGATTTTTTGTGGGTAATTCGTGAGCACAACCGTTGTCCTCCCCACAGACGGCGCCAAATTGTTCCGGTCACGGAAACAATTAACCCGGCTTTGGATCCGGGCGAAGTAATCGGACTGTCGGTAAGTAACTGATCGCGTGATTTCCTTAAACCTCTCCTTTGTCCCTCTCCCTTGATCGGACCTTCCCGGCGGAGTCGGCCTGCTCCCTGCACAATGAACGCACAGAGCCTCGGAGGTTGTCCGAGGGAACCCTCTCCGATGCCTAAGTCAGTCCGTGAAGTGCCTTGATGAACCTAGCTCGTGAGGAACTAGGTGGCGTTTTAGGAGTGAGAGTCTAGAGAGAGAAAATCCAACCCCTTTCTTGTGGGAAAGGGTTGAGTATTTATACCTTCCCACAAGAAAGAGAAGTGGGAGAGGAATGGATGGATAAGGAAGTGACAAGTGGCGGCTTCCCATCCACCCATTCTTAATTACCTTAGGCGAAATGACGGGAGGGCCCCTGGGGGTTCTGACCCTGTCAACCAGGGACTTCCCCAGGGCAGGCGGATTTTGTGCCGTGGTCGCTGGGCTCCAGCAGGCTGTGTTGGCTTGCGGTCTCAGCGGCCGACTGCTATCCTTAGCGTTTTATGCTTCTATTTTGGCTTCTTGCCAGGGACTGGCCTTTTGAGCTTGATGGGGGTCCTCCTGGGGCTTGCTCAGCAGGTGATCATTGACAGGCTGTCGACCCCAATCAACTGGTTTTTGAACTTAGACACAACTTTCTAATACATTAATCTTTCTTCCAAACCAAACAACTTGAAAGACAAATAAATTACAAAAATAATTATTGTTTTCACAGTCAAACTTAATTCCATAAAAATATATAGACTGATTAGAATTCTTAAATACGAATTTAATAAAGCAATTTTGTTAACAATGAAAATATTGTAAGAGAATCAATAATTTGGAAAAAAAAATCATTCTCAGTCACTTTCTTTTTTAAGTTTTTTGTCTTAAAAAGAAGTGTATGTATTACATGTGAAAAAATTAATTAATTAAGCGGTAAAAATGAAAGAATCTTAAATAATATTAGACGTCTCAATGATGGATGATCAATCGCATGCTTCTTTTACTTGATATGCTATGTACGTCACATTTTAGCTAGCATATATAACACTATGTAAATGTTAGTTTTTTTTCAAAAGTCATACTTAAGATTATAGTATTTTAATAAAACATGTTGTCAAATTAAAAGAAATCAATTACTTCAAAAATGATGATTAGTAAAAAGTCAACAAATTAGACAACCAAAGTTTTCTTGTATTTAATTTTACAAAAAATCAATTTTTTTTTCTTAAAACAAACTAAATATAATAATACCAATATTTTATTAATAAAATATTTTCAAAGTTAATATTTTTTTTTCATATTATCTTTAACTTTGAATTTTAATGAATTTTTTAAGGTCAATACTTGACACTCGGCTTAACTTGAAAGTAATATGATTAAAGTTTGGAGAACCATTAGCCACATGCATTTATTAAATTTGTGGCTAAAAATTAATTTCGCCACGGAAGTATATTATGTCGTGGCTAAATAATATTTGCCACTGAACAAATTCGTGGCAAAACATATTTTTGCCATGGGTGTTGCATCTTTAGTGGCAAGAGTGATTATTGGCCACGATTTTAATAAAATTCGTGGCGCAAGTGAATTTTTGCCACGGGAAAAAATGTTCCTGTGGCATATTTTTTTTCCCAAGTAGCGAATCAAATTTTTCCCGTGGCTAGGTAAAATTTAGCCACAAATAACAAATTCCCGTGGCATAATTCGTGGCGCAAATGCCAATTTGTTGTAGTGTGATTTGACTCCGGAGCATGTTCGTCTTTTGCGAAGGGTAATAGTGCTTGTAGAAGGCAAGGGCAAAAGAATTCCAATCAGTGATCCTCTCGGTGGCTTTATCAAGGTCCGTTATCCACTCCCTAGCGGAATCCCGTAATGAGAACATGAAGAGCATCTCCATGACTTCTTCTTGAGTTACTCCGGCCGGAAGCGGAATCGTGGAGCAGTAATAAGTAAAAATCCTTATATGCTTGTGAGGATCCTCCTTAGGGTCACCACCAAAGTAATGAAGGCGGGTCGAATCTCAAATGTACCTTGAGTGGCAGTTGGTCGTTTGACCGACTTAGGAAGAGCAGTTTGCTTGGGCTCCGAATGACTAGAAAGTTTCGGCATTTTTATGATCGGAGGTGGCAAAATGATCTCGGACTGAGATTGATTTTCCTCTTCAAAGGACTGGTTCTCAGCTACAAATTCGGTATGAATAGCTTCCAAAGTCTCGAGATCAGGAGCTGCGGAAATCTCTCTCCAAAACTGTCGTCGCCTACGAAAGGTTTTCTCGGGTTTAGGATCGAACGGAGTAAGCTCTGATGACCGAAAAGACCTGGGCATAGGCAAAACTACAATAGGGAGTGAGATCAATCTCAAGGAGTTTTAATTCCTTGAGACGAAAGAGAGCAAAAAAAGAAACAAGCTAAAAAAAAGAAAAACCGTTTCCCCGGCAACGGCGCCAAATTTGATATGGGTTAAGTCTTCTAACCCAATCAAGATAAACCTAATGCTACTAACAAGAAGATAGCAGCAAGCAAGGTATCGAATCCACAGGGAAACAGTCAATTTTCGTCTATTAGCTATGGCGATTCTAAAATGCTCTAAACGGTTGATTGATGAAAAATATATAAAAGACTACTGAAATACGATAATAAATAATCGAATCTAACAATGATATGAAAACTAAGGTCACGGGTTCACAATAGATGTTCAACAATTATGCGACAACGATAATAAACACATAAACATGCTAGTAGGCTATAACACGTTCTCTCGAATCGTGTCAACCTAGGAAGGATCTAACGGGCTCTCGCAACTTATTAGACTCCCTACCAAATCGCGCGTGATCTAATCCTAATTTGGCTTTCGCTCAAGAACTAGAATTTCCCAAACAGATTAAAATGATGTGGCCTTTAACAAATTAATCGACAAATAAAACACGCGAAAAAAGGTACTAGCATAATTATAAATTTAGTATCGAAGTAGCATAATCGTATAATAATCCATCGATCCCCCTCGACCCTAGCGAGAAAATTAGCTACGCATGATGATTACGAAACAACACATCGCATACATAGAATTCATGATAAAAAATGAAGCAAATAAATCTAACAATAAACGAACGAGAATCTAGTTAACTAAACGGAACAACGAATTGCAAATAAAGATAATTATGACGAACTAAGTAATTCACGATGAAGATTGAATTATAAAACTGAAAATTTCATAAACGAATTTACCGAAATCGAGTACGAGTTGAAACCGAGTGCTAGAATGCTAAGAGTTACGAGCTTTCTAATGTAAAAATTGTAAGTATCAAAAGTAGAAGTAATAGAATAATAATACAACTCCTTAGTTATACAAAATAGGCGGAAATAAACTGAGTGTGCACGCCGGCCGGCTGGCAGGCCGCCTGCCACATGCAGGGGCCGAAGCACACTATAAAATCAAGCTTAAAATGCATTTGTGTCATGCCGGCCGGCCAGCAGGCGGCCTGTCAGGGCAGGCTGGCGCGCACAATACTAATGAAAAAAGTATTGGGCCGCTTTCCATGGCCCAATGAATCGATGCTTCTCATTTCTTCTTCGCCTAGACGTCCTAAAGCACGGGTTTTGTCTCGGGATTGTTCTTCTAACCAGATATGAGTGTAAATGCACATAAAGACCTGAAATCATGTAGAATCTACAAAAACACTCACTCAAAGCAAAATGTTAGAAGAAACGGCTCTAAAGAGCGCGTTCCGACCGGAAAAGACAACGGAATCGAGGGAATAAACCTATATAAACACGACACATCAGGAAGTCTTAGCAAGGCCATCATATTTCACGAGGGTTGTGGCTACTACCAGAAAAACGGTTTTGGGCGACAAAATGGACAAGTAAGGACAACAAAATAAATTGTCGTTGCACAATTATATTAGTATCGACAACAAACATGTTTTCATTGCCCTTCATTAAACTTTGTGTGACAAAAAAATATTTCGTTGCCCAAATACCCTTTGGGCAACAAATACTTTTATTCATAGCACATACCTCATTACTTAGACAACATCAACTAATATCGTCGCCCATGACAAAAAAAAAGGCGCAAACAAAAAGGCGCCTAACTCCTCAACATCGTCAACATCAACTCCTTAATTATTCCCCAAGTTCTTTACCCTAAAACAAAAAGGAGCAGAACTCCTCAACCATTAAGCGCCAAAAACAAATCATCGAACAAGATATCCATGGAAAAGAAATCGTTAGGTTTTTAAAAAATCCACTGAACAGATTTACCAGGTTGCACATATTTACCAGGTTGCTACCTCTACAATTTTACCAGTCTTCTCTCTCGCTCTTTCCACCATTCTTCTCTCTCCTTCAAGGTCCCCTTCCTTCTCTCTATCTCTGCTTCCTCTTTTCTCGCATTTTTTTGATTCGTTTTGTGGTTTCTTATGTTTGATTTGATTGCTATTGAGTATTAATTGATTCGGAAATGTTTGATTGATTTGGTGTAGAGTTGTTTTGGTTAAATTTGTATCGAATGTTGCGGTTTCTGTATTGAGAATGGTTAGATTGTTGCGTAGCTGATGATTATTAGTTTATGATGTTGAATTCGAATGATTTAAGTTATAATGAAGAAACAATTAGTGAAAATAGTTGAGGAGGAGATGAAGATTGAATTCAGAAATGTTTGATTGATTTGGTATATAGTTGTTTTGGTTAAATTTGTATCCAATGTTGCGGTTTCTTTATATCTATGGTTAGATTGTTGTGTAGTTGATGATTATGAATTTATGAGGTTGAATTCGAATGATTAATTAATAGCTTAGTCGATTACGTACTATGAAGAAACAATTAGTGAAAAAAGTTGAGGAGATAAAGTTTGATTGGATTGCTATTGATTGATTAAGTGGAAATGTTTGATTGATTTGGTATTCTTGGTGATTGTCACACAACGTATGTTAATGCGAATTGCATTTTGTAGTCATGAGTAGGCGAGTGGCGGAGTTGTAGGATGCCTTTTGTTGTCTGTGAAGATGTTTGCTATTGACTAGATGGAATTCTCTGTGTTTAGAAGTTGAATAATGGTGTCAAATTTATTGCACTATAGTCTAGATATAGTACGAACTCCAGAACACAGGGGTATGAAATCCTTGACCCGTACCATTCAATTTTACCAGATACTTAGCACAAGATGCACTATAATTACTTAGCAGCCAGTTTTTTTCTTCATTTGAATTTTTTTTAGATAAGAACATTTTACTTGCCTTGCTCTATAATTCTTTTTTGTGTGGTAGGATTGGACCGATGGTGCATTATATATTCTGATTGCATTATATATTTCTGATCGTGTTGTTCTGATAGTGTTGGATGATTTGTGCATTACATACCTTCTACAACTTTCTTCATGCAGCAAAAAAGAAGGATGGCATTTGGGCAGGACTCCATTTCTCAAGCAGATGAACACCGTAAGGTAACATATTGGGAGCAACGAAGGATTAATCAAGCAGAGCTTCAAAACTTGTTTCCTAATCGAAATAGGTGTGGGCCGACTAGAGGTTTAAAATATGCTTAAAGAAGGTCAAGAAGTTCTGAAGAGAAGATTACAGTGACATTTATGGACTCGGTTCGACGCGTCATTGGCGAAAAGGCAGCCCAGTTCATATGTGATTGTAGCAAATGGGTCGAAGACATTTGTCCATTAAATGTTGTGTATGTTCATATAATCTAATACTTATTAATTTTACTAGTTTATAATGTTAGATTCAACATTTTCTTCTCAATTCTACTTTTGTTGAATCCATTTTTGTGATGGCAGGAATTCGGCTAAAATGAATCCGGACGAGAAAGAACAACTCTATTCTAAAATTATGGTAAGAATGCCTTACTGACACTACTCCGTACAAATGGGCAGATAGAGTTTAATCTAAAAGCAAGATTGGTAGAATTTAATCTAAAATGGGCAGATTACGTGGAAGTGATGTCCGAGGTGATTAAAGAGAGTGCCATGGCAATGCTTTCCCCGATGTTATACTAAGTGTTGTTTGATAATACAAGAGACTCAAAGAGCTACGTTTTCACTGTTTTACTGTTTTACTTACACTACTTCATATGAATGCAATGTTATAATCTCCCTAGAATGTTCATCTCTCAAAGAGAATGAGTGTAATATATATTTACTCCTTTTTTTAAGGGTTGCAGGAAAAGTACAAGTTACCCAAAAAAGTTGACGATCAGCCTATAATTGAATCTTTGAGCTTTCAATGCTCGAGTCTCTATAGACAATGGCGATATCGGCTCAAGGAAATGCACTTTAGAGGCAAATCATGAGCACAAGCAAAAGATAGTAGCCCGTTGACAGTGGACAAAGATGAATGAAATTGGTTGGTTTTCGAGTATTGGGATAGTGATCAGCAGAAGGTAATTCACTATAGTTGGTTTATCTGATAGATTAACATGATTATTGATTTCCGCTACAATAAATGGAGATGGAATTAGATTTAGTTAACTTGCCTTTGAGTTGCAGAAAAGAAGCAAGACTAATACTGACAATAAAATGAAGCAATTTGACATACCGGCTAATGGTTCGAAGTCCACCGCAAGAATTTTCTATGACATGGTATTCCCTTTTTTTTAATCTAATTCAAATATATAGGGTTTTTTAATGTACACTTAATTTAAACATGAATTGAATTTGTACATGCAGCTTAATGATCCAACTAATATTTCAACTCAAGATCTAGAAGAAACATCGGAGAGGGTTGATATACAACAAGACCCTTTATATGTTAGATTGTTTGAGAAGACCAAGAGGTATATATTTTCACTACCTCTTTTAATTATTATTCTTATTTTTCACGGTGATTACAAAGGGGAAAATAGTTTGACAAAACTTTGTTAATTTTGGGCATTAGGCATAAATATTCCGATGAGAATAGTCCTTGGGGGCCAAGTGGTTTTGGACCAAATGATGAGAAACATTTTGAAGAATTGAAAAAACTCCATGAAAATGAAATTGAGAAGCATGGTGACGATACACTGAATGTGAAAGAGGCATATATGAAGGTGATAAAGCATAAATCTGGATATGTTAGAGGACTTGGACCTGGAGCACGACGACCAGTGGAAGACAAATTCGAAGGACGTACTAATGAACTAAGAGTAGAGCTCTCTTTTGAAATACAAGGCTTGAAAGAAGCTGCTGCATTACGCGAGACTCAAATAGAGGCACTAAAAGCATCTAATAATGATCTTAGAGCATCAAATGAGCAGCTTAAGTCATCAAATGAGGAGTTGAAAGCATCTGTCATGAAAATAAACTCAGACGCAATTGAACGTGAAAAGTTGATGAGAGCTGATATGCAAAAAATGTTTGATGAAATCAGGTACCTTATCCTTTCAGCCTTTCTCTTTTAAAATATCATATTGAGATTGTTGTTTTTGGTGGTGTCACTGCCCACTGGTTTATGGTATTTATTGAGTATGGAATAAATTAGCGGAAGTGATATCACTGGTTTAAGGTAATTAATTATTCATACACTTTTATCGTGATCTTTTGAGACTAAGCTCTGATGTTGTTGTATAGACTTTTGCCATGGGAGTTTTTAGCCCAATATTTCAGAATACGCTCCTCTTTTGTTCCTGATGCTACAGCACTTTTGTCATTTGGATTTCTCATATATAGCTGATAATTTCCTGCTATAACTAAACGAAACAAATTTGTTGTTTGCTAGAACAATTTGCGAAAGTAGTAACCTCGAATAGAAGAGTTTCTTCAACTTCTTCTTTTACAACTTCTCCATCAACCTATTTGACTTTGGTTGACACAATATTTGAATGAAAGATACATTAGGTTATGAAATTGATGTTTAGTCCATCCGACCTTGGACCGGGTTTGTAAGAATCATATGGGTAATCTTTGTAGACAAATGTACAAATGTGGATTGAAGGAGAGGAAGGGTGAAGTTTGTTAGGAGAAATAAGAGAGGAAGAATACAGGGGAGGGATGGAGATCAGAATTGGAGATGGAGCCATTTTGGAATGGATAGGAAGGGAAGCATAAACTCACATGATATTAATGCACCTGCCCTGATAATCAGCCACCCACATTTATAATTGTACTAGTGATGATGTTCATAGGACAAAGATATAAATACATAAATACATTAGGGTGATATACATTGGATATCTGTTTTCGTTATCATGTGGGGCCTGCTATGGAATTAGTGGATTATGAGATCGGAATTATATTACCTAACTTACTTGTTTAGTTCATATTATGTGATTTGAAATGATGTTAGTTTGCCTTCTAAACTTTTTTTGTATATTCGTTCTTTCGATTAACATTGTAACTATTATATCGAGTAGTAATCTGAACATTTCCCTCCATTCGAATTATAATCTAAAATGTCCCTTATCTATATAGGATGGGGCGCTAACATGAAACACCGGTGTTCTACAAATGGTTGATGGATCTTTTCAATCCTTTTTGAATTGGGCAATTAATTGGGATGATGGATATAGATGAAGATTCTTTTTTGGTTTCCCGCGAAGCATAGTTACCTTTTTGATAAAGCCTAGAAGTAAATTGATGATGGAAAATCCTTGAGGCTTTATTTTGTGTACATCAACTTCTTCGTGGTGGACATGTAGATGTCGTGTTAACTCTATTGTTGCTTTATATATATATAAAATATTCTTGCTACGGAGTAATTGTGAATCATTTATGTTTCGGAATGTAATTTTTATTGAGCATGTTGTTGCAGACACTTCGGTAATAATTACGCATAAATAGGCGACTACAAACATCATTGTGTAGAACTACTATTGTGTGACGAAATATTTTGTCGCACAAAGTACACAGTAGTTGGCAGCAAAATTATCGATATTGCACACGACAGGTAAGGGCGACCAAACATTTTGTCGCACAAATTCCCTTTAGGGCAACAAAATATTTTTTTGTCACAAAAGACTATTAAGGGGGCAACGAAACAAGTTGATGCACAAAATTTTCCGGGGGCTACAAAACGGTATTTTGTCGCAGAAAATTATATATTAGGCAACGAAATCTCTTTGTTGCACAAACTATCATAGAGGCTACGAAATCACTTTTGTTGCACAAAATATCATTGGGGGCGACGAAATAGCTTTTGTTGCACAAACTATCATATGGGCGACGAAAATTCATTTTGTCGCCCATATTAGAAAGGACGACGAGTATAGGGCGACGAAGCCATGACGAACATGTTTTCGTTGCACAAGCGTTTGTGCGACAAAAAAACTAGTTACGGCGACGAAATTTTTTGTTGCCCAAAATCATTTTTTTTGTAGTGTTGGCTCCGCGCTGTCCCCATTTTTGGGTTGGGTCAGACTATGAACGGTCGGACGTACCGATGTCTGCTTAGCTATCGGTTGGGCATTCCCTTGTTTTCTGTGCCTAGGCCGTGTTCTGCTTGCTCTCGGGTTTTTGGCAGCGATATTTATGGGGACCATGCCGTGTCTTGCGCGGGGGTTGTCGGTTTTAAACATCGACATAACCTTGTTCATGACACTCTTTTGGATATCTGTTTCCGTTCTGGGGTCTCGGCTGGTAAGGAGATCGATATTGGTTTGATTGATGATCATGACAGATCCTTGCGTCCTGCAGATTTGCTTCTTTATTCGTGGGACAGGGGGCGTGACGTTTGCGTAGATCTTACCGGGTCTTCTCCTTTGACTCAGTCCGGGCTTTCTAATTTCACGCCAGACCGTGTTGTGGGCGACGCCGCTCGGCGCAAATGCGCTAAGTATAGGGGCCTATGCTCGGGGCTCGGGTATGGGTTTTTGCCTTTTTCCTTTTCTTCGCTAGGGGAATTGGAGGCGGATGTTATCGGCTTACTCAAGAGGATTCAGAAATTTTAGATAGCACAGGATGCCGAAGCACGCGATGCTCCTTTTATTTTTATCAGACTTAGCTTTGCTATAGCTAAGGGAGTGGAGGCGCAGATTGTATCTCGGCTACCCACCAAATTTTTGTAAACTGCTTTTTGATTCATCAATAAAGTTCTTCATTTATAATTGAAAAAAAAAAATATATATATATATATATATATAATAATAATAATAATAATTAACAATAATTATTCTTGTTATTATTATTATTATACTAAATATTATTATTAATGACAAACAATAATAATAATAATAATAATAATAATAATAATAATGATAATAATAATAATAATAATAATAATAATAATAATAATAATAATAATTAATAAAAGTAATTAATAAAAGTAATAAATAATAGAAATAACTAATAATAGAAATAATTAATAATTAATAATAATAATAATAATAATTAATATAATTAATAATTAATAATTAATAATTATTATTATTATTAATGATTAATATTATTAATATTAAGTAATAAATAACATTAATAATATTAATACTTAATAATAAAAATAGAAATAATAAAAATAATTAATTAAATAATATTAATATTAATTATAAATAATACTACTAATACTAATAATTAATTATAATAATAATTAATTATAATAATTATTATTATTATTATTATTAATTAATAAGTATAATAATAATTATTTATAATTAATAATAATAATATTACTATTATTATTTATTAATAATAATAATAATAATAATAATAATAATATTATTATTATTATTATTATTATTATTAATGGTAATAATAATAGTAATAATAATAATAATAATAATAATAATTAATAGTTACGCGGGTTTCAAACTTCTTCAATGGCTTCTGTGCCAGCAAAGAGAGGGCCAGGGCGGCCTCCGAAGAAGACTTCCCTTCCTCCTCCTCCTCATCTAGGTGATGGTTTGAGAAAGGAAGATGCCGAATTGCAGCTCAAGAGGGATGACCAGAGTACTTCGCGCCAAATTTCGCTTAATGACGTAATTCTTGATGCCATGACCATGGCTAGTAAAAATCCTAATCCTAATTCTTCTAATGACTCTCTGAATGTTATTGTGAATGATAATGGTGAAAATACTGATATTTCTGATAAACCCTCTGTTTCTGAACCTGATAATGGCCCTCAATGGTCTAAAATTGCTGCTAAACAGAAGCAAATGGGCATGAACTTACAGTTTTTGAAGATGTTGTTAATAGTGATGAGATTAGTATTGATTTGAGTGATTTTGAAGATGAATTTAAAATTTGGGAATTCACGTTAATGGGAAATGTTATTGGTTCTAAGCCTTCATTACAGCAAGTTAAGAAATTTGTTTCTGAAAAATGGGGTAAATTAGCTTCCCCGGTGGTTCAATACTTCAAAAAGGGTTGGTTCTCTTTTCGATTTGACTCTAGAGCTGCCATGGATAGAGTTTTAGGGGGAGGTCCTTGGACTTTAGGAATGTATACTATAATTCTTAAAGAATGGACTCCTTCCTTTTCTGAAACTATGGATAGGCCAAGGTGTCTTGTGTCCCTATTTGGGTTCTTCTCCCTGATCTAGACCCGTTCTTATGGTCAGATGTGGTATTGGGTAAACTAGCAAGTAAAATTGGGAAACCGTTATGTGCAGATTTGGCTACCACACCTAAATCTAAGCTGTCTTTTGCTAGAGTCCTAGTTGAAGCTGATATATCTCAAGAACTCCCTGAGCGGGTGGTCATTAGCACTCCATATAATGACTGTTCTGTTCAAAAGATTCAATATGAATGGCTCCCTTACTATTGTAAGGGTTGTGGAAAGATGGGACATACCATTTCCACATGTAAGTGGGAGAAGAAGAAAGTTGAGGCTGCTCAAAAAATGGAAGCGGTTAGTTTGAGACTTCCAGACCCAGTTGAGGTCCCTAAACCCTCAAGTGGGGCAGCTAAAATCTCTCCTATAGAGCTAGGTGGTACCTTAGAACCCGTAGGGGAAGGTGAGTACTCAGAGGTGGGGAAAGAGTCCCCTTTGCCTGATGGAAAGCTCCATAATGTGGCTGTTGTAAAGCACTCAGAATGCTCTAGAATCTTCTATCAGGATGACACTTTTCACCCTGTGTCTAAGAAGAATTCTTCTCTAAGAAACTTCAGTCTGGCCCCATGGTGGAACCTATGATCTTGCAGAATAAGTTCCAGCTGTTCCATGGGGATGATCCAGATGTTTTGGATAATGTAGTTGGACTAGGTGGTACCTCAGACCCCTTAGGCTTGGATAAGTACACAGAGGTGGAGCCTCCAGATGGAAATTCCCCTAAGGTGGATGCTGTAATGCACTCAGGATGTCCAAAGGGTGAGGCTACTGGATTGGGTGAAACCAGGGAGAAAGTCCCACCTGATATTCCTCCCCATGAAGGTAGCTTCTTGGAATGTTAAGGGTTTTAATGATCCCCTTAAACATAGTGAGGTCAGAGATTTTCTTTTTGTTAATAAGATTGACTTACTGTCTATTTTGGAAAGTAGGGTGAAAAAGAATAAAGCCACAAAAATTCTTCAGATATCCTTTGGTTCTTTGGGGGTAGTGACCAATTATGAATTCCATTATAATGGAAGGATCTGGGTTCTCTTTAACCCTTCTACAGTCTCTTTTCAAGTTATGAATAAATCTGATCAACAAATAACTAGTCTGCTACACCATTACCGGACTAATAAATCTTTCCTGTTGTCAGTGGTTTATGCTCACAATGATGCTAACATGAGGTTGTCACTATGGGATGATCTATTACAGATTTATCAATCCTCTGCCTGGCTTCTGCTAGGTGATTTTAATATTGTTAGGCATCTTGATGAAAAACTGGGTTCCACTCCTCCTGCTCTTAAGGATATGTGGGAGTTTAATCAGTGCATTATAAGTTGTAATTGATCTTCAAAGCTCAGGCTGTCCACTAACCTGGACTAATAAACATGCTCCTTCTACTAGAGTCTAGTCTAAACTAGATAGATCTCTGGTGAATGTTGATTGGCTTCATGCCTTTCCTTCTTCTTCTGCTATTTTTTGTGACCCTGGAATATCTGACCATTCCCCCATTTTGGTCAATATTTCTCTGGAAAATAGAGCTAGGAGAAGATTTAGCTTCCTTAATACTTGGATTACTCATCCTGATTACAGTCAGATTGTGATGAACGCCTGGTCTCAACCTGTTAATGGTTCTCCCATTTTTAAGCTTTTTCAAAAACTAAAACTTGTCAAAAAGGCTCTTATGCATTTGCATAAAAGAAATTTTACTGGTTTGTCCAATCAAGTTTCCACTGCTAGACAGAATCTGTTGGAGTGTCAAAAGAGACTCATAGCTAATCCTTTCTCTCCTGAGGATATTGATAAAGAAAAAGGGCTTATGGAAGAATATTGTTCTCTTAAAAAGGCTAAGATTAGTATGTTACAACAAAGGGCTAAGATTCAACATCTTAAACTTTCTGATTGTTCTAGTAAGTACTTTTACTCTAAAATTACTGAAAGAAAACATCAGCAAATGATTGGGGCTATTACAGATCATGAGGGTAATCTGCAAATGGGGATGGAGGCAGTCTCTAAAGCTTTTAGTGACTATTATGCTTCTTTGTTGGGAAAGGCTTGTGATACTACTGGTTCTTTTCTTGTTCAAAATAGGCTGACTGAGGATGTCATCCAGATGCTCTCTAACCCTATTATTGCTGCTGAAATCAAGAGTGCTGTTTTTTCCATGGACTCCAATAGTAGTCCTAGGATGGATGGTATCTCTGCAGGTTTCTTTAAGGCCTCTTGGAATATTATTGAGCATGATTTCTGTAAAGCTACTCAGAGTTTCTTTAAAACCAATAAAATGCCTAAGCAAGCAAATTCTACAGTGGTCTCTCTTATTCCAAAAAAGAAAAATGCTATTTCTGTAATGGATTTCAGGCCTATCTCCTGCTGTACAGTTTTCTACAAAACTGTATCAAAATTTTTGTCTAATAGGCTGAAGTTGGTCCTTCCATCCTTGATAGGTGATGAGCAAGCGGCTTTTGTCTCAGGAAGGAACATATTTGATAATACTCTTTTATCCCAAGCTCTTATTAAGGGATATGGTAGAAAATATCTTACTCCTAGGTGCATGATCAAAGTCGATATTAGAAAAGCATTTGACTCTTTGCAGTGGATTTTCATTGAGAAGATGTTGCTTAATTTTGCCTTTCCATCAATCTTTATTAACTGGATTATGGGTTGTATCACTTCACCCTGGTACTCTTTTAAGATTAATGAGGAGATCATTGATTTTTTGCAGGGAAGGAGTGGAATAAGACAGGGTGACCCTTTATCACCCTACCCTACACTACTAAAAACAGTTGAAATTGCGGCGGACAGATTGCGTCGGATTACTAATCCGACGCAAGTATTAAAGTTGCGTCGCTTTGCGTCGGCTAATCCGACGCTAAATAATTGCGTCGAATTAGCCGACGCAATCCGCCTCAAAGTAACAGGCGCCAACATTTTCTTTGTTGGCGCCACTATGGAAATAGTTTGCGTCGGATTAGCCGACGCAAGACGACCCAGAGTAAGTAGTTTGCGTCGGCTAATCCGACGCAATATGGTCGAGTCAACGCGTCAAATAACCCAGCTGGGCAACGGATCAAGAAGGGTTGCGTCGGATTAGCTGACGCAAACTTGAAATCTGCGTCTGGATTTGCGTCGGCTAATCCGACGCAAAATTTTTTTAACTTAAAAGAAAGACGCGAACTTCCCCATTTCAGACGCACAACGAACACCCCCCAAACACAAAACCCTAAGGCAATTTCGACGACGACGCAGCGACACCCTAAACCCCACCCAACAGCCGGCAACCGGCGACCCTCCCGGCGACCCCAAGCCCCACCTCACCGGCAACCCACTTCCGGCCGACCCTAACCCAGCCCCGAAACCCGACGCCCAAACCCTAGGTTCCCTCCCACTCCCTTTTCCGGCGTTCCACCGGCGACCTTCCGACGAATATGAAGTATGAGTTTTGTCCTTCTTTTCGATTTTGTTATTTCCTTCACCCTAGGTTTGTGCTGTTAATATGGATTGAATTTTATTAGTTAGGTTAGATTTGAGGATTATTGTGTTGGATTTGAGTTAGAATTGTTAGAATTAGGTTGTTAATTTTTTTGGATTTTGTTAGGTTAATTATGTTGGATTATTAGAATTGTTAATTGTTGGTTAGTTTTTGGTTAATTGTTGGATTTTGTTGGTTTTTTTTTAGAATTGTGTTAGATTGATGTTGTTATGATTGCGTATTGTTGGTTAATTATGTTTAATTAAGTTAGTTGTGGAGTATTAATTGGAGTTTGATTTATTAGTGAAGTATTTGGAGTAGTAGTGGACTATTTGGTGGAGTATTAGGAGTATTAATGGAGTATTAATGGATATTTAGAGTAGTAGTGGAGTATTTGGTGAAATATTTGGAGTATTTGTGGATATTTGGAGTATTAGTGGAGTAATGAGGATAATATTTGGAGTATTATAGTAGTTGATATTTGGTTTACTATAATAGAGTATTAGTTGTGGTAGTAGAAGTAGAAGATTAGTAGTTCTAGTAGAAGTAGAAAATTAGTAGCAGTAGTAGTAGATTGTTGGTTAATTATGTTTAATTAAGTTAGTTGTGGAGTATTAATGAGAGTTTGGTTTATTAGTGAAGTATTTGGAATAGTAGTGGATTATTTAGTGGAGTATTAGGAGTATTAATGGATATTTAGTGTAGTAGTGGAGTATTTGGTGAAATATTTGGAGTATTAGTGGATATTTGGAGTACTAGTGGATATTTGGAGTATTAGTGGAAAAATGAGGAAAATATTTGGAGTATTATAGTAGTTGATATTTGGTTTACTATAATGGAGTATTAGTAGTGGTAGGAGAAGTGGAAGATTAGTAGTTCTAGTAGAAGTAGAAAATTAGTAGTAGGAGTAGATTAGTGTTAGTAGTGTTAGTAGTAGTAGTATAGTACTAATATTACTAATGTTACTTCACTACTACTAATTAATACTACTAATCCACCCTAAACTAATCTACTACCACTACTAAATTCCTACTAATACTACTAAATTCCTAGATTACCCTAAACTAATTGACTTTATATTTTAACTTTGCATAAACATGTTTCTCGTAGTTCTAACACTGTTTTATGAAGGGCCCAACCGCAACCCCGGTGCAGCTTTTGGAGAAGACGAAGAAGGGGAAGGATGAGAAGTGGATTGACCCCCGAGGACCGGAGATCGTTGTGAGTAGTAGTAAAGTTTTTCAAGAAAATATTACTCCCAAAAATTATGATGTGAAAGTATATATTGTTCTGAAAGTTCTAACACTGTTTCCTGTTGCTGTTTTAGGAGAACTTTGAGAAAGTTGTGGAGGAGGCACGAGCTTCTGATCAGTCACCAAACACTTTGAAGATCTTCCACGGTGTCACTGGGGGCTACAACTAGGAGAGTATATATTTATGTATACATTTCTAACTCCTAGATAGATTTGTTGGAATTGTCGTCGGAATTGTCACTAACTCGTAGATAGAAATGTGAACCCAACACACGTTCTTTGTATTATATTTTCATTTTCTATATCAGTATCTTGGTTTAGATTTGTTGAGTTTTGTGAAGTTCTGTGAAGAATATATGTATGGAAGCTTTGATTGGAGTTTTGGGTGATTTTTGTGGCGGATATGCTTTTGTTGGGGTTTGTTGTAGAAGTCACATGTAATTGTAGGTGGGTTTATTTTGGCGCATATGAGGAGCTAAAAACAACAAATCCTATTATTTTATACACGAACTTCCGTTGGATTAGCCGACACAACACTTAATTTTCTGGTGACTTTGCGTCGGCTAATCCGACGCAGATGTCCCAGTCAACGCTCATTGCGTTGGATTAGCCGACGCAAGTCGACGGAAAATTAAGCTTTGCGTCGACTAATCCGACGCAATACATGTTGACTGGACGCGTTGGTAGACCAAGCTTTGCGTCGGCTAATCCGACGCAATGCTCTTGCGTTGGATTAGCCGATGCAAAAAAAAAATTTGCGTCAAATTATAATGGCGGACTGTTGCGTCGGCTAATCCGACGCAATCTACAATTTGCGTCGGATTCGTCTGACGCAATTCCGGCTTGATTTTTGTAGTGCTATTTGTTTGTCATGAGTATGGAAATACTCTCTCAGTCCCTTAGGACCATATGCTTTAGGAATCAAGTATCTTTTCACCCTAAATGTTGTAAACTCAGGATTACACATTTATCTTTTGCTGATGATTTAATGATCTTTACCAGAGGAGATGTGCCTTCAGTATCTGCTGTCAAGGATGTACTAAACTCTTTTGCTCAGTTATCAGGTCTGAATGCTAATATAGATAAGACTTGCATCTATTATGGAGGTGTTCCCCCTAGTATCCAAGCTGCTATTTCTGCTGCAACTGGGTTTTCTGCAGGATCTTTCCCTTTTCGGTACTTGGGAATCCCTTTGACTGAATCCATGATCAAGGTGAAGATGTTTGATTCTCTCATTCTGAAGATACAGCATCATATGCAGCACTGGTCTACTCATCTCCTCTCTTCTGCAGGAAAGGCTCAATTAATAAACTCGGTCATTTTTGGTATTCAGAACTTTTGGTGCTCGAGTGTGCTGCTTCCCAAAGCAGTGATTAAGATGATATAACAAGTTAAGTAAAGATTTCTTCTAGGGCATAACTGAGGGGTCTCGTCGCCTAGTTTTCAAGAAGTGGAGAGATATTTGTTCTCCTTGGTCAACAGGAGGATTCAATTTCAAAGATTTTGCTGATTGGAATGCTGCTCTCTTATCAAAATGGCTATGGCAATTTTCTTCACCTAGTAGCAGTATTTGGGTGAAATGGTGTCATGCTTATGTGTTGGAAGGGGATAGTATTTGGACTATTGCTCCTAAAGATTTTCATTCTTCAAGATTCAAAGGCATTTCGGTGGTTAGGGACAGAATGATACAGCTTGCAGGATCCATTCAGATAGCTCAGGATTGGTTGTCAAATTGTGCTCATGGGTCTAAGTTTGCTGTTTCTAAAGCTTACCAAATTTTTCATAAAAGGGAAAGGATGACCTGGTGTAGATGTTTTCAATCCAACATTCTTATACCAAGCCACAGAGTGACTCTTTCTATGGCTATTCAAAGTCAGTTAGCTACCATTGATCAGTTTTGTAAGCGTGGCTTCCAGTTGGCCAACAGATGCAGTTTGTGTCTTCTGGATCAAGAAAATCATTCTCATCTATTCTTTTCCTGTCCTATCTCTAAGCAGATTTGGGATGCTTTGAAGAACTGGATGAATATTGATATTAAACCCTATTCATTACTGTCCATTGTAAGATGGATGAACTTATCCCAGAAGAGGAAACATTTGAAGGTTGCGTGGGTTCAGGTAAGTGCTGCAGCGACTGTTAGTGCAATATGGAAGGAGAGAAACAAACGGATATTTGCTAGTAAAGAAACCTCGATCTTAAATGTGATAGCGAAAATCAAGTTCCATGTTGCTATTGGTTTTTGTAAGGATAATAATCCTAAGTATAGTCGAATTCTAGATCATATAGGCTCTTCTAATGCATTGGCATTCTAGTGCATTAGATCTTTTTGCATCAAAATCATTGTAATTTCCCTCTTTTGAATGAAATGATAAATTTTTCTTGCAAAAAAATAATAATAAAATTAATTAATTAATATTAATATTAATTAATTAATTAATAATAATATTATTATTAGTATTATTATAAATATTAAGTATTATTAATGTTAATAATAATACTAACATTATTATTAGTATTATTATTAGTATTATTATAATAATGTTAAAAGCATGGGCTTTTAACGGGATACAAATATCACAAAACCAACCTCAAATTCAAGCCCAGTGGGTCATTTCGAGTCAAATAAGACTAATTTGGGCCAAAACCGACACCAAAAATAAAACCGTCTTTTAGCGACCGGGTCAAAACCCGATCAAGGACGAATCCATCACACAAAGTCAACTAGGTGCGTTTCTAGAAGATTGCGCCAATTACTCTTTTTCAAAAAATTCAAAAGTCAACTCCTTCCCTATTTAGGCTCACCCGCCTGATCCACTCGATCGAGTGGATTGACCTCACTCGATCGAGTGGAGCCACAAAAATCGAGCAGGCCCATTTTTTTAGTGCACTCGATCGAGTGACCTTAGGTTGTGGGGTTTCTTCTATAAATACCCCATCAACCCACCACATTTCACAACTTTTACATCAACTTTTTTCCCATCAACTTTACACCACATTTCAGCCCTAACTTCAACCCTCAAGCATCACACATGCAACCCTAAAACCGAGAGCAAAAACTCATGAAATCCGTCCCTACAAAACCCCCATACATACACACCGTCAACTCTTCCTACGTATCTCGACGTTCCCGCGCCATTGCCGCCATTTGACGAACCGTATTTCGAGAAGCAAGAGCATGTAGGTTGAAGGTGTGACATTCAACACCGACATCTCCTTTCTCTTTCTCGTTTTCTTCGTTTTTATTTATGTTTATGTACCTATATATCATAATTAGTCGATACTAACGACATTTTTACTAACACTAACATCTAACATTTTCTTTACCGCATCTAACCCCTAACATTTAATTATCGTCATTTACATTTCGTTGTAATATTAAATACCGTGTATATATATTAACAAATAAACCATATTCGGATTCAACCCGTTTAACTACGACTATTGCACAAAGTCCGTTTAATCCCTTTATGAGCCGCAATAGTGGTGGAGCCCTTTCGAGGAGCACCGCCCTAAGCACTCAAGGGCGTAACGCGATCGTGATAGTACGTAGTTGAACGTGTCTAATTCCATTTCTAAGGATCGGTACGAAACCCATTGACGCTAAATCGAGCATCGCATAATCCGAGAGGATTATTAAAGATGACGTAACACGGAGGGAACTAATTTCGTCCCGGTCCAATTCAAAATGACTTTCACATCATCTTTTTCAAAATCCCCGATAACGGTCTCGTAATGATAATATGCGCATTACGAGTACCGAATACCGAGTCGAATATAAATCGCGCTATATTTATATGTGATTTAGTTGATTATCGATTTTAAAACAAGTAAGAATTTCGTAAAAGTCGTTACGAAATTGAGCAGTCGCTCAAACAGGGAGCACTCGACCGAGTGCCATAGCCACTCGATCGAGTAGCGTCCCAAAAACGAGGAAGAAGGGTCTGTATGAGGCCACTCAATCGAGTCCTGCCCATGACTCGATCGAGTGGTCCGATGTATGCTGAAACGGCAGCCCATGCAACATTGTTTTTTGCCTCGTAATATATTTTACGACCTCGGTCGACTCGTGTAAAGACTATCACGCGTTTACATCTTTTCTAAAATTCATACATTTTATTTCACCTTCACGACTTTGATCGATGTCTTCCCCGATTAGTTATATGTCGGCGACTTCTTAGTCGTATCTCTTTGCTGCATCCCTTGAGAAGCACCCAAAGGCCTGGTACTACAGGCTAGACCCCAAGAAATTTTCAACTTGGGATGATGTGGCTACGGAATTTGCTCGGAACTATGCTGTTAACACCGAGATCCAGACCGCAATGCGGTCTCTAGAGGTTATGGCCCAAGAACCTAAGGAAGGTTTCACCAAGTACCTTCAACGCTGGAAGGCCGAGAGTGTAAAACTGGTCGATAAGCCCAGTGAGAAGACTTTAGTGGAGGCCTTTGTCAAGAACCTCCTCCCCTCCTACCGGGTCCACCTCCGGTATGCTGTCATACCCAATTTCACCACTCTTACTGAAATGGGTATGAGAATTGAAGATGATCTGAGACTAGAGAACCTTACTAAGGCCTCTAGCAAGGGATACCAATGGGCTTCCTCATCCACTGCCAAGCCCCCGGCTGCAACCCGCAGTATCTTTGATGCGGTTAATCTACTAGATGCCTCGTCCAAAAAGAATACCCCTCCTAGGGTGTTCACTGATATAGGGACTACCTATACATACGCCTTACAAAGGCTATCTTACAAAGGCCTGGTCCAACCGATAGGCCCAACTCCTGAAGTTCCAGTTGAAAAACGCTCCAAAAGCTACAATGCCCAAGCCTATTGCCAATACCATCGGGGCAACGGGCATGATATCGAGAAATGCTGGAAGTTGAAGCATCTGATTCAGGATTTGATTGAGAGTGGGAAAATACCGTTAACTGGGGACAAGCCAAGCAACAAGGACAACCCCTTTAGCTCTCACGCTATCTTCACCGGAGAGGTGATCGACTGTTCTCACCTTATCTCTCCTTTGATCCCACAAATCAATGGGATCTGGTTCGATGATGAGGAAGATGTGTACCTCACCAAAGGGGAAGATGTCCCTATCACTCCCGAAGAAATCCGGAAGGCTAAGTCCAAGGTCTTAGCCAGTAACCACCTCGCCAATGCCGGTCGTCCTTACCAAACTACTAGCTCTAAGGACGTCCCAATCCCGGCAACCGTCACTGAACCTACCAGGACGGAAGAAACTGTTGAAGAGCCAAGCATTGATACGGCTCTTGTCAAGCAACTGAAGAGGGCTCGGGTTGACCTCACTCTATGGCAACTCTTGGTTAGCTCGCAAGAACATCGAGAGGCACTTAGTAAGGCTCTCGATCAAATCAAGGTCGACTCCCAAATTACCCCTATTGATGGTGGGATTTGTCGCGGGTCCCGCCGTCAATAAATAACCGACTATTCCTAGTGGGTAGCTAGGGCAAGTAGGGTCGATATCCACGGAGACGGTATGGTAAAGTGTAGGCTAGGTCCGCTCACAAACAAGGCTAAGTCACAAACAAACACAAAGAAGACAATAAATGGTAAACTATGGTGGTTGGAGATGAAGGAAGTGGACTAACAATGACTAGGCTAACACAATGCTAAAACGGAATAACTAAAGATCAAACTAACAAGCAAACTAGAAGAACCGATGACTAACTAAGAAGTTGAATCAAATATGAAAAGAAGTGGGTTAGGTCGGGTTCATAAGTGTAGTAGGGTAATTGGGGTGGTCAAGGGTGTAGGTGTCTCCTAATTGCTAGAGTCGGTCCGGGCTCTCGCTACGTAGACCAACACCGAGGTAAGTTCGCGCTCTCGCGTCTAAGACTAACCTCAACACAACCACAAAATAGACAAACAATGAGAAGATGAGCACAAGTATGGGAAGCATGGCCACTACTACTCACACAAGCATATCAACAAACACATAGAGTGCCAAATATGTGACTAACAACAAAGATTCACCCTTTACCCCTAATCGAACCCTAATCACCCATAATCTACCCTTAATCCCCCTACTAACCTACAAGGAGACTACTCACTCATTATCAAGAATAAACTAACAATAGTAAGAGAAAACAACATCACAAACCAAACATCCATAATGAAGAACAAGAACAATAACAATAACAATATAAAAAGATTCAAACTTGATTAAATAAACAAGAACAAGAGTAAAGAGGATTATACCAACAACAAGAGGAAGAAAAAGATGCAATCTTGTATAAATAAGAACCCAAATTAATCGCAAGGATGTCAAGCTTGGAGAAATCTTCAAGAACCCACTTAATACAAGATTATCTAAACTAGATTAAACTAAGATTAACTAAGGATTAACTAAAGATTAAAAGAGATTAATTAGGGTTTTGAAATCTTAAGAGAGGCCTAAAATAATCTAGGGTAAAAGTATGTGTTCCGGTCACGGAAACAATTAACCCGGCTTTGGATCCGGGCGGAGTAATCGGACTGTTGGTAAGCAATTGATTGCTCGATTTCCTTAAACATCTCCTTTGTCTCTCTCCCTTGATCGGACCTTCCCGGCGGGGTTGGCCTGCTCCCTGCACAATGAACGCACAGGGCCTCGGAGGTTGTCCGAGGGAACCCTCTCCGATGCCTAAGTTAGTCCGTGAAATGCCTTGATGAACCTAGCTCGTGAGGAGCTAGGTGGCGTTTTTAGGAGTGAGAGTCTAGAGAGAGAAAATCCAACCTCTTTCATGTGGGAAATGGAAGAGTATTTATACCTTCCCACGAGAGAGGAAAAGAGAAAGGAAGAGAGGGAAATGGGTGGATGATTGTGTGACACGTGGACTCACCTTGTCCATTCATTTCCCTTTACCTCAGGCAAAATGACGGATGGGTCCCTGGTTCTCCCTTGGTCGTGCCTGGGTGGGAGCACCCTGGAAGCAGGCAAGGGGCTTGGTTGCCCTGTTTGGCAGGCGGCAAGGCCGTGCCGGGCGGCTAAACGAGTAAGGCCACCTACTTGGAGGTTTCAATGATGTTGCTGGGAGGTCTTCTGGGCAGGCCTTCTCCTATTCTCGGGTCGGGCACCCTGGGGCCTGACTGGCGGGCGACCCGTGGCTGGCTACCGACCCCCATCAATTGGCCCTCGCTGGCTGAGAGGGAGCGGGGCTCCTGCTCAGCAGGTGACATCTTGTTTTGGGATGGCGGGAGGTTGACTCCTTGAACACTCTTGCATTAAATGCGTCGCGTGTTCCCGAGGGAACAAGCTTTAACTTCTCTGGGTATGCAGAGAGTTTAAACGTCCTCTTTCATGATTATCCCTCTTTGCAAAGTGGATTTTCGAAAAGTGCGCCAGTTTGATGATTGGCTACTCCTTGCAGAAGCGGTTGGAACACCATTAATGCCCTGCTTCTGCTCTTGTATAAATTGCATTTTCCTTCACCATTTTCACGACCCATCTCCAACTTCTTTTTCTTTCTTTGTCTTAATCATGGTTTGGATCAAAAAATGCGTGATTCGCCGTGGAGTTCGCCATGTTACTTTCCTTTTTAGAGGATTTTCGAGGCTTCGGTACGCTCGAGCTGCTCATCGAGCTATCCGTCGTAGCCGTCGTTCACGGCTTCATTCTCGCCGGAGTGGCAGGAAAGTCCCTGCTAGGTTGAGCAAGCGTCTCAAGAAATCTTCGCCCCCTGCTGTTCCCAGACTCAGGCGTTGCCCTCAGGGAGGGGGTTGCTTTGACCGGGGATGCCACGAATGCTTTCCGTGGCTGCACCCCGAGCAGTTTGACCCTAACTTTTCTGATACTGACTCCTCCCTGGTGTCAGGCCCCTCCTCGCCTGTGAGGAGGACAGGTTGTCGCACCTGCGACGAATCCCAGGCTGTTCCCTTTGGCAGGGACTGGGAGGATAGCAGCCGAGACTCCGATGATAGCGAGGGTCTTGGTTGCTTGAGTGACAAGGATGGGGACGGAATCCCTGATGACCCTTTCAAGGACTCCCCAGGCTGGGACTAGGGCTCGGATTTTGGGAGTCCAGGCAGCCCTGGGGGCCATTCCCCAGACTTGGATGACGATTAGGCCTGCGTAGCAGGGTGTTTGACTTTGTCGGGCCGGAATTTTTTAGGCCCTTGTGTATTTTCTTTTCTTGTTTGGCACTAGATGTAACTTTCCCTTTTAAGGCTAATGAAATGAAACTCAGGCAATTTGTTTGTGTGTTTGTATTTTTAATACTTGTTTATTACTGATTATTTGAACGAAGAGTGGACGTCATAGGATGATCAATCCTCTGACACCTTTTGGTCCTTTCGAGGCTGCCCTAGGGAAGTTACACGGGGTTGTCTTCTGAGGTAGTGACGCGTGGACAGTAGTCTTTGGGCGGATTCTTGAGGATTTGGCGACTCTTGGTATGCCTTTTCTCCTATAAAAGTAATCAGTCACCCATTCCTCCTCTTTTTCCTTTTTCAATCTTTCTTTTCTCTTGAAATCTTCTTCCTCGCTTTCTCTGCAAAAACCCATTGACGACTTGTGCCTTGCTTTGTACCCCCATTTCTCTGGGAGTTTTTTCCTTCAGGCTTCCACCGCACCGGCAGACGATCTTAGGTTAGACTTTTGTCTTCCATTTCTTGCTTTTTCTTTCCGATTTCTTGTTTTCCGCTTCTATTAGACAATGTCTAGAACTCGTGAGCGGATCCTACCTTTCACCGACCCATCAAGGAGGGGGGAAGGGGAACAAGGTAGGGAGAACTTCGCCTCCTCCTCTAGGGAGGTTGGCTCTGGGGTAGTTGAGGAAGAAAATTCGGCGGATAGTAGAGGTGGTAACTCTCCTGACCCGCCTCCGTTCGACGTTATTGATTCGGATGACGAGGCATTGGAAATTGACCCTTCCAGGACCTCTGGGCCCCTTATTCGTCGGGAAAGGGGTAAGGTTTATTATTTAGATAGAGTCAAATACCGCATTCCCTTGAGTACTTACCCCGACCCGAAAAATCGGGACTTGATTCTTGCAAAAAATGCCGCCGGTGTGATTGAGCGGTTTTACTATTTTGGGGATGGGTACACAATTGTTGTCCCTGACGAGAAAGACACCGTATGCAACCCTCCCGACGGGTGCATTGCGGTCTATCACAAGTGCCTGGAGTTCGGCCTTCGCTTTCCCCTCCATCCTTCCCTGGAAGAGATTTTCAGGCGTATGAATGTGGCCATCGCCCAGCTGACAGCCACGGCTGTCAGGTCATTAATTTCGTATGTTTGGACTTGCTTGTTCCATCGCACCGAGCCTTCCATTGATGCCCTGAGGTTTATGGTCGGCCTACAAATGGTCTCTTCTGGGAGTGCGGGCTCCCCTGGATATTGGTCCCTTTTGAGGCAGAAGGGACATGCCTTGGTGTGGCCAGCCATGGACAGTCTGAGAGACTGGAAGAACAACTTCCTTTACGTGCACAGTGCCCATGGATGGAAGATTTCCCGTCATTTCAGGAATCATGTCCACACCAGACTAGAGACCTCCGAGGAGTATCACCCTGGCGTGGGTGGAAAAGCCTTGGAGGTGAAGCTGAGCGAGAAGGACAGGGAACTGACAGACTATTTTGCCGCTCACACTGATAAACATGGGGTATATGGCCCTTCATTATGGCTCCCGCATGCGGAGCTCATTGCCACTGATAAATACCTGACCCGGGTGGGCATGAATCTGGGTCCAGATGAAGGTAGTTCAGGAGTGTTGATGATTCTCCCTTACCCTTTTTCTTTTTAAGTGTCCTGACTGTTCGTCTGTTTGCCTTGCAGATTTTGCCACCTTCATTTGGAGAAAAGGGGAGGTGAGGCGTCTGGGTCTGACCGAGACTCTTACCGTCGTCCAAAGTCGCCCTTCTCTTCCCTCTGATTTCAAGAAAGGTGAGAAGAATCTGATGAAGCACCTGAAGGGTTTATCGTTTAGTAGACCAAGGCTCCCTGCCCCTCCCAGATCAACGCCTGCAAAAACGGCGGTTTCTGAAGCTAGCCCTTCCCCAGTTGCGAAGGTGATTGCCTGTGAGGCTACTCCCTCGCCTGTTGGTAGGCAGGGGGGCCTTTCCACAGGGGTTCAGATTCCCTCGGGACCGCGGGCCGCAGGCTCCGAGGAGACTGGGGAAAGCACTCCCAGAGGGCTGATTAGAAAGAGGAGCAGGGAGGCTCCGAATGCTGACCAAGTGGTGGATTTGGAAACTGCTACGCCTGAACCAAACGCTTCGCTCAGGGGGTTCCTACTACCCTCTTCTCTGAGGAGAACACCGAGTTTCATTACACCGCCGGCGATAGCCATGATGTTTCCGCCTTACTTTCCGACTCTAGGGCAGTTTTGGCGGATCATCTCCTCAAGACCGTCCATTCTGCCACCCATCAGGTGACTCAGTACGTTCAGCGTACCTCCAGAATCATTCAGGCTTCTGCAGAGTTGGCGGCCCTTAACCTTCTGAGTGACGAGGAACTGGCTAACTCTGACCGCCTTTCTGCAGTCGAAAGGGACATTGCTCTTATTGCCAGTTTGAAGGATCAATTGGCGAAAAAGGAAGTCGAGCTGGGAGAGGCCAGGAATCAGGCGATCCACTGGAAGTCTCAGAATGAGAGGGCGGTCAGGGAGGTGTCCCGCCTGGAGGAGGAGTCAAAGAGAGCTCAGCAGGCCTTCGCAGAGTTGGAGCAGGCCAGGAAGGCTTTAGCTGAGCTGGATCGTGCCAAGAAAAGTGTCGTCGATCTAGGGGAGCGCCTTTCCAAGGCGAATTAAGATCTTCAGGCAGCTCTTGGTGATCTAGCGACGAAGACTGAGGAGTGGGAGAAAGAGAGGGAAGAAATAATCCAAGAGGTGGAAACGGCCGTGTCAGCGGGTTTTGTGAATGGCGCTAACTCTTGTTTAGGGGTAGTCATGGAAGCTGTCAGGGAGATGTTCCTTGGCTTTGATGAAGATGCTTTCCGGGCCCTCTACGCTGCCAAGGACGAGGCCCAGATGCGAAGGCTGGCTGAAGGGGCTGCTACTTCTGGCCCGGATGCTCCCCCTGCTTAATATGGAGGGCAGTCTTCCTCAGAGGGCTCTTGTTCGTCCCCCGCTGCGCCTACGCTAATGCTTTAATTTCTTTATTTCTTTGCGCACCGAGCCCTTTGGTGGCCGGCTGCCGTGTTGACTGTAATCATTTTCTTTAGCAAACTCTTATCTTGTGTACCCTTGCCACTATTCCTTTTTATGCAGACCTTTTTGTTTGTTTTTGTCTGCTTTCGTTCGGTTTTTCGTATGAGTTTGATGCACAGCCTGCCCCCTGCCTGCCCAGAGGTAAGCAGGGAGGTTCCTTAACGTTTTTTATACAAGGTTGGGAGGCCTGCCCCCAGTCCTTGTTGATCCGGCCTGTCCCTGGCTTTTGTTCAAAGTCCAGGGGGCCTGCCCCCTGCCTGCCCAGAGGTAAGCGGGGAGGCTTTTGCGTTTTTCATACAAGGTTGGGGGGCCTGCCCCCAGTCCTTGTTGATTTGGCCTGTCCCTGGCTTTTGTTCAAAGTCCAGGGGGCCTGCCCCCTGCCTGCCCAGAGGTAAGCAGGGAGGCTTTTGCGTTTTTTATACAAGGTTGGGAGGCCTGCCCCCAGTCCTTGTTGATCTGGCCTGTCCCTGGCTTTTGTTCAAAGTCCAGGGGGCCTGCCCCCTGCCTGCCCAGAGGTAAGCGGGGAGGCTTTTGCGTTTTTCATACAAGGTTGGGGGGCCTGCCCCCAGTCCTTGTTGATTTGGCCTGTCCCTGGCTTTTGTTCAAAGTCCAGGGGGCCTGCCCCCTGCCTGCCCAGAGGTAAGCAGGGAGGCTTTTGCGTTTTTTATACAAGGTTGGGAGGCCTGCCTCCAGTCCTTGTTGATCTGGCCTGTCCCTGGCTTTTGTTCAAAGTCCAGGGGGCCTGCCCCCTGCCTGCCCAGAGGTAGGCAGGGAGGCTTTTGCGTTTTTTATACAAGGTTGGGGGGCCTGCCCCCAGTCCTTGTTGATCTGGCCTGTCCCTGGCTTTTGTTCAAAGTCCAGGGGGCCTGCCGTCTGCCTGCCCAGAGGTAAGCAGGGAGGCTTTTGCGTTTTTTATACAAGGTTGGGGGGCCTGCCCCCAGTCCTTGTTTATCTGGCCTGTCCCTGGCTTTTGTTCAAAGTCCAGGGGGCCTGCCCCCTGCCTGCCCAGAGGTGGGCAGAGAGGCTTTTGTGTTTTTTGTTGGGGGGTTCATTTTTCTAACTTTGGCAACAGGGGGGCCTCCCCCTATTGCCCCCTGCTCGTTTGTGTGTGAAAGCGCAAGTTTGAACAGGCAACGAGTATAAATCTGAAGCTTTCTCATTTCTTTATAAAACTTTTGATATTAGGGTGGTCGGAGCCGTCGACATTCTTTGATCGTCCTCCGCCATTGTTTTTAGCAAAAATAAAAGCTATCTTTAGACCTGGTTCAGACATAATATTTCTTCAGGGTGTCCGCATTCCAGTGAGCATGCAATTCTTGTCCTTCAAGGTTGGCGATTTTATATGTGCCTGGCCCCAGGATTTGAGTCACCTGGTATGGACCTTCCCAGTTGGCACTTAGTTTTCCGTGCTCTCTTGACTTTCCAACAGCCTGCGTTTTTCTGAGGACCAGATCACCCATCTGGAAATTTCTCCGGTGTACTCTTCTGTTGTAGGCTTTCCTCATTCGTTGATGGTAGGCAACGATGTTGGTACTGGCCTTCTCCCTTATCTCGTTGACCAGATCTAAGGCTTCGACCATTGCAGCTTCGTTCTCGGTTCGGTCGTATTGCAGGGAGCGCAGAGATGGGATCCTTGCCTCAATCGGTAACAAAGCCTCTGCTCCATATACTAGACCGAACGGGGTTTGGCCTGTAGATTCCTTTTGGGTGGTCCGGATTGACCAGAGTATGCTGGGAAGCTCGTCAGCGCATCTACCCTTGAGGTCATCTACCATTTTCTTAAGGCCATTTAAGATTTGCTTGTTGGCTGCCTCTGCCTGTCCGTTGGTTTGAGGATGACAGACGGCCGAGTAAGCAACTGCGATGTTGTGGCTTTCTAGCCAGATTCTCAGGGGATCATTGTCAAACTGCCTGCCATGGTCAAATACCAACATTTTTGGTAGGCCAAATCTGGTGATAATATTTCGCCAGATCACTTTTCTGACCGCCGGCTCGGTAATGTTGGGCACTGCTTCAGCTTCTATCCATTTGGTGAAGTAGTCTATAGCCACAATCAAGAACTTCCTGCCCCCAGTGGCCACCGTGAAGGGTCCTAGTATGTCCATCCCCCATTGAGCGAAGGGGATGGGGGATAGGATTGGCCTGAGTTCCTGGGCCGGGACATGGATTGATGGGGCGAAGAATTGGCATTTTCTGCACTTCTGGGTTAGGCTTCTGGCATCTGCTAGCATGGTAGGCCAGTAGTAGCCTGCCCTCAGGGCCTTGTGGGCCAGCGATCTTCCTCCGATGTGGTGTCCACAGATTCCTGAGTGGATGTCTTCTAGGACTTCGGCAGCCTGGTCTGCCCCCAGGCATTTTAGCAGGGGGTAAGTAAAAGATTTCTTGTAGAGTTCTTCACCAATGATTATGAACCAGGCTGCTTTGGCCTGTACCTTTCTCTTTTGCGCCGTGTCTGATGGCAGGATACCATGTTTTTTGAACTGGATGAAGGGGGTCATCCAACTCTCCGGCCCTTCCTCGACGGTGTTAATCGCCTGACAGGCGCTGGTAGATTTTTCCTGCAAAACATCAACCCACACCGACCTCCTTATGTCTTGTAGGCTGGAGCTGGCCAGCTTTGACAGAGCGTCGGCTCGGTTGTTCTGCGATCGAGGTATTTGTTGGATTTCATAGGATTTCAGGCCCGACAACTCCTGTTTTACTTTCTCAAGGTATGTGGCCATGGTCTGATCTCTGGCCTCATATTCTCCATTAATTTGATTGGCAATGAGCTGAGAATCGGTAGCTAGCGTAACCCGCTCTGCCCCTGCAGCTTTAGCCAACTTTATCCCTGTGATTACAGCCTCATATTCCGCCTCATTGTTTGACGCCGGGAAAGTGAACCTGAGTGCATGCTCAAAATCCACTCCCTCGGGGCTGGTCAACACGACGCCTGCGCCTGCGCCATTGGCTGTTGAGGATCCATCAGTGTGCACGATCCACTCCTCGGCAGGGGGCTCCTCTTCCCCTGAATGGGAGCATTCAGCCAGAAAATCGGCCAAGGCTTGGGCTTTGATGGCTGTTCTTGGCTGGTAAGATATCCCCAGACCACTCAATTCGATCGCCCATTTCAGCAGTCTCCCTGATTTCTCAAATTTTTCCAACACTTTCTCCAGCGGTTGGTCGGTGAGGACCACGACAGGATGCGCGTCAAAGTAGGGTCTGAGCTTTTTGGACGCAATGATGACTGCATAGGCGGCCTTCTCTATCAGGGGGTAATTTCTTTCCGCCGTTCCCAGGGCGTGACTCACAAAGTAGATGGGTTGCTGTGAGTTTGCTTCCTCCCTTAGGATGACAACACTTACCGTCGTGTTTGTGACAGCGATGTACAGGTATAATTTTTCTCCGGCTACCGGTCTTGCCAGGGTAGGGAGTTTCTTCAGGTGCTCCTTCAATTGGTCAAAGGCTTTCTTCTGTTCGTCTTCCCATTTGAACTGTTTGTTGCCTTTTAGTATTTTGAAGAAAGGGGTGGACTTGTCTGCTGACCTGGCGATAAACCGGGCCAGGGCGGCCATTCTGCCTGTGAGCCTCTGAATGTTCCTGATGGTTTTAGGCTCTGGGAGGTCTAGGAACGCCTGAATTTTCTCAGGGTTGGCGTCTATCCCCCTGGAGCTGACCAAAAAACCTAGGAATTTACCGGATCGGACCCCGAATGTGCATTTTTTCGGGTTCAGGTTCATCTTGTATGACCGCAGGGAAGAGAAGGTCTCTTGAAGATCTATCAGATGCTCCTTGTCCCCCTTACTTTTGACGATCGCATCGTCAACATAGGCCTCTAAGTTTCTTCCCTTTTGGCTTTCGAAGACCGTGTCTACCAACCTCTGATAGGTGGCGCCTGCGTTCTTCAGCCCAAATGGCATCATCTTGTACATGTAGGTGCCATGGCTGGTTATGAAGGCGCACCTCACTCTGTCTGGCTGCCAGAGGTACACTTGATGGTACCCTGAGAACGCATCCAGAAAGCTTAGCGTGGTGTATCCACTAGTGGCGTCTACTAGCTGATCTATTCTGGGCAGAGGGTAGCAGTCCTTAGGGCAGGCCTTGTTGAGATTGGTAAAATCTACGCACATTCTCCATGCGCCTGATGATTTTTTTACCATGACAACGTTTGCCAGCCATTCAGGGTAATCACAGACTTCGATGAAATCTGCCTTCAGAAGTTTGTCTATTTCCTCTTTTATTGCCGCATCTTTTTCTACGGACATGTTCCTCTTCTTCTGCTTCACAGGGCGAGCCTCCGGATTAATGTTCAGCTTGTGAACAATAAAGGCCGGGTCGACCCCTGGCATCTCGTCTGCAGAGTAGGCGAATACGTCCCTATTCTCTCTTAGGACTTCAATTAGTTCCTTTCGATAGGACTCTTCCAGGTCGGCCCCTATAAGGACCTGCCTCCCTGGCACTAAGTCCACTAGCATGCTCTCCCCTTCAGGCTCCAGGCAGACTGGCTCTTGCTGGGCCGTCGGAATCTCACCTTCCCTGCTAGGAGAGCACTGGGCTTTTCGCTTCCCTTTTCTTTCTGTCTCATGGGCCTGCAGGGCCACGAAATAGCAGTGTCTGGCCGACTCCTGATCCCCGTGGACCTTTCCCTCCATGCCAAAGTTTGTTACATAGGCTATGGTGAGGGCCCTAATGGATACGGCAGCTTCTATTTCATCTAGGGTGGCTCGGCCTATCAGGGCGTTGTATGCGGATTTGGCATCCACCACAACAAATGCCGCCCTGATATTTCTTGCTGAGGTCCCCTCCCCAAACGTGACAGGCAGGTCGATAACTCCCATGGGTAGCATGCCTGCTCCATTGAAACCATACAAAGTCCGGGGGCTGGCTTCAGGTGCCTTCTTTCAAGGTTCATCCTCTCAAAAGCATCTTTGTATAAGAGATTTGTGTAGGCGCCAGTATCCACCATACACCTCTTGACAATATGATTGCTGATTTCCAGGGTTAAGACCAGAGGGTCACTATGTGGGTACACGACTCTCCCTGCATCTTCAGGAGTGATGCTTAGGGTAGTGCCCCTTGGGCTGCCTGCCTTTTCGGCGTAACAAATTTGGTTCCGCAGTTCGCGGATCTGCCTTTTCTGGTTGCGCCTGCTGGTCCGCCCCTCTGCGTCCCCTGATATTACATGGATGACCATGCGATTCTGGGCTGAGCCCTCAGGTTTGTCTGCCACCTCTTTCTGGGGTTTGTTCCTAGACGCATAGTTACTCAGCCAGCCGTTTCTTATTAAATTCTCTATTTCGTCTTTCAAGTGGCGGCATTCCTCTGTGGTATGACCTATGCAGTCATGGAACGTGCAGAATTTCTTGGGATCTCCTTTTGGGCTGCGAGGCTTGTTTGGACGAGACCATTTTGCTGTTTCTTTTTCTAACTCGAAGATTTCTGCCCTCGGCCTATTGAGGGCCGTGTAGCTGTCAAATCTTGGTTGGTATGTTGTACGTTCCTTCTTGGGAGTGTCTCCCTCTTCTCTCTGCTTTCCTGGCTCATTTCTGCCACGCCCACCCTGCGGTCCACCCTGCGGCCTTGTTTGGCCTGCAGGGGTATCCGGCAGGCTGTGGAACTCTTCCTGCAGAATGAACCCTTCAGCAATTTTCCTGGCCATGGCCAAGGTTTCTGGCTGGGCCCTGATCATCTGATTTTTCATTTCTCCCGGGAGCAGGGAGATTGTCAGGGCATAGGCAGCGGTGGAATCATCGATCTCCCTGACCTGCTGGTAGGATAGGTCAAACCTCCTCAGGTACTCCCTTACACTTTCACCCTTTTTCTGTTTTAGGGTCATAAGATCGAAGCGAGTGAGGCGTCTCCTTTTATTCCCAGCATATTGTTCGAGGAAGATCTCGGCCAACTCTATGAAGAACTTGATTGATCCTTGGCGGAGATCCCTGAACCATCCTTGTGCGAGCCCTACCAGGGTGGTTGGGAAGACTTTGCACCAGATGGCGTCATCCACGTCGTACATGCCCATGTGGCTCTCGAATGCCGCCAAGTGGTCTTCTGGGTCTGTTGTCCCGTCAAACTTAATGGTCGGCATTTTAATTTTCGGGATGGGGTATTCTTGTACCTCAGGATGAAGTGGGGTTTTTGTGGGCCTGCCTACCATTCGGGACCTGCTTTCCCCAGACTGGTTACCGTGCATATCCCATTGTCTATGGATCGGTTTCCTCGTACTGGGGGAGCGGTGCCTTGGAGGCGGCCTGCTTGCTGCTTCATCTTCTGTCTCAGGGGAGATTTGCCTGGGTCTCTTCCTCTGAGAGTGGCAGAGGTTCTCACCCTGGTGGTATCTAGATTCAAGCGGTTGCCCCCGGTTGAGCCTAGACTGCAGGCTTTGGGACAAACCTGGGGCTGACTGCTCTTTGACCGCCGGTGTTAACCTGGAGAAGACCCCTCCTTGCTTTTCTCCCAGGCGCTTTGACATGGTCTACCTGGGCCTCATTCTCTCCTGCATTTCCCGGGATAAACCTCTCTGTTCTCCAGACGCAAAGTCTGTTGTGTGAATGGAGAATGCCTGCTGCTGGGCAGGTGGCTCTGGGCTGCCTATTGTGATACGCCTTTGCACCTGCGCGTATACTTGTGTCGTCCTTCTTGCTTTCCTCTGAGCATTTCTGGCGGCGGTCCGCTTCGTGCCCCCAGCTCCATCCCTGCTTATTGAGGGTGGCTGCCTGGGAGCCGATGCGACCCTGCCTACCAGGTCCTCAGGAGTGAACAACTGGTTTAGCATTGCAGAGAAGAAGGCGGCTGTGTAACACCCCGAATTTTCGGACATAATTATTTATTCCATTTCATATATTCTAATATCCGAAATTATTTATCTAATTTAATTCCTATCATTTTTCTATTCGGATATTTCCTTTTTCCGGTTTAATTGTCCAAAAATCGCATCCTTGTAACGTTTTGTCGGTTTAGCTTGGAATTTGGGCCAAGGCTAACCCATCCTTGTTTTCCACATGTGGATTGATGAGGAAGCATTGAGATTTGGGCCCAAGTAGGGTTTACCCATGATCCTTGCCTATATATACACGTGATTAGGTGAGAATTTCACCCTTCCTTCTCATTTGCAAACCCTAGAATTAGGTTTTCTTTCTCTCCTCCCTTCTTCTCCTCCTAGCCACGCCTATACTCCCTCCATACCTATATTTTCGTGCCTCCATCATCACTATTATGCATTATTAATCATCCTCTTCAAGCCTATTCGATTCTAGCACAATTGTTCGCATTGTTTCGTAAGTTTGACTCCCTTTCGCGTTAGTTTTTCATAATTGTTTTTAGTAGTGTTTAATTAGGGTTTTGTTTGGTGTTGCCACGTGATTCATGATGGTATAGACAAGGAGATGTGCCCGATGGAAGACGTTTATATCGTTGAAGAATAGATCGTTGATTAAATCGCAAATTGGTAACTAGATGTGATTCTTTTCGTGTTTATGCATCCTGAATGTGTTGTGTGATTTTAATGATTTGTAACATGATTTAATTGATTTGTGTTGTATCTTTATTCATGATTTAAAGAGTCTAATTAATTAGTATGTTAATTGAACGATTTATTATTTTCGTTAGATCTATAATAACAATCGTATGCGCTTATATTATAATTGTTAGATCTAATTCGTTGTAGCATCTAAAATTCGTACGTGAGCCGCTTGGCCTCTCTGTTTGGAGATGCTAGGGTTGTTTCATCGATGCTTTTAGGGTTTCAAACCCTAGATTCAATGATGACTCAACCTACCGTCACCCGGTGGTTGAGGTTAGGGTTGAGGTTAATCTAACCTTGATTGAAGGTCATGTAACTTTATTGGAAAGTTACTATACAACTTCACTTAAGGTTAAGGTAACTTCAATGCGGGGTTATAGTCTCGTTGGGGCTCAATTTAAGTGACTCCACGAGGTTATGATCAAGGTTAATATAACCTTAGTTGAGGTTTACGTAACTTTATTGGAAAGTTACTGTACAACTTCACATGAGGATAATGTAACCTTATTGCGTGTTATAATCTCACGGAGGTTAGTGTAACCTCACGAGGTTGTGACAAGGTTAATGTAACCTTACTTGAAGTCAAGTAACTTCAATGGGAAGTTACGATATCCTTCACTTGAGGATTACGTAACACCGTTACGAAGCTATAATCTCTGAGGTTAGTGTAACCTCACAAGATTATATTCGAGGTTAATGTAATCTTAACTTGAAGTTGACGTTATAGTGGTTATACTATGACACCACCTTTGGGTTGACGTTATATGCATAACTTCACTTTAGTAAACAAGGTTAATGTAGCCTTACCTTAACCTTGAATACTAATACACGTTAGATGTTCATGATTATACTTTGTTAAACATTAACTCTATCACTATTTGAAGGTTATAGTCGGTTGTGCTATAACTTTACCATGTTATTGTTGTTTGATTACTTCTATACTCTTTCTTTTGGAACAATCAGTTACATTGTTCTATGTTTGAGTCGTGATATTTATCACGAATGGTTAACACTTGGTATAGTCAGTTACACTATCTAGGGCCTGATTTTCCCTGGTATAGTTAGTGACACTGTACTAGGTTTGTTTAGCACTTGGTATAGTCAGTTACACTATCTAGGGCCTGATTTTCTCTGGTATAGTTAGTGACACTATACTAGGTTTGGTTAGTACTTGGTATAGTCTGTTACACTATCTAGGGCCTGATTTTCCCTGGTATAGTCAGTAACACTATATTCAGTCTGATTACTACATGGTGCAGTCAGTTACACTGTACTACGTAGAAGTCGTGAGGTTGCTCACGCAGTTGGCAGTCAGTTACACTGTACAACGTACATGATGGTTAGTGATATAGATGACGGTAGTATCAGTTACATACTATCGGAATGAACCAATACTGCTCGCAAGAGGTTTAATTGGTCTATGTTCGGTGGGTCCAGATTCGTCAGTTACACGTTCTGGGTTCCCGTGTGTCGTTCGACGTACAGTTACTGCGTCGAGAGCTCTGGCCAGGTCTTAGACATATAGTCGTCAGTTACACGCTATACATAGTACCGTGGAGTATCAGTTACATACTTCACAAAACGGAGAGTCAGTTACACGCTCCGTGTCAGAGGGTCAGTTACACGCTCTGACTAGTTAGAGTATCAGTTACATACTCTAGCCGGTGTTCATTCTATGTCCTATACATCTTTGTATGAAGTCTGTTGTTACTTACTTCGAGTTGTTTGGATGGATACATAGTATCTATCTCGATCGTTATGATTAACTATGGATTGCAATAAATTATATGATCGTGTCTTATAACTTGTTGGTCATGTGTATTGATATCTTCACATGTCGTTTAATTATGTTATCTTTCATTATTATTGCTATTCATGTTCAACTTGTTATAACCATGACTGGGAGAACATCTAGTTGCTCCCCACTGACTGTGGACCCCCCCATTCAGGTCTTTCGAGATGCTGTTGAATGTGATGATGTTGGGGAAGACCTGTGGAGAGAGACCTTTGTTTAAGTTTCTTTTGATTTTCATTTTGAACACTTTTGAACAATGTATTAGTTGAATGTCGAGATAGTGGCAATCCGGATTCGGTCAGGTGTTTCCGCCACCTTTGACCCTATATTTCATACTATTTATATTATTATAAGTTTTTGAAAATCCGGGTTGTTACAGTTGGTATCAGAGCGAACACGCTCCCAACTCTCGCTTAAACACTAAAAGAATAACTTGACTTAGTAAATAAGTGAGAGTAAATGGGGGTAGAAACAATTAAGGATTTATCTGTTTATGCCTTAGTGTTTCATATCATTATTAATTGTATTACAAGTGTTGATCATGTAATTGCTTATTTATGCTTTAATGTTCCGTCTTGTTATTAATTGTATTACAAGTATTGATCATGTACTTGCTTCTGTATGTTTTAACGTTTCGTCTCATTATTAATTGTGTCATGTGTTGTTCATGTTTTAATTGTTTATGCCTGAATGTTTATCGTTAATAATTGTATTAAGTGCATGGTTCGTGTAAAGACTTTTTCAAGCGTGCTTTGTTGATTTAAATCACGGTTATTTTTGGAAAAATGTCTCTTTTATGTTACATACACATCGTACGTTTGGTTATATGTTTGTCAAAACTCTTAATCCTTGATAACCCGAGCTTTACTCTTCTCGTACTATTATCCTTTTGGATCACTTGGTGGTGTTGTCTCTTCTTAAGGTAACTTTCAGAGTTTTCTCGTTGTGATTCAGTCTTGGGTTAATAAGTTAGAATTGATTGTATTTGGAGATTCAAGTATGAAAGAAAAGAGCAATTATTATCAAGAGTTTGGTCGCAAAGAAGTTTACTTTGGGAATAGAGTTTGTTAGATGATGTTTCCTTTGGGATTAGATTGAGATGAAGTTTACTTTGGGAATAGAGTTTGTTAGATGATGTTTCCTTTGGGATTAGATTGAGATGAAGTTTACTTTGGGAATAGAGTTTGTTATGACGATGTTCACTTTGGGATTATGAGTGTTAAGTCCTTTTATTTTTGAGGAAATTCGTATTGATGATATTGAGTGTTTGTGTATGGTGTAAGATGTACGACTATGGTTTCAGGATTTTACAAGGAGTGAGACACATGATGAATAGATATATCTTTTGGTATATTAATTGGGAATATTGTGACTAATGCCTTTAATCAGGAGAATTATTGAAATTTGTCTTAAGGAAAATAAGTTATGTGGGTTACTTATGGATTAAGGATACAGGATGGTACAGAATTGAATGTTATTGTGGATTTTAGATTAAATGATGAGTTTTGGGAATTAGGCTTGCCTTGAATTGAAATACTATATTCGAGGAGTAAGAACCATTAATGGCAATCAACGTGTGATGAAAAGAATTTAGGATTTATCTATTGAGGACTTATTTAATGACCATGATATTTAAGGATCATGTGGAAGGGAAGAAGTATGACTTATGAACTTATGAGATGTTAATGTTTAAAGCGTCGATTTCGTAAACAACCATATTGAAGATGGAGATAATGAAACGTGGTATTCGTCTTTTAAGGATGTAGAGGATTCTATGGTTTTATTCATTATTTATGATTAGATGAAGGTATTGGGATTTAATAGTCTAGAGAATGATTTTCTGAGGAACATAGTGATGGTAAAGGGACAATTACATAGAGATTTGTTTGTCTTGAGGTAGTATGGTAATGTGATTAAAGGATGTTACGAGACGAAGATACCTTGAGTGATGATTGTACGAGAATTGTAAAACCCTGGTTTTTTGTCTTTACTTATATTATTAAGGTGTCGTCTTTGGGTAGATAAAACGGTTTTTAGTCGTCTATCCTTGTCTCCTTGATCGTATCAACCGTGCCTCTCATATTTTCATACCAACCAAAAGTTTCCTTTTATATTTGTCCTTTCTTTGTTTGATCTTTCGATACCCTCTATTTCATCATTATTTTAACTCCAACTTTCTCTTCCTTCAACTTTTTGTAATTTCTCTTTCGCCTTGATGTCACCTTGTGCTGCAACTTCTCAAACTTTTACCTTGTGGTATTGCTCAAAAATATTTCCTTTTTAGCTCGCGTGCTTTATGCTCTTTTATGGTAATGTGAAAACTTTTGATTTCTTCTTCATAACTACTTGTGATCATCTCATAGTGGAAGTTTGGATCCTGTGGCGAAATGTTTATACATCGAGTTTGAGGTTGGGTTAATTGATGTTGAGAGCATAGAACATAGTATATGAGTATGAATTGGGGTAATATATGGTGTTTTGGAAGTGTTGTATTTAAGGTCTTATACCGAGCATAGAAAGTTTGAGGATGTTATTACATGAAGGGCATGTGGATGTTAATTTGTTTCTTCAAAAGCTATGTAGAAAACTTTGGAGATAAGGTGTTTCATTTAAGTGCATGAGTCATTTATTGAAGGACATAGATTTAGGCATTTCTTTGATGGACTTTTAAGGTTAAAATATTTATTGATGGATAGAAGATTGTAATTAAACATGGAGGTTATAAGCTTGGTCGTTATATTGATGATGAGATTCGTATGATGATATTATGATTCAATGCTTTTGTGGAATTGCATTATCAATGGACTGGTATATTGTGGTACATTGAGTACTAGCTTAACTAAAGGTGTATGATTCTTTGGGTGCCTGGAATAACGTGATCAGATGTGTTCAAAGGAAGTGATTGGATTTTCTTGTGCGTGTGACTAATAATTATGTCATGAGATTGAGGCTGCATTGAGTTTGTGATAGTTATAATCAAATTTAAGGTCTTAAATTTGTGGATTTGGACAGTAATACATATATCGAGAAGATTCGCTATATTATATTAAAGGATTTTGAGCATTAGAGTTGTGGATGATAGTAAGCACTACTTGCTTTGAGGATATTAAAGTAGTGATAGTCCTAATGGATCTAGTGGAAGTCAGACTTTTCTAATTTGGAAGATATAATTTGTTTAGAGACTATCTATATGGAGTTTGTCGATTCATATCTTGTGGTGAATAGTGAACTAGAATGATTGAATCATTAGTAATGAGTTTGCACAAATGATGAGAGAGCATATATTTTGGAATGGTGGCTGATATTTGTGGATAATGTTTGAAATAAATGGAGTAGAAGTTGGTAATTCATGAGATAAGATGTTGTATATCGATGAGTATTACTTAAGGGTATTGCGAATACTTGGTGAACGTAAGGCAATCATCGATATTATGGGATCTGAGATGTAATGGTATTTATGAGAGTTAATCACATGCTTAAGGTGATGCTGGTGTGGAAATGTTGACAAAGTTTACTCGATAAGGTCATATCGCTATAAAATAGATGACTATTTGGAAGACGTTATTGATTTAACAATTATTTTGGGTTGTGATTATTTGGGATTAATGTGATTGAGGTTTTAGAATGGATAATGATTATTTAACATTGAGGACTTAAGATACACTTTAGTGGTTTGAGTGTTTATAAGGATCAGAGTGCGCAGCGGTTTGGATTCCGAGACGACTTGTGGAGATGATCACTTGTAATTCTTATCTTCTTTTGATCTTGTCTTTGAACTTCAAGTTTCGAGGACGAAACTTCTTTTTAGGGGGTTGGATTGTAACACCCCGAATTTTCGGACATAATTATTTATTCCATTTCATATATTCTAATATCCGAAATTATTTATCTAATTTAATTCCTATCATTTTTCTATTCGGATATTTCCTTTTTCCGGTTTAATTGTCCAAATATCGCATCCTTGTAACGTTTTGTCGGTTTAGCTTGTAATTTGGGCCAAGGCTAACCCATCCTTGTTTTCCACATGTGGATTGATGAGGAAGCATTGAGATTTGGGCCCAAGTAGGGTTTACCCATGATCCTTGCCTATATATACACGTGATTAGGTGAGAATTTCACCCTTCCTTCTCATTTGCAAACCCTAGAATTAGGTTTTCTTTCTCTCCTCCCTTCTTCTCCTCCTAGCCACGCCTATACTCCCTCCATACCTATATTTTCGTGCCTCCATCATCACTATTATGCATTATTAATCATCCTCTTCAAGCCTATTCGATTCTAGCGCAATTGTTCGCATTGTTTCGTAAGTTTGACTCCCTTTCGCGTTAGTTTTTCATAATTGTTTTTAGTAGTGTTTAATTAGGGTTTTGTTTGGTGTTGCCACGTGATTCATGATGGTATAGACAAGGAGATGTGCCCGAGGGAAGACGTTTATATCGTTGAAGAATAGATCGTTGATTAAATCGCAAATTGGTAACTAGATGTGATTCTTTTCGTGTTTATGCATCTTGAATGTGTTGTGTGATTTTAATGATTTATAACATGATTTAATTGATTTGTGTTGTATCTTTATTCATGATTTAAAGAGTCTAATTAATTAGTATGTTAATTGAACGATTTATTATTTTCATTAGATCTATAATAACTATCGTATGCGCTTATATTATAATTGTTAGATCTAATTCGTTGTAGCATCTAAAATTCGTACGTGAGCCGCTTGGCCTCTCTATTTGGAGATGCTAGGGTTGTTTCATCGATGCTTTTAGGGTTTCAAACCCTACATTCAATGATGACTCAACCTACCATCACCCGGTGGTTGAGGTTAGAGTTGAGGTTAATCTAACCTTGATTGAAGGTCATGTAACTTTATTGAAAAGTTACTATACAACTTCACTTAAGGTTAAGGTAACTTCAATGCGGGGTTATAGTCTCGTTGGGGCTCAATTTAAGTGACTCGACGAGGTTATGATCAAGGTTAATATAACCTTAGTTGAGGTTTACGTAACTTTATTGGAAAGTTACTGTACAACTTCACATGAGGATAATGTAACCTTATTGCGTGTTATAATCTCACGGAGGTTAGTGTAACCTCACGAGGTTGTGACAAGGTTAATGTAACCTTACTTGAAGTCAAGTAACTTCAATGGGAAGTTACGATATCCTTCACTTGAGGATTACGTAACACCGTTACGAAGCTATAATCTCTGAGGTTAGTGTAACCTCACAAGATTATATTCGAGGTTAATGTAATCTTAACTTGAAGTTGACGTTATAGTGGTTATACTATGGCACCACCTTTGGGTTGACGTTATATGCATAACTTCACTTTAGTAGACAAGGTTAATGTAGCCTTACCTTAACCTTGAATACTAATACACGTTAGATGTTCATGATTATACTTTGTTAAACATTAACTCTATCACTATTTGAAGGTTATAGTCGGTTGTGCTATAACTTTACCATGTTATTGTTGTTTGATTACTTCTATACTCTTTCTTTTGGAACAATCAGTTACATTGTTCTATGTTTGAGTCGTGATATTTATCACGAATGGTTAACACTTGGTTTAGTCAGTTACACTATCTAGGGCCTGATTTTCCCTAGTATAGTTAGTGACACTGTACTAGGTTTGTTTAGCACTTGGTATAGTCAGTTACACTATCTAGGGCCTGAATTTCCCTGGTATAGTTAGTGACACTGTACTAGGTTTGTTTAGCACTTGGTATAGTCAGTTACACTATCTAGGGCCTGATTTTCCCTGGTATAGTTAGTGACACTATACTAGGTTTGGTTAGTACTTGGTATAGTCTGTTACACTATCTAAGGCCTGATTTTCCCTGGTATAGTCAGTAACACTATATTCAGTCTGATTACTACATGGTGCAGTCAGTTACACTGTACTACGTAGAAGTCGTGAGGTTGCTCACGCAGTTGGCAGTCAGTTACACTGTACAACGTACATGATGGTTAGTGATATAGATGACGGTAGTATCAGTTACATACTATCAGAATGAACCAATACTGCTCGCAAGAGGTTTAATTGGTCTATGTTCGGTGGGTCCAGATTCGTCAGTTACACGTTCTGGGTTCCCGTGTGTCGTTCGACGTACAGTTACTGCGTCGAGAGCTCTGGCCAGGTCTTAGACATATAGTCGTCAGTTACACGCTATACATAGTACCGTGGAGTATCAGTTACATACTTCACAAAACGGAGAGTCAGTTACACGCTCCGTGTCAGAGGGTCAGTTACACGCTCTGACTAGTTAGAGTATCAGTTACATACTCTAGCCGGTGTTCATTCTATGTCCTATACATCTTTGTATGAAGTCTGTTGTTTCTTACTCCGAGTTGTTTGGATGGATACATAGTATCTATCTCGATCGTTATGATTAACTATGGATTGCAATAAATTATATGATCGTGTCTTATAACTTGTTGGTCATGTGTATTGATATCTTCACATGTCGTTTAATTATGTTATCTTTCATTATTATTGCTATTCATGTTCAACCTGTTATAACCATGACTGGGAGAACATCTAGTTACTCCCCACTGACTGTGGACCCCCCCCCCCCCTTTCAGGTCTTTCGAGATGCTGTTGAATGTGATGATGTTGGGGAAGACCTGTGGAGAGAGACCTTTGTTTAAGTTTCTTTTGATTTTCATTTTGAACACTTTTGAACAATGTATTAGTTGAATGTCGAGATAGTGGAAATCTGGATTCGGTCAGGTGTTTCCGCCACCTTTGACCCTATATTTCATACTATTTATATTATTATAAGTTTTTGAAAATCCGGGTTGTTACAGCTGTCTGGGCCATCTGAGCTGGGGTTAGATTCAGAGCGTGCCCTGGGTGTGTCCCCAACTCAGGTGCTACAGCAGCGCTTGGTACGCCTAGGAGACTGGCTCCCCCTACCCCCAGGATCGTGGCGGGAGGATTCCTCTCTGGCTGTGGCATACCATACAGGGGGGTCACCGGTGGGACTGTCGGACCCGCCCCTGTACTGGTGTCAACGATTTCTGGCATGATTAATTTGACTGTTTTAGTTTTTGGTGATTATGAATGGTTGATTTTTTATGGGTAATTCGTGGGCACAACCGTTTTCTTCCCCACAGACGGCGTCATATTGTTCCGGTCACGGAAACAATTAACCCGGCTTTGGATCCGGGCGGAGTAATCGGACTGTTGGTAAGCAATTGATCGCTCGATTTCCTTAAACCTCTCCTTTGTCTCTCTCCCTTGATCGGACCTTCCCGACGGGGTTGGCCTGCTCCCTGCACAATGAACGCACAGGGCCTCGGAGGTTGTCCGAGGGAACCCTCTCCGATGCCTAAGTTAGTCCGTGAAATGCCTTGATGAACCTAGCTCGTGAGGAGCTAGGTGGCGTTTTTAGGAGTGAGAGTCTAGAGAGAGAAAATCCAACCTCTTTCATGTGGGAAATGGAAGAGTATTTATACCTTCCCACAAGAGAGAGGAAAAGAGAAAGGAAGAGAGGGAAATGGGTGGATGATTGTGTGACACGTGGACTCACCTTGTCCATTCATTTCCCTTTACCTCAGGCAAAATGACGGATGGGTCCCTGGTTCTTCCTTGGTCCTGCCTGGGTGGGAGCACCCTGGAAGCAGGCAAGGGGCTTGGTTGCCCTGTTTGGCAGGCGGCAAAGCCGTGCCGGGCGGCTAAACGAGTAAGGCCACCTACTTGGAGGTTTCAATGATGTTGCTGGGAGGTCTGCTGGGCAGGCCTTCTCCTATTCTCGGGTCGGGCACCCTGGGGCCTGACTGGCGGACGACCCGTGGCTGGCTACCGACCCCCATCAGTATGGTCCTTAAACAGTACAAAGGAGGAGTATTTATAGGGTTACAAGAATAAAGGAGGAAGAAAAGAGTCACGCAGGTTTCAGCATGCTCGTCCCGCCCGGGACGGTTTGGTCCCGCCCGGGACGGTCTGATCCCGACCGGGACGGGTTGGTCCCGACCGGGACGAGTCCAAAACAGTAGCATTGCTAAATGCGCACCTCATCCCGGAAGGGATGAGTTCCTTCCCGTCGGGGATGAGTCATGTAGGCCTCCAATATGATCTTTAAGGTTCCTCCTTGCTTCACATGGACTTCTCATCGACTCTCGGGTCTCGGGATCGAGTCTAGGGGGCTCGGGATCGGGTCCCAAGGTCTCGGGGTCGAATCCAAGGCATCGAGTGATTGTTCCTCCGCTTCGTTGGCTCCGAAAAGTGTATGTATTGAGTCGGAATCGCTCCAACTCTTCATGAATGGTTTCGGGAATTTGAAACGAGCTAGAGGAAGCATAAGTAGCCCATGAACCGCTCCCAAGGAGCGATTCCGCAAGGAAATGGGACCAAAACACAGCAAATTAGGCACTACAAACTACACTTATCACCTCCCCCACACTTAACCCTTACTCGCCCTCGAGTAAGCACAAACTAACTATTAAACTAGCCGAGCGGGTATTAGCGCACCCTACACCCTTTCAAATCACGCGAGAACACCTAGAGGATAAGTGCTCTCCGCAAGGTAAGTGAGGTCTTGCGACAAAACCGTGGATGCAACCGGACACAAAAGCACATAAACAAACAAACATACAAACAAGCACACAAAAGGTTGCACCCAAAAGAAAAGAAATACCGCTTCCCTCAAACAAGCGGTGAAAGAAGCAACGGTTTAGGACTCGAGGCAAGTGACAATGTTCCCAAGCTAGAAATACAAACCAAAATAGACCAATCCCTAATAGTATGACAATAAAGCAACAAAAACGTTGGTAACTTACCTAGGTTCCTCCTAACCTTCTAAGAACGAACTACGGGACGATCGGCGGGATGGAAAAAGGATGAACCACGGTGTTAGTCGACATTGTAGGTAAGTGAGACCCCGCCCCCTTTAGCGATGAGCCAAGAGGGTCGTTCCATGTCCAAAACCGCCTAACTAGTTCAAGTAAAAAGGTGGAAATAATTGCAAAGTGAGGGAAGACCGACCTTTGCCGCTATCATCCTTCCTAGGGACTCGGTCCTTCGGTAGGCTCTTCACGGCAAAAGTCAGAAAAAGGCTTATTTTTGTGGGGTTAGGATCTTTTTGTGAGACGATTTTCTTTTTGGCATTTTCTCTTTTCTTTTGCATACTTGCTTTGTGTGTTGCCATGCCATTTCTTTTTTCTTCTTTTCTATTTTCTTTTTGGCTTTTTGTGCCTTTTCTTTTTCTTCTATCTTTTCTTTCTTTCATCTTCTTTCATTTTCTTTTCTTTGCCCTTTTTTGCTTGATTTGATTGATAGGCATTTCTTGGCAATTAAGAAAGAGAGACTTCAACATATTGCAACTTTATTGTGTGGAAATGTGCAAGAGGTAGGGAAATGGGAGAGTCGGGGAGCATCCTTCCCTTCAAATCCACAAAAAAGGGGAAAACTTGGACTAGTCAAACAATTCCGAACATGGTCACCTAAGGGACGGGACTCGGCAACCAAGGCCTTTTCACACCGTGGGTGGTCAAAATGGTCAAAATGCAAATCCCGTAGTAAATCCTTAGTAAGCTAGGTGGACTCAAGGTAAAGGACCAACGAAATCATTGATTTAGGGTCATTCTACTAGACTAAAGTCCAAGACTCGATTTATACCACTAGGAAGGGAAAGTAAACACTCGCACACTAGCCTCTAAACCGGGTTTTCGAAAACCTATTTACACACAAGACACAACTACACAACACAAAACAAAGACGCGACGAAAACGGAAGAAAAAGAGACATAAGGCCACAAAACAAAAACAAAACAAAACAAACACATAAACAACACAAATACCACCCCGAGCTTCCAAACAAGCCACCAACCAACACCAAACTTTACAAAGCTCCTCCCGAGCACACAACATCACAAATCTCCTCCGAACATCACAAGAGGTAAAGAGGAAAAAGGGATAAAAGGTGTTACCGGATGTCTTGAAAGCTTTCCAAAGTTAGCGGCGATTAGGCGACCTAAGAGGAAAAAGGGAGGCAAAACACGCACAACAAAACACATATATGATACAACGACATAAAAGGGAAAACACACAAAAGGAAAATCTTTTTGATTTTTGTGAAAAAATTTCAAATTTTTAGGATTTTTAAAGATTTTTCGAAAAACTACGAAAATAAAACTAACTATGATAAAATATCGCCCCCTCACACTTAAGCTGAGCAATGTCCTCATGCTCGACCGTAGTGTATGAGAGCACAAAAGAAAAGAAACTACGAAAATAAAGTTAAAAATTAAAAAGTGGAGAAAAGGGTAGAAAGTGTCCGGCCGGTGTGTAGTCAAGTCACCGTGGGCCGAGACAAGAAAAGATATGGTAAAGGGGATGAAAAAAAAGAAATAAATAAAAGGGAATGGGAGGGGAGGACTAGGTGTGATCAAGTCACCTAGCCCGGATTCCGCCCAAATCCAACTAATTCCTACAAAAGGGTGAAAATCTTGCAAATTTGGATTTTGAAATGACTCCCGATGTAGTCACATCATCGAGAGTCGGGAGCAAAAAATACCAAGGCCCCGAGGGCCACCATGACACAAAAGTATATAAGGGGAGGGGAACAAACAAGGGCAAACAAGCTATAAAAGACGGAAAAGAGAGGATAGTTGTCGTACCATACGGTTAGCAACTTACTCGCTCCATCGTCTCATAAATCAATATCGTCATGTAGTTAGTCGTCGTTTTTATTCTTTCCCAATCGCGATACGGTTCCATGTTTGGGGCACAAAGGCAAAATGAGGTGGGTTTTGATGTGAAAGTCGGTGTAAAGTGAAGAGAAAGTGAGGTGAAAATGTGTATATGAGGTGTAGGGATCATATTATGAGAGTAAGGACATGTAGGGAGGTTGGGAGGGGGCATAAAGTGGTAGGGTGGGCTCAAACGACGAAGAAAAGGCCAAAGGAGGAACAGGGGGTCCATCCCGGTCGGGATGGGTGGTCCCGGTCGGGATGACCTGCTCGTTCCGGTCGGGAAGCCTTCGTCCCGGTCGGGATGGCACTCCAGTAGCCCCAACTTTTGTCACACTCATCCCGGACGGGATGACACCTTTCCCGGACGGGATGGGTCATCCTTCCCGGTCGGGATGCACTCTTCTCGGCCGGGAAGAGTCTCCTAACCCTCTATAGCTCCCAAAAGCTCGTTCCAAGCTTCAAAAACCGACTCCCCTTCACACGATCCAAGCTCAAATAATGACCACTCCTCCCTAGGAATCACCTTCGCTTCACCTATCAAACAAAGCTCATACACACATCAAATTCCCTCCCTCACATCGCTCACACTAGTAGAAAAACCCCCCTACGGTGATGGCTGAAATAACCCTACGGTGACGGTTTTAAAGCGACATGATTGGTGGGGACACTATAGGTAAGTGGCGGTTGTACAACCGCCACCATAACTAATCTACAGTGGCGGTTCTCAACTAACAAACCACCACCATAGGTCAGCTATGGTGTCGTTTTTCAACATAAAACCACCACTATAGGTCATCTTTAGTGTCCTTTCTCAACTAAAACCGCCATTGTATGTCATTTATAGTGTCATTTCTTAACTAAAAACCGACATTGTACATCATGTATGGTGTTGTTTCTCAACTTAAAACTGCCATTGTAGGTCAACTATGGTGTCATATCTCAACTAAAAATCGCCACCATACGTCATCTATGGTGTCGTTTGTCAACGTAAAACCGCCACTATAGGTCATCTTTAGTGTCCTTTCTCAACTAAAACCGCCATTGTATGTCATTTATAGTGTCATTTCTTAACTAAAACCGACACTGTACATCGTTTATGGTGTCGTTTCTCAACTTAAAACCGCTACTGTAGGTCAGCTATGGTGTCATATCTCAACTAAAAACCGCCACCATAGGTCATCTATGGTGTCGTATCTCAACTAAAAACCGCCACTGTAGAACTTTTATGGTGTCGTATCTCAAGTGAAAACCGCCACTGTTGGTCGTCTATAGTGTCGTATCTCAACTAAAAACCGTCACAGTAGGTCATCTATGGTGTCGTATCTCAACTGAAAACCATCATTATAGGTCATTTATGGTGTCATCTCTCAAATTAAAACTGTCACTGTTGGTCGTCTATAGTGTCGTATCTCAACAAAAACCGTCACCGTAGGTCATCTATGGTGTCGTATCTCAACAAAAAAACCGTCACTATAGGTTATTTATGGTGTCATCTCTCAAATTAAAACCGTCACTTTAGGTTATCTATGGTGTCATATCTCAACTTAAAACCGCCACTCTTGGTCATCTATGGTGTCATTTCTTAACTGAAAACCGCCACTGTAAGTCATCTATGGTGTGATTTCTCAACTAACAACCGCCACTATTAAAAAAATCTAGCTAGGTAAATTTTGGCACCACCTCGCTATAAATTATATGACAATCCAAATATAAAAGATGACAAGACAATGTCAACGATAAATCAACAAAAATGTCATAGAAACATCTTCATCATTCAACACACCAATTGTGTCAATGTTTACCAACAACACATCCAAAAGTATATCTTTATACAAAGACCACAAAAGGAAGCAATAAAAATAATCAAATATACACTAGATGTTCTCTAAACATTTTGTTGCCCACGCCTCTTTAACTTCGTCTAAGTCCTCAAGTGTCATGGTTGAATCTGCCATAATCTACATTTAACATAATATTAAGAAAATTGACATTGAAAAGTATATAAAAGATCACTATAAACCTATAATTTAAAATAGAAAACACCTTCTCAAATTTGTCTTCCTTAGCTTTAGAGTAGTAATATGTTATGTTATACATCCATTTCATAACATAATAACCACACTCATAATATCCTATTTGTTGCGGACACTAAATGTGAAAAAAAAATGTAATTAATTAAACGATATTTAGTCTGTGATCATTTAGAAATAGTGAGACAATAAAAGTATATATATATATATTATATATATATATATATATAGTTAGTTAGTTAGTTAGTTAGTTAGTTTCTCATGATTACCTCTATCACTTTGATTTGAAGTTGATTTTTTAGACTATAATTACGCCTTCCGCCGTTAACACCGTGTAATAACCAAGCAACCTTTAACCTTCCCTTGATGATCAACTTCTTTGATGCCCTTTGTTGGGAGTCCAAAATATACATAGTGTTCAACCCCAAGCAAGCGACAAACAACATCCAATGGTTTCTATTCATTGAATTCATAATTAAAGATATTTTTAGAAAATAATACATAAAACAATAAATCATTTTTTTTGGATAATTACCTTTCATAAAATGCACCCATGATAAATTTCTTTTTCTCTTCAGTCTTTAAGACATGTGCTATATAATCTTCGCATTCTCGTGGTTTATTCATGTATTCCAAAAGCTTTGCGGGACACATGAATATTTCAGCATAACTAACAGTGTCGGGCAAGCGATCTGAGATTCCAGCTTGTCGGAGATCCAACCAAGCATCCATATCGACCAAGAATTTCTGACCTAATGTTCTCTCTTCGGGTAACACTCCATGATTACTATGAAACATTAACCCTTTTAATACTAGTTTATCGCCTTTCATTCGCAGATCATTGTCTATTCTGTCAGCCCACAGTTCAACATCAAACATCAAAACAGCAACTCCGTTCGTTTATGAAATTAGTTCTACTGTCAAATTCACAAGTGTTTCAAGGAATACATAGGGAAATAGGTCGGCCTGACATGTAAGACAGTCTGATACAACACTCGCATGCTAAAATATCGTTTCAAGAAACTAAGTTGGCTTACTTTCAAGCCTTTAAGCGTAACTTTCATGGGAAACCTAGACACTATCAGAAGCTGTGACATTGCCATTTCTCCTTGTTTTCGATTTCAAATACACTTTTGAAAGCCTAGGATGGAATTTAATGCAAATTCGGTTGTGAAGATCATTAAGAGGCATAAGTGTCCCGGATATCATTTCACAGAAACAGTTGCATTAACCTTTGCAAACTGGTAGTGGTGTAATCTTATCCCAAGAAGCTTACAATTGAGCAAAGGACATTATAAGCGTTGATATCTCACTGCAAATGCAATATAGATTGTTCATGTGTTATTATAAGATAAAACATCTGACTCTGAGCTGTGTTGTGTATAAATGTAGTAGTATTATTACTGAGAAGATGTTTTTCTACAACCAAAGAACTCCTAAGCATTTTCTATTGCAAGCTGCAGAAAATTGGCCAAACTGTATCTAGGACCTGATCTCTATAAATTGCATACCACAAATAATGCCTTTGCCGAAGGCGGAGAAGCTTTCAGGAACCATTGTTACCTGGACAGGACTTGAGGATGACATCCTTTGAAATGAAATTGTTTTTGTTCCTAGCAAAGTCCTCCCAACAAAAGAACCCCAATATCTGTTTGTCGGCAAGAAAATTCATCAGTAATACAAACAAACAGTTTGCAAGATACAAAAGAGTCTTAGCTATATCCAAGGGTTGCATTCTAGCATGCAAAAGCTCATTGAAAATCATTAACCACTCCATTGGAAAAATCGAGTGAAGCAAAAATCCTCGTGGTGTTCAACATAATCTTGTTTTAAAGAAAAAATCAAGTAAGGAATTGCATAATCCTCACGGTCGTTCTCCTACACATACCACCACGACAAATTGATTAAAGCAAACAACTTAAGAAATTACTAAAATTAATCTACAAACAAAATTCAGATAAATTTAAACTCCAAAATTTACAAAATTTATCAACCAAATAAGAAAAATGAAAATCAATCTAGGGAAATCGATTGATTACCTTTTGTTCATGATCGATTGATTACCTTTTGCTCGAATGGATAATAGTTGAAGCTTAATCGACGATGACAGAGCAAGAACTAAACGATGGACTTCTTGGGGTTAATGACAAATAAAAGTTTTTTTTTAAAAATGAAATGAAATGGGGAAGATAGTAAAAAGGACCATTTATGCATAGTTAACAAAAGAATCAAGTTTATTTCATTGGTTTCTTTGGTATACATAAGAGACATTTTATTTATATAAATGATGTATTTGATGTAAGAAACCTCTAATTATGAATAAATGATCTCTTATGTTCCCCTCAATAAAACATAAGAGATAATCTAATCAAATACTTTGGATAGGTTTTGAACTTACTTCCTGCTCAATACTATCTCTCTTATGCTAAGTCGTACGATGCATATCCACGTAATCCTTCCTATGTTTCATTAGAAATTGCTCGAGTTCTCCAATGAGTTCAAGCTAGAAATAATGAAAAACATCACGAAGCAGCATAGAGCTATATCAGTCTACACTGAAATGAATCATTTAATGACATCAAACTGCCTAAAAAGCTATGGAGAATGAAGTAATTCACTTACTGTTTTAAGAGATTTTATCATGAACGGTGTCCTCTCTTGTGGTTTGTGGATGATAAACGACGCCATTATGGCAGTCAATTTCACCTGTACAATAACAAGATTAAAACATTGTCTTCATCAACTTAAAAAAAACGCGAAAATACAACAGCCAGCTATTATAATTATATCAAGATACTAAATGCCACGAAGTATCGAATTCAGGATCGACATACATCATCAGCAGCAGGAGCCAATACCAAGCAGTTTCCGGAATCCGAAAAACTCAAAACGGAAAGAAAACCTTGAAGAAATGATCAGAATTGAAGTTCTAGCACTAGCAGCAGCTCCGATAATGGAATTATCAGTGACTAATTACACACTTAAGTGTCAACAAAGAATGAATATTGTATGCCATAGCTCAATTCTTCGTAATTAAAGCTAACATGGATGAAGAATGCGAAGCTAATTACAAAAAAATATGAGGCAAAATTATAAGATAAGAGACCACATCAAATTGCAGCGAAATCGCTTGGCGACGAATAACGTCCGTGAAACCTTCGATCCTATCCCTAATTTTCACCATTGATTAAATTTAGGTGACTGAACAATACGAATACGAAATAAATGTCGAGAATCATACTAATTAGATAATAAACAACATGAAATTAGGATGATAACATACAAATTAGATAATAACAAGATGATGATAACAAAATTAGGGTTAAGGAAAAAAAAGCCAGAATTGAAAAAGTCAAGCAAAGATGATAATAGCTTGAAAAAAATACAAGAATGAAAGGATGAATCATCAAGCAAAATGATGACAACAAGTAAAGAATCATACAAAACTTGAAAAAAATAAGAGGAAAGAGATAAGGGGATACCAGTCGGCAGGCGTTTAAACAACAAATCCGGCAAGGGACTGTAAGGCGGCAACCGGTGGAGATGAAGGCGGATGAAGCATTGAGGTTGCTTAAGGGGCAGTCGGCAGGCGGAGCGTCGCTGGGGACGAAGGGTTGATGAAGACGAAGGGTCGGAACTCGGAAGGTTGAGGATGCGTGAGGATTTAACATATTAAACCAAAAATTGAATAGGACGGGTCCTATATTTTAATAGTATGGGTCCTATAACCGTGCTATTAATATTTTAATAACCGTGCTTTTATATTAATTAGGACGGTTCCATTGACCAACCGCGCTAATAGTAAAAATAAAAGGATGGTTCTTTTGCTGAACCGTGCTAGTTACACAAATTCATCATGGGGCGCCAAAATTTATCATGATATAGAGGACGGTTCCTTATATAAGCATCCTATTTTGGGCGTCTTCTAATATCAAAATTGTAGTAGTGGTGTTACATGCTTTATTAAGTTGGTAGGCAAAGAAACCATCTCGGTACATTAAATGGGGCCTCGTTTTAACCTTAGGGCCTCTCAAATTCATTAGATGGCGATGGTCGGGTTGGACCATCCGGCTTGAGCTGTTTCATTGAGTCTAGTTTTGATTACCAACTACGTAGTATTTTTTTTCCAATGATCAACACATATATAATTTTCTTATTTTCTTTTAGTCTTTCTATGGTGGCGTTTGTCGTAAGAAACCGACATGAAAGACTTATAATGCCGGTTATTTTAACATTTGCCACAAAAATCCATACAGTGTCGGTTACAAAATCTACTGTGTCCTCATTTTACGTCGGTTGTTAGACAACCGCCACAAAACCCTATAGTGTCGGTTCTAAAATAAATCGCCATGAAAAGTAATACTCTATTGGGTCACTTTTTATGTCAGTTGTAAATACAACTGTCACAAAAACTCCGTAGTGTCGGCTATAAAGTAAAACCGCCACCAAAGGTAACACTCTATTGTGTCGCTTTTCATGTCAGTTGTAAACAGAACCGCCACAAAGACCCTATGGTGTCGGTTCTAAAATAAAAGCGCCACAAAAATTAGCACTTACTGTGTCATTTTTTCAAAAAACCGCCACTAAAGACCTTTTCCAATTGTAATTTACACCTAATATGTCGTTTATGCTAGAACCGCCACGATAGCACCGACATGATAGGGGTTTTTTCTACTAGTGTCATCAACAATCCAAATAATCAAGAATTTAACAAAACTAAAAGAAATTACAAGAGATAGAGATATATACAATGAGACGGTTCTTGTGGAACTCCGTCAAACCAAGGATGGTGCATTCTTCAATCTTTTTCAACAATACTACAACCCATTCCGTCTCCATCGAGGGCACGAAGAAACAAGTCGAAGGCCCTAGCAAAGTCTTCAATCAAGCTAGTAATATAAGCATCCAAAAACCAAGGCTCTCCATGACCTTGTCTCGACGTTCCCGGGGCATCCCGATCTTGTAAGTTCAATGGCTTGAACTTATACTTTTGATCCTTCGGGATATACCCAAACGTCCACTTGTCCTCATGCGGCCCCAAGGGAGGCTCATCTTGCTTCTTGCCTTTCAACTTGTCATCAAACCCATGATATGGGCACTCATCCTCTCCAATCTCGGAGTTATCATCCTCAAGTTCACAAGAGTTCTTCTTCAAGCTTTGTCCCGACTCTCCCCCTAGATCAATGTCTTTCGTGGCATGGATCATATTGCAAGACTCATCATTAGTAGGCGAAGTGTTGCCTTGGAGGTCAAACACTAGCTTTTCTTCGCCTAACTCGAAGGTGATCCTACCATTCTTCACATCGATCATAGCACCGGAGGTGTGTAGAAATGGGCGCCCAAGGATAATGGGAGTGTTGGCATCTTCCGGCATATCGAGCACGATGAAATCGACCGGAATGAAGAACTTCCCGATCCGTACCGGCACGTCCTCTAGCATCCCCAATGGTCGGTTGAATGAACTATCGGCCATTTGGAGTGTAATGGAAGTGCGCTTTAGCTCCTTCATCCCGAGTCGGCAACAAATGGAATAAGGAATGATGCTCACACTCGCACCCAAGTCACATAATGCTCTCTCGATTTTGTAATTGCCTATGGTGCATGGGATCGAGAAACTACCCGGATCTTTCAACTTTGGAAGCGTGGAACCTTGAATAAGCTCGCTCACCACCCTTGTGAACGCAATAGTCTCTTCCTTGTCGATGGATCTCTTCCTAGCTAGTATATATTTCTCGCATGAATCTTCCATATGCCGGGATTTGGGTAAGTAACTCGGTGAATGGGACATTAACATCCAATTTCTTCACAATGTCTAGGAATTTGTCAAATTGGACATCCACCTTAGTCTTCATTTGCCTTGTTGGGAAAGGCAACTTGATTTGAATCTTGTTTTGCTCAATAGGGGTGGACTCTTCAAACGACACTTTCCTTTTACCCTTGTCTTTTGCTTGAAGTGGGGGAAGCTTGTCTTCTTGGGGTTTCTCAATCTCCCATAAGACTTGCTCCTCCATTGGATCTTCCTTGCTTGAGTTTTCTTGAATCGGAGATACATCATCTTGGATGTGTTCTTGCATTGGTTCTTGCTCACTAGGGAATGAAGGGGGGTCATAAGATGTACCTCTCCTCGTGGTAATAGCATTTACATGCTCAAATTTTGGTGTTTCACCTTGAGGAGGTAATAGCCCCTTTTGCCTTGAAGAGCTACCTGAAGCAAGTTGAGCTATTTGGGTCTCAGGCATCTTCGTATGAGCATCTCTCGCCATGTTGTCCCTTTGAATAAAAGCATAGAACTCTTGTTGGTTTTTTGACATCTCCATTTGACCCCTTTGCATCTCCAACATAGATTTTTGAATGTCGAAATCACGAGGTGGGGATTGCGGATTGTGCGGAGTATCGGTGAGGGCTAATGGAGTACCGTAATCATGAATAGGAGACCGGCTCCTAGGCTTGCTTTCTTGACGGTTAGCTTGAGTTGCTTGTTGTTGATGGTTCCCTTGGAACCCATGAGAATTGCCTTGATTAAGGCCTTGATTGATGCCATTGTTGTGGTTTTGTTGTCTTTGGAAGTTTTGGTTTCCTTGGAAACCACCTTGATTGAAGTTCCCTTGTTGGAACCCTTGATTGTTGTTGTGGAAGGTACCTTGGTTATTTTGCTTGAAGTTGTTGAAGGGCCTTGAGTTGCCTTGATAACCTTGGTTGCCTTGATTGTTGTCCCTTAAGGGAGGTGGAACATAGGGACGAAGTTGTAGAGCTTGTTGTTGAGGGACTTGATTGGAAGCTTGGTATTGATTAGAATAGGAGGCACCTTGCTTGAATGCTTGAAAGGCGTTCACTTGCTCAACGCTTCCTTGACAATGCATAGGATCGTGACCAACGATTCCACAAGTATCACACATCCCATAATAAGGCAAAGGAGGTGCAAATCCCAAAGCATTCACTTCTTGAATTGAGTGTTGGTGGGAGGAACTAGTGCCTTGGACTTGGTTGAGGTGGCTTTGGAGCTTCTTGTCAATGGTCTCCATGTGTGTTTTCAATTGAGCTCCAAGGTCAATGCTTAATTGAGTAATAGCATCAACCTCGTGCCTACCTCCTCGATTTGCCTTCCTAGGCCTTGAGTATTGAGAATTATGAACCGCCATCTCCTCGATTCTTGCCCATGTTTGGTCATTATCGACCTCGGTGAACCTACCATTGGAGCCCATATTGAGTATAGTTCTTGAGTCCTCATAAAGGCCGTTCCAAAATTGTTGGACTAAAAACCATTGTGAAAGTCCATGGTGGGGGCACGATCTAACCAAAGATTTAAACCTCTCCCAAGCTTCATAAAGGCTCTCTTCATCCCGTTGTTGGAAACCGGTGATGGAGGCCCTTAGCAAATTAGTCTTCTCCGGAGGGTAGAACTTTTGGTAGAATGTCAATGCAAGTTTCTTCCAAGTATCGATGCCCATGGTTGCCCTATCGAGACTCTTGATCCATTACTTCGCTTTGCCAATTAATGAGAATGGAAATAATACCCAACGGATTTGATCTTGTGTAACCCCGGTTTGAGAAATAGCGTCACAATAATCGGAGAAAATCTCCATGTGTTGGTGCGGGTCTTCGGTGGGCAAACCACTAAATTGATTTCTCTCCACAAGTTGGATGAATTGAGTCTTGGCCACAAAATTTCCGGCATAAGCGGCCGGTAGAGCATTCGGTCCCGGCAAGACATCTTCCGTAAATGTAGAGTGAGATGAAAACTTCGGCATAATTGGATGTAAGGGAGATGGTGGTGAAGATGGAGTTGAAGTAGATGTAGAGGGGGAACTAAGACTAGAATATCCAAAGGGATTGGTGAAATTCCCTTCGGCCGTCTCTCGAGATGCTTCCTCAAAATCGCTTCCTTGAGCTTGCTCTTGATGAGTATTGCTTGCGCTTGGTTGAGAGATTCTAACCCGGCCAATCGTCCGTTGGCGAAAGACTCTAAAGAGTCTTTCCGGCTCTGGATTGAAGAGAAAGAATTCGCCTCTCCCCCTAGGCATACACTACACACTTGAGCAAACGTGAGAACACCTAGTGCTTTTCGGGCACTAGGCAACAACAATAAACAAGCACAATCAAAAAACAAAGAGAAAATGAAGAAATAAAACTAAGGAAAAAAGAAGAATCTAGAGAATATGCACAAGAGATGATAGAAGAGCACAAAGAAGGGTAACTAAGTCTAGCTATAAGCAAACTAAGTCTAAACAATGCACCGTCCCCGGCAACGGCGCCAAATTGATGGTGGGATTTGTCGCGGGTCCCGCCGTCAATAAATAACCAACTATTCCTAGTGGGTAGCTAGGGCAAGTAGGGTCGATATCCATGGAGACGGTATGGTAAATTCTAGACTAGGTCCGCTCACAAACAAGGCTAAGTCACAAACAAACACAAAGAAGACAATAAATGGTAAACTATGGTGGTTGGAGATGAAGGAAGTGGACTAACAATGACTAGGCTAACACAATGCTAAAACGGAATAACTAAAGATCAAACTAACAAGCAAACTAGAAGAACCGATGACTAACTAAGAAGTTGAATCAAATATAAAAAGAAGTGGGTTAGGTCGGGTTCATAAGTGTAGTAGGGTAATTGGGGTGGTCAAGGGTGTAGGTGTCTCCTAATTGCTAGAGTCGGTCCGGGCTCTCGCTACGTAGACCAACACCGAGGTAAGTTCGCGCTCTCGCGTCTAAGACTAACCTCAACACAACCACAAAATAGACAAACAATGAGAAGATGAGCACAAGTACGGGAAGCATGGCCACTACTACTCACACAAGCATATCAACAAACACATAGAGTGCCCAATATGTGACTAACAACAAAGATTCACCCTTTACCCCTAATCAAACCCTAATCACCCATAATCTACCCTTAATCCCCCTACTAACCCACAAGGAGACTACTCACTCATTATCAAGAATAAACTAACAATAGTAAGAGAAAACAACATCACAAACCAAACATCCATAATGAAGAACAAGAACAATAACAATAACAAAATAAAAAGATTCAAACTTGATTAAATAAACAAGAACAAGAGTAAAGAGGATTATACCAACAACAAGAGGAAGAAAAAGATGCAATCTTGTATAAATAAGAACCCAAATTAATCCCAAGGATGTCAAGCTTGGAGAAATCTTCAAGAACCCACTTAATACAAGATTATCTAAACTAGATTAAACTAAGATTAACTAAGGATTAACTAAAGATTAAAAGAGATTAATTAGGGTTTTGAAATCTTAAGAGAGGCCTAAAACAATCTAGGGTAAAAGTATGGTCCTTAAACATTACAAAGGAGGAGTATTTATAGGGTTACAAGAATGAAGGAGGAAGAAAAGAGTCACGCAGGTTTCAGCATGCTCGTCCCGCCCGGGACGGTTTGGTCCCGCCCAGGACGGTTTGGTCTCGCCCGGGACGGTCTGATCCCGACCAGGACGGGTTGGTCTTGACCGGGACGGGTCCAAAACAGTAGCAATGCTAAATGCGCACCTCATCCCGGACGGGATGAGTTCCTTCCCGTCGGGGATGAGTCTTGTAGGCCTCCAATATGATCTTTAAGGTTTCTCCTTGCTTCACATGGACTTCTCATCGACTCTCGGGTCTCGGGATCGAGTCTAGGGGGCTCAAGATCGGGTCCCAAGGTCTCGGGGTTGAATCCAAGGCATCGAGTGATCATTCCTCCGCTTCGTTGGCTCCGAAAAGTGTATGTATTGAGTCGGAATCGCTCCAGCTCTTCATGAATGGTCTCGGGAACCTGAAACGAGCTAGAGGAAGCATAAGTAGCCCATGAACCGCTCCCAAGGAGCGATTCCGCAAGGAAATGGGACCAAAACACAGCAAATTAGGCACTAGAAATTACACTTATCACCTACTGAAATGGTAGCCACCATCATGCCCTACCTCAAGGGCAAGTCCAAGGAAGAAGGCCCATTAATCACCTTCTCGGAGTCCGACCTACCACCGTTCGGGGCCTATCACAATCTGGCTCTGTACATCACGGTAATTTGCCGGGGGAAATATCTCCCAACGACCCTAATTGATGATGGGTCTGCTGTGAATGTCCTCCCTCTAAGGACTGCCAAAGCCCTCGGCATCACCGAGGCCGACTACATACCGACTGCTCAAACTATCCAGGCTTTTGATGGAAGCCCAAAGTCGGTTTCTGGGGCCGTTAAGCTGACAATTATAACGGGTCCAATTGAAAAAGAGTTAGAGTTCCAGGTGATCGATGTCACCTCTCTTTCAATTTGCTCCTAGGAAGGCCATGGATTCACGTCGTAAAGGCGGTGTCCTCCACTCTTCACCGAAAGGTCAAAATGCCTCTGCAAGACGGTATTGTTACTCTGGAGGCAACCCCTATGACTGTGGCTAGCTGTAATGCCACGGACCTTTGGGGGTTCGATTTTGTGGGGATGATTGAGGAAGAATACCCTTTCAGGCCCTATTTCACTACTAGCATCGACACGATGCTACAAAATTTGGGGTATCTACCGGGGGCTACGTCAAGGCCATATCTTCCAGCTGGGAAGATTATTGAAGTCCTGAATGACGGAGAATTCCACTTCGGCCTAGGGTACGCTTTGACCCCGGGAAATGTGGTCCGAGCAGGAATTGAGAAGGCCTGCAACATCATCAAGGGCACCTACTTGGGCCCTTATAGCCCAAGGTTGGCTGACTATTTCGTCACACCGGTATTCGGGGCTGTTCAAGTTGGCTTGTACCAACCGACTATCACATATCCCGAGACTAAACTAGCTCGGGAATGCAACTATATTTCGGATGACAATGCCGAGCTTATGCTGGGGCTCCTATTTGGGGAGGACAAGGCTGTCCCGACACCTAAAGAAGACTTGGTGAACCTAATCGTTCGAAGTAACAGGTTCGATCCTTCAAAGCTGATCTCCGAAGTCGGTGCTGATACCGGAAAATAAGCATGGAAGAATACCATCAAGTGGACCGACAGCCAGGGTCGAGTCTACAAGCTGACCACCAGTGAAGGAGACATGTCGGACACCGATTCCGAGTCTGAGTCAGAGTCTGGGTCTGTATTCGAGTCTAAGGGGTCTGGTGCTAGAGTCCAAACTGTAACTCCTCTCCCTGTAGTCACTACCACTGGAGCCTCGGAGTCTGTCCCGAAGGCGCTCCCAATTCCGCCTCTGACCAATGATCAGATGGCCGCTCTCTTTGAGCTGTTTTCCAAGTTTTCTATCAATAATAACGATAACCGTTCTGCTTACGACTTGCCTTATTTTCAAAATACTTTCAATTTCAAAAATATTTTATGCAATGACATTGAGAAACCCGACGAACAGGTATCCTTACCTCCGCATCTGATCGAGCAGCTAGAACAGAGGGAATCCCGGGACCCGGTAATCGAGGAAATCGAGTCTATCAACGTGGGAACAACCTTAGAGCCCCAGATGCTTAAGATAGAGTTATCCTTAGATCCCGAGGAGAGATAACAATTCACGAACCTCCTCCAAGAGTTCAAGGACGTCTTCGCATGGTCCTACAAGGACATGCCGGGGATAGACCGGGAAATAGCCGAACATCATATACCTATCAAGGATGGGTGTAAGCCGGTGAAACAGAAGCTCCGCAGAATGAGGCCCGAGTGGTCTCTCAAAGTCAAAGAAGAGGTCGACAAGCAATTCAAAGCCGGCTTCATACAGGTGTCTGAATATCCAGACTGGGTCGCAAACATCGTGCCGGTACCCAAGAAGGACGGCAAGGTGCGGGTATGTGTAGATTTCCGGGACCTTAATAAGGCCAGCCCAAAAGATGACTTTCCATTGCCACACATCGACATACTAGGACAACACGGCCGATCATGCCCTTCTATCATTTATGGACGGGTATGTCGAGTACAATCAAATCAAGATGGCAAAGGAAGATATGGGTAAGACCACCTTCACTACACCTTGGGGTACTTACTTTTATACCGTCATGCCATTCGGCCTCATTAACGCTGGGGCCACGTACCAACGAACCGCTACGACCTTATTGCATGACATGATGCATAAAGAAGTAGAAGTTTATGTGGACGACATGATCGTCAAATCCAAAGAACGGGACGGTCACGTTACCGCCCTAAGAAAATTCTTCACCCGACTGCGTAAGTACAACATGAGGTTAAACCCTCAAAAGTGCAGTTTCGGGGTAACATCAGGCAAATTACTGGGCCATATCGTTAGCCAACGTGGTATCGAGGTCGACCCAGCTAAAATCAAAGCCATTACCGAGATGCAACCTCCTAAAATCGAAAAAGAAATAAGGGGATTTCTCGGGAAAGTCCAATATATCAGCCGATTCATTTCAAAGCTAACCATGGTATGTGAACCCATTTTCAAGAAACTAAAGATAGGAGAACGGGTATTGTGGGATGACAAGTGCCAGGCTGCTTTCGATAAAATCAAAAAGATTATGTCTGCACCACCGGTATTAATGCCACCTCAACCCGGCCTGCCTTTGTCGTTATACCTAACAACGACCGAGACAGCCATGGGGGCTATGCTGGCCCAGACAGTCGATTCTGAAGAACGAGCTATTTACTACATCAGTAAGAAGTTCTTAGAATACGAATGTAAATACACGATGCTCGAAAAGACATGCTTAGCTTTACTCTGGGCCACTAAAAAGCTCTGGCATTATATGCTTAGCCACGAGGTACATGTCCTGTCCAAAATGGATCCAATCAAGTACTTGTTCGAAAAGCCCATCCTCAACGGCCGGATAGCCAGATGGACTTTGATGCTAGCAGAGTTCGACCTTAAGTTCGTTCCACTAAAAGCTATCAAAGGCCGAGTGGTAGCCGAATTTCTTGCCGATAGTCCCGTAACCGAAGAAGGGCACATCGATACTTGGTCCTTCCCAGACGAAGATATATTCCATACTGACACCGAAACATGGGATCTATATTTCGACGGGGCGTCCAATTTTCGAGGATTCAATGTCGGTATTCTCCTAATATCACCCAAAGGGGAGCATACGCCATTATCCATCAAACTAGATTTCGATGTGACCAATAACGCGGCCGAGTATGAAGCATGCATCCACGGGTTGCAAGCGGCTGCTGATCTAGGAGTTACAAATCTCCGGGTTCACGGGGACTCATCTCTAGTTATTAATCAAGCCCTTAAAAAATGGAAAACTCGGAATGCCAATCTCGTGGCTTACCAAGCGCGAGTAAGGGTTCTAGAGAAGCAATTACAGAAGGTAGAATATATCTATCTACCGCGTGAAGAAAATCAGTTCGCGGACGCACTCTCCAAATTGGCATCCTTACTAAATATCCCGGATCACATGACCAGCATGCCGATTTGTGTCGAAAGGCGGTCCGAGCCGGCATATATCAACACCATTCAAGATATCGAGATAACTGACCCGGAACCTTGGTACCAGACTGTGCTAACCTATTTGACTACGGGAGGATATCCCCCAGGAACTGAAAACCGGACCAAGAAAGCCCTGCGAAGATTGGCCACCCAATTCGTTTGTACGGACGATTGGCCACCCAATTAGTTCGTCTCGGGCCCTCAATAACATCCAAATATATCAAAAGAGGATCCAACGGGCTTTTAACAAAAGAGTTAGGCCCAGGAATATCAAAGAAGGGGATCTGGTTCTCAAATCAGTCCGTGCATTGCTACCAGTCGACCCAAGTGGAAAATTTAAACCCAATTAGCCTGGGTCATATCTAGTAAAGAAGGTTCTATCAGGAGGAGCAGTGATGCTGACAGATCTGGACGGGAATGGATTTGTCAACCTGACCAACTTGGACCAGCTGAAGCGCTACTACCGCTAAACCTTATCTCAATGTCATTTGCAAAATTTATTAAAATCATTCTTTTCAAAATTTATAAGCAAGTCAATAAGTTAGGATTATTTATCCTACTGTCGCACATCTCGAACTAATGGTCTTGATGTATTTCAAAATTGCAAAAAATCTACGCTCGAACTACGTTTGGTTTGATTCCACTAACTGTGGATACGTAGGCAGCCCCTCAAAAGGGCACAACCACCGCAATAACGAAAAAGACAGGAACGGTTTCACTAATAAAATACTTTTATTATTCAAAAAAAGAACGATAAACTCGGTAATTCCAAATTACAAAAAGCCACGAAAAAGCCACAAAAAAAACACACACAACAAAAATAGTAATAATATTCAAATAATAAATAATAAAAGGAGACAATTATCTAGGGCATCTTCCCCTTGCCTTTGTCTTTTGGGTCGCGAGGAGCCCGGGGACGTCGAGGCGGGGGCGAGCGTTCCCGGATGACAAGGGGAACCTCTTTAGCTCGGATCCACTTCTTTGACAGCGGGTCTTTAGCTATTGTCACAGGCTCAAGTCGAGCCCGTACGTGCCCCGGCAACCTATCCCTAGGACCCAGTCGGTCCTGGACCGATAGTCTAGGCCCTAGTCTCCTCTCCACGTCTGTCTGGGGGCTCACTTCCCTCCAAGCACCTCTAGCGCTGGATCCCCCAGTTCGAGTCCTAGCTCTTCCTCTCTGACCCGACATTAAATGGACCAGGGTGGCCGGAGTCTCTCCTTCATCGAAGAAACCCCTGTTATCTTTTACCTGCTCTCACCGAAGCAGGTCGAAGGCTTCATCGACCTTCAAGGCAGCGCGAGCTTCGGCAGTCTCCACTTTGGTCTACCTCTCATAAGAGTTGGACACCCAGGTTGAGTGAAGCGACTCGGGAACAGACCAAGTAACTCGAGTATACCACCTTTGTATCCAAGTGTCGCACATGATGTCGGTCAGCTGGGTAGGTTCACTCACAACTGCCTCGTTCTCCGGGATACGCTGGGACCACCCATACTGCCTGAGTATGCGGTCGGGATAGAGGTGAACTGTCTGGCTGAGAGACAAAATCACCTGTTAGCGTGCCATATCTCTGGGCGCCAAACCCGTCCAGGCGTAAATAGGCCACCACGGAACCACCCATCGAATCAATCGACCACGATGGAATGATAATTCTTCTTCCCAGTATTTCTGATCGATAAGACAGGAGGAATCGATAGTCCGTCTCCTCGTCATCACCTGGTTGAACCAATATTGGCTCGGGTCGGGGGGAGGCTCGGTAATCGATAACCTCTCAAATAGCCAAAGCTGAAAAGAACACAAAGCTCATGAGATCTCGGGGCGATTTAGACATCCGCCTAAGGGCACTCGACCGAGTGACACCCCTGAAACAGAACAAGGAGCCTTTTTATGAAGGCACTCGATCGAGTGCCGGGGTGACTCGATCGAGTGCCCCCTGTAGCAGGATATCGCTCAATCGAAAAAAAAAAATCAAAAAAAAGCGATATGCCTGCAGCAAACGGGTGCTCCCAGTCAAACGGGCTGACTCGTCCCTTTTGCGGTTATCCAAGCCCTGAATAATCTCCCCCATGATCAGTGTAACACCCCTGATTTTATAAATTAAATTAATTTTAAATTATATTCGTATTTTTATTTTGTTTACGGTTTAACTCGTAATTCTTAAAATTATTATAAAATGAATTTAACGTTTAATCGTTTCAAACTCCTAAAATTCTATTTGACTCGATAACTCTTCTTATATTTTAAAACATATTTTATTTCCATTTCGATTCATTCTATTTAATTTAATTTTACCGAAAGTCTATTTCGACGATTTAAATTCTAAATTCTTTTTATTTATATATTTTAAGCTCGAAGCTAATTTATTTTAAGTTTCGTCAAAATATTTATTTCCTTCCCTCGAGAAATCAACTTAATTCACTTTATCGAAAATCTATTATTTATCAGGATATACTATTTGATCGTCTAATTATTTATTTCTATAAGCTTCGTTTTCGTCTCGAGTAATTTATTTACTCATTTTATTCGACGGCCCGATTAGTTATTAATCTTTTTAACTCGTTTTAATTCGATTCTTGGGTCAGTCAGCTTTTGTTACGGAATTCATTTAATTCGTAATTCTAAACCGATTCATTTATTGGAGAGGATTCATCCCCTTTCCCGATTTCTCGTTGTATGTGTCCCCTTACTATTGTTACATACATTCTTTTCCTTGGTCTATTCATCCTCCACCACTTCCTTCTTGTCTTCATTCATCCCACTTAATACATTCCACCGCTTCACCTTTTTGTGTTGATATTCATTCTTTCCACCATTTCAGCCTCATTCATTCATTCATTCATTTTCCCTTACACTTTCTCTAATACATTCCACCGTCTCAATTCATCATTCATTCATCCTTTTCAACCTGCATCATCTCCGTCTTCTAGCCTCCTCTTCACGCTCTCCTTCTCCTTCTTCTTTCCTGATTCCTTTCTGTTGCTGCTGCTTACGTTTTCTGCTGCTGCCGGGGCGTATTGTTGCCTGAGTCCGACTGCTGTTACGCTGCTGCCATCGTTGTTTGTTCGTGGCTGCTGCTACATTTCCCTGATTCCTCAGTTTGGTATTGATTCCACCTCGTTCTCTGTTTTTTCTTCTCCTTCCTCTACTCTTTTCGCCCGTGTTTATTGATGCTGGTACTGCTGTTGTCGGTTGTACTGCTGCTGCCGCTGTTCTGCTCCGATGCTGCTGTTGCTTCCTGCTGCTGCTGCTGCTGCTATGTCCATCGCCGCTGCTGCTCCTGTTTTCGTGCGCCCCTGGCCGTGTTCTATTTCTGCTGTTTCGGTTTTGTGTCATCGCCGCTGCTGCTACGTTTCTACCGTTGCTCTGCTACTGCTTTTAAACGTGAGATTCTTTTTTCTCGTTTTTCTTTCTACTTCTTTTCTTCTTTTTTCTTCCTTCTTCTCCTTTGTGCGCTGCTGCGACTGTCATGGTTGATTCGGGTCTGATTTTCTGCTGTCATTTGTTGTTGTTGTTGTTGTTGATGGTGCTGCTGTTTCGTGCTCTTGCTGCTGTTGCGTTCTGCTGCTTATCTTCTTCTTCCTCGCAACTTTTTGTCCCGTTTCAGTCCATCGTTTGTCGTTGTCAATGCTGTTCGTTGTCCTGATGCTCGTCTGTTTTCGTTTTGCTGCTCCTTGTGCGGTTGTTGTGGTTGTCATCCTTGTTGCTGTTACATTTTCTCTTCTGCCATTCACTGCTGTCTTTTATCGACTAGATCCCTGTTTCTTCTTCCTTGTTCTGATGCTCATCCTCTCCATTTCTCTCCGCTGTTGATGACAGTACTGGTGTCATTTTACGTCGTTTCTGTTCACTGCTGTCGCGTTTGTTGTGGCTGTTATTGTTTCCGCTGGTGCTGTTTGTCAGCGTGTTTTAATCCCAACTCTACAGTGTTTCCGCCACTGTATTGCGTTAGATTTTATAGGGGATTACAGTTGGTATCAGAGCATTGTTGCTCCCGACGCTTACACCTGATTTTAGGAAAAATACTAGTAAATGATTTGAATATTAAAGAAATTTTAGTGAGAGATGGGTAGAAACCAAAGTAAGGACTTAACTGTTAGGTTTATATGTTCTTGTTACTCAATGATTAGCATTGAATATTTGTTGCTTTTGTCTGGAAGAATATGAATGAACAAGATGCTGAAGAGATGCTGCTCCTGATCGGGACAAGACCTGCTTAGAACTCTCAACGCCTGTTAATTCGAGTGGACGACTTTGTGCTACAAGGAAGATACAATGGCGACCCTTCAGCCCAGATTTGGTTTGCTCAAGCTACAGGTAAGATGATCAAGAGTAGATTCATGTTCCATGATGTCGCAGTAAATCTAGATGTAGCAACCCATGACTTGCATGCTCGTTCCTCTACAAGAAGATGAAGTAATCTATTTACTTTCCTCGTGAACCTTAGAGGTCCATACTTTCCCTTCTCGGTTTAGGTCTTTATCTTCTAGAATCATTGATTCTTTTCTTCCTGCTTCTGCTTCTTATAATTCTTCTCGTATATATCCGCGTCTTCATTCTTGTGATCAATCTTTGATTTATTCTTCTATTTTACCATCCTCCTCTTGAGATCCTTTGGTACCGGTTTCTGTCTTACTGAACCCCGTATTATAGATGTTTGATGTTTAGTAAACCCTTGTTACCTGGTTTGAGGATTGTGAGTCTACCCTACCTTCTAAGCAAGTAATAAATTCTTGAGGATTGATTTGAATGGCAAATTGTTGATTATGGGAATTAGGATGATACCTTAGACACTGAACATTGGGTTATAGGTTACTTTGATTATTTTAGAGTACTTAGAGTTGAATATACTTTGAAGTAGTAAGAGTACATCATATTTGATGGATACCTAGTACCTAACCTAGAACTGAACTAAATACAACTGATAATATTACTTTGGAGATTCTTATCTAATGCTTATTTGATGGATGCATCGTGAATATTTGGGATCATAGAGCATTGTTTAAAGTGTTAACCTGAGTGTTGTGGTACCATCGAAGGTTTTGATTAATATCATTAGAAATTTTGGTTGACATAGATTACCTGTATTTATTAAGGATTAAATCGTTGAAGAAGAGAGACATATTGCACAATTAGAGGTTGGATTTATCGCGTTGTTTCGAGAAATACTTAATGCGAATCATCCTGATGAATTTATAGTTCAAAACCCTTAGACCAACGAGTTTGTGGCTTCGTTGAGTTAATAAATATTTGGTGGTTTCGTTGTTACGATATGAACTTTGGTGGAGTTCCCAGAAACCTGAGTCGAAAGTCGTGTTTTGAAGATGTTAGTGTTCGCGCCATTACCTATAGGTTTGAGCGTGTTTGAGGATTCGTTGTACTTTCCCAAGTTCTGTACTTGTGGCATATTAAATATGTTGGTCATCTTTTTGAGAATTTTGTACCCGATCATTGTTAAATTGGTGGATCTTGTTTAGTGTTCCTTACTCGAGAAATTTTGGGGTGTACCTCGAGTTCAAACTTTATGATCTTTGGATTTAGGAATCTTATCGATTGCGAGTTTGGGGTTTGCCTGATGACCATTGGAAATTTAATTGATGAGATTAGATTGTTAGGCAATTGTGGATTGGTAACGTGTCGTTTGATCGATTGGATAATCACTTAAGACATTTTTGGAGTTTGTGACTGAGCAATACCACCTAGTGCCTAATATTGGACTTAACGTATTTGGTAGAAATTAGGAACCCGTGTTGTGGGAGTCATACCGGGAATCTCGAGATGGTTAACTTCTTCTATATTTCCTTGAGAGCTTTGTTTGACTCTCAATTTCGTTCCTCCCTTTAGCTTTTCCCTTAATTCCGCTTCTTCTTCTTCAGCCAATTCCTTTCGGCTTCTTAATCGGGTTTGAAAACTTTTATTTCGATTTGTCGTTGACTTTGACTCTATTTATCCATTTAATATTTTCCTCAAACTTGTGTTGTGAAAAGATTGACTAATTTAAAAACATTGAATTTTCATGAGATTTTAACATTTTGAGTTATAAATTTCAAAACTTTGTATTTCGTCTTTGTTTTATTTTTGGTTCCGTTTCAAAGGGTGTAAATAATTTATTTTAAAGTATTTCGAAATTATTTAAAATTTTGATTTTATGAAAACTTTCATAATTGCAAATATTTTGGATTTTTATAAGATTATTATGTAAAACGATTTAAAATTTCTGAAAAACTTTGTACGTCTATATTTTTGTTTTATTGTCGTTAGACTTTAAATCTGTCATTGAAAGTGTTTGACGACTTGGTCGATTATTATTTACTAACTACAAAACTTGATTTCTCAAATTTTTGCTTGGTCTTAAAATAAAGTATGGTCAAATTTCTTAATTAAAACGTTTCACTGTTGTTTTGAAAATATTTGGGTACTCTTTCCCCCTCGAGTTCGTTAACAAATATGATCTATCGTCATTACCTTACCAAATAATTTTAACTTGCGATTTTACTAATTTAAATGATTTTAAACCTTGGGAACTGAGCCCAACTCATCTTGAAATAAAATTTTGTCTTCGATTTTGATTTCATATCACGTTTGAAGTTGTAAAATTTTTAAAAATCGAGATTCTAATGCGAGTTAAGCATTCTCATTTTATTCAAGTGATACAACCTTGTTTTCCACTCTATTATTATGTTTTTGTTAGTTTCGAGGACGAAACTTCTTTTTAGTGGGGAAGATTGTAACACCCCTGATTTTATAAATTAAATTAATTTTAAATTATATTCGTATTTTTATTTTGTTTACGGTTTAACTCGTAATTCTTAAAATTATTATAAAATGAATTTAACGTTTAATCGTTTCAAACTCCTAAAATTCTATTTGACTCGATAACTCTTCTTATATTTTAAAACATATTTTATTTCCATTTCGATTCATTCTATTTAATTTAATTTTACCGAAAGTCTATTTCGACGATTTAAATTCTAAATTCTTTTTATTTATATATTTTAAGCTCGAAGCTAATTTATTTTAAGTTTCGTCAAAATATTTATTTCCTTCCCTCGAGAAATCAACTTAATTCACTTTATCGAAAATCTATTATTTATCAGGATATACTATTTGATCGTCTAATTATTTATTTCTATAAGCTTCGTTTTCGTCTCGAGTAATTTATTTACTCATTTTATTCGACGGCCCGATTAGTTATTAATCTTTTTAACTCGTTTTAATTCGATTCTTGGGTCAGTCAGCTTTTGTTACGGAATTCATTTAATTCGTAATTCTAAACCGATTCATTTATTGGAGAGGATTCATCCCCTTTCCCGATTTCTCGTTGTATGTGTCCCCTTACTATTGTTACATACATTCTTTTCCTTGGTCTATTCATCCTCCACCACTTCCTTCTTGTCTTCATTCATCCCACTTAATACATTCCACCGCTTCACCTTTTTGTGTTGATATTCATTCTTTCCACCATTTCAGCCTCATTCATTCATTCATTCATTTTCCCTTACACTTTCTCTAATACATTCCACCGTCTCAATTCATCATTCATTCATCCTTTTCAACCTGCATCATCTCCGTCTTCTAGCCTCCTCTTCACGCTCTCCTTCTCCTTCTTCTTTCCTGATTCCTTTCTGTTGCTGCTGCTTACGTTTTCTGCTGCTGCCGGGGCGTATTGTTGCCTGAGTCCGACTGCTGTTACGCTGCTGCCATCGTTGTTTGTTCGTGGCTGCTGCTACATTTCCCTGATTCCTCGGTTTGGTATTGATTCCACCTCGTTCTCTGTTTTTTCTTCTCCTTCCTCTACTCTTTTCGCCCGTGTTTATTGATGCTGGTACTGCTGTTGTCGGTTGTACTGCTGCTGCCGCTGTTCTGCTCCGATGCTGCTGTTGCTTCCTGCTGCTGCTGCTGCTGCTATGTCCATCGCCGCTGCTGCTCCTGTTTTCGTGCGCCCCTGGCCGTGTTCTATTTCTGCTGTTTCGGTTTTGTGTCATCGCCGCTGCTGCTACGTTTCTACCGTTGCTCTGCTACTGCTTTTAAACGTGAGATTCTTTTTTCTCGTTTTTCTTTCTACTTCTTTTCTTCTTTTTTCTTCCTTCTTCTCCTTTGTGCGCTGCTGCGACTGTCATGGTTGATTCGGGTCTGATTTTCTGCTGTCATTTGTTGTTGTTGTTGTTGTTGATGGTGCTGCTGTTTCGTGCTCTTGCTGCTGTTGCGTTCTGCTGCTTATCTTCTTCTTCCTCGCAACTTTTTGTCCCGTTTCAGTCCATCGTTTGTCGTTGTCAATGCTGTTCGTTGTCCTGATGCTCGTCTGTTTTCGTTTTGCTGCTCCTTGTGCGGTTGTTGTGGTTGTCATCCTTGTTGCTGTTACATTTTCTCTTCTGCCATTCACTGCTGTCTTTTATCGACTAGATCCCTGTTTCTTCTTCCTTGTTCTGATGCTCATCCTCTCCATTTCTCTCCGCTGTTGATGACAGTACTGGTGTCATTTTACGTCGTTTCTGTTCACTGCTGTCGCGTTTGTTGTGGCTGTTATTGTTTCCGCTGGTGCTGTTTGTCAGCGTGTTTTAATCCCAACTCTACAGTGTTTCCGCCACTGTATTGCGTTAGATTTTCTAGGGGATTACAATCAGCCACGCGGAACTATATTCCGTCTCCATCAGGTCAGCAATGACAAGAAGACGAACGCTGCCCATACATGACAGCAAGTCCAGATAGCCTTTAAAAGCGTACACATGAAGCATGCAGAAAGCGAACGCCCTGCGGCTATGAATAGGCAAAACCCGGATATCATACGGGTTCATGAATTTCTCAGCTAAGGCAAGCAAAGAAACAGTATCCCCTTCGATCATGCGGGACACTTCAGCATGGGAGAGCCCCAAAAACTCCCGTAATTTCCTCCTGGGTCTTGAACCGAGAAGGGGACAGCGGGACGGAGCAGTGGGTTTCACCCTCCTATGGCAGCAATCTCCTCGGGGAGAGGACAAATTTTGCCCCGAGGAAAAGCGAAAATGTGGTAGGTGTCGTCCCAGTAGGACAGACAAGCGTCAAGAAAGTGGCGATCCACGTGCATTTGGCGGAACGAGAACAATTGAAATATGCCCGACTTCTTTAGGGCTACCTTGTTCGCGTCCCTAAAGTGGTGGGACCAATCTTGCAACATGTCAGTCAGGCACTCAATACCCATAATTAAGTTTCTTGAGAAAGACAAGTTTTCTTGAGGAAAGAAAATTTGAGAACTGTGAGAAGGAAGGAGCCCGGATGATGTATTTATAACATCAAAACCCTGGCAGTTCCCTACTGCTGTGCCTCCTTAGCCCAAGTGGGCCTAAGCATACAGGCCCGACCCGTGTCTTCTCCTACGGACGTAGGAATTAAGTCATCCCGAGCAGTCTTGTCAAAATTCAAAAAATATTCTAAAATATTTCCAAAATTCTTCAACCATCCAATTTTTATTCCCCAGCGCGAGTCACAATTTTACCTACGTGTTGCATGCAAAAATTTATGTAACTGATACAGGTACAACTCAAGGCTTCAGAAGCAAGCCCGCACAATTCGCATATCTCCCCAGCGGAAAGTCTAAAGACGACATTTTCCTCGATTTAGCACGGGATGGGCCCACGTACAGGCACACCCAGGACTTATGCGACAAGTCCAACTCCCCACTGAGCTATCCCTGTTAGCAAGAACTCAGGTATGATTTCTGTCTTATGGCTGGCGAGCCCTTGCACGCAAGTCTAATGGACTATAAATGACCCGACCGGAAGTCTGCCAGGTCTTAATCCTCGATTGGCCTGGTAGTTACTCTAACTTTCGCCTTGTCCAAGCCTCAGTCAGAGTGGGGGCTCTGTAGACACTCGCATTTGGCTGCTAGTGTCTATAGCAGTCTCCAACAAAACACCCGATGATGATCGAACGCAAACGTGCTCTAACGCGCTCGGATATGGGCTCGGAATCAGTAATGTCCGGCATGGGCTTTTAACGGGATACAAATCTCACAAAACCAACCTCAAATTCAGGCCCAGTGGGTCATTTCAAGTCAAATGAGACTAATTTGGGCCAAAACCGACACCAAAAATAAAACCGTCTTTTAGCGATCGGATCAAAACACGATCAAGGACGAATCCGTCACACAAAGTCAACCAGGTGCGTTTCTAGAAGATTGCGCCAATTACCCTTTTTCAAAAAATTCAAAAGTCAACTCCTTCTCTATTTAGGCTCACCCGCCTGATCCACTCGATCGAGTGGAGCCACAAAAACCGAGCAGACCCATTTTTTTACGGCACTCGATCGAGTGCACTAGGGCCACTCGATCGAGTGACCTTAGGTCGTGGGGTTTCTTCTATAAATACCCCATCAACCCACCACATTTCACAACTTTTACATCAACTTTTTTCCCATCAACTTTACATCACATTTCAGCCCTAACTTCAACCCTCAAGCATCACACATGCAACCCTAAAACCGAGAGCAAAAACACGTGAAATCCGTCCCTACAAAACCCCCATACATACACACCATCAACTCTTCCTACGTATCTCGACGTTCCCGCGCCATTGCCGCCATTTGACAAACCGTATTTCGAGAAGCAAGAGCATGTAAATTGAGGGTGTGACATTCAACACCGACATCTCCTTTCTCTTTCTCGTTTTCTTTGTTTTAATTTATGTTTATGTACCTATATATCATAATTAGTCGATATTAACAACATTTTTACTAACACTAACATCTAACATTTTCTTTACCGCATCTAACCCCTAACATTTAATAATCGTCATTTACATTTCGTTGTAATATTAAATACCGTGTATATATATTAACAAATAAACCATAATCGGATTCAACCCATTTAACTACGACTATTGCACAAAGTCCGTTTAATCCCTTTACGAGCCGCAATAGTGGTGGAGCCCTTTCGAGGAGCACCGCCCTAAGCACTCAAGGGCGTAACGCGATCGTGATAGTACGTAGTTGAACGTGTCTAATTCCATTTCTAAGGATCGGTACGAAACCCATTGACGCTAAATCGAGCATCGCATAATCCGAGAGGATTATTAAAGATGACAACGCGGAGGGAACTAATTTTGTCCCGGTCCAATTCAAAATGACTTTCACATCATCTTTTTTCAAAATCCCCGATAACGGTCTCGTAATGATAATATGCGCATTACGAGTACCGAATACCGAGTCGAATATAAATCGCGCTATATTTATATGTGATTCGGTTGATTATCGATTTTAAAACAAGTAAGAATTTCGTAAAAGTTGTTACGAAATTGAGCAGTCGCTCAAACAGGGAGCACTCGACCGAGTGCCATAGCCACTCGATCGAGTAGCGTCCCAAAAACGAGGCAGAAGGGTCTGTATGAGGCCACTCGATCGAGTCCTGCCCATGACTCGATCGAGTGGTCCGACGTATGCTGAAACGGCAGCCCATGCAACATTGTTTTTTGCCTCGTAATATATTTTATGACCTCGGTCGACTCGTGTAAAGACTATCACGCGTTTACATCTTTTCTAAAATTCACACACTTTATTCCACCTTCACGACTTTGATCGATGTCTTCCACAATTAGTTACATGTCGGCGACTCCTTAGTCGTATCCGATGCACAACTAATCTAGACACCATTTTTGGCATGATAAGTCGGGACAAGGCATCGAGGTTTGGGATCAAGCTAGCATCACGCTTAGGTCCCATGCGCGGGCGCGTATCAAAATCTCCGTCCTTCGTTTAGCACACAACATAATGTGTGTTTAATCAAAGTTTGTCCAATTTTCCAAACTTACGGTCTTGTTTATATTTACTATATACGGGTCCGTTCATATTATTATTATTCTTATCTTTATTCCGATTTTCGCTATTTTCGTTTTGGCCGGGTTGTATTTCCGCCCGTGTAACTTGTAACCGATTTATTTTGCCTTGTTTTATTTATTTGCATTTTACCGTTTATAAATGAACCATCGCATGCTAAATCACCTCGACAATAATTTGGATGCATTAAAATGACGTAGCAACCCATTCAATATTTATATCTCGTAAAACGTTGTTTGCATAACATTTTACCGGATTACTAACGCGCATATTAGAAAGTCAAACGATGTCTTAGTAGAGGCCGCTAAGTGCGGGCGGGGTTGGGTGTCCTTTGTGGGCTTCTCAACACGTACCCTCACCCCTTACTCAGAACCTCGGTTTCCGGGTGCCCGAAACCGTTGGCGCACGAGAGTCATTCAATACACGATAACCAATAATGACGGTATCGGTATCGCAATGCAAAGGGACGAGCTCAATAAGCTCTGAAATCGAAATGGGCTATACTTTGTGTACGGTCCATAACGATATAGAGTGGGCTCAAATGGGCCCGAACCCCCACAAAGTTCGGTGGCGACTCCTAATTCGACTTAAATTTCAATTCGATCCATTCTCATATGGAGATTCATTCGCCTACCCAAACCCACGCGTGGTCGCGTCGGGGTGGACCTACGTCATGTCCACAAGTAATAATAATAAAATTATTATTAATGTGTCTGAACTGAACTGAACTGAACTGAACTGAATGTGTCTGAACTGAACTGAACTGAATGTGTCTGAACTGAACTGAACTAAACTGAATGTGTCTGAACTGAACTGAAACTGTCTAAACTGAACTGAAACTGTCTGAATACAAGTCCAAGAGAACAGAGCCTTTGTCCTCATAGTGACGTACTAATTAGATTAGCTGGACTAGCATAGCCTTGATTATGATTCATCTACAATCTAATAGTTATGTAATTGTTGTTACTTTAATCGATAGAATTCATTGTCATGTCTCGGACGGCAGTTATAACAACTTTTAGTGTTCATCAAACTCCGAATAATAACCGGTGTCACTAAAAATCGGTCCGTGCATCGCACGGGCTTTCCAACTAGTAATACAATAAGCGAATTAATTAAGTAAATAAGCAAATTGGTATTATGTCATATATAATTGAATTAGAATCGTTAATCGAATTCTCAAATTTGGAAGCGATTTGATTAGATAAATTGATAAACAAACAAAAGGTAAATTAAATTTGTATAAATTGGAAAGTTTTAGAAAAATTCGTTAGGATTGCCTAATTAGTAAATACGAGTAGTAAATTAGTAATTCCCGTTCTATCACCTTACAATATATACGGATTACGGAGTAAAAGACTTGGTTATTTGGCCGAACCTTCGTAGAGTAATACGAGGGTAAAAGAGTAATACTGAGCAATGACTAAATTGGTTATTTCGCCGTCATAGAGTAATACGAGTAATACTGAGCAGCAGTGAAGTAGGAATAAGATGGGAGGAAAAGGGCAAAAGAGGAGAGAGAAGAACTACTTGAAGGCCCATGGCGGCGACAAACGCCTTCCTCCGCCGCCGGAGTCATCATCTATCAATGCTTTACCCTCCAAACTTCGCAAACTCATATCTCTCTCTTCTTCCCTAGGTTCCCCTTTTCTTCTTCCCTTGTTTTTCTATCACTCGATTCCGGATAACTCTGCAATCGCTATTATTATTATTATTAGTAGTTGTTGTTGTTGTTTATTTCCAGTGATGTCCAATTTGCAGGAAAAGAAGCAAATTCAGAGACTGAAACTCAATTGAAACGTAAGAAAAGGGATGCTTCTCAATATGTACGTTTCATTTTATTTTCTCGAGTATTTTTTGGTTGAATATAAAACAGACGTTTTCTTTCCCTCAATGTTTTTCTGTGTTTATGTTCAGTCAATTTTGTGTTTTTTGGTTGCTTAAGTTTACTTGGCCTATCAACAACGACGAAGCCTTATGTATAGCTTTTAAGCAGCCAGCTAAATCATCAGTTTTTTTTGGGTATAAAGTGTATAACTGGAGCAATAGTTGGAAAGTGCAATAGTTGGCACTGTATAAAGTGTATCACCTATGAATTAAAATTGTAGTCATTGGAGCAATTTCAATATAAGTTAATTGGAGCAATAGTTGGGATTTTTAAGAATTAAACATTGGTTTGGATTAATTCAAGAAAAGGAGGAATAGTTTGGATTATTCGTATGAAATAATCCTTTTTTTTGGGATTTCAAGTAGTGGTCAATGTAAGCTTCCATGTTGCAATCAACGTTAGAGTGTATGTCAAAATTTGAGGGGACCAAATCAGCCTTTTTTTGTTCAGTGTTGAGCTTATTTTATCTGGAAAAATTGCAACTTTTGGGTTTAAGGGTAAAGGAAACGATTTGAGTGGGCAGCTAAAAATGAATAATATGCTCTTGACTTGCTCAAGGATTGCCTTTGATAGATATGACTTGAAAGTTTGGCTGCCGTTGGAAATCTGACAATGGTATTTTATAGCTATCTATCAAGGCACTCCTCGTTTTTTTGCTCTAAGATTGCAACTTTTGCTGTTACCTTTCCCAAGGATAACTGATGATGGTGAGCAATTATAGGAGCATGTGATAGAAAAGCATTATGACGTAGAATATGCATCTCAGGAATTTTTGTATTTTACACTTAGTTTGGGAAGAGCTGATAGAATATGGTATATCAGTCCAGAAGTTACAATGTAAAGAAAGGGGGGCAGTTGTATCATCCTATGTTTTGTATTGATATGCACTAGTGTTTTCTAGCTCGACTAGTTGGAGCAAATTTTCTAGCTTGTCCTGAAGGCAGAACCGAGATTTCCTTTATGATGTAGCAATAACAATACACCGATGTTGAATTACTAAATACTCTCATCCAATCCAATCCAAACTAGCCATTCCGTTTTTGGCAAAGAACTTTACCAATTAACCCTCAAACTCTTTATTTATTTACAACAAATGCCATACTTTTTACCCACCTTTATTTGGGGCCCTCCATTTAACGTTTTGATTTAGCCATAATACTCTTACTTTTACTCATTTTCTTAAAACATGTTCTCAATACAATGTATTGGATTGGATGGGAGTATTACATTATATTAAAGAGGAGTATTACATTATATTAAAGATTTTAATCAAAGGTAAACAAATGACTGAGATGGATGGAGTATAATAATATTTTCTCTTTTGTGAACTTTCTCATTGTTTTTGAGACCCAGGTTTTTTTTGGGTTATTTCATAGGAATGATCCCAACTATTAGTGGTCTTCTTTAAATAATCCATATTATACGTAATCTCGATATAATATGTATTATGCTTTCATTAATCTATTTTTATAACACTTGATTGACTACTTACACAACCGGTTCCTTTTCTATAATTTGAATTGGGTACTTCCTCCTTCCCCTGCACATCACTTCCCTCCCTCCTTCACGTTACTTACACACTCATTTGGTCCATGAAAATAACTTTGCCGCAAGTTCGTAATCTAATCAATCCTTCAAACACCCAAATTAACATAACATTTCTTCTAACCTAGAAGCAGAACAAAATTACATGTACACCATGATCACGAAATTACACCCAAAATCACGAAGTTGATTTAGTTATCTGAGTAGTTGTTATTTTTTGCAAACTTGGGGAAAAATTGGTTCTTTTGATGAAATTTGATAGTTTGAACTTTGAAGAATTGAATTAATCATATGAGTGGTTCTTATTTTCTGCAAATTAGGGGAAATTTTGGTTATTTTGATTAAGTTTGATAGTTTGAACTTCGAAAAACTGAATTAATTATCTGGGTAGTTCTTACTTTCCTAAAATTGGGGGGAAAATTTGGTTCTTTTGATGAAATTTGATAGTTAGCAATGTGTTGGTTCGATGGTGAAGGTTGATGTTGAAGTTTGATGGTGAAGGGTGAACTCTGGTTGTCGTGGAGACGAGCGGAGGTGGTGATGGGTGAATTTCTGGCTTTGAGGGTGATGGTGATTGGTGATGGTTGTAAGTTGAGGAAGAAGATAGAGAAGCCATAAACTAACCCCAGAAAATAAGAACCGGTCACCATTATCTGCTACTATAGGTAACAAAAGCAAGTGTTATAAAAAGAGATTAGTTGAGGCATAATACAGATTATATTGAGATTACGTATAAATTAGATTCTTTTAAGAAGACACCTAATAGTTGGGATTATTCCCATGAAATAACCCTTTTTTTTGGTGAAATGTGAGGAGTTCATTCATTAAAAATCAGAGTTACAGCATATATTCTGTACAAGCAGTTTGGGAACTTCTATCAAAAAAATAAACTACAACATGATCAGCACTTGTAGCCTATATTCCTGAAATAATGTATGTTATCAGCTGTGAAGACATCATTTACTCCAAGCTTTATTCTTCCTCTGACAGCAGCTGTCACTTTGTTTTGCCAAGTTGTCCGGGGTGACATAGAACATTCTCAAGTCTTGCTTTGTTTCTTTGCATCCATAGGAAGTAGTAACAGGCTGCAAGGCAGCATGTAATTTTCAGTAGAGGAGACCAAGGCTTTACTGTCTCTTACTCCGTACTTGGCATCTTTCTAAAAGGACGAAAAGTAGAATGAAACATGTGTAGCCCTATATTTGTGCGAGATTGGATATGCACGACCATATTCAACACAAAGAGGCTATTTTCGGAAAACTTGTAATGAGAACTGCAACGGAATCACAGGGATTGAGCTGATGCGTCATATTGTAAGACTTATAACTACTTCATTGTACGCTATTATGTTACAAATATACAACACTAAAACATAACTAATGGTTGCCCCTACTGGAAATATAAAAAGTTATCAAAATCTCTCTAACATTCGGAAAATTATGAAATTAGAGAGGAAACAGTGGTGTTGATGTCTGGGTCTTTTCTTCTATTTTCTAAATGCGAAGAGATCATTATACTAGTAGTCACTGCCTTAACTTTGGTATATATATTGGATGCCAAAATTAACCACAGTGGTGGGTGTATCATTCAACTAGTTTTAATCCCTTACTGTTTTTTAGATGCAGAAACCTCTGTCTGTAATTGAAAATGAACCTAAAAGTGCAAGTATTGATGCCAAGATTGACAAATTGTCAGCAATGCTTGAGAGCGAGGAAAAGGTGAACACTGCTGGTGATGAAGATAAGAAGAAGAAGAAAAAAAGAAAGCGGAAAGAAGTGAATGACTTACGGTTTGCAGCCGAGATGGAAAAATTAGGTGTTATTTCTAAACGGAAGCAACGTAAAAAGGAGTAAGTATTCTGAATTTGGTTAAAATGGAAGCAACACAAGTGATTGAATGTGGCATACATGAGTAGCTTGCATCTAGTGTTAGGTACCCATAAGTGGTATTTTGTTTCCTTTGGCTGGTAATTTGCAAAACCATCTCTCATTTCATCTTGTAGACGTGGCCTTTAAGAATACATCTCCATTAAGATTGTGGTGTATATCTTGACAATGCTATCATAATACCTTTAAGATGCTTTTGTATTGATCATATACTTATTTTTTCAGTCGACGGCCGAGACTAGCTAATATGACATTTCTCTTAGAGCAACAATCAAATAAATGCTCGTGTAACAAAAATAGAGGAAGACCGTCAAGAAACTGTATATTAAGCATTTTGTATGATATTTAAAGATTCTAACCCATCTCTAACATCTCTTAAACCCTTTGTGTTGAAGGTGTATTCTAGCACCTGTATCCTCAAGCTAGGACAGAATCCCTGTCTCTAAGTAGTTGGGTCGTACCGAGTTGACATGTGAATGTGTTTTTGTGTCTCACACCTTGAGTCTAAGTGACATGCACGTGTATTTTCTGTCGATCAATCTGTGTGTTTTTTGTCTTCATCTGATACAGGTTTCTAAAGAATAAGAAAAAGAAGCAAAAGAAAGGCGCATCTGAGCAGACCCTAGACCTTCCAAAGCGTGATATTGTCAAATTTGGGGATGTTGTTCAAGCTCCACCAAAGTTGGATATAGTTCCTAAGGTACCTTCTTTCTTTATTCTTCAGTTGCAGGCGGCGGTTGATTAATTGCATCAATATTTTTTAATCTTTTTAAATAAAATTCTGTGGTTGTGTTCACTGTTCAGGCACCTAAGAAACCTATGAATGCATCACAGGAGAGGCTCCGACTACAGGCTATTCAGGCTTATAGGGACCGTAGAGGGGCTAATAGGCTGGGAATTCAACTTCCATCGATACTTACTTCCTCAGAGTGACAGTCCTAATGAGATCTACTCTTATGAACTTACGTGTGTAGGGTTGGTCATCGAAGATTCGAAGGATGTTATATCTAAAAGAATGTGCAGATGATAAGCAGGTCAAGTCATTTAGCAGGGTTAGCATGACCAGCGTTTGAAATCCATCACCGTAGAATTGCTCTTGTAGCTCCTTTTATGCAACAAAATTTGTTCATCGGAGAAAGTGTTGTAAAAGCTTTTAATTTGCCAAAGATAAAATCATACTCCTAGTTTCTTGTTTCTTCCCTATTTCCTTGTCGGTCTTAGTTGGCTTTTATTCCACCTTTCATTTATGGGCTGTACTTTTAATCAGTTGTTTATTCTTTCCTTTACAAATGAAGTCACTCTCTTTCCACTTTATACCCTACTTATTTTACATTTAATCAAAAAAAAAAAAATTCTTAATTTTCGACATTTTTCGTGTCCAAAAGAAAGGGGAAGGAGAGGAATGAGAGGGAGTATATATTTTTTTTTGTTATTTTCATCTGTGTCCCCCAATCTTGAGGCAACTTTTCTCTCTATTGAAATTTATTATTGATTTTCAAACTGGGATGTTATATCATGAGCCAATGTGTACGCAATGCAGGCCTTGCTTTGCAGAGCTAGACATGAAGGTATGTCCATTGAGAGACTTCAGCATATCTACTTTCAAACAGGGCTTGTAAATCATCTCTTCAGTATTGATGGTTATCAATTAGTATCATTACTTCCTCGTTACAGGTTTATAGCCTAGATTGATGAGTTCATCTCTGATTTGTAAGCAAAAAAATGCAGAAGAAAAGCATATGCAACGACAAAGCTAGAACAAAATCCAGCACAGATGAACCAAACAAAACCTCTTAGGGGCCGTTTGGTTCAACTTATGTGGGTATGAGGTATGGGTTTGGAATGATCAAACCCATACCTTGTGTTTGTTTGCCTCTTGTATTTTTTGTTTCCAAAACATATTTATTGGAATTTGTTTGTACTTTTATATTGTTATTCAACCGAACACTTATTTTCTCAATGATGAAAATGTGCATAAAATAATTCTTATTAAAAAATAAAACGGAGTATTAATTTTTGGTTAAAGCATTTTTTTTCCTAAGGTGACAAACATTAAAAAAAACATTATTGTTCAATCAAGTAAAAATGCGTAAAAAATAATATTCTATAATAATAATAATAATAATAATAATAATAATTTTTTTTATTAAAAATATTTTTTTCTTTATATTACAAACTTTTTTTTCCCAATATTCCTCATACCAGAAATGAACCAAACACAAGGTATCAGGAATGGAGTTACAAACCTTACCACCCTGGTATGATTCCTCATTCCATACCGATACTTTTGTGCGAACCAAACGGCCCCTTAGAAGTACTCCGTAAATAAGAGCAAAGAAGATTAGACACAGTTGATGCTCTCGCACCAATTTTTGCCCAAAAAGGAAATTCCATATGATTTTTCACTGCTGGTGTATTAAAACTAGGGCTCAATGTCAAAGGTATAGGAGAGATACAACAGTGTTAATTAATAACACACTATTCTGATTTTGTCGAATATTAACAGAATTAACACTAGTTTTGAGGAAGAGCTCGCACATGTAAACCACCATCAATATGAAGGTTTATCATTATTCTATAGTTCACCATGCTTCCTTCATCACTGAGTTTGAAGACAAACTTGCTCAGCAGAACAGCTGCAAAGATCTTCATCTGTCTGTATGCAAATTCCTTACCAAGGCAAATTCTCGGACCTGCCTGTTTGAAATTGAAGGGAACATAGTCTTATAAGAGTCAAAAGTACACAACTTATATGGGACTGTATAGTCATCTAAATATCTAATAAATGAATTTCACACTACTGCTAAATAGCGAATGGATAAACATTTTGCTTTTGCTTATGCATATATGAGACCGTCTTATAGAAGACTCACTCTAATTAGGGTTGGGAACGTAAAAATAGATATAAAAAGAAAATCATATGATAATTGGTACTTGGAATGCAGTGAATTTAAAGGGACTCTGTGGTTGGAAGATCCCTTCGTCATCCAGGATCCAGCCATCGTTCGGGGTGATACTCTTCGGCATCATCTCCCCAGATAAAATGCATCCTTCCCGTTGCATAGGGTTGGTAAAACACCATGTCCCCTTTCTTCATGCAATACCCATCAGGCAGTGTATCATCTGAAAACCATATCTTGGCATCCTGCAGAACCAGCAGATGAAATCAACTTTGACATGGGTAGACCAAAGTTGACCCTGAGACTATATAAATGGATTTACTTATCAAACAGCAGGACATATTAGATCGCTTAAGTCAAACATACTCAGTCCAAGCTGGCCTATATTGGGGTGAGTAATGTCTGCACTCATATCTGAGTGTCTGGTGGTCAGCCCTACATACACGTGGAGAAATGAAGAGTAAAAAAATCCTATAAATTTTAACATACCACAGGAACTGCAGGATACCGTCAAAGAGTCTCAGTCAAAGCATCATGTAGATAATGGAACCTTTCAAGTGATTCTTCTCTCAAACTGGCAGTAAGTTCTGCATAGTTACCACCACTTTCCATGCTTGTAACTTCTTTTAATTCTTGAGACACCTTCTCCTGAACTTCTGGGTGTTTACAAAGCATGTAAATGAACCAAGATAATGTAGCTGCTGTAGTGTCTTTGCCGGCTATCATGAAGTTCAAGATTATGTCTCTCAGGTACTTAGGGTCAATGTTGTTAAGCTGCAAAAATCTCGACAAAATTTCGTCTTTCTTCATCTGCGTTTGCCCGTTCAAGAACAATTTACATCACAAAAACTTGAATAAATAATAAAAACAACCCTGCAAATAGCAGAGCAGTGTTGGTTGGATGTTGTTCTGAATCACAATGAAAATTGGCTTTAGGAGCGCAGCTATTTAGTGAGCTGTTTGATTTTACTCAATCGTACAGTCATAATACATAGCCAGAAAGCGAGTCTTTGGTTCCATTCGGAACAAATGTGAAACAATGCATAAAACTCAAATGATAATGCATAAAGGATGTTTGTGGGTTATATGGTGTAGATTCAAAGGAACAATGCCAGAGTGGAGGGAACGATTGTGCACCCTGAGATCCTAGCTAACAGAATCATTGCTGATGCTCGGAGTAGGGTGAGGATTGGAGCAAAGGAGAAGATTACATCGGAGGACATTCAGTACCTTCGTAGCATTGGTTACAATTGTTAGAAAATATATGTTGAGTGTGAGATCCAATGTAGTTGAATCTCTATAATGTAGTTGAATCTCTATCTTGTACGTACTTCGTAATTCTTAATTTTTTGATGAATGCAATCCTTACATTTTACCCAAAAAAGGATGTTTGTGGGTGGCCATCAATCAAAATTGCTTCTAGATTTTGCATTAATAATGGCTAATTCAAATAAATGAAGTACTAAGGAATTAGTTTATGATTCATTTTGTTTTCTTCCGCCATTTTCTAAAGTCGGAGAATTATGAGTATTTGGCTACATTTGAAATCAAAATTGGTAAAACCAATATCATAATGGATTTAAGAAGAGCTTTTAACTTACTGATGGAGTGCCTTCTGAGTTTCTCATTATTTCAACTTTGTTCCTGATCAACCTGTATACAAAATCATTAATAGTTCTTATGTCTTGCTTGAGTTTAGCCTCCAAACCAATGTTCAGAAACCTCTTGATCGGCCAGAGGATATCCACATAACGATACAGTGATGCAGCACTGGCATCATCAAAAGCTCGGCTAAATCTTATCCCTTCTTCATTTGAGCCACACATACTATCTAGTTCAACTCCTGTTGGTGATTTAAGTGTCATCGGCCGTTTAAGTATAATTGGATTTCGTAATAGGATTATACGTATACTCGTAAAGTTATAATATGAATCGGGAGTGTGGAGTGCACGTTCATATATAAACAAATATCGAGTTTACGAGATGAATAAGGAGAAGAAAATCTGATGTTGGGTCAATTATATTTGGGCCAAAATTACAAAGTAATTGGAAGAAATTGGGCCCATAGGTATAGACCTACTAGGTAGGTTGTCCAGCCTGTCCTGCAAATTGTATGTTTTTGCATACAATTGAAATCAGTCCATCGGCTGAGTTTGCAAAATTTGCCAGATTTAAATTTTGCCAAACAATGCTTATTTACATCTCTTCTCAGATTTGTGATTTTGTGAAAATGTATCTGACTTTTCATGATTGAAACATTCCAATTAATGTTTTTTCACTATCAATAAATATAGATGTACTGTGATTGAAAAACACAAGAAAAATAACAATTCTACTACTCTACAAACACATATAATTTAACAGTAAAATTTCTTTGTTTTCTCGCCTAAGATACAAAGATCGGTGTAGTTTTATCCTCGGATCGATTTCGTGGTACCCTAGGCTAATAAGGGATGAAATACTTTCTAAGGAGAGCAGTCCTTGCAACTCTACATTTATCCAAGCACCAAAGTTACAGTATCTTGTAAACATTCTGTTTACTGTATCACCCTGTTATCTTTTATCTAACATTCTTAGAAAGTATTTCTATTGATACAGTAAGTGTTACAAGATGGATGATATGAAAGGAAAAAATTATCGCATTTGAAGGCAGCATATGTATTGACGACACCATGTCCTCCGGAACCCCAAGAAAGAGATGCTATTGATGGTATTCGTAGAAGAGCTAAACGGGAGAATGACGATTATATATGTCGAGGATATATATTGAATGGTATGTCGAATGCACTTTTTGATATGTACCAACATGTTGAATCGTCTACTTTGTTATGGGATCAATTGTAAAACCGGTATATATATGGATGAGGATGCGACAAGTAGCAAATTTTTAGTAAGTCGTTTTATGACTTATAAAATGACAGACTCTCGTTCTGTGTCAGAACAATTTAATGAACCAGTTCACATTATTAATCGTTTTTCTCAATATAATATGCCTATGAATGAGAACATGTCAGTATCTAGTATTATTGAGAAATTGCCTCCTTCATGGAAAGATTTTAAACATGAATTGAAACATAAAAAGGAAGCTATGACTTTGGCTCAACTTGGACGTAGTTTCCAAGTCGAGGAAGGCCTTAGGGCCAAAGAAGAAGACAAAACTACCGGTAAGGTAGATGGTTCCTCCATTAACATGGTGGAACAAGGTGAACGTTCCAAAGGGAACAAGCAAGGAAAAGGAACAAAGCGCCCTAATAACGATACTAATGATGGATCAAACAAGAAACTGAAAGGGGCTTGTTGGATATGTGGTAAAACGGGTCACTTTAAGGCGGATTGCCGAGTGTGAAAGAAAACGATGAAGGCTTTGGAAAAAAGCACCGGACAAGGGTCCAAGGACCATGGTGCTTCTACAAGTCAAGGTCAATTTCTAACTTGTATAGAAAATAATTCTAATAAGAATAGTGTTACTGTGGACATGACATAGGTCCACCCCGACGCGGCCACGCGCGGGTTTGGGGAGGCGAATGAATCTCATGTGAGATGGATCTCGTATTGAAATTTAAATCGAAGTTGAAGTCGCCACCGAACTTTGTGGGAGTTCGGGGCCATTCGAACCCACTCTATGTCGTAGTGGGCCGTACACAGAGTACGGCCCATTCCGATTTCAGAGTTTATAGGGTTCGTCCCTTTGCATTGCGATACCGATACCGACATTATCGATAATTGTGTATTGAATGACTCTCGTATGCCAACGGTTTCGGACATCCGGAAACCATGGTTCTGAGTAAGGGGTGAGGGTACGTGTTGGGAAGCTCACAAAGAACACCCAACCCCGCCCGCACTTAGCGACCTCTACTTAGATATCGTTCGTTGTTTATGTACGCGCATTAGTTTGACGGTTGAATGGTATGAAAACAGCGTTTTGACTAAACATGTGAATTATGTTTGACTACGTCGTTTAATGCATCTAAACTAACGTCAAAGTTGTTTTAGCATGCGAGTTTCATTTTAGTATAATAAAACAAACAACGAAAAAAGAAAAGGTGCGACAACAGATTACAATATACGAGTGGCATACCACCCGGAAATACAGTGCCACAAACGATACAATACACCAATTGCAATAATAACGAAGTGCAAATGAATTAGAAGATGTGAATATGGTACGATGCGGTTTTGAAAAGATTGGATCACGTGATGGACTTGACACGTGTTGACCGAAGTCGTTAAAAGAATTTTATCAGGGCTTGGAGATAACTGAAAGACTCGTTGTTTTGACACACCAGAAGCCACTCGATCGAGTCATTGAGGGACTCGATCGAGTGGTCTCAAAAAAAGCATTCTGCCTGGATTATGGGATGCCACTCGATCGAGTGCTCCCTGTACGGACTGTTCTCCGGTTTTTTATTTTTGAAAAATCGATAATTTTGTTGAATTGCGTGAAAATATAATATGATTTATACTCGATTCAATTTTTGATACTCGTCGTATTCGATTTTTGACTATAGAATCAATATCGAATATTTAGAGTGGATTTTGAAAAAGACGTTTTATAAATCATTTTTTGATTGTATTAAGACGAAATAATTCCCTATATATATATATATGTGGGATCAGGTGAGTCCACTTATATATGTTGAGTCCGTGAGTCCCCATCTTAGCCCTTGATTTGATGTTAGATTAATGGTTAAGATTTATTTTCATAATTAAGGAAATAACTAACAAATCTGGGTAAATATATCATTTCTCTCTCTCCTCCTTAATTATCTTAATGCAAATCTTTTTTCTCTCTCTCATCAATCTTTTTAACTGCCTCCTTCTCTCACACAACAAGTTTTTTCAAAATTAAGTTTTTTTCATCTTCACCAAAAAATCATCATTTTCCTACTGCCATTGTACGTATATATGTTACTATGTTACTACCATAATCCATAAACTATGGTACGTTAACTCATATAACGTGTTACTTTAATTCATGAACTGTGTTACTTTAATTCATGAACTGTGTTACTTTAACTCATAAAATCTGTTACATTGTATAATATTCTCTTGCAAAAACTATTACTCTAACTCATACAATGTGTTACTCTAATTCATAAACTGCATTACTTTAACTCATATGACGTGTTACTTTAATTTATGAACGGTGTTAATTTAACTCATAAAATTTGTTACGTTGTATAATATTCTCTTGCAAAAACTATTACTATAACTCATACAATGTGTTACTCTAATTCATGAAATGCGTTACTTTAACTCATAAAATCTATTATGTTGCATAATAATCTTTTGCAAAAACAAGACTTTCAATCAACCAAAAGAATAATGTATGATCTATTAAGGATACTCCAAAACAAAAATTATAAAACTCCATTATTATAATTCCAATGTTTCAAACCTGTAACTATAAGAACTGAATATTTGAAATCAAATTATAATCATAAACTTTGTTACTGTAACTCATTAAAACTGTGTTACTGTAACTCATTAAGTATGTTACTCTAACGCATAATGTGTGTTATTCTAACTCATTTTACTCCAATCAAGGATGTTACTCTAACGAATAATGTATATTACTCTAACAATATATAGTTCTACTTAGAATTGTGTTTCTTCTTCATCATCATCTTCTTCTTCTCCTGATTCTTCTTCATCGTTAGACGATGATTTACATGACGTTTCCTTCTTCTTCTCATCTACATCTTTGAAGATATGCCCTATGTATGGAGGAAATTCTCACCCACATCCCTTCATCATTCGTGTGCTTTTGCGTCCACTGAAAAAAACAATAACAGTGCCAATAAACGTGGCGAAAAAAAACAATCAAAACTTGAAATATGGATTAAAGTAACAGATAACAAGAATTAAAGTAACAGATTAAGTGCATTGAAGTAACATCGAATTAAATAAACAGATGATGCTTATACACCAGGTATAAAGTAACAGAGGTCAGACATTAAAGTAACAGATAGTGTGAATTAAAGTAATAGATAATGTTCATTAAAATAACACCAGATATAGGCTAGTGCAAAAAATTCATATAATGATAAAAAATGAGAGCATGACGCAGTATCTTACTCTTTGATATTGTTTCCTATTTTGAAGTCATCATGTCCCATAATTATAGGAAGCAATATTTTTTTTCTTTTTTTTATGTGGCGTTACTCTTTGATATTGTTTCCTATTTTGGTGGCAATCACGTCCCATTATTATAGGAAACAATATCTTTTTTTTTTTATTATTATTATTTTAATATGACAGTCTCCTAAATTCTTAGGACACTTCAATGCACTACAATAACGGATGAAAAGAACTAAAGTAACGACTGGAGTGTATTAAAGTAACACGACATATAAAGTAACAGATGGTAGACATTAAAGTAATAGATGCTCTACACTAAAGTAACGCTTAAAGTAACACGACATATAAAGTAACAGATGATAGACATTAAAGTAACAGATGATAGACATTAAAGTAACAGATGCTCTACACTAAAGTAACGCAGTATATGAACTACAATAACTCAATATATTGTGCGTGCGCAAATTTCATATGATGAATCAAGCATTTAACAGTATGCAGTTTCCCATATTGTAAACGTAAAAACTAATAATTGAGTAGCATCTTAATGACTTCCATGGTGATTCCAGTATAAATTACAAAGCATATACCCACCGTTTGTGTGTTCTACGATTTGCATATGAATCTATGATGAATGACACGACCATGAAAGCAATATCAACATGAAAATTGACGCAAAACATGAATGACACGACCATGAAAGCAATATCAACTTGAAAATTGACGTAAATTAATCAAGATGATGAATAAAAATTGACGCAAAACATGAAAGCAATATCGAAACTCACCATTGTTATACTCGATGAATTGCTTATCAACAGTTAATGAAGATGTCGCGATCATTGAATTCATAGTAACGGAATTTCGAGCACAGATTTGATTGATTGAATGAATGAACGAACGAGATGATCGATGGGAGCATTTTTTTAAGGTTTTGATAAACCTGTAACGTGAATGAATGAATGAGAATGAAAGTGATTATGGAGTTATTGTTTCCTAAAATCATGGGAGTTAATTTAGGATGCTAAACCTTTCTTTTTTTTTAATACAAAATATTAGGATGCATCTTGTCCATTCATTCTCATCTCATCCAACGGATGAGATGAGGACTTAGGGACTCAATTCTTATAAGGGACTCATTAGAACCCATCTCTCTCTCTCTCTCTCTCTCTCTCTCTCTCTTTCTATATATATATATATATATATATATAACTTGGACTAGATATTGCATAACATAGTAGTCAAGAAGGGCTATGTCAAATTAAGAATCACTTTCAAAGATCATAAGTTTGCTGCCTTTCCCATTGAGTAACTTTGATCATTTTGGATCGGGTTTCTGTTGGCTATCGAATCAGATTTTTATATTAAGATGTGTGAGTGTGCTAGGAATCCTGCCACACAAATATTACCTAAAAAAAGAAATTCAAACTATTGTGTAGCATCAATCAAAATGGAAGAAGTACCTGATAGCAAGGAATACAAATATACGGTCGACGATAATTCCACCTTATTCATGCAACATAGCTGTTTAGACTTGCAACTTTTCACAAAACAAACAATTAAGATTGTTAAATGATTTGATATCAAGTTAGATGAAAAATAGCCTCAATCAAGTAAATTAAACAACTTTCCTTTTCATATGTTTGATCAGTTCACAGTACAAAGACACTTTAAATTGTTACTGTATTATTTTTTAATGCAGGACAATCGCCAAGGTACAATGGAAAATGCCTTGCTTATTCTCTGGAATGTCATTGCTTAGAGTGTCATCAACAGTTTGGATCTTGTTTCAATCTCTCAAATCTCAAAGAAATCAGTGCACCACACAAAAAACACTCTGACTTTATATAATTAGAATCGTATAAATAAAGCCAAATAGCAGGTTGTTGTGAACAAGGTTGACAAAAAAATCAGAGCATCAGATCATAGAAAAACAAAACAGAAGGTAACACACTAAAACTATTGTGTCCAAGGAATAAAAAATCGATTCACCTGAAATTTTTCCCTGAAGTTAATCTTGAACTTTCTTATCAACTCAAACAAGAGTCCCGATCAAATCCATGTAAATAAAAAAATTAGTGAATTATTTTTCATCAATCGAGATATTCAATTCAGTCTTAATTCACACCCAGAAACAAGCACAAATTCACAAGTGTATATTTGATTTAACAAAAATTAACAATTAAATTTGCAACTGCATACTTACTATTAAACAAATTATGAAATATAATCAAACCAATGATATTGTGTGATTGTCTGGATGGTTAAAATTGGGCGTTGAATCTTGAAGTGGTACCGAGAAGTATTTAGGGTTTTGACTTATGTCGCTTCTTGTGGGGTTATTTTGGGTGAAAGCATAAACCAATGCATGACTGGTTTATTTTGGGCTTTTGTGTTTCAAAATTTCACTTAAGCGCTCAATCCTAATTATTTTATAAAAGTATCCCGCCAGTGGCGGTCCTAATTTGTACTTTGGGATATTTTTCATAAATGATACAAAAAAGGCGTCAAAAGAAGGGGGAGGGAGGATTATGAGATTGATGCTTTGCAAAAGCATCAATAGGGAAGTGTCTTAAAAGTAAGGGATTTGTAGTAGTGGAAGATTTTTTTTCGAAAATGGAGTTGGGTGCGGTTGAATATGTTGTCGTGGTTGAATCCAGATTTTAGTGTTTTATTTGGGTTGTTCAAACACGCTACACATAACTAGGAATGTGTACACTCATGCAGGATGCAGACACGGGTAGGTTAGGGTAGGCTATCGCCCACGAATAGTCTTTGCTTAGGTGACGACAGGTCACCTGGGGAGATGAATGTCGTACCGTCTGCTCAAAACCACTCATCGTTTGGTATATTCGCGGGATGCGCGTTAGGCGGCAGGAGCGTCAACCGAAGATCTCTCCACGTGTCCATAAGGATCTTACCGCGAAGAGGTCGATTGGTCCTAATATCGGTTAGGGCGGGCTTTTTAGGGCCAAAACCTGTAGTGACCACAACAAGGAACTAGGAAATTAGCTTCATCGACCTCGTTCGAGTTATACCACCGCTAACAACTTGTTTCCAACTCCCCAGCGGAGTCGCTAAACTATGGACGTCCGTCCGCACCGCCCGGCGCCCCGCGCGAGAGTGACCCAGTTTCATCGCGGCGGCCACCCACGCGCCCCCTCCCGATCGGGGGCCGGTCCGATCTCGTGTTCGGGAAGATGTTTCGAACCTCGATTTGGATGACGATTTAGACTTGTACTAGACGGATGCGGGCACCCGTGTTTCCGTTGGAATCGATCGGGTCGTGGTTGTAAATGTTCAAAGGCCGATATGTTTGGTAAGGCAACCCTTTTATTTTAGTGAACCGAATTCGTTGCCGATTTGTGGAGTCGCCACCGAGTCAATTATGGGGACTCGGGAGCCGTTCAAGTCAACTTTGATTCTTAGCCAGCTCAAAGTTGAGTGGCACGGGACCTAAAGATAAAGACTTGTACCCTTAAGCACTCCATGCCTGGAATGAATCTCATTGCCAATGGTTTCGGACATCCGGAAACCATCGATTCTGAGTAAGGGGTGAGGGTACATATTGGGAAGCCAACGTCCCCTAGACATCGACACCCAATCTCGCCCGCACATAGCGACCTCTACTAATCAATCGGTGGGCTGATAACTTTGTTCCTTTGATATGGCGGAAGTACTATAACATCCGTTGTTTTAACCCTATGTCTTTGCTATGTCGGTTGTTTAAGGACAGGTAAGCTTTGTCGTCGAAGTAGTTGTGTTTACCTTCTTTGCATGCGATTTCACGTGACAAGCAGGCCATGAAAAGTTGCACATAAGAGAGTAGAGGGTACTAATATTATACGTATTAGCAAATCAGTTTTAACGTGATAATACGGATATTAGTCGTTCTCGTGGTATACCTTATCTGTTATTCTGCTTAAGATGCGTCTGCTCGGTATTAATAGGGATGCGTCAAACCGTATAAGGTGAGCACCGGGACTAATACGGAACCCGACCATTGCTTTATTCAGTTTTAGCTTGTTTACGTTTTGAATTTCGTGTTAGGAGATTTAGAATCCGATTATAAGGTCATAAAAGTAATAAATCATACGAAAGCTGTAAATGCGAATGTAAGTAAATCACGTAGTGAGGAGTTGTACCCTCGGAGTATTAGCTAAATGGGACACGATGCATAGATAGTTGAGAACGAATCTCGAAACTACTCGGGTCTATTTAGGGTGTTTTAGTGTTTATGGTTGAAGTTGGGACGTTATGTATGTTTCTAACGTGCCATGGATCTAGTGTCCGTGTTTGACATTATCGTAGTGCATAATAAAAAGTACAGAAATGTAAAGTTTTGTTTAGATGACAACCTAGTGACGGTTCGACTTCGAGGGTGGAACCTCCTAGCTTGCCTTGTGGTGATTTCGGCAGAGTTCTGTTACCACGGCTGGTTTTGCGGTTAATCCGCCAGAGCTTTTCCTGCTAGACGGAAGCGGGCACCCGTGTTTTCGTTGGAAACGATCGAGTCGTGGTTTTAAATGTTCAAAGGCCGATATGTTTGGTAAGGCGACCTTTTTATTTTAGTGAACCAAATTCATTGCCAATTTGTGGAGTCGCCACCGAGTCAATTATGGGGACTCGGGAGCCGTTCAAGTCAACTTTGATCCTTAGCCAGCTCAAAGTTGAGTGGCACGGGACCTAAAGATAAAGACTTGTACCCTTAAGCACTCCATGCCTGGAATGACTCTCATTGCCAATGGTTTCGGACATCCGGAAATCCATCGATTCTGAGTAAGGGGTGAGGGTACGTATTGGGAAGGCAACGTCCGCTAGACATCGACACCCAATCCCACCCGCACATAGCGGCCTCTACTAATCAATCGGTGGGCGGATAACTTCGTTCCTTTGTTGTGGCGGAAGTACTATAACATCCGTTGTTTTAACCTTATGTCTTTGCTATGTCCGTTGTTTAAGGAAATGTAAGCTTTGTCGTCGAAGTAGTTGTGTTTACCTTCTTTGCATGCGATTTCACGTGACAAGCAGGCCATGAAAAGATGCACATAGGAGAGTAGAAGGTACTAATATTATACGTATTAGCAAATCAGTTTTAACGTGATAATACGGATATTAGTCGTTCTCGTGGTATACCTTACATGTTATTCTGCTTAAGATGCGTCTACTCGGTATTAATAGGGATGCGTCGAACTGTAAAAGGTGAGCACCGGGACTAATACGGAACTCGACCATCGCTTTATTCAGGTTTCGCTTGTTTACGTTTTGAATTTCGTGTTAGGTGATTTAGCATGCGATTATATGGTCATAAAAGCAATAAATCATACGAAAGCTGTAAATGCGAATGTAAGTAAATCACGTAGTGTGGAGTTGCACCCTCGGAGTATTAGCTAAATGGGACACGATGCATAGATAGTTGAGAACGGATCTCGGAACTACTCGGGTCTATTTAGGGTGTTTTAGTATTTATGGTTGAAGTTGGGACGTTACGTATGTTTCTAACGTGCCATGGACCTAGTGTCCACGTTTGACATTATCGTAGTGCATAATAGAAAGTACAGAAATGTAAAGTTTTATTTAGATGAAAACCTAGTGACGGTTCGATTTGGAGGGCGAAACCTCCTAGCTTGCCTTGTGGTAATTTCGGCAGAGTACTGTTACCACGGCTGGTTCTGCGGTTAATCCGCCCGAGCTTCCGCTGCAAGACGGATGCGGGCACCCATGTTTCCGTTGGAATCGATCGAGTCGTGGTTGTAAATTTTCAAAGGCCGATATTTTTGGTAAGGTGACCTTTTTATTTTAGTGAACCGAATTTGTTGCCGATTTGTGGAGTCGCCACCGAGTCAATTATGAAGACTCGGGAGCCGTTCAAGTCAACTTTGATCCTTAGCCAACTCAAAGTTGAGTGGCACGGGACCTAAAGATAAAGACTTGTACCCTTAAGCACTCCATGCCTGGAATGACTCTCATTGCCAATGGTTTCGGACATCCGGAAACCATCGATTTTGAGTAAGGGGTGAGGGTACGTATTGGGAAGCCAACGTCCGCTAGACATCGACACCCAATCCCGCCCACACATAGCGACCTCTACTAATCAATCGGTGGGCTGATAACTTTGTTCCTTTGTTGTGGCGGAAATACTATAACATCCGTTGTTTTAACCCTATGTCTTTGCTACGTCGGTTGTTTAAGGACAGGTAAGCTTTGTCGTCGAAGAAGTTGTGTTTACCTTCTTTGCATGCGATTTCACATGACAAGCAGGCCATGAAAAGATTCACATAGGAGAGTAGAGGGTATTAATATTATACGTATTAGCAAATCAATTTTAACGTGATAATACGGATATTAGTCGTTCTCGTGGTATGCCTTACCTGTTATTCTGCTTAAGATGCGTCTGCTCGGTATTAATAGGGATGCGTCGAACCGTATAATGTGAGCACCGGGACTAACACGGAGCCCGACCATCGCTTTATTCAGTTTTAGCTTGTTTACGTTTTGAATTTTGTCTTAGGTGATTTAGCATGCGATTATAAGGTCATAAAAGCAATAAATCATACGAAAGCTGTAAATGCGAATGTAAGTAAATCACGTAGTGAGGAGTTCTACCCTCGGAGTATTAGCTAAATGGGACACGATGCATAGATAGTTGCGAACGGATCTCGAAACTACTTGGGTTTATTTAGAGTGTTTTAGTGTTTATGGTTGAATTTGGGACGTTACGTATGTTTCTAACGTGCCATGAACCTAGTGTCCACGTTCGACATTATCGTACTGCATAATGGAAAGTACAGAAATGTAAAGTTTTGTTTAGATGATAACCTAGTGACGGTTCAACTTCGAGGACGGATCCTCTTAGCTTGCCTTGTGCTGATTTCGGTAGAGTTTTGTTACCACGGCTGGTTTTGCGGTTAATCCGGCAGAGCTTCCGCTGCTAGACTCGGGGTAGCTAGTAGAACACAGTCACCTCGGGATCGAGTGGAGTGCTCGAAGGTGAGGAGTAGCGTGGATTCGCTTATCGGGACTACGATCGAGTGAATCGTTTGTTTGGGTGTCGGAGTGCGAGCCCAAGTTAGAAAAAACTCGTAAAGAGTAATAGGGGCCAGGGAAGAGAAGGATGATTTGTGTGTCGAATAAATGAGGTGGGGGGGAGGGTATTTATAGGTGCTCGCGCGGTTCACATTGCCCTGAAGGACGCCTGAGTCCAGGCGTACCAGAACTCTGGCACCTGGGGTCGTGAGCATGAGATGTAGGACGCCCGGGGTGAGGCGCTTGGGATTTTAAAGATACGATTTTGAAACTTTCCAAAACCGAGAAGATGCGTATAATATCAAAGCTTGGGGATTAAGTCTTCTCCCTTACCCTAGCGCGCCGTTGCGTCGGGTGGGCTTCGGGTGTGCATCCCGAGGTTCGCTTGACCTGATGTGTTAACTCGGGTTTGACTTTGCGTATATTGGGACCGATTCGGAGTTCCGGTGTCGGAATTAACTCTAATTAGTGTCGACGCGACCGTAATGACACGACTAAGGCTGTCTTGATGTCAACTTAATTTTTCCGAGTAATTATTTGATTCGTTCTATAAAAAAACTATCTAAAACATCGCAATCTCGCGTCGCGTTGCAGTCCGATCATCATCGGGTGTTTGTTGGGCACTCCTGCAGCTAGGGATGACAGTGGGTCCAAGAGCCGACCCAGTCCCGGCGGGTCGGACCCGAATGGGTCGGGTCTGGGTCTAAATTTTCCAGACCCGATGGGCATGGGTCGGGTCTGGGTTCTCCCCAAAAAATTTGGGTACAGATATGTGTCTAAATTTTGGGACCCGGACCCGACCCGTAGACCCGTGGACCCGTTAAAAAAGAATTTAAAATTTCAATTCATCAAACATACCGAGTAGTGAGTTAGTGACTTAGAAACTGAAACCCTAAAAACTTATCCTTCACCCTGAAACATTTCAGCCACCTTCATCCCCTTCATCTCTTTCATCCCCTTCATCTCCTTCATCCCGATTCATTTCAGCCACCTTCATCCCCTTCATCTCCTTCTTCAGACACAGATCCAGACTATTAAATATTGTCATTTCTGCTTTAAAATTATCATTTGTTGCAAATAATTTGTGCTAAGTTCCTAAAAATCTGAGAGATAGGAAACTTGATTCAAATGAGCGGGTAGGCGTAGCTGCGTAGGATTGTGCGACGAAGATTGCAACTTGATTCAATTCTATGTGTGCAAGTGTAACTTAATTTTAATCTCATGACTATTAAATAATGGTAGTAGTGGATCTAATAATGATGATTGAGTATTTTTTTTTGGAGATTTCTAAATTTGGTTTAAAAATTTTTCATCCTAAATCGAGCCAAATGAGCAATAATGTATGGTATTTAGTGGAGCATTTGAAACCAATTATTTTAGTAGTGATAGGAGTATTAAGTAATGAAAATAAGGCGGACCCGCGGGTAGACCCGGACCCGGTCCAGACCCGACCGGTTCGGGTATTGTAGACACCCGCATTTGGCTGCTAGTGTCTATAGTAGTCTCCAACAAAACACCCGATGATGATCGAACGCAAACATGCTCTAACGCGCTCGAATATGGGCTCAAAATCAGTAATGTCTAGCATGAACTTTTAGCGGGGTACAAATCTCACAAAACCAACCTAAAATCCAGGCCCAATGGGTCATTTCGGGTCGAATGAGACTAATTTGGGCCAAAAACGACACCAAAAATAAAAACCGTCTTTTAGCGACCGGGTCAAAACCCGGTCAAAGACGAATCCGTCACATAAAGTCAACCAGGTGCGTTTCTAGAAGGTTGCACCAAATTCCTTTTTTCAAAAAATTCAAAAGTCAACTCCATCCCTATTTAGGCTCACCCGCCTGATCCACTCGATCGAGTGGAGCCACAAAAGCCAAACATACCCGTTTTTCTAGGGCACTCGATCGAGTGCACTAGGGCCACTCGATCGAGTGACCTTAGTGTAGACACCCACATTTTGACCGCCAGGTGTCTATAATAGTTCCCGCCAAACACCCGATGATGATTGGACGTAAACGTGCTTTGATGGACTCGGATATGGGCTCGTAATCATGGACATTTGGTTTAGACTTATTACGGAGTACAAATCTTATAACTCCAACCTCAAATCCAGGCCCAGTGGGTCGTTTCGAGTCAAATAAGACTAATTTGGGTCGATTCCGACACCAGGGGTAAAACCGTCTTTTAGCGACCGAGTCAAAACCCGGTCAAAGGTATTTTACGAAACCCACGAGCCAACCGTGACACTACACGTCCGGTTTGGACTCAAACACTACAAAATATCAGCTTCAATAAACATTAAACAATTCCGTTAAAGGTAGAATTCGACCTCAAGTAGGAATTCTATCTAGAAACCGGAACAGTTCACAAACCGAGCTCAAATACTCGGTTTAGGCGTCCCAATTCAGCCGAAATACTTCCCATTCAGCCGAGATTCCCTTGCTTCCTTCCCAAGCAACGGACTTCTCGTTCCCTTCAACTTCTTACAATCCTATCCAAACCGGTATTTCTTGTCACACAAGCAAGACTACCTCGATTCCTATAAATAGGACGTCTCGTCCAACACAAAACAAGAACCATCAACACACGAGAACAGCCTCATAACACGGTTTTCGCACATATAAAAAAAACACACTTCCTACATCCTCGATATCTAGAAAATCCCGACATCTTCCCGAAGCCTCGAAGCCCCGAGAAACCGTTCGACCACACGCCAAACCCGACATCCAAACCGACACCCAAAACTCATCCTCATCATCTCGACGCTCCCAAGTCTAAGCCACTTTCCGACGAGCCTTATCCCGAGAAAACAAAGCATGTAGGTTGAGGGTGTAAATCAAACCCGACTCTTCTCTTTTCTCCCTCTCTTTCTCGTTTTTTTCTTTGCGTCGAGTCGTCGGTCTTTTTAATATGGGTCGTTCGTCGCATACTTTTCATTATTTCTAATATCGATACTACGAAAAACTATTTTTATACAACGTTCTTAAAATACGATATCGATTCTCTAATCGAATATCGTATCTAACAAGAACAAAATTAATTCATTCTCGTTGATGCTAAATAAAATCGTTACATCTTTTTTACAAAATTCGACGATTTTATACGCGGAGAGAATTAACATCTTTTTTCGTTCAAAATTCCTTTTTTTATTCTTTTCGTTCAAAAAACAAATTCTTTTCAAAACTTTTCTAAAAATCTTTCCGAGTATTCGATATCGATTTCATAATCGAATATCGGATACAACGAATATCGAAGGCATAGATCGAGTATAAATTAATTCATATTTATACGCGATCTATCAAAATTAACAATTTCTCGAAAAACAGAACCGGGACAGCAGACCATGCGAGTCGCGCCACCCCCAGGCGACTCGCATGGCGGCCTGAATCCGAGGCCCTTTTTTTTGCGTTTTCCTCGGGTTTTTTTCTTAAACATCGCCTTTTCCTACAAAACGATTTTTCCTAAAACCTTTTTTTAATCATTCCGACTATTCGATATCGATTTCACAATCGAATATCGAATACGACGAACATCGAAAATATAAAGCGGGTATAAATTAATCCATATTTGTACGCGATTTATAGGAATTAACGATTTTTCGACAAAATAAAAAACCCAAACAGGCTGCCACGCGGGTCGTGCGCCTGTCAGGCGACTCGCGCAGCAGCCTGGTTCGCCGGGTCTCTTTTTTTTCGTTTCCTCGCTTTTCTATTTTTATTCCTTTCGAATCTTACATAAAAAGCGACTTTCGCGACATATTTCGAAAAATGCTTTTCTTTGACCTCGGTCAACGCGTGCTAATCCATCACGTGACATAAATCTTTTCAAAAATCATGCATATTATTTATTTACATCGTTATTCGATTTATTTATTGTTACTAACTCGTTTTCTCGTGTTTGTAGCAATTTATTTTCATACTTTGTTTTTATCGTTTTATTAGACTAAAACGAATTCACATGCTAAAATAACTTTGACGTTATTAGTTTAACATGCATTAAACGACCTAGCAACCCACTTATTTTTCTTTCACATGTCTAGGGAAAATAATGTTTGCATATCATTCAACCGTCGAACTAACGCGTGTACATAACAAACGAACGATATCTTAGTAAAGGCCGCTAAGTGCGGGCGGGGTTGGGTGTTCTCAATGAACTTCCCAACACGTACCCTCACCCCTTACTCAGAACCATGGTTTCCGGATGTCCGAATCCATTGGCAACGAGAGTCATTCAATACACGGTATCCGATAATGTCGGTATCGGTATCGTAATGCAAAGGGACGAACCCGATAAGCTCTGACATCGGAAATGGGCCATGTTTTAAATATGGCCCACTACGACATAGAGTGGGTTCGAATGGTTCCGAATAACCACAAAATTCGGTGGCGACTCCTACTTCGATTTAAAATTCAATTCGACCCATCTCATATGGAGATTCATTCGCCTACCCAAACCCACGCGTGGCCGCGTCGGGGTGGACCTATGTCATGTTCACAATTTGGCGACTCCGCTGGGGATTAACTGATGTGTCACTTACCATCGGCATCCTCAGGGTGAGACTCGAAAAGAAATCGTTCGATTAGTAATTACACGTTTTAGTTCAATGGTTCATGCATAACCTCGTTCTTTACCGGGCCGTTTACTTGTGACCGACGTCCCACTATACCATGGTGCATTTCTACTTGGGTGCACTAAAGACTTCGTTGGCGGAACTCGCATGGGTTTTACGGCAGATTCTAAGACCAACTCGGCTTAGGAGGTCCGTCCTGATTTGCGAGAATGCGATCGTTGTTGGTATAGACCCTATTCGACCGACCGAGACTTAGACTAAGAGCATACATGGCGTCGTTATACTGTTTCCATGACTACATGCTATTTGATCTTTCTTTGGTCCTTTTAAAAAAAAACGTCATTTTCAAAAACATGCATCTTTTCAAACCCATCTATTTTTCAAAACCCGGAAAGCTACCAAATTTAGGACTTATGATTTTGACTCAAAATAGCCTATTTTTAGCCGGTATGCTGTCCAAACCTTTTCAAAAAAAAAGCCCGAAATCTCGGCCCGATAACCCTTTTCTCGGTTTTCCAAAAAAAATCGGGCCTTCCCACCCGACCTTGTTCGGTTTTCAAATCCAAATTCCCTTTTCAAAACCCTCTTCTTCTTAGGACTTCCCGTATTTAGCAGTGTCGGGTCTTGTCATAGGTTGTAAGAGTCTATAGCGTCGAAACTCCGTCGATCTTACATCACGGATTTCCACCCCATCCCAATCCGCCTTATTTGTCAAGGCACGGCCCACCTTCGTAGGACAAACTCCTGCAAAGGAAAACTCTCACGTAGACCTTCCTTCGAACGGGGCTAGGCCCACTTTGCCGAATCCTAAGGTAGGCCCACCGTCCACGGGTCATCCGTCTAGAAGTCAGTTTTCTGTCCTTTTCTAGTCAAGTCTTTTCCTTGCTCGGGATGTACTCTTTGATTCTAAGATCTGGGTCAGTTACTGATTACGCGGTGCCCTTACAGACAGGCCACCCCACACCCGAGCCATGACGCAACAAGCCATAGACGAATTGAAGACCTCATTGACCAAGCTGGAAAACATGATCACGTCGATGAGAGGGGACCAGATCTCCATCCTTACCCGGGTAAGTGCCATGGAGCAGGGAACTCCCAGTGGCAGTGTCGACACTACTGGGCCTTTAGCTGAATTGGCCAGCGCAGTCCACAAACTGCAAGAACAGGTCCATCTGTCGACCCAAAACTCCATCCACACGGAGAATGCTCGGACCTACACTCCACTGTCCGATGAACTACCCGCCAATCTCAATCTGACAGGTCTGCCAATGTTCGAGGGTACTGAAGACCCGGTCCACCATATCCGGGCTTTCAAGGAGTTCATGGCCCTTAAGGGAGTTAAGTCCAACATGTTCAAGCACCTGTTCGCTTCGTCTCTCGAGAAGCACCCAAGAGCCTGGTACTACCGGCTCGATTCCAAGAAATACAAAACTTGGGATGACGTGGCAACGGAATTCGCCCGGAACTACGCCGACAACACGGAGATCCAGACCACTATGCGCACCCTGGAAGTAATGGCCCAGGAACCTAAGGAAGGATTTACGAAATACCTCCAACGCTGGAGGGCTGAAAGCGTCAAACTGGTCGATAAGGCCCGTGAAAAAGTGCTGGTTGAAGCCTTCGTCAAGAACCTCCTTCCAGCTTACCGGGTCCATCTCCGGTACGCCATCATACCTAGCTTCGCGGTCCTAACTGAAATGGGAACGAGAATCGAAGATGATTTAAGGTTGGAAAGCCTCACTAAGGCCTCCACCAAAGGATACCAAGGGGCCAGCTCGTCAACAAGCAAGCCCACAACTACTGCTGCCACTCGCAGCATTTTTGACGAGGTAAACGCACTTGATACCTCGTCCCAAAAGAATACCACCCCCCGGGTATTCACTGACATAGGCACCACTTATGAAAATGCCCTGCAGAGGCTATCATCAAAAGGCCTGATCACCCTGATAGGCCCAACACCTGATCTCCCGGTCGAGCGACGCTCCAAGGCCTACAACCTCCAGGCCTACTGTCACTACCATCGTGGTAAGGGACACGATACTGAGAAATGTTGGAAGCTAAAGCACCTTATCCAAGATCTCATCGAGAACGGGAAGATCCCTTTGCCCGGGGGTAAACCCAACAACAAGGATAACCCGTTGGCAACTCACGCCATCTTCTCCGGGGAAATAGTGGATTGCTCACACCTCATTTCTCCATTTGTCCCGCAAATAAACGGGATCTAGTGCGACGAAGACGACGACGTCTATCTCACCAAAGGGGAAGCTGTCCCCATCACGCCTGAGGAGATTCAGAAGGTTAAGTCCAAGGCCTTTGCCACTAGTCAAGCCCTCATCATCGCCGAGCCACTTAGGGTGGAGCCCGCCCCAGAAGAGCCAACTGCTGAAAAGGCTCTTGTAAAACAGCTAAACAGGACTCGAGTTGACCTCTCTATATGGCAACTCTTAGTTAGCTCCCAGGAACATCGAGAGGCACTCACTAAGGCCCTCGATCAAGTCAAAATCGACTCTACGGCTACTCCAGCTGAAATGGTAGCCACGGTTCTACCCCACCTAAAAGGGAGATCCATAGAGGAAGGCCCACTAATTACCTTCTCTAATGCTGATCTACCACCATTTGGGCCAGCCCACAACATGGCCCTCTACATCACGGTCATCTGCCGTGGAAAGTATCTACCCATGACCCTAATTGACGACGGGTCAGCAGTCAACGTCCTCCCCTTGAGGACTGCCAAAGCCCTCGGCATTACCGAGGCCGACTACATTCCCACAGCTCAAACCATTCAGGCTTTTGACGGAAGCCCAAAGTCAGTAGCCGGAGCCACAAAACTCACTATCATAACAGGCCCAATAAAAAAGGAGCTGTAATTTCAAGTGATCGACGTGACTTCCTCCTTCAACCTTCTTTTGGGAAGACCTTGGATCCACGCAACCAGGGCTGTGTCCTCCACCTTGCATCGGAAAATCAAGCTACCTTTGCATGACACCGTCATCACTCTAGAAGCCACACTTATGATTGTGGCTAACTGCAACACCTCGGGCCGCACCGATCTCTGGGGGTTCGATTTCGTAGGGGCCATCGAAGAAGATCATCTCTTCCGTCCTTACTTCACGGTCCGCCTTGTCCGAATGCTGCAGAATCTGGGCTTTCTACCAGGGGTTACATCAAGGCCCGATCTCCCAGCAGGAAAAATCCTCGAAGTTTTGGACAATGAGAGGACTCAAACAGGCCTGGGCTACACCCTAACCCCGGAAAACATGGGTCAAACCGGGACCGGCAAGATTATCTTTGTCACTCCAGTGTTTGAGACCGTCCAAACTGGCCTATATCGGCCTACAACCATGCGCCCTGGGACCCACTCGGCCCAGGTCTGCAACTACATACCAGACGACATTTTCACCCTCAGCCGGTCCGAAAATGCTAAGAATGCTGAGCCCGCGCTAGGGCTACTTTTCGGAGAGGAACTCACGATCCCAACACCAAAGGAAGAGCTGGTCAGCCTCATTCTCCGTAGCCGCACCTTTGTTCCATCTAAGCTGATCTCGGAGGTCGGATCCAAGACGGGAAGCAGAGCCTGGAGAAAGACTGTCAAGTGGACTGACAGTCAAGGAAGGACTTACAAGCTGATCACAGGGGAAGGAGAGATACCAGAATCTGAGTCTGAGTCTGAGTCGGAGTCCGAGTCAGAGTCTAAGATTGAGTCTAGTAAGTCCGGTGCTAGGGTCAATCCTGTAACTCCCCCTCTCCCTTTAGCTACTTCTGGTGCCTCGAGGCCTGTCCCGGGCACCCTACCTATCCCGCCACTGACTAGTGATCAGATGGCAGCTCTCTTCGAGCTATTTTCCCAGTTCATGATCAATAATAACAACCGTTCTGCTTACGACTTGTCTCATTTTCAAAACTTTCTCAATTCCAAAAATATTATGTGCAAAGACATTGAGAAACCCGACGAACAGGTGTCCTTACCTCCACATCTGATCGAGCAACTAGAGCAAAGGGAATCCCGCAATCCGATAATTGAAGAAACCGAATCCATCAACGTGGGAACAACCTTAGAACCTCAGATGCTTAAGATAGGGTTATCCTTAGATCCCGAGGAGAAACAACGATTCATAGTTCTCCTTCAAGAATTCAAAGACGTATTCGCATGGTCCTACAAGGACATGCCGGGGATCGATCGCGAAATAGTCGAGCACCATATACCGATCAAGGAAGGGTTCAAGCCAGTTAAACAAAAACTCCGACGCATGAGGCCCGAATGGTCCCTCAAAGTCAAGGAGGAAGTCGATAAACAATTCAAGGCTGGGTTCATACGAGTCTCCGAGTATCCAGATTGGGTTGCAAACATTGTACCAGTCCCTAAGAAAGACGGTAAGGTGCGTGTCTGTGTAGACTTTCGGGATCTTAACAAGGCGAGCCCGAAAGACGATTTCCCGTTACCACACATCGATATACTGGTGGATAACACAGCTGACCATGCCCTCCTATCATTTATGGACGGGTATGCGGGGTATAACCAGATAAAAATGACAGAAGAAGATATGGATAAGACCACCTTCATTACACCTTTGGGGTACTTATTGCTATACTGTTATGCCGTTTGGTCTCATCAATGCCGGGGCTACATATCGACGAACCGCCACGACTTTATTACATGACATGATGCATAAAGAAGTGGAAGTCTACGTGGACGACATGATCGTCAAATCCAAAGACAGGGACGGTCACATCACCGCCCTGAGAAAGTTCTTCACCCGATTACGCAAATACAACATGAGGCTAAACCCTCAGAAATGTAGTTTCGGGGTAACATCTGGCAAATTACTGGGTCATATCGTTAGCCAACGTGGTATCGAAGTCGATCCAGCCAAAATCAAGGCCATCACCGAGATGCAGCCCCCTAAAACCAAAAAGGAGATAAGAGGGTTTCTCGGAAAAGTCAAATACATTAGCAGATTCATTTCAAAGCTGACCATGGTGTGTGAACCGATCTTCAAGAAGCTGAAAATAGGAGAACGGTTACTATGGGACGACAAATGTCAAGCAGCCTTTGATAGAATCAAAGAAATTTTGTCCTCACCACCGGTCTTAATGCCACCTCAACACGGTTTGCCTTTGTCACTATACCTAACCACGACAGAGACAGCCATGGGGGTTATGCTAGCTCAGACGGTCAACTCCGAAGAACAGGCTATATACTACATCAACAAGAAATTTTTAGAGTACGAGTGTAAATACACCATGCTCGAGAAAACATGCTTAGCTTCGGTCTGGGCCACTAAGAAGCTCCGACATTACATGCTCAGTTACGAGGTACAAGTACTATCCAGAATGGATCCAATCAAATACCTCTTCAAGAAGCCCATCCTCAACGGCAGGATATCGAGATGGACCCTAATGTTGGCAGAGTTCGATCTAAAGTTTGTACCATTGAAAACCATCAAAGGACGAATAGTAGCCGAATTTCTCGCTGACAGTCCCATAACCGAAGAAGGACACACCGACACTTGGTCCTTCCCGGATGAAGACATTTTCCACACTGATACCGAAGCATGGGACTTGTACTTTGACGGGGCATCCAATTTTTGAGGATTTGGAGTCAGGATTCTCCTAATCTCACCAAGAGGGGAACATACTCCCGTATCCATCAAATTAGACTTCGACGTCACTAATAATGCCGCTGAGTATGAAGCATGTATCAACGGGCTACAAGCCGCCACCGACTTAGGGGTCACAAACCTCCGAGTACACGGTGATTCATCTCTGGTCATTAATCAGGCACTCCAAAAATGGAAAACTCGAAATGCTAATCTCGTGGCCTACCAGGCACGAGTAAGGGATCTTGAGAAACAATTCCAGAAGGTAGAATATATATACCTGCCTCAGGAAGAAAATCAATTCGCAGATGCACTTTCAAAACTGGCATCTTTGCTAAATATTCCCGATCATATGACCAGTATGTTGATCTGTGTCGAAAGACGATCCGAGCCAGCATATATCCACGACATCGAAGAAATCGAGATACCTGATCCCGAGCCATGGTATCAAGCTGTGTTGACATACCTAGCAACCGGGAAATGTCTACCCGGAGCTGACAACCGAGCCAAAAAGGCATTGCGAGGACTGGCAACCCAGTTCATCCGCACCGACGATGGGCAACTCTACAAAAAGACAGCACAGGGGGCTCTCCTTCGATGTGTTGATAAAACCAACTCTGAAAAAGTTATGGCTGAGGTACATGATGGCGAATGCGGCCCACACATGAATGCCCAGATGTTAGTCCGGAAAATCATGAGGCTCGGATACTACTGGAATAGCATGGAAACCGACTGTCAGCTATATGTTAGACATTGCCATAATTGTCAAATTTTTGCCAATGTACAACATATGCCACCATCCCTGCTATACACCATGACATCACCATGACCATTTTCAACATGGGGAATCGATATAATTGGGAAGATAAACCCCTCGGGAACCGGAGGACACTGCTTCATTTTGGTAGCAATCGACTATTTCACTAAATGGGTAGAAGCTGAGTCCTATCGTATACTCAACGCCAGTCATGTTGCCAAGTTCATTCAAAATAAGATAATATGCCGGTATGGGATCCCTCACGAGTTCATCAGTGACCACGGGACCCATTTTCAAGCCGAAACAGCAGCCTTGCTGACCAAGTACAAAATTCAAAGGCATACATCTTCATCCTATCGACCCCAAACCAATGGGGCAGTAGAAGCGGCTAATAAAACAATTGTCACCATACTAAAAAAGATGGCTGATAATTACCGGGATTGGCCCGACAAAATACCATTTGCACTTTGCGGATATCGAACCTCGATTCGTACTGCGACCGGGGCAACGCCGTATTACCTTACATACGGCATGGAAGCAGTCCAACCTGTTGAGTTAGAGGTACCGTCACTCAGAATCCTACTCGTGAGTCAAGTACCCGAGGCTGATTGGGTTCGAGCACGATATGACTCGCTAGTCCTTTTAGACGAACGACGATCTTGTGCCCTCATTAATATACAAATTTATCAGAAGAAAATCCAACGGGCTTTCAACAAAAGGGTAAGGCCCAGAAACATCAAAGAAGGAGATTTGGTTCTCAAATCTGTTCGAGCTTTGCTACAAGTGGACCCAAGGGGAAAATTCAAACCGAACTGGGCCGGGCCATATCTGGTAAAGAAGATTCTATCAGGTGGAGCAGTAATGCTAACGGATCTGGACGGGAACGAATTTGTCAACCCAACTAACCTGGACCAGCTGAAGCGCTACTACCCTTAACCCACCTTTCTCAATGTCATTTGCAAAAGTTTATTAAAAACATCTTTTTTCAAACTTTTAAAGACAAGTCAAAAGCTAGAATTATTTATTCTACTGTTACAAACATCTTGAACCAATAGTCTTGATGTATTTCGAAATTTCGAATAAGTCTGAACTACGTTTGGTTTGATTCCATTTATTATGGATACGTAGGCAGCCCCTCAAAAGGGCACAACCACTGCAATCGAGAAAAGAAAACAGGAACGGTTCTTTAATAGGTTTCTTTATTAATCTCAAAAAAAAAAATTCGACAAATTCGGAAAAATTACAAAAAAAATAAAAATAAATAAATAATACTAATACTTAAATAATAAAAAACTAGGGCATTTTTTCCTTTCCTTTGCCCTTAGCCTCCTTTTCGGTCCATCGGCGTCGGGGTGGAGGTGAACGCTCCCTAATCACCAAGGGAACCTCCTTAACCCGGGCTCGTTTCTTCAAACTTGATTCCCCGGTCACCTCGTTATCACGCGGACCTAGCCTATCTCGGACCGCTAGTCTCGGTCCAAGTCTTCTCTCCAAGTCACTAGCACCGGTCTCATTGGCTCGAGTCTTAGTTTTTGACTTAGAACCCGACCCCGGCTCAGCAAGGGTAGTTGGAGTCTCCTCTTTATCAAAGAACCGTCTATTATCTTTTACCGATTCTCGACGGGCCAAGTCAAGTGCCTCTTCAGTCTTCAAAGTCTTACGGGTCTCCTGGGATTCTTCAGAGGTCCATTTTCGATATGATTCAGAAACCCAAGTGGTTTGACAAGGGCGAGGTATAGTCCACATGACACGGGTAAACCAGCGCTGTAGCCACGTGTCACACATAGCGTCCGTCAATTGGAGCGAAACGCTAATGATTGCTTCTGTCTCAGGGATCTGCTGAAACGAACCGAACTGTCTTAGAATACGGTCCGGATAGATATGGACAGTCCAGTCCAATGACAAGATCACCAGATAACGGGCCTTGTCCCTTCTAGCTAACCCCGTCAGCCTTAAAAGGAATCACCAGATGACGTTCCATCTAATCAAAGGCCCACCATGGAATGTTAGCTCTTCATCCCAATATTTTCGATTTATATGATGACTTGAGCTTATTCGTCGGGACCTTGAGCCAATCTGGCAGCTACGATATCTGGATATATTCACTGGGGGCTCTATGATTGACAGACGCTCCGATAACCAGATCTGCAAAATTTTCGAAAAGTAAAAAAACTTTCGAAAAATAAAAAAAATCGATTTTTTTTTTTGAAAAAATCAAAATTTTCGAAAATTTCGGAAAAATCAAAAATTTTCGGAAAAATCCAAAATTCCGGAAAATTCGGAAAATCGGGCAATTTTTCGAAAAAAAGAAAAAAACGGTTAAATACCTGCAAAAGACGGACGCCTCCTGTCAGTGGTCGATCCGGGTCAAGTCTTCTAGCGTCAAGACCCATAATAATCTCCCCAGTTATCAGCCAAGCCGGGCTGTGACCTGTTTCCATTTGGTCAACTATGCTAATTAGCCTGATCTCACTCAAGCACGAGTCAGTATCCATCCGACCTTCAAAGGCATATCGATGCAACATACAAAAGGCGAAAGCCCTACGCCTATGGGTAGAATTAATTCTTGCGCCAACTCGGTTCATGAATTTGTCAGCCAAGTCAAATAGGGAAATAGAATCTCCCTTTACCATACGGGCTGTCTCAGCATGCGACAAGCCTAGAAAATCCCTTAGCCTCCTCCTTGGGTCAGGATAAAATGGGGGAATGGCAGGACGAGCACTAGGGCACCAACCGCCTATAGCTGCAATTTCTTCAGGAAGGGGACATATTTCTCCTCGAGAAAATACAAAAACATGGTGGGTAGTATCCCAAAAGGATAAGCAAGCATCCAGGAAGTGCGAATCTACCCTAAGTCGCTGAAGTGGGAATAAAGCCACAATTCCCATTTGAGTTAGCTGGACTTTATCCTCGTCTCGAAAATCCTGGGCCCATGCCTGAAGCATCGCAGTCAAGTGATCAATACCCATTGCGAGAATAGTTTCTTTTATTTATCCTAAAAAGTCTAAGGGATTTTAAGGTGAAAGAAAAGATTTGGATGGGAATATGAAAATTAAGAAGCCAGAACCCTTTATTTATAATAGAGAATATCCTTCCCCTAGTCATCGCGGGAATAGGACTTTTATATCACATCCCCTACTTCGTCTAGGCATATAGGCCTAACCAGGAAGTTTCAGGAATCCGTGTCACAATCCGATTAGGAATCAAAGTCATCCCAAGCATCCTTATTTCCAAACTTTCCAAAAAAATTCAGCATTTTTCTCTTCAAAAATTTTCGAAAAAAAGTCGTCATTTCTTCCCCAGCATGAGTCGATGTTTCACCTAAATGTTACATACAAATTATGTCAGCATACAGGTACACCCAAGACTCCCGTGAAATTCTAAGAAAAGTTCCCCAGTGGAAGGCTCAGACGACATTTTCTACTGAAGAATCAGGATATATCTGTAAACAGATGTGCCCATAGCTTCCAAGGCAAGCTCCCGCGCAATTCTAAGACAGGATGTACCTGCAAACAGGTATACCCATAGCTTCCAAGACAGCTCCCGCGACATTATCAGCATCAACCCAGGTATGATTTCTATCCTATGGCTGGCGAGCCCTTCACGCAAGTCTAATGGACTATAAACGGCCCGATCGAAAGTCTGCCAGGTTTTAATCCTTGATTGACCTGGTAGCGACTTTGACTTTTGCCTTGTCCAAGCCTCAGTCAGAGTGGGGCTCTGTAGACACCCACATTTTGAACGCCAGGTGTCTATAATAGTTCCCGCCAAACACCCGATGATTATTGGACGTAAACGTGCTTTGATGGACTCGGATATGGGCTCGTAATCATGGACATTTGGTTTAGACTTATTACGAAGTACACATCTTATAACTCCAACCTCAAATCCAGGCCCAGTGGGTCGTTTCAAGTCAAATAAGACTAATTTGGGTCGATTCCGACACCAGGGGTAAAACCGTCTTTTAGCGACCGAGTCAAAACCCGGTCAAAGATATTTTCCGAAACCCACGAGCCAACCGTGACACTACACGTCCGGTTTGGACTCAAACACTACAAAATATCAGCTTCAATAAACATTAAACAATTCCGTTAAAAGTAGAATTCGACCTCAAGTAGGAATTCTATCCAGAAACCGGAACAGTTCACAAACCGAGCTCGAATACTCGGTTTAGGCGTCCCAATTCAGCCGAAATACTTCCCCTTAAGCCGAGATTCCCTTGCTTCTTTCCCAAGCAACGGACTTCTCGTTCCCTTCAACTTCTTACAATCCTATCCAAACCGGTATCTCTTGTCACACAAGCAAGACTACCTCGATTCCTATAAATAGGACCTCTCGTCCAACACAAAACAAGAACCATCAACACACGAGAACAGCCTCATAACACGGTTTTCGCACATATAAAAAAAACACACTTCCTACATCCTCGATATCTAGAAAATCCCGACATTTTCCAGAAGCCTCGAAGCCCCGAGAAACCGTCCGACCACACGCCAAACCCGACATCCAAACTGACACCCAAAACTCATCCTCATCATCTCGACGCTCCCAAGTCTAAGCCACTTTCCGACGAGCCTTATCCCGAGAAAACAAAGCATGTAGGTTGAGGGTGTAAATCAAACCCGACTCTTCTCTTTTCTCCCTCTCTTTCTCGTTTTTTTCTTTGCGTCGAGTCGTCGGTCTTTTTAATATGGGTCGTTCGTCGCATACTTTTCATTATTTCTAATATCGATACTACGAAAAACTATTTTTATACAACGTTCTTAAAATACGATATCGATTCTCTAATCGAATATCGTATCTAACAAGAACAAAATTAATTCATTCTCGTTGATGCTAAATAAAATCGTTACATCTTTTTTACAAAATTCGACGATTTTATACGCGGAGAGAATTAACATCTTTTTTCGTTCAAAATTCCTTTTTTTATTCTTTTCGTTCAAAAAACAAATTCTTTTCAAAACTTTTCTAAAAATCATTCTGAGTATTCGATATCGATTTCATAATCGAATATCGGATACAACGAATATCGAAGGCATAGATCGAGTATAAATTAATTCATATTTATACGCGATCTATCGAAATTAACAATTTCTCGAAAAATAGAACCAGGACAGCAGACCATGCGAGTCGCGCCACCCCCAGGCGACTCGAGGGCGCGATGTTTAAGCGATGTTTAAGAAAAAAACCGAGGAAAACGCAAAAAAAGGGCCTCGGATTCAGGCCGCCATGCGAGTCGCCTGGGGGTGGCGCGACTCGCATGGTGTTTTTTTAATCATTCCGACTATTCGATATCGATTTCACAATCGAATATCGAATACGACGAATATCGAAAATATAAATCGGGTATAAATTAATCTATATTTGTACGCGATTTATAGGAATTAACGATTTTTCGACAAAATAAAAAACCCGAACAGGCTGCCACGCGGGTCGCGCGCCTGTCAGGCGACTCGCGCAGCAGCCTGGTTCGCCGGGTCTCTTTTTTTTCGTTTCCTCGCTTTTCTATTTTTATTCCTTTCGAATCTTACATAAAAAGCGACTTTCGCGACATATTTCGATAAATGCTTTTCTTTGACCTCGGTCAACGCGTGCTAATCCATCACGTGACATAAATCTTTTCAAAAATCATGCATATTATTTATTTACATCGTTATTCGATTTATTTATTGTTACTAACTCGTTTTCTCGTGTTTGTAGCAATTTATTTTCATAATTTGTTTTTATAGTTTTATTAGACTAAAACGAATTCACATGCTAAAATAACTTTGACGTTATTAGTTTAACATGCATTAAACGACCTAGCAACCCACTTATTTTTCTCTCACATGTCTAGGGAAAATAATGTTTGCATATCATTCAACCGTCGAACTAACGCGTGTACATAAAAAACGAACGATATCTTAGTAAAGGCCGCTAAGTGCGGGCGGGGTTGGGTGTTCTCAATGAACTTCCCAACACGTACCCTTACCCCTTACTCAGAACCATGGTTTCCGGATGTCCGAATCCATTGGCAACGAGAGTCATTCAATACACGGTATCCGATAATGTCGGTATCGGTATCGTAATGCAAAGGGACGAACCCGATAAGCTCTGACATCGGAAATGGGCCATGTTTTAAATATGGCCCACTACGACATAGAGTGGGTTCAAATGGTTCCGAATAACCACAAAATTCGGTGGCGACTCCTACTTCGATTTAAAATTCAATTCGACCCATCTCATATGGAGATTCATTCGCCTCCCCAACCCCGCGCGTGGCCGCGTCGGGGTGGACCTATGTCATGTCCACACTTAGGTCGTGGGGTTTCTTCTATAACTACCCCATCAACCCACCACATTTCACAACTTTTCATCAACCTTTTTCAGCCAACATCACATGCAAAACCTCACATTTTCAACCCTAAGTCCTCCATCACAATACACTACAACCCTTAGCCAATCCACACAAAAACTGAGTCTTTATCCCTCGAAAAACCGATAAAAACATCTCCCTACACACACACACACCATCAACTCTTCCTACGTATCTCGACGTTCCCGCGCCATTGCCGCCATTTGACGAACCGTATTCCGAGAAGCAAGAGCATGTAGGTTGAGGGTGTGACATTCAACACCGACATTTCTTCCTCCCTTTTCTTTTCGTTTTTATGTAATTATTTATATGTATGCATACGTATTATAATTAGTCGATAGTAACGACATTTTTACTAATACTAACATCTAACATTTTCTTTATCGCATCTAACCCCTAACATTTAATTATCGTCATCTATATTTTGTTATAATATTAAATACCGTGTATATATATTAACAAATAAACCATATTCGGATTCAACCCGTTTAACTACGACTATTGCACAAAGTCCGTTTAATCCCTTTACGAGCCGCAATAGTGGTGGAGCCCTTTCGAGGAGCACCGCCCTAAGTACTCAAGGGCGTAACGCGATCGTGATAGTACGTAGTTGAACGTGTCTAATTCCACTTCTAAGGATCGGTACGAAACCCATTGACGCTAAATCGAGCATCACATAATCCGAGTGGATTATTAAAGATGACGTAACGCGGAGGAACTAATTTTTGTCCAATTCAAAATGATTTTTACATCACCTTTTTCAAAGTCCCCGATAACGGTCTCATAATGATAATATGCGCATTACGAGTACCGAATACCGAGTCGAATATAAATCACGCTATATTTATATGTGATTCGGTTAAGTATCGATTTTAAAACAAATAAGAATTTCGTAAAAGTCGTTACAAAATTGAGCAGTCGCTCGAACAGGGAGCACTCGACCGAGTGCCATAGCCACTCGATCGAGTAGCTTCCCAAAAATGAGGTAGAAGGGTCTGTATGAGGTCACTCGACCGAGTCCTGCCCATGACTCGATCAAGTGGTCCGACGTAATATATTTTATGACTCAACATTGCTTTTTTTTTGCCTCGTAATATATTTTACGACCTCGGTCGACTCGTGTAAAGACTATCACGCGTTTACATCTTTTCTAAAATTCATACATTTTATTTCACCTTCACGACTTTGATCGATGTCTTCCCCGATTAGTTATATGTCGGCGACTCCTTAGTCGTATCTGATGCACAACTAATTTAGACACCATTTTTGGCATGATAAGTCAGGACAAGGCATCGAGGTTCGTGATCAAGCTAGCGTCACACTTAGGTCCCATACGGGGGCGCGTATTAAAATCTCCGTCCTTCGTTTAGCACACAACATAATGTGTGTTTAATCGAAGTTTGTCCAATTTTCCAAACTTACGGTCTTGTTTATATTTACTATGTACGGGTCCGTTCATAATTATTATTATTCTTATCGTTTCTCCGTTTTTTATTCGTTACTTTCGTTTTGGCCGGGTTGTATTTCCGCCCGTGTAACTTGTAATCGATTTAATTTGCCTTGCTTTTATTTATTTGCGTTTTACCGTTTATAAATGAACCATCGCATGCTAAATCACCTCGACAATAATTTAGATGCATTAAAATGACGTAGCAACCCATTCAATTTCTATATCTTGTAAAACGTTGTTTGCATAACATTTTACCGGATTACTAGCACGCGTATTAGAAAGTCAAACGATGTCTTAGTAGAGGCCGCTAAGTGCGGGCGGGGTTGGGTGTCCTTAGTGGGCTTCCCAACACGTACCCTCACCCCTTACTCAGAACCTCGGTTTCCGGATGCCCGAAACCGTTGGCGCACGAGAGTCATTCAATACACGATAACCGGTAGTGACGGTATCGGTATCGCAATGCAAAGGGACGAGCCTAATAAACTCTGAAATCGAAATTGTCCATACTTTGTGTACGGCCCATAACGATATAGAGTGGGCTCGAATGGGCCCGAACTCCCACAAAGTTCGGTGGCGACTCCTAATTCGACTTAAATTTCAATTCGATCCATTTTCATATGGAGATTCATTCGCCTCCCCAACCCCGCGCGTGGCCGCGTCGGGGTGGACCTATGTCATGTCCACAGGTACGGGTCTAACAATTTTGGACCCGCTCGGGTCCGGGCCGGGTCTGGGTCCAGGGTTGAAACTTTGGGCCCGGGTGGACTCGATCCAGGCCCGATCCGTTGCCATCCCTACCTGCAGCCACCAGGTCCAAATCTGGGTGTCTACAATACCAACAAAGAATACAACAAGCATTTAACAAACGAGTCAAGTTCTGAAACTTACATAAGGGAGACTTAGTAGTCAAATTCATTAGAGAACCCCTTCCCGTCGACCCTAGAGGGAAATTCACCGACCTAGACGGTCAAGAGTTCTCTACCCAAATCAACATGGACCAGCTTAAGCGCTACTATCCCTAACCTCCTAAACAACATCATCCCGATCTCTAAGCTAGGGTGAAAACTCATACAAAACGCTAAAAAATAATTCGCATTGATAATTGGCATAACGAGTGAAATCCCGAAAGGGCGCTCCAGGAAAAATGAAGAATCGAGTTGCGAGCTACCAAAAAAAGTATAAATAAAAGTGCTTCTCATTAATGCAAAATTAATTAAATCAAGCCTTTGTCGAGGCTCTTTATATCGAGCATCTATCACCCAACTATTCCGAAAATTGACAACGTGTGAAGCAAAACCCTACAAAAACTAGTACTATTACGCCACATAATATCAATTAATACAACATAGTACTAAACGGTTGGGCTCTACCGGTCCAAGTTTTCCTTTCCCTTACCATTCAGACACGCTTGTTCGGGTCTCTCACTATAGACCCTCTGAACACAAGCCTCTTTCGTTTTAGCCAAAGGCGAGCCCAGCCAATCCCATTTTCCCTCCTTATTCACATTTTTAATATGGGTCTGGTCAGTCTTGGCCCGTTTAGATGAATTGACGGAACTAGGATCGGTAAAACTGTCTTTGGTTGAACGCTTAATGACGTTAACTCGTGTCGCCTCCTTATCCTGTAGCATCACAGTCTTACTAGCACGTGATGTGCCCCGTCCTGTCGGATACCTGTAAACCCCCCGGCAGAAACGAGTAGGGTCGGCCGGTCAAACATTTTCTATAGGGATCTGACGTGAAAACATTTGTTGTAACATCCCGTGATTTTGACCATTTTAGTTATTTCTAATAACGATTAATATTAATAAATCGAGTCTCGACAAACTATTTTAAATAGTAATATTCAATTCTTGTGCCCTTGTAACCTTTTTTATTTCACTTCACTGTTTGCAAAACTTAAATTTCTGTCGTTATCGCAATTCTGTGCGATTTCGTAAACAGGTTCCTATTTTCTCATACAGACTTCGATTGAGGCGTTTCAAAAGCCTAAATTTATTATTTTTGAAATATATAAACAATTGTAATATCCAAAATTTCAGTTTCTAAGTGAATCAAAATAATATTGTACTAGACAACTTCTTTGCAACGAAAATCGTCACCCAACGAATCGTTTCTCGACATTTGATTTTCGTACTTCTTTCCTAACCATTGTGGAACTAAAATAACTCAAAAATATCATCCTTACACACTCCACACCGTCACCTTGATTTCCAAGGGTCGAAAATGATTTTCTAATCAAAAACACCAAAAAGGGTAATGTACTTCCTAAAGGGTGACTAGCCATTTGAAGCAATTGTCATTTCTTTGTCCATTGCTTGCTCACTCACCATAGGCACGAACAAATGCTCTTATAGTGAGTCTCATATGTCCTCAAACTCATATATTTATCCACCTAACATCCTCCTTAAAATCCTTTCTAAAAACAAAGGAAAACCATCAAAATAATACTAAATTCTTAAGCCTTTAAACCACCATTTTGAAGAACATTAAACCTTTATTTCTCTTATCTTATACTACTTATTTTCAAAGTTATTTAATTGTATAGCTACTAACTTAGTTTGTTTATGTGTCATTCTAACTAATTTATGAAGAGGAGCTAGAGAAAAGGAGCACCGATCTTCATTTTCTTATATGTTATAGAATCAATTATTTTTGCTCGAGGTAACTAAATTTTCTTCGCCCTCAAATCTCGTAGTATAGTGTTTAGAATCTAACAATCATATAACATCATGTTTAGAACTAAATCATTAGATCACCTAGTTTAAAGTTAACTATTTGTTGATTATCACTTAACAATATATGCTGTAAAATGGATTCTGTAATGTATGATGTATGTTTACGATTTTCTTTGTAAAATATGTTTCGAATTAGCCTTAGGTTCCTTCATGAAAGTTGTAGATATGAATGTCTAAAATATATGAAAAATATGACAAGTAAGTTTTTATGGATTTATATATATATAATAACTATTTATTTCGTAAAATGGTACCGTATGCTTTTACGTACTGTATGGGCAAATGATATGTATGCTAATGTTAAACGTTTCTTTTAGACTTGAAAAAAATATATTATGTTTCTTATGATATCTATTATGTGTACGACAAATTTCATATAAATCCATCATATATATTTTCATTTATCAAATTTATACTAAAATAGGTCAGATCTGGAAAAATGATTTAATTAAATAACATTTATAAAGTATTTTAATCTAAATTTATGGATTTACGTTATGTACAAATATAGGTATCTAAAATAAATATTTGGTTAATTTTCATGATTTTTGAGTATTTTAAAAGATTTAAAAGAGAGTATTGAAAATCGTATCATTTTTCGTTTTTAATTTCTTAAAAATAATAAAACTTCTTATTTCTAAAAAGTGATTTTATATATGGAAGTCTAACTCATAAAACTATATTTAGTATGAAAATCGTGATTCAAAAATTATATTTAAAAAATGACTTATTTTGTATTCTTAATAATGTTACCGATTTCGTTATTACTTAAATTTATTTTTTTAAAACTCTAAGTTTTGAGAAATATAAAAGGTTAAAAATAATTATTATAAATTTATTTGATATTTGAAATATTTTACTAAGTATAAATAGGTTTTAAAAGATAAGTATACTCGTACAAATACGAAACCGTATGAAAATACTAAATACGTACACTTGAAGTATAAATGTACTAAATACTTATGCCTAAAAAGTATAGAGTACTAAAAGACGAATAACCCAAAAGTACCAAGTTAAAACATGGTTATATGTGCTAAACAACCCTTAAACTTATTAATAACCACATAAGGACTAATTAGTGACTAAGTCAAAACTAAGAGTTGACTAGTCCATCTTGGTCAAACTTTGACTTATTATGTCAACATAGACCAAGTCAAGATAAAAAAACCCATCTTAAATGATGTACTTAGAAATAATTGAATCTTTAATCAAATCTCAACTAATGTACACTTCAAATAATATACATCAAATAAAATGTTCCAAATCTCTAACATCAAATATACTTAAGATATTCAGTCAAGTAGAATACACTTGATATAATTGTTATGATCGTTTAGTAAATTGTTCCTAAATTAGCTTAAGGAACAGTTGTACCTTCGGGTCAGTCAGTGTCCTATATGAATCAGTGGACCTTCCCAGTGTTCCATTTCTTGGAGCTTCTGTACCTACGAGACAGTATGCGTCCTTTCGGTTATCTGAACTAAGTTTCTACGGGAGTCTGACCGTTCGATACCAAGTGAGCCATATGTAGCAAATGCACCTTTGGGACGGTATGCTATCATTCTAGTTTTCTGAACCAATGATCCTACGGGAGTCTAAGTGTCCAGTATCCTTATATGTCTCATATAGAAAATCTACATCGTACTATCGTTACGTGTTGGGTAATATTATGCCGAGGTTTAGAGATCGACGTGATGAGAGTTTGCTCAGAGAGCTTTTGCTATGAGAGCACGGACAACACATCCTGAATCTGCGTGTGGATGGATTATCGTTAGAGTAGTAGTCACCGGCTATCACTGAGGACCTGCGGGAGTCCAAGATTTGTGTTAGGGGGTACATGCGCATGTATTTGATAAGGGTCTGATCAGCTCTACTCTCTTTCTGATATCTTGGCACTTTTATTCACGGTTGTGTACGTTATTCTTTTCCCTGACTTCTGCGTGTTGTCAGTGGGCCTCGCGGTGGTGTGCGTAGGCTTCTGCGAGTTGTCGTCTACATTATCAACAGTCTGTTATCCCCCGCGATTAGAGTTCTAAATCAAATCATAGCTATTGTTCGATCCTATTGAGCACTAGGGGTGAGATGTAAACCTCCTAGTATCGATATCATTGGCGGGAATTATGTTGCCATCCGCACTTATGGTGAGATGCAAGCCTTAAGTGTGCATGAGACATTAGTAGTCACGTCCCGTGCATAATGTGAAAGGAAACCATTGTTTTTAAAAGTAAATGACTACAGTTTTCTAAATCACATGTGTTAGTATGTTTCGTTACTGTTCTATACTCTTATGACTAATGAAGTGATTGAAATGCTTGATAATGGGAAGTGATGTTTTGTTATATGTCTTGCCTGAATATTGATTTTGATTGATATTATGTTTCATATGATTTGTATTATGTATGTCTTACTCTTTTTTCTCGTGACACTTCTATGAATCCATGATCCATGCTTTACTGTATTCTATTCACATGATACGCATATGATTTATGTATTACTTTATTCAATATAACCAACATGTCGGTAAACGATTCTATATACCCCTACTTTACTGTATTCCATGCTTTACTGTATTCCATACTTTATTCTATATAACCTACTTTTAACAAACGATTCATTTATCGGTAAAAGACTCACTTGAGTTGACGTTTTTTAATTTTTACCCCTTTTGACGACTTGATTATTTTCCGCCTTGTTAATTAATGTCATTGGAAGGACCAGGTTGTTACAGTTGGTATCAAAGCGACCTTGAGACCGTGTGTAACTATGTGCGATGCATATTTACATCACCTATCGAGGAAACGCACAAAGAGCTCATGACACGTGTCTAGAGTGTCTAAAATATGTAAAACATTTAAGATCACTAAATGAGAGATTCACTAGCATAACCCTAGGATCAAATAATATACTTGGGTAGAATGTCTGGATGGGTAGAACTACTAAGGATTACCCGTACCGTCCGATTTAGGTTTTGGGCCCCTTGCTTGTTTTTTGCATGCTATCTGCATAGTTGAATGTAGAGTGATTGCCCTAACTTTTAGCTTACTGGCTAGTTTTAATTTATTTGTGATCGACGTGATAACTAAGATAAAGCACTTGAAGCTATCAACATCTCAAGTCTGGTAGAACACCATTGCAAGCACAAATGGTCGCATCTTCCCAATTAACTATAGTAGCCAAATCAAGTTGGACCATGTTGATGTATCAAGTGAAGTTATGCAGACGAGATGTAACGTACAAGAAGATCAAGTGCAGACGTACGTAAGATAGTAGTCCTCGAGTCCTATTTGGGTGTCAGCTTAGACTTGACCGAGACTCTACTTACTTATATAACTCGTACATCGGAGATCATTTGTTAGCCTAAATTGTAGTCATGGAAATGAACCCTTCTTGCCCATATTCATTTCACAGTAACAACTTACACCACATCTAATTCATTTTTCTAGCTTATCCTTATTTTCCCCACTTTCTTCATCTAACCAAGCAACGATTTGAGTTCAATTCCGAACTATCTTCAATCCTTCCGTCGAAATTCTTAAACATCATATACAAAGGTTTCCTTCATGTCTAACATCCATACCTTCATAAATCGATGAACACCTTTTACTCTTTCACTATTATTATTTTTTGGTTAAATTGTTCACCAATCAGATCCTACATTTGAACCTATATCAGGATGCATAGACAAAAGTCATTTAACGCCTAACCCTTGAACCATCCATGAACAAACTTCTAATCTTTTCTAAAGAAGTTTTAACCTCAACTGATTCCTTCTCTTTTGTTTCTAAACTCATTTTGATCCCTTCGTGAACTAGTTCTTAGGTCGGACTACTAATCCTGAGTCAGACAAGAAGTCTTTCGTTAATTTCACCTTCGTATATTATGGCTCATCTAAACTTAGTCTGAAATATTCCTATCTTTTGGAACCTCTCATATTTACCGTTCTATCTTATTTCCTTCTCATTTCTTCAGCTTGCTTCCTATTCTTTTAGATTGCTATCAAACTGCATGTATGCTGACATCATACATATTCATCGTCTTTTACCCCTACCTTGTTACCATTTCCTATTTCCAAGTTTGTCATAATCGTTGACAATGGAGATAAACTTCAATACTCTCAGTTATTATTCTCATCAACCCAATTCAAAATTCTTAAATATTTATTATTTCAACCCATTTTCTAAGTATATTCCTACGTCTTGAATGAACTGTAATCCCCTAGAAATTCTAACGCAATACAGTGGCGGAAACACTGTAGAGTTGGGATTAAAACACACTGACAAACTATATCTTATTAAAAGAAATGGTAAGTCAATATAAAGACCTCTTTTTACAAAAGGGCTAAAAGTAAAATCTCCAAACGCGTTTATACAAATCCATAAATTACAAGAATGAAGTAGAGTAGGATTCACGCTACTCGCTAGCTCACACCCAAAACCCAACAGCAATTACCTGTCATATTATAAACATCAGCCACGTCAGTGAGGAGTAACTCGGACGTTCTCCCAGCCATATTATACCATATGGAAAAAAATAATAGTATTACTATATCAAAATAATTAAAATGGAAAACATTAAATGATATAATAAAAATAAGCTTTCGGAGAAAACTGAAAATATTGGGACAATAAAATCAGAACAAGTTTTCAGAAGAAAACTTCAAATATTTGCCAACCTGCAAACTAAAATGTATCGATAATAATAAAAATATTCAGAATGGCGTTATGGATAGTGATGGGGGTCGGCACCACAGGTAGCCGGTAGCCGGCATTTAAGAGGCACGCTTCACCCAGCGATCGAATGACGCCGGCTCCCCGTGGCGGAGGGAGACGCCGGCGGTACAATCCGTACGACTCCAGTCCTATAGATACCAAGAGAGCCACCACAAGAAAGGGGACACAAAAGACAGACAAGACATCATCTCTCTAAAAAGTTAAGTTATATCCTCCATAACCCTAGGTCGACTTCTTTGCCCACGTGACTGACTTGAGCGTCGGAGAGGCAACCTCGGACACCCTCCGAGGCCCTTGTGTGCTCCTTGTGCAGGTCAGGAGTTCAGAGCTTACCGGGGGCGAAGAAGGAGATTGCCGGCTGTACCCAGATGGAGGTCTGTGATTGTTTGATACCCAAACAATTTGGTGCCGTCTGTGGGGAGATTACAAAAAGCTCCTCGCTCTAACAAAAACCTACCGAAATAACTCAGAGACATGGCAGCTAACGACGCCACGGATGCCGCCGCGGCGGCCGAGAGGAATGCCGAACTCGAGGTCATAGAGACCTCTTCCTAGAAGACCAAGCCCGGAGTAAGGATAGGGGTAAGGGTCTCAGGGCCTCGGTGTCCACACTAGCAAGAGTACTCCCTACCAATGTCCCAGTGGACACTTTCACCCCCGAGCAAATGAACGCCGCCCAACTTTTCCTCGCCGCCCTCTTAAGGACGACCCCCCGTCAGCCTTAACGACGCCGCGAGCAAGGGAGCCTCCTGAACAAACAGCCGGAGCCTACCAAGGAGCCAACGTCTCCTCCAAAGAACTTTTTCCCGACCGGCCGGAGACGCTAAAGCTGGAAGAAAGAAAACGCCGGTACCTAGAAAAAGGCAGACGTTTGGATAAGGAAAGGATCGAACTGCGCCAAAGGAGACAGGAGTACCGGACCAGAGGGCACTCACCATATCACCCCAAGATTGGCCTAGAAGCCCTATCACCGGTCATAAGCATGAGGGCAGACGACGACTCCCCACCAAGCGAGAGACAACGCGAAAGAAGCAGAAGCCACACCCCCACGATGCGCCATCGGCTGGGCCCGGGCACCCAAAAAGCCAGAAGAAGCCACAGTCCTCAGAGAACAGTTCACCACCGCCTGGGCCAGAGGGAGAGAGATGGAAGACCCGTAAAAACCTTGAGAGACCGACTAGGCGTCGGGGATCACGGAAAGACGCCTGCCAACCCCGAAGAGCGATGCTCGGTCTTTACCCGACTGACGACTAACAGTGGCCGAGGGAATGAGCACGCCCACCGGGAAAGGTCCCCCGAGCAGGAGACATTTGTAACATGCTGGTCCAGGAGGAACGCGCCCACCTGCCAAGAAGAGGACGAGGGCGAATCCGAATTAGCCACGCCCAAGAAGGGACGACCCACAGTATCGCCCTTCCACTCGGAGATTACGGAGCACCCCATGCCCCGGGTAAAGGTGCCGAACATCCAGTTCGATGGGATGACGGACCCGGAGGATCACTTGGCAACATACGAGAGCTACATGGCCATGTACGAGCTCAACGACGCGGTGTGGTGCCGAGTATTTCCCACCGCACTCACCGGGTACGCCCAGTCATGGTTCAGAGGCCTACCTTGAGGATCCATCCGAAGTTTCAAAGACCCCAGCACGGCATTTGTAGACCAATATGCCGGTAGCCGACGCAGGCAGATTGTTACAGTGGACCTGATGACCATGCGACAAAGGCCAAAGGAGAGCATTAGAGAGTACGTCAGGAGGTTCAACCTAGAATGTCAACAAATCAGAACAATCGACGCGTCAACAGCCGCCTGCGCCCTGACCCACACGATGACAAAGGGCCCCCTCAAGAGCCACTAACTCAAAGAAAGGCCAACCTCCCTGGTCTAGGCTCGGCGAATAGCGGAAGGATACATGAACGAGGAAGACTACAAAACACGGTGCGGGGAACCCTCACCGCCAAGGTCCCGACGCCCACCCTTGGAAAGAGCCTCGAGCCCAGCGGGTCAGAGGGAACCTCCCAGAATAATGAACAGAGGCCGCGTAGAGAAAAGACCGGAGGGAATTCATAGGGAAAGGTTTGACCGCTACACCGCCCTGACCCGACCCAGGGCTGAGATCTTCGACATAGAAAAGAACAACGAAAAATGGGATACTCCCCGGCCCATCAGGCCTGGGCCCTATACCGACCCAAAGAAATACTGCGCGTTCCACGACCGGACGGGGCATACAACGGAAGAATGCATGAACCTAAAAGACGAAATTGTAACCCTCATATGGCGCGGTTCATTGGCGGCATATGAGGCCAGAACCCTGCGCACCAACAACAACAAGAACAACAACGACAACAATAGCCGTGGCTTGGCAACCGGTAACACCAGGGACCGAGCCGAGATGAGGAAGGAGCACAATGTCATTAACATGACATACAAAAAAGAGCATGGAGAGGGGACCAGCCGGAGGCAGATCAAGCGCCATCTAAAAGAGCTGACCCAACACATATGCTACGCCGACGAATCCAAGAAAGACGTCATCCCGACCCTCAGTGTCACGGCAGAGGATTACAAACGGGTGACATACCCCCACAGTGACCCTTTGGTGTTGGCCATCAAAATAGGCGATCACACGGTCAAGAGATGCATGATAGACACGGGCGCCTACACGAACTTGCTATACAAGGAAGCTTTCGAACAAATGGGGTTCGACAAACGACACCTCAAGTCGACGGCCGGCGCCTTCTACGGTTTTTCAAGAACCGGAGTTGTACCCATGGGAGCGATCGACCTGCCGGTCACATTCGGGGAGGGAGAGGGCGCAAAAACGACGGCGGCCCAGTTCGTGGTAGTAAACGCCAAGTCCGCCTACAACGCCTTAATAGGCCGGATAACCCTGGATGGGGTGCACGCCATAGTATCCATACGAGCTCTGACACTGGCCTACGTCACCAACATAAACACTGAAGGAAAGCTATATGGCGACCAGGACTCCGCCAGAGACTGCAACTCGGTAGCCCTCAGGCGATCCCAGGAAGAAATGAAGGGGAAGCTACGAACCCCAACTCCGAACACCTCAAGCCTGGCGGGGAAAGTATGACAGTAGATCTAGAGCCGGGCCGATCTGTTCTCATAGGGACCGGTCTAGAACCAGACTACCAGGGACGTCTCGTTAGCCTTCTGAGGGATAACACCAATGTGTTCGCATACTCAGCAGACGAAATGACGGGAGTAGACCCGGAGGTGACGGTACATAGGCTTAACGTCGACTCCACCTTCCGTCCAATAAGGCAGAAGAAGAGAACCATATCGCCAGAAAAAGACGACGCCATCCGATGTGAGGTTGACAAATTGCTAAAAGTCGGCTTCATAGAAGCTTGCAACTACCCTGACTGGCTGGCGAACGTGGTAATGGTAAAAAAATCCTCTGTAACACCCGCTAATTTTCTAGGCGTTGTTATCTATTCTGTTATAACTCCGTCATGACTCTGTGATTTTTTTTCTGCCTTCAGTATCCTTCATTTTCAAACTTCATAATATTTTCGAGTCAAATATTATTTATTTTCATTAAAATATTTTAAATATTTTATTTTCCTATAATAAATCTATTTATTAAATTTTCGTCGCAAACTATTTATTTAATTCACAAAGAATCTCATTTTCATACGAACTATCATTTTAAGCTTGGATTTGGGTTATTTATTTTTCTAAAAGGGCCCAAATACGTTTATATAATATTTCTAACTAAGAAAATATTTCTATTTATGAAAATCTATCATTTAATGATTTTATTACGAAGTTTCGTAATTAATTGATTTCTTACGCGAGATTTACTCAAATTGCTTTGAGATGCCTTTAATAATTTTACGATCCTTATTTTTATCGACTTACGACTTATTTTGGACTCACCTTGAATCATTTGGACCGTGACCCTTGTCACACACCACCATTACACTTTCTTTTATATATAAACATTTCATTTTATAAAATGATTAAATGATTAAGATATTTTCTTCTCATCCATTAAATTTGATGACTCATGCATAGACTTTTCACTCTCTTATTCATCCATTTTGGTCATGTGTTTTAGTGGTACATCCACCTTGTTTTTATCATTTTTTATAAGTCACATTCATTCATAAACTCTTCATTAGTTTCATTCATTCAACCACTAAATAATATTCAAGGCAAAAACTCTCTCTTTTCCTCTCATTTTCTCATCTTGGCTGATATTTTTCAGCACCCTTTCCAGCAAGATTTAGTCTCTAATCGAGTCTCGATCGTCTCGTTTTCATCTCCTAAATAATCGTCATTCCGATCCCTTCGTTAAGGTAATAATCGATGTTGTTTTCGATCGTTATTTGCCTTGATTTTCTTAGTTTTCTCATGGTATTTTTCCACCATGCTTTTCTTGTGTTGAAGGATTTTTGAATGATCCCGAAGCCGACGAATTTATAATCGACTCGAATTTGGGTTAGAGGTAACGTCGATGTTACTCGGTATTTCATGATTTTAATTGTGTATTTGCATGTATAACTTTTATATTTCATTTTTGATAATATATGTATGTCATATAATCTGGAAAATTTTTAAAAGTTGAAAATTTGCATGTTTCGATATTTTTATCGCTTTTACGAGATTAACGATTAAATCGTCACATTAATTTGTAAAATCGTAATATTCGGCCTAAACATGTAATATATATTTATATTCTGTAAAAATGATTTTTTTGATGATTTTTAATAATTTAGTATTTTTCTGATATTTTATCGATTATTGAATTATTTCCGTTTACGGACAAAAACGATTAAAAGCCGATTTTTAGTTCTAGTAATTAAACATTTTATTTTAATCTGATTTTTGACGTGGTGAAACTTTCTGATGAAATAGAATTTTCTGAATTTTTTCGTAATTTCTTAGAATTGTTAAGTGGATAAATTAATTAATCACCTTAAATCATCGTTTATCGTTAAAACCGCGTTTGTCGTTTAAATTCTCGATTTTTGGTCTTTTGATTTAATCTGGAAAAAATTATGATTCTGATGATTTCATGATAAAATGTAATTTTATAATTTTTAGTGCTTTAATAAAATATTACGAACGATAAGTTTTATTAATGGAATCGTTAATTGTGAAAACGGGTTTAAAAGACGGTTTTAACGGGGTTTATTAAATCTGGAATTTTTGGAAATCTGGAAAAATAGTATTTTATGGAAAATCATGATTTTTAAGTTTAATAATAATTTTTGGATATAAATACTTAAAATCGTTTTGTAATTACTATTTTTATTAATCGTTATTGTCGAGATTAGACGATTAACGAGAAAACGCTTTAAAAACCGAGTTTTAGGATTCTGGAAAATTTTCTTTTCTGGACAGAATGTCCATAAATATATTTTAACTATTTTACGTAGTTTTTGTACTATTTATTAAAGTCTTTAATTAATAAGTACTCCCTCCGAGTTCCTATTATTGTCCCAAATGATTTGTGGTGAAAAATAAGGAAGGAGAAATGAGTTGTTGAAAAAAGAAAGAGGAAGAGAGAGAAATGGGAGAGTAATTGTGAACCACACATTGATGGCTCAAAAAGGAAAGTGAGACAAAAATTAAATTCAGCCAAAAAAGGAAAGTGAGACAATAATAGGAACTCGGAGGGAGTATTGATTTTTGGACAAATTACGATTTATCGTTAAAATGCTTCGTCTTACAAAAAAGATTTATTTTTCCAGCTATTTTGAAAATATTTAAATCTGAAACTTTAAGAGTTAAATCATCCGTAAACATATTCTAAATATATTCAGTGGTTTAATTAAATAAAAGACGTTAAAAGATTTAATTTGACATTTGCCGTAAAATCCTATTTATAATCGTATTGTCGTAACTAATAATAATTAGGGAATTTTAGCTTTGTAAATTTTGAAAACACCCTGATTAGTATTATTAAAATGTTTAAGACATTTTTAATCATTTTATACACTTGTACGATATTTAATAATTTCATAAACTCAAATGTTCTTACTTTAATAATTAATATCGTTAAGGCCGAAAGTATTAGTTTTATAAATCTATATCGTTTACTAAAAATGTGGTATTAGTATGAACTAATATTTTCACTATTTTGATATAATGCTATTTTTAGTAAAGTTTCTAAAAATAGAAGTTTCCTAAAATAGAAAGTTTCCTCTTTTAGAATATAATTGTTTACTTCTTTTATCCTCATATTATTTATATTGATTATATCTTTTGAATATCGATAATGGCTTTGTTTTGGAGTTATGGAATAAGGACAAGTGTGAGGTTAGAGTAATATATTCTAGGGTTTACGATTTTGCCATCAACTATAAGGCTAGTGTATCAGCAATCGGTACATTGGTTGTTGAACCGGGTGACAGGTATCCCGGGAGTTGTGTACATTTTGTCCTTAAGCTTAGGCCTCGCAGTAAGTCGCCGTCATAAGTTGAACTGGGTGACAGGTAATCCCAGGAGGGGTGTGCATTATCTTAAACTAGGGCCACGCATTTATAAGTCGCCGCTCTATTATGGTTGAGTAGCCTAGTTAGAGACCGAAGTTTAAATTGTTTGAACTAAGTTCTCGAAGCTAGTTTTTAGTATTCTCCTAGTGAAAGTCTAGCCGTCTACACTACTCCTATCCATAACGCCATTTTGAATATTTTTATTATTATCGATATAATTTGGTTGCAGGTTGGCAAATGTTTTATGTTTTCTTCGGAAAACTCATTTTTATTATATTGTTTTGATACGTGAAGTTTTTCATTGAAATTTTATTTTTATTATAATGTGTTTTACTGTTTTCCATTTTTACTATTTTTCTATAATAGTAATTACAGTTTTAAAATCCTGTTATACAGCTGGGAGAACGTTGACGTTGCTCCCCACTGATTGTGGCTGTTATGTTTTTAACATGGCAGGTATATGTGTTTTTCTTCGGGTGGGCTAGCGAGCAGTTATGGATCCTGCTTGTTTTAATCAGATCACTGTATTATGGATTGTTAAAACTTTTTTTATGGATTTTTTTTGTAGCCATTTTTTTATTTTATGGCTTATGTATTGACTTACCAATTTTATTTAATCAAGACATAGCTACAGTGTGTTATAATCCCACTTCTACAGTGTTTCCGCCATTGTATTGCGTTAGAATTTCTAGGGGATTACATCCTCGGGCGCCTGGCGCATGTGTGTCGACTTCACCAACCTCAACAAAGCATGCCCGAAAGACTGCTACCCCCTCCCCAGGATCGACCAGCTGGTAGACGCCACCAGCGGACACACCATATTGAGCTTCCTAGACGCCTTCTCCGGATACCATCAAGTCTTTCTATGGGGGCCGGACAAGGTCAAGTGTGCGTTCATCACCAGCGCCGGGACATTCATGTATAAAATGATGCCATTTGGACTAAAAAACGCAGGCGCCACCTACCAGAGACTGGTGGACAAGATCTTCAAAGGTCAAAGAGGCAGAAACATGGAAATATATGTGGACGACGCGATCGTAAAAAGTAAAGTGGACGACCAACCCGGAGAAGGTTCAAGCCATCCAGGACCTACCGGAGCCGAGAACCATCAGAGATATACAAAGACTCACGGGGAGGATGGCGGCCCTGGCCCGGTTCATCTCAAGGGCAGCGGATAAATCGACCCCTTTCTTCGGGGTCCTCAAAGGGAATAAGCACTTCAAGTGGGAGGAAGAGCAGAAGACGGCGTTTGCCGACCTGAAAGAGCACTTGAAGTCCCTACCAACGCTGGCGCGACCGACAGACGGCGAGAGGCTGTATGTTTACATAGCAGTCACCAACGTCACAATAAGCGCCGTCATCCTTAGAGAAGAGGAGAAGACCTAACGGCCGATATACTTCGTCAGCCACGCGCTGGGACCGGCAGAAAAGAACTACCCGATGGTAGAAAAGGCGGCGTACGCCGTAGTCGTGGCCGCCCAAAAGCTGCGCCCATACTTCGACGCACACCTAGTGACCGTCCTCACAAACATGCCTCTTGAAAAAGCTTTGGAAAAATTTGAGAAGTCGGGGCGAATGTTGAAGTGGGCCGTCGAATTGAGTGGCCTGGGAATAACATACATACCAGTCAAGAACGGCGATAAAAGCTCAGGCGTTGGTAGACTTCATAGCCGAGTGTTCCCACTCAGAGGAAGATGATCCACCATCAGGGGTGTGAGAGGTCTTTACGGACGGGTCGGTCACCAGCAACGGTTCGGGGAGCCGGAGTTGTCCTGACAAGTCCCGACGGCGAAGAATTCGAGCACGCCCTAAGATTCACCTTTCGGACATCCAACAGTGAAGCCGAATACGAGGCCGTCTTGTCGACATTCATCTCGCTAGGGCCGCCGACGCTGAACAAATCGTATTGTCAACAGATTCGCAGCTGGTGACGAACCAAATCAACGGGGAGTACGAGGCCAGAGAACCCTCAATGGTGCTCTACCTGAAAAGGGTAAAGGAGGAGCTGTCCCAGCTCCAGTCATATGAGATCAAGCAAGTGCCCAGATTGCAGAATAACCGGGCGAACGCGTTGTAGAAACTAGCAAGCTCAAGGATATCAGACGGTCGGTCTAGGTAGACGTCAGGCAAAGAAAGAGCATAGCGACGAATGAGGACAGCCAGGACGAGATCCACAATATAGAGCACGAGAGCGACATCGATTGGCGGGCGTCTATCATCGAGTACATCCTCTGCAAGCGATTACCGGAGGATCCCGCCAAAGCGAAGCGAATGCCGACGACCGCCTCGAGGTACCTAATAATAGAAGACCATCTCTACAAGAGAGGAACCGCGGCACCAATACTAAGATGCTTGAGTCCAAGAGAGGCAGCGGAGGTGCTGGACAATCAACATCCACTCGGGGATGTCCGGACACCATATAGGCGGCAGGAATTTAGCGCATAAGGCGGTCCGAGCCGGCTACTATTGGCCGACCGCCCTACACGACGCTCGGGAACTAACCAAAAAGTACCGGAACTACCAGATCCACTCGCCGGTAATACACGCACCAGCAAGAGACCTTCAACCCATCCTGAGCCCCATCCCCTTTGCCTAGTGGGGGATGGACATCCTGGGACCCTTACCTACGGCGATCGGGGGCAGGAAGTTCGTAATAGTAGCAGTAGACTATTTCTCAAAATGGATAGAGGCGGAAGCCGTCCCAAACATCACCGAGCCGGCCGTGCGTAAGGTGATCTGGCGCAATGTTGTGACCCGGTTCGGCGTGCCCAAAGTACTAGTCTTCGATCACGGCCGGCAATTCGACAACCCTCCCGTAAGAGAATGGCTAGAAGGATTGGGAATTACCATAGCATACTCAGCCGTCTACCACCCCCAAACCAACGGCCAAGCCGAGGCGGCCAAAAAGCAAATCCTCAATGGGCTACGGAAAATGCTGGAGGACCTCAAAGGGAGGTGGGCGGACGAATTACCGAGTGTACTCTGGTCCCTAAGAACAACGCAAAAGGCTGTAACAGGACACTCACCGCTTGGCCTCGTATATGGGGCAGAAGCCCTCCTCCCCATAGAGGTGCGCATTCCCTCTGCCCGTAGCAAATATTACAAGAGCGACACGAATGAAGCCGCCATGGAGGAAGCCCTAGACCTAGTGGAAGAAACCAAGGAAGAAGCACATATAAACCTGGTAGCATACCAACAGCGCATGAGAAAGGCGTACAACCAAAGGGTCAACCACCGAAGATTCCAGATAGGGGATTTGGTCCTCAGGAAATCCGTGGCGGTCGACAAAGCAAACGAACACGGAAAGCTTAACGCCAAATGGGAGGGACCATATGAAGTCACCAAGGTAATAGGACCGAGTACTTATAGGCTGAAAGACGGAGAAGGGCGAGACCTGCCGTCACACTGGAACGCAGACACCATCAGAAGGTACTACGTCTAAGCAACAAGTAGACAAACTGTTGTCCCAGTTCCCGGCAGGGTACCATCGGAACTGTCGACGACCCTGCTCCCAGAAGCTTGTAAAAATTTTAATAAGGAAGGCCTTTTCTTTGCTAAATCTACTTGCTCCCCGTTCTCTACTTTCTCGAGCAGCAAGCAGAGGGCAATAAGGGGGGGGGGGGGGGGAGCCCCTATTTGCCTACCACGAAGAATGGACACCCCACCCAAAGTGTGGTGGCATAAGTCCGGAACCGCCTGTGGTCATAACCACAGCCGGCCCCCTGGCCGAATCTCCCCCACCCAAAGTGTGGGGGCATAATTCAGGAACGGGGCATAAGTCGGGAACCGCCTGTGGTCATAACCACAGCCGGCCCCCTGGCCAAATCTCCCCCACCCAAAGTGTGGGGGCATAAGTCGGGAACCGCCTGTGGTCATAACCACAGCCGGCCCCCTGGCCAAATCTCCCCCACCCAAAGTGTGGGGGCATAAGTCGGGAACCGCCTGTGGTCATAACCACAGCCGGCCCCCTGGCCAAATCTCCCCCACCCAAAGTGTGGGGGCATAAGTCGAGAACCGCATGTGGTCATAACCACAGCCGGCCCCCTGGCCAAATCTCCCCCACCCAAAGTGTGGGGGCATAAGTCGGGAACCGCCTGTGGTCATAACCAAAGCCGGCCCCCTAGCCAAATATCCCCCACCCAGAGTGAGGGGGCATAAGTCGGGAACTGCCTGTGGTCATAACTACAGCCGGCCCCCTGGCCAAATCTCCCCCACCCAAAGTGCGGGGGCATGAAATTGGAACGAGGAGCGTCAACATGAGAGGACTTGAAATAACAAAAAACGCCAAGCAGCAACATAAGAAGACTTAAAACATAATCAAAATGCAAGATAAAGGGCGTCAAAAGCGCCGAATGTTGGTTACAACAAGAAGTCAAAATAAGGCTACGACTATTACAAGTTCGGCAGCCGTCCCCAAAGGATCAAGCGCCACCTACAAATACGACAAAAAGGGGAAAAACGATGAAGTATGGAGGGCAAGCCTATGCCTGAACCTCAAAGGGTAGGTGCGAGGAGATCCACAAAAGGCCTCAAGAGGGGGCAGAAGAGTGAGCGGTGTCAACCGGCTCTTCTGCCGCCTCCTCCTCTCCCTCCCTGAGGGTACATGATGTAACACCCCTGATTTTTATAAATTAAATTAAAATTATGTTCGTATTTTTATTTTTGCGATTTAACTCGTAATTCTTAAAATTATTATAAAACGCGTTTATCGTTCAATCGTTTCAAACTCCTAAAATTGTATTTATCTCGGAAACATATTTTAATTCTTTTTCGATTTATTTTACACATTTAATTTAATTCTTATCGAAAATCTATTTCGACGATTAAAATTCTAAATTCTTTTATTTTTAAGCTCGATTTTCTATATTTATTTTCAAACTCCTAAAATTCTTTTATTTAGCTCGAAACTCATTTATTTTAAGTTTCGTCAAAATATTTATTTTCTTTCCTCGAGAAATCAATTTAATTCACTTTATCGAAAATTTATTATTTATCGGGAAATACTATTTGGTCGTCTAATTATTTATTTCTATCAGCTTCATATTCGTCTCGAGTACTTTATTTACTCATTTTAAGTGACGGTCTGATGATTTATTAATTTTATTTTATTAACTCATTTTGATTCGATTCGTGGGTCAGTCAACTTATCGTTACGGAATTCGTCTCATACCCGATTCATTTAATTATCCGTTTGTCTTACTCTCTTTTATTTGGTGAGCTGTATCATCCCCCCTTTACTGATTAATTCATTCACTCCCCCATACATTCCACCGCTTCACCTTTTTTGTGTTGATATTCATTCTTTCCACCATTTCAGCCTCATTCATTCATTCATTCATTTTCCCTTACACTTTCTCTAATACATTCCACCGTCTCAATTCATCATTCATTTCCTCAACCTGCGTCCTCTTCTCTTCATCCTATTCTTCTCCCTTCTCTTTTTATTTTTCACCGCTGCTCCTTCCTCTTCTCCTTCTCCTTCTTCTGCCTTGTCCTGACTCTGATGTCATCGTCCGCTGCTGCTGATGTTACGTTACTGCTGCTGCTACGCCTGTGCTGCTGCCTTTTGTCGTCTGATCCTGTCTTAGGTAGCCTCCCTTTCTTCTTCTCTTTCTCGTCCTTCTTTTTCTTATTCGTTTTCCTGTCTTCTTCTCATCCTCGTTTTGTTTCTGTTCGATTGTTGTGTCTGTATTGCATCGCTGTTTGCTGCTGCGTTTTTCTGATGGTGCTGCTTTGTTTTTCTGTTTGCTGCTGCTGCTGCCATTCTTGTCGTTGCTGGTTCTTTTCGAACCCATCCTTCGTCCCTTTCTCTTCTTCTCCTGTCCTGTATTTCATCCGTATTAGTCGTTGCTACTGCGTTTTCTTTTTACTCCGTTTCGGTCCGTCGTATGTCGATTTTGATTCATGGTCGTAGTTCCTTTTCTTCCTTTTTCAATCGACGTTTATTGCTGCTACTGTTATTGGTGTGCTGTTCGTTTCTTCTTCTTCTTTCATTTGTCGATGGCTGCTCTCGTTTTGTCTTCTGCCGCTGTCACGTTTGCTGTTCTGTTGCCATTGCTGTCCGCTGTTGCTGTTCGGGGCTGCTGGTGTGGTACAATTTGATGTTCTTGCTGATGTGATTGATGGTGTCGTTGTTGTTGTGCTTCGAGTGCTACTGTCGTATTTTTCTTCTTCTTCCTCTTCCTCTTCTTTTTGTTTCTTCGGTTCTGTCGTGTCGTTGCCGCTGTGTCTGGACTGCTATTATACGTTTTGCTGTCGTTCCATCACTGCTGTGTTACTCGTATTGTTACTACCTGTGATGTTTAACATCATCGTTCCAGTTCCGTGCTGCTGCTGCTTGTTATTTCTTGTTGGAACTGTTGTTGATATCGGTCACTACTGCTGTTATAGTCGTCCTGGTGGGTTTCACAAAAAGGCCTCGGAGTTTTGTTGATTAGCAAGATCCGGGAACGAATTTCAGATCCAAAGGTTGAGGCTTGGACTAATCAAGAAAGACGAATTCGTATTCGTTTCAAACTCGGCTCTAGGTAACTTTAGGACGTTACTCGATTTTATATCGTATGTTTGAGTAGTAGTATGTAGTAAATATTTTAACTTCCATTTTCTAATTTTAGCTATTTATTATTTGCTAAAAATATTATTTTATAAATTGTGTGCTTTATAAATATTTTACGATTTTCGATATCGTTTTATAAATCGTTAGTAATTTAATTATTTACGATCGTTATAATATTTTGTTAGTTATCGTGACACTAGTAACTAAATAATATCGATTTCATATTTTCGCCATATTTCGTTAATTTCTAATTTTTAACTCAAAATCGTATTTTCATATTATAATCGAGATTTGTATATTTGTTTAATAAATTAATTTTCGGTTTACGATTTATACTAGTAAATGAGAAGATAGTTGATTTAGTTTTAAATACATTTTAGTCGAGACTATTTTCACTAATAATTTCCTATTTGTTTCCGATTGACTATTTTTATTGAAAATTGTATTATTCATAAATCAAAGCTATTTCTTAAAAATAATTTGAAACCTTTAGAAAATTCATTTCATTTATATAACTCGTTGACTCAATTAATTTTGGTATCGTTTTTCTTAAAATATCTCTTTTCTAAGATTTATTGTTTTACCTCGATTTCCTAATTATTTATAAAATACTATATATTGAGATATCATATTTTATTTATATTTTGAGTAACGAATTTAGAAATATAATAAAGTTACGATAACGACGGTAATAATAAAATGTTAATTTCGTTAGAAATGCTATTTTTATACATTTCACTTATTTTATTAACTTACGTATTTTCTATAAGACTTCCTATTTTAGTAAGTTTCTAAAATTAGTAAGTTTCTATCTATAGAAAGTTTCCCTTTTAATATAACATGGTTATTCCTTTTATCCATATCATTTATATTGATTATAATTACTTTTGACTATCGATAATGGCTGTTTTGGGTTATGGAATAAAGAGAAGTGTGGGGTTAGAGTAATATAGTCTGGGATGTACATTTTTGCCATCAACTGTAAGGCTGGTGTGTCTTTATGGGGCACATTGGTTGTTGAACTGAGCATGGTTTGTGCTCAGGAGTGTGTATATTTTGACCTTAAACTTAGATATCGCATCGTGTAAGTCGCCGTCGGGTTGAACTGGATTACGGTTGGTGTCCAGGAGGGGTGTACATTACTTAAGCCAGGACCTCGCTGCACGCAGTCCTGTTATAGTTGAGTTGCCTAGTTAGAGACTGGATTCTGTTATGAGTTAAGTCTACAGTTCTCGAAGCTAGTTTCCAGTATTATCCTAGTGAAAGTCTAGCCTTGTGCACACTGAACGAATTTCCATAATACCATTTTTGAATATTATTATTATTAATTGATATTGACTTGCAGGTTTGCAAATGCTTTAAGTTTCGCTGAAAACTTATTTTTATTATATCGTTTTAATGTTTTCTCATTTTAAGTATTTTGATATAATAATACTATTATTTTTCCATATGATATAATATGGCTGGGAGAACGTCCGAGTTACTCCCCACTGACGTGGCTGTTATGTTTATAACATGACAGGTATTTGCTGCTAGGTTTTGGGTGTGAGCTAGCGAGTAGCGTGGATCCTACTCTTTCTCTATTCATGTAATTTACGGATTTGTATAACCCATTTGGAGAATTTTCTATTTAGCCCTTTTGTAAAGAGTGGCCTTTGTATCGACTTACCATTTCTTTTAATAAGATATAGTTTGTCAGCGTGTTTTAATCCCAACTCTACAGTGTTTCCGCCACTGTATTGCGTTAGATTTTCTAGGGGATTACACATGAGGCGTAGGAGGACGACGGCCCGAGTTCCTATTTCGAGGAAGACGGAGGTGCCGCCTCCGGCGACCCATCCTCATGCTCCTCCTCCTCAGCATGAAGGCGCTTGTATATCGGATTATACCGACCAAAATCAAAGTTGGGGTCATACTCAAGAAGAGCTTTGGACGTCAAGGCGATAACAGCATTCATCCCATCCATATAAGCCTCACCACCGTCCTTCTCCAACTCAGCAATTTCTTTAGACTTTGCCGCCACGTCCTGCTCAGCCGCCACCAACTTTGACTAAAGGGACTCCGTCTCAGCGCGAGTAGACGCCATCTCGGCGCGGGCAGCCTCCAACTGACCCTCCAAAACCTTCCTGCACGGCTCGCAAGAGGAGTGGACCCCTTGGAGAGCCTCCAACTCCACACGACCAGCCGCCTCCTTCTCCTCCGCCTCCAGCCTTAGCTGCGTTTCCGTCTCCAATTTTAGCTCCGCCTCCTACAAACGAGCCATCAACCTAGCGCCCTCCTCCGCCGCCTTCTTGATCTTGATAATGGCTTGAATAGACTTAGAAATATCCTCTCCCATGCCGCGATAGACAGTCTCCAACTGAGTGGGAGTCTGAATCCGATCAACGGACGAAATGTCCCCCTCCAGCATCTTAAAGAGGGAGAGCTCAGACAAAGTTGGGAGAGGCGTGTCAACGGCGGCGGCAACGTCACGCATAATATCCCGATCTTGAGAAGCCTCCAGGCAGATAACCGTGTCCCTCCAGATCGGAGGGCGGCTCTATAGCCTCCGGCGGACCGGGGAAGGTAGCCACGGTAACAAGCGGAGAGCCTGTCGTCCTTGGGGAGGTGACAACCTCAGAAGCCCCAACATCGGCCTGCACGCCGGCTACGCTCATAGTCGCCTCGTGAACAGCAGAAGGCGTCCCCACAGCTTGCCTCTTCGGAGGAGGGACGTCCCCAAATTCTAGAGTAGCAGCATCCCTCCTCGACCTGGCAACCTTGACTTCCGGAAGGTCATGATCGTCAGGCGGTCCAGCGGAGGAGGCGGCGGCGTAGTGATGAGCGGACGAAGGGAAGGATCTAATCCCAGCAAGTCAAGCTCCTCAGACGTCCAAGGGGCGGCCGACCTGCTGCCTGCAAAATTAGGCAGAAAAATGGGCAAAGGATTGAGAGTCCGCTTGCCATCGAAAAAAGTGGACGACACAAGTGAGTAAGTTGGTCGCCAGATACCTGGGCCGGCGACAGGAACGCTCATGCCCACCTGTTCCAAGTAATCGTTCCTCGAAATTAGGTCAAAATGAGGCAGCCAAATTGAAGGTGTGGCCACCCTCTCCCTCCCAATCCACTTCATAACAGCAGGGAAGGCGCCAACAATCTTCCTATCTGACAGTCCCAGGCTAGATTCCCTCAAATCCAGACAACGCCCCACCTCCTCATCACTCTCCGTGTTGACACGAACATCCGACTGAAACAACCGAGGAACGACCCATCGCCGAGCCGAGCGCACATACAGGAAGGCACCCTTCCATTTATGACAGTTTGAAAGTATGGGGTAAGAAGTAACGTACTTGCCTCGTGATAAGTGTAGTTTGTAGTGCCTAATTTACTGTGTTTTGGTCCCATTTCCTTGCGGAATCGCTCCTTGGGAGCGGTTCATGGGCTACTTATGCTTCCTCTAGCTCGTTTCAGGTTCCCAAGACCATTCGTGAAGAGTTGGAGTGATTCCGGCTCAATACACACACTTTTCGGAGCCAACGAAGCGGAGGAACGATCACTCGATGCCTTGGATTCGACCCCGAGACTTTGGGACCCAATCCCGAGCCTCCGAGACCCGATCCCGAGTCCCGAGAATCGATGAGAAGTTCATGTGAAGCAAGGGGGAACCAAAAGGATCATATTGGAGGCCTACAAGACTCATCCCCGACGGGTATGCACCTCATCCCGTCCGGGATGAAGTGCGCTTTTGAAGGGGTCACTGCCAGGCCGTCCCGGTCGGGATGACAGGCTGTCCCGGTCAGGATGATCCCGTCCCGGTTGGGACCAAGCAGCTGTAGCCGCACCTCTTCTTTCCTTCCTCCTTCATTCTTGTACCCCTATAAATACTTCCCTCTTGTATTGTTTATGTATCTTACATTAACCTAAACTCTCTTAAGCCTCTCTACATCATTTAAACCCTAGATTTAGTTCTCCTCTCATTAGTTTAATCATCCTTTAATCTTTAGTTAATCTTAGTTAATTAGTATTGTAATTTGTTCTTGTATTAAGAAGATACTTGAAGACTCCTCCAAGCTTGACATCCTTGGAGATTATTTGGGTTTCTTATTTATGCAAGTTATCATCTTTTATTCATCCTATTGTTGGTATAATCTTCCTTTCTCTTGTTTATTGTTATTATTTCAAGTTTGAATCTTTACTTAGTGTTCTTGTTATTGTTCTTGTTTTCTTTCATTATGGATGTTTGGATTGTGATGTTGTTTTATCTTTTCATTGTTGTAGTTAGTTTGATTATGAGTGAGTAGATTCCTTGTGGGTTAGTAGGGGGATTAAGGGTAGAATATGGGTGATTAGGGTTTGATTAGGGGTAAAGGGTGAATCTTTGTTGTTGGTCACATACTTGGCACACTATGTGTTTGTTGAAATGCTTGTTTGAGTTGTAGTGGCCATGCTTCTCATGCTAGTCTTCCTCTACTCATTGTTTGTCTAGTATGTGGTCATGTCGAGAATAGTCATTATACATACCATGTGGACTAGGGTTTAGACGCTATCAACGCTAACCTACCTCGACATCGGTTTAAGTTGCGAGAGCCCGGACCGAATCTAGCAATTAGGAGACACCTACACCCTTGACCACCCAAGTCACCCCACTACACTTTTGAACCCGACCTAACCCACTTCTTCTTCATATTTGATTCATCTTATTAGTTAGTCTCATCTCTTTAGTTTGCTAGTTGGTTTGTGTTTAGTTATTTTATTTTAGCCTTGTTTAGCCTAGTTCATTGTTAGTCTACTTCCCACTTCTCCTCTCATCACAATTAATCAATTAGTAGCTCTTTGTGTTTGTTTGGTAGCGTAGTCTCGTTTTAGGCGGACATAGTCTAAACCTTGCGACACCGTCTCCGTGGACACGACCCGACTTACCCTAACTACCGTTAGGTGCTAGCCGGTTATTACTTGATCGGTGGGATCCGCGCCAAATCCGACCATCAATTTGGCACCGTTGCCGGGGACGGTGCATTGTTTAGACTTAGTTTGCTTATAGCTAGACTTAGTTACCCTTCTTTGTGCTCTTCTATCACCTCTTGTGCATATTCTCTAGATTTTTCTTGTTTCCTTAGTTTTATTTCCTTCTTTTCTCTTTGTCTCTAGTTGTGCTTGTTTATTGTCGTTACCTAGTGCCCATAAAGCACTAGGTGTTCTCACGTTTGTTCTAGTGTGTAGTGTATGCCTAGGCGGGGAGGCGAATTCTTTCTCTTTAATCCAGAGCCGGAGAGGCTTTTTCGAGCTTTTCGCCAACGGACGATTAACCGGGTTAGGATCTCTCAACCAAGTGCAAGCAATACTCATCAAGAGCAAGCTCAAGGAAGCGATTTTGAGCAAGCATTTCAAGAGACGGCCGAAGGGAATTTCACCAATCTCTTTGGATATTCTAGTCCTAGTTCCCCCTATTCATCTACATCAACACCGTCTACACCACCATCTTCTCCCTTATATCCAAGAATGCCTAAGTTTTCTTCTCACTCAACATTTACGGAAGACGTCTTGCCGGGACCCAATGCTCTACCGGCCGCTTATGCCGGAAATTTTACGGCTAAGACTCACTTCATCCAACTTGTGGAAAGGAATCAATTTAGTGGTTTGCCCACCGAAGACCCGCACCAACACATGGAGACCTTCTTCGATTATTGCGACGCTATCTCTCAACCCGGGGTTACTCAAGATCAAATTCGTTGGGTACTCTTCCCGTTTTCTCTTATTGGAAAAGCAAAGCAATGGATTAAGAGTCTCGATAGGGCAACCATGGGCATCGACACTTGGAAGAAGCTTGCATTGGCGTTCTACCAAACTTACTACCCTCCAGAGAAGACTAATTTGCTTAGGGCCTCCATCACCGGTTTCCAACGACGGGATGAAGAGAGCCTTTATGAGGCTTGGGAGAGGTTTAAGTCTTTGGTTAGATCGTGCCCCCACCATGGACTTTCACAATGGTTCTTGGTCCAACAATTTTGGAACGGTCTTTATGAGGACTCAAGAACTATACTCAACATGGGCTCCAATGGTAGATTTACCGAGGTCGATGACGACCAAACATGGGCGAAAATCGAAGAGATGGCGGTGCATAATTCGCAATACTCTAGGCCTAGGAAGGCAAATCGAGGAGGTAGGTACGAGGTCGATGCTATAACTCAATTAAGCATTGACCTTGGAGCTCAATTGAAGACCCATATGGAGACCATTGACAAGAAGCTCCAAGGCCACCTCACTCAAGTTCAAAGCATTAGCTCCTCCAACCAACACTCAATTCATGAAGTGAATGCTTTGGGATTTGCACCTCCTTTGCCTTATTATGGGATGTGTGATACTTGTGGAATAGTTGGTCATGATCCTATGAATTGTAGAGGAAGTATTGAACAAGTGAACGCCTTTCAAGCGTTCAAGCAAGGTGCCTCCTACTCTAATCAATACCAAGCTTCCAATCAAGTCCCTCAACAACAAGTCTTTCAACACCAACAACAACATCGTCCCTATGTTCCACCTCCCTTAAGGGACAACAACCAAGGTTACCAAGGCAACTCAAGGCCTTTCAACAACTTCAAACAAAGTAACCAAGGTTCATTCAACAACAATCAAGGGTTCCAACAAGGGAACTTTAACCAAGGCTATCAAAACCACAACCATGGCAACAATCAAGGCCTTAATCAAGGCAATTCTCATGGGTTCCAAGGGAACCGTCAACAACAAGCAACTCAAGCTAACCGGCAAGAAAGCAAGCCTAGGAGTCGATCTCCTATTCATGATTACGGTTCTCCATTAGCCCTCACCAATACTCCGCACAATCCACAATCTCCAACTCATGAATTCGACATTCAAAAATCTATGATGGATATGCAAAAGAGTCAAATGGACATATCAAGAAACCATCAAGATCTCTTTGATTATATTCAAGGGGAAAACGCGTCAAGAGATGCCCGTATGAAGATGCTTGAAACTCAAGTATCTCAACTTGCTTCGGGGAGCTCCTCAAGACAAAAGGGGCAACTACCTTCTCAAGGTGAATCACCGACATTTGAGCATGTAAATGCTATCACCACAAGGAGAGGTACATCTTATGACTCCCCTCCATTCCCTAGTGAGCAAGAGCCAATGCAAGAACCGACAAAGAAAATGGCATCTCCAATTCAAGAAAGCTCAAGCTTTGATAATCCAATGGAGGAGCAAGTCTTATGGGAGATTGAGAAACCCCAACAAGACAAGCTTCCTCCACTTCAAGCAAAAGACAAGGGTAAAAGGAAAGTGTCGTTTGAAGAGTCCACCCCTATTGAGCAAAACAAGATCCAAATCAAATTGCCTTTCCCAACAAGGCAAATGAAAACCAAAGTGGATAGCCAATATGACAAGTTCCTTAGTATTGTGAAGAAGTTGGATGTGAGTGTCCCATTTACCGAGCTACTTACCCAAATCCCGGCATATGGAAAATTTATGAGAGAAATCTTGGCTAGGAAGAGATCCATCGACAAGGAAGAGACCATTGCGTTCACAAGAGTGGTGAGCGAGCTCATTCAAGGTTCTACGCTTCCAAAGTTGAAGGATCCGGGTAGATTTTCGATCCCTTGCACCATAGGGCACTACAAGATCGAAAGAGCATTATGCGATTTGGGTGCGAGTGTGAGAATCATCCCTTATTCTATTTGTTGCCGACTTGGGATAAAGGAGCTTAAAAATACTTCTATTACACTCCAAATGGCCGATAGTTCGTTCAACCGACCATTGGGGATGCTAGAGGATGTGCCGGTGAGAAACAGTAAGTTCTTCATTCCGGTTGCTTCATCGTGCTTGATATGCGGGAAGATGCAATCACTCCCATTATTCTTGGGCGCCCATTTCTACATACCGCCGGTGCTATGATCGATGTGAAGAATGGTAGGATCACCTTCGAGTTAGGCGAAGAGAAGCTAGTGTTTGACCTCCAAGGTAACACTTCGCCTACTAATGATGAGTCATGCAATATGATCCAAGCCAAGAAAAACATTGATCTAGAGGTTGAGTCGGGACAAAGCTTGAACAAGAACTCTTGTGAACTTGAGGATGATGACTCCGAGAGTGGAGAGGATGAGTGCCCATTTCATGGGATTGATGACAAATTGAAAAGCAAGGAGAAGGATGAGCCTCCCTTGGGGCCACATGAAGACCGGTGGACGTTTGGGTATGTCCTCAAAGACCAAAAGTACAAGTTCAAGTCGTTGAACTTGGAAGATAGGGATGCCCCGGGAACGACAAGGCAAGGCCATGAAGAGCCTTGGTATGTGGTCGGTTATATCTCAAACTTGATTGAAGACTTTGCTAGGGCCTTCGACTTATTCCTTCGTGCCCTTGATGAAGATGGAACTAGTTCTTGTTGTTGAAAAAGAATGAAGAATGCACCACCTTGGTTTGACGGAGTTCCACAAGAACCGTCTCTTCGTATATATCTCTATCCCTTATAGTTTGTTTTGTTTTGCGAACTTCTTGATTACTTGGATTGATTGATGAGCGATGTGAGGGAGGGAATTTGATGTGTTATTTGAGTTTATTGTGATAGGTGTGAAGTGGAAGTGATTCCCAGGGAAGAGTGGTCATTGTTTGAGCTTGGATTGTGCGAAGGGAAGTCGGTTTTTGAAGCTCGGAACGAGCTTTTGGGAGCTATAGAGGGTTAGGAGACTCTTCCCGGCCTAGAAGAGGTCATCCCGTCCGGGATGGAAGGCCCATCCCGACCGGGAAGGATGTCATCCCGTCCGGGATGAGGTGCACAAAAGATGGGTTCACTGACAGCTCATCCCGACCAGGACGAGACGGTCATCCCGACCGGGACGAGGTCTTCCCGACCGGGACGAGACGGTCATCCCGACCGGGACCACACATCCCGACCAGGATGGACCCCATGTCCTCCTTTGGCCTTTTCTTCGTCATTTGAGTCCACCCAACCATTGTATACCCCCTCCCAACCTCCCTACATGTCCTTACCTTCATTATATGACTCCTACACCTCACATACACATTAACCTCACTTTCTCGTCACTTTAAACCGACTCTCACATCAAAACCCACCCCATTTTACTTTGGTGCCCCAACCATGGAACCGTACCGCGATTGGGAAGGAATCACGACGACGACTTGCTACATGCCGATATTGATTTATGAGACGATGGAGCGAGTGAGTTGCTAACCGTACGGTACGGCAACTATCCTCTCTTTTCCGTTTTTATAGCTTGTCTTCATTTGTTTATTCCCTTTCCCTTATATCCTTTGTGTCATGGTGGCCTTCGAGGCCTTAGTATGGTTGCTCCCGACTCTCGATGACGTGACTACATCGAGAGTCATTTCAAAATCCAAATTTTTCAAGATTTTCACACTTTTTCGTAGGATTTAGTCGGATTTAGGCGGAATCTGGGCTAGGTGACTTGATTACACCTAGCCCTCCCCTCCCATTTCCTTTTATTTCCTTCTTTTTATTTCCTTCCCCCTTCCATATCTTTTCTTGCCTCGGCCCATGGTGACTTGACTACACCCCGGCCGGACACATTCTACCATTTTCTCCACTTTTCTTTTTGATTTTTAGCTTTATTTTCGTAGTTTCTTTTATTTTCTTTTGTGCTCCCATGCATGAGGACATTGCTCGGTTTAAGTGTGGGGGAGCGATATTCTATCGTAGTTAGTTTTATTTTTGTAGTTTTTCGAAAAATCTTTAAAAACCCTAAAAATTTGAAATTTTTTCACAAAAATCAAAAATATTTTCCTTTTTGTGTGTTTTCCTTTTATGTCGTTGTATCGTATATTTGTTTTGTTGTGTGTGTTTGCCCCCCCCCCTTTTCCTTATAGGTTGCTTAAACCACCGATGGCTTTGATTGGAAAGCTTTCAAGATGTCCGGTAACATCTTCTATCCCTTTTTCCTTCTTTGTCTCTTGCGGAATTTGGAGGAGAATGTGATGTGGTGTGCTCGGGAGGAGTTTTGTAAAGTTTGATGTTGGTTGGTTGCTCATTTGGAAGCTAGGGGTGGTGTTTGTGTTACGTATGTGTTCGTTTTGTGTTGTTCTTGTTTTGTTGCTTTTGTTTCTTTTTCTTTCGTTTTCGTTGAGTCTTTGTTTTGTGTTTTGTTGTGTGTCTCGTGTGTAAATGGTTTTCGAAAACCCGGTTTAGAGGATAGTGTGCGAGTGTTTACTTTCCCTTCTTAGTGGTATAAATCGAGTCTTGGACTTTAATCTAGTAGAATGACCCTAAATCAATGAATTCGTTGGTCCTTTACCTTGAGTCCACCTAGCTTACTAGGGATTTACTACGGGATTTGCATTTTGACCATTATGACCACCCACGTTGTGAAAAGGCCTTGGTTGCCGAGTCCCGTCCCTTAGGTGACTGTGTTTGGGGTTGTTTGACTAGTCCTAGTTCTCCCCTTTTTGTGGGTTTGAAGGGAAGGCGCCATCCCAACTCACCCATTCCCCTACCTCCTACACACTTCCACACAATAAAATTGCAAATTGTTGAAATCCTCTTTCTTAGTTGCAAAAAGAAATGCCTACAACAAAAAGGGCAAAGAAAAGAAAATGAAAGAAAATGAAGAAAGAAAAGAATGAAGAAAAAGAAAAGGCACAAAAAGCCAAAAAGAAAATAGAAAAGAAGAAAAAGAAATGGCATGGCAAAATACAAAGCAAAAATGCAAAAGAAAAGAGAAAATGCCAAAGGAAAATCGTCTCACAAAAAGATCCTAACCCCACAAAAATAAGCCTTTTTCTGACTTTTGCCGTGAAGAGCCTACCAAAAGACCGAGTCCCTAGGAAGGATGATAGCGGCAAAAGTCGGTCTTCCCTCACTTTGCAATTATTTCCACCTTTTTACTTGGACTAGTTAGGCGGTTTCGGACATGGGACGACCCTCTTGGCTCATTGCTAAAGGAGGCGGGGTCTCACTTACCTACAGTGTCGACTAACACCGTGGTTCATCCTTTTTCCATTCCGCCGATCGTCCCGTAGTACGTTCTTAGAAGGTTAGGAGGAACCGAGGTAAGTTACCAACGTTTTTATTGCTTTGTCGTCATACTATTAGGGTTTTGTCCATTTTGGTTTGTATTACTAGCTTGGGAACGTTGTCACTTGCCTTGAGTCCTAAACCGGTGCTTCTTTCACCGCTTGTTTGAGGGAAGCGGTATTTGTTTTCTTTTGGGTGCAACCGATTTTTGTTTGTTTGTTTGTGTGTTTGTTGTTTATGTGTTTTGTGTCCAGTTGCATCCACAGTTTTGTCGCAAGACCCCACTTGCCTTGCGGATAGCACTTGTCCTCTAAGTGTTATCGCGTGAGTTGAAAGGGCGTAGGGTGCGCTAATACCCACTCGGCTAGTTTAGTATTTAGTTTGTGCTTACTCGAGGGCGAGTAAGGGTTAAGTGTGGGGGAGTTGATAAGTGTAGTTTGTAGTGCCTAATTTACTGTGTTTTGGTCCCATTTCCTTGCGAAATCGCTCTTGGGAGCGGTTCATGGGCTACTTATGCTTCCTCTAGCTCGTTTCAGGTTCCCAAGACCATTCGTGAAGAGTTGGAGTGATTCCGACTCAATACACACACTTTTCGGAGCCAACGAAGCGGAGGAACGATCACTCGATGCCTTGGATTCGACCCCGAGACCTTGGGACCCAATCCCGAGCCTCCGAGACCCAATCCCGAGTACCGAGAATCGATGAGAAGTTCATGTGAAGTAAGGGGGAACCAAAAGGATCATATTGGAGGCCTACAAGACTCATCCCCGACGGGTATGCACCTCATCCCGTCCGGAATGAAGTGCACTTTTGAAGGGGTCACTGCCAGGCCATCCCGGTCAGAACCAACCCGTCCCGGTCGGGATGACAGGCCGTCCCGGTCGGGATGATCCTGTCCCGGTCGGGACCAAGCTGCTGTAGCCGCACCTCTTCTTTCCTTCCTCCTTCATTCTTGTACCCCTATAAATACTTCCCTCTTGTATTGTTTATGTATCTTACACTAACCTAAACTCTCTTAAGCCTCTCTACATCATTTAAACCCTAGATTTAGTTCTCCTCTCATTAATTTAATCATCCTTTAATCTTTAGTTAATCTTAGTTAATTAGTATTGTAATTAGTTCTTGTATTAAGAAGATACTTGAAGACTCGTCCAAGCTTGACATCCTTGGAGATTATTTGGGTTTCTTATTCATGCAAGTTATCATCTTTTTTTCATCCTATTGTTGGTATAATCTTCCTTTCTCTTGTTTATTGTTATTATTTCAAGTTTGAATCTTTACTTAGTGTTCTTGTTATTGTTCTTGTTTTCTTTCATTATGGATGTTTGGATTGTGATGTTGTTTTATCTTTTCATTGTTGTAGTTAGTTTGATTATGAGTGAGTAGATTCCTTGTGGGTTAGTAGGGGGATTAAGGGTAGAATATGGGTGATTAGGGTTTGATTAGAGGTAAAGGGTGAATCTTTGTTGTTGGGCACATACTTGGCACACTATGTGTTTGTTGAAATGCTTGTTTGAGTTGTAGTGGCCATGCTTCTCATGCTAGTCTTCCTCTACTCATTGTTTGTCTAGTATGTGGTCATGTCGAGAATAGTCATTATACATACCATGTGGACTAGGGTTTAGACGCTATCAACGCTAACCTACCTCGACATCGGTTTAAGTTGCGAGAGCCCGGACCGAATCTAGCAATTAGGAGACACCTACACCCTTGACTACCCAGGTCACCCCACTACACTTTTGAACCCGACCTAACCCTCTTCTTCTTCATATTTGATTCATCTTATTAGTTAGTCTCATCTCTTTAGTTTGCTAGTTGGTTTGTGTTTAGTTATTTTATTTTAGCCTTGTTTAGCCTAGTTCATTGTTAGTCTACTTCCCACTTCTCCTCTCATCACAACTCATCAATTAGTAGCTCTTTGTGTTTGTTTGGTAGCGTAGTCTCGTTTTAGGCGGACATAGTCTAAACCTTGCGACACCGTCTCCGTGGACACGACCCGACTTACCCTAACTACCGTTAGGTGCTAGCCGGTTATTATTTGATCGGTGGGATCCACGCCAAATCCGACCATCACCTCGCCGACCCAGAGCCCAATAGGAAGAAGACGGCACTACTTTGAGATGCGCCATAAACCTAAACGCCTCCACCGAGGGCCTCCACTTCCTAAACCGGCACACCCAATAGTATGAGATGATGGCGCAAAAAGCCTGAGGAGTCAGCTGACCCAACGCCAGGTTCATGCGACAGAACACCTCCTCCACAAAGGGGTCAAGGGGAAAACGCAAACCAAACTTCAGAGACTCCACCGACACCCCCACACAGCCCTCAGGAGGAGAACAAAGCGACTGACCTGGTTCCGGCAGCATATAGTCATAACCCTCCCCCCAGAGGATAGAGCTCCTTGGTGGCGTCAAGGCCGTCGGCGTTAAGTACCTTTTAGCGCCAATCGTCATCCACCAAAGTATGGGCGTGACGAGGAAAACGGCCACCACTCTCAATATTCTCTAACCGCCCTTCTGTCGGCCCAGAAGTGGAAGTCGGGCGGCAGTGAGATGGCCCGTCTACCTTAGAAGAATCCCCCTACGAGGGGCACCTTCCCGAAAGCGGCGGCGTAAAATCATCAAACTACCCCCAACCACCTCTCCCCCAGAAACGCCGGAAGATGGCACTTCTTCGCCGCCCCCCCGCAGGATTGGAGGTCCCCCCCCCCCCTCGAAGAGGCCCACAAGAAGAAATACGCAAGGTTCGAAGAGGGACCGGGGATAAAGGCTCCACCACCTCTACAGACGCATCAGAAGACACGTCGCCGGCATCTTCCCCAAATCCACTAACCTGAACCCCGTCGTACGCCGACATCGCCTCATCGCCCTCCTCCTCAAAACGAACACGACGGGAACGGGTGGACTTGATGCAGAAGCAAAGAAATAAACAAAAGATAAGAAGGGATAGGAGACTAACCTAGACACGCCGGTAAAACAAGAACTCCCGCGACAGGAGACGACGACCTAACAAAAACAAGAAGTGAAAAGGGCAGAAAGGGGGGTATGCTTTGCTCTTAGTGAGAGAATAGGGAGTGCAAATGAGGGCAAGTGAGGGAAAAAGCACCAATTTATACAAAAGGAGCTCCCTAGGGCTACCCACAGAAAACCTGACAGGAGACAGATGGTATTCAATGCAACTTAAAGAGTGTAGAATATGAAAAGACAACACAAGCGAAGGGGGCAGATAAATTGAAAAACATGATTTTGGCACAAAACACAAGGGTCCACATTCAATAAATAGTCAACTTACAACTTACACCCAGACGCCCTAACAACTGCAGCCAAAGGGAACCGGCATCTCAATAATACAAGGCCGGTACTGGAAAAAACAAAATCAAAGAGGGACGGCAACCCCCAAACTACACAATCCGACTAAAAAACTACCTAAAATAAGCAAAAGGGCGACAGAATGAAAGCTGAGGACCACCCGCGAAAGACCACCGACATGACTATGCTGCCAAAAGTAGATCACCTTCCCCACCTGCTGACCTCAACCGGCAAAACGAGGTCCGACCAAGTAAGGGGGCCCTAATCCATTCCTTCCCCATCAGTATCCTCATGAGGAAGGGAAGAAGCCGAGCTGGCAGTAGAAGACGAGGAGGCGGGAGAAGGAGGAGGGGCACGAATCCCACGAAGGATATCAAAGCCCTCCGCCATTTCGCCCGAGGAATCGCTAGGGCATAAGGGTCCGGCCATTCACGACGGTTCGGATGAGCGGCTGCTCGAAGAGTAGGAGCCGGAGGAGTCACCCGAGGTTGGACAATCCGGGTCAACGTTCGGCTCGGAGACCCCGAAGTGCACCCTGGCCCTCCAGCGGCGGCTACGATCACCACCGTGAGAACATCCGACAGCCCCCCATCAGGAAGGGGGGGGGGGAGGGGCTGCGACGGCGGATGCCGGTGGACGTGACGGGGACCCACGGGACACCCAGCACCCGAACACGGGTTTGGAAGTCTCCGGGGAAGGAAGGCGATTCCGACGCCTGATAGGGGTACGGGGATGCTCCACAGTGGACGGGGGAGTGTTGCTGCCAGAGGAAGAAGACATAACTGAGCAAAGTTTAGGAAGAATGAAATGAGGGAATGATGCCAGAAATGGCAAAAAATGGAGGGTATTATATTGATGGGTGGGATTTGCCGTGGATCCCGCCGTCAAATAATAACCAACTAACCTAACTGGGTAGCTAGGGCAAGTCGGGTCGAATCCACAGGGACGGGGTGTCGGACTAAGGTGTGCTACGGTCAAAGACTAGGTTCAAGACAAACTAATCTAGGGGGTAGACTAAGGACTAAGCTAAGGTCTAAACTATAATCTATAATAACAAATAAAAAGGCTAAACAAGCATCTAATGACCAGAGGAAGCTAATAAAACGATAAGAAGAAACTAGGGTTAGGTCGGGTTCATGGGTGTCAAAGGGCATAAAAAGGGGAAAGACGGGGTTACTAGCATGCTTTCGTAGCCTAGGTTCCGATCGGGCTCTCGCTACTTAAACGGCCTAGGGGTCATCCTCACCACGCTCTCGCTACTAATAAGGAAACCAAACCTACAACCAAACTCACACATACAAGAGAAGAGGCAAGAAAAACAAGGATTGATCGTCTCTAGTCTCACAAGCATTACATCGAACATGTGGAGTGCAAGGTAAATGGGAAACAACAAAAACAACATCTAGTACCACCCATCTCACCCTAATCATCCCTAATCACACCAAATCTCCCTACTAACCCTAGCAAGAGTCTACTCAAACATAACTAAACTAAAACTAACACTAACAAGAGAAACCAAAACAAGAACAAGAGCATACTTATGTAAAACTAGCAAAGATGATGAACAAAACAATAAACAAGAGCTAAAGATTGAAACTTGAATAACATAAACAAAGATTAAGAGTAAAAGGATAAGAGATTATACCATACTAGAAGATGAAAGCAAGAATGAAAACTTGTATAAAAGAGAAAACCCAAAACAATCTTCCAAGGTTGTCAATCTTGGTGGAGATCTTCAAGAATTCCTTAATACAAGATTAGCTAACTAGATTAAGGACTAATTACCGACTAATCTACTCTAATCTATGCTAAAGTAGTCTAGGGTTTAGTGGGTAATGAAGAACATAACATAAGATTACAAGAGGGGGGGTATATATAGGGTTACAAGAACAAAGGAGAAGAAAAGAAGCAAATGTGGGCTACAGCTGCCTCAACCCGTCCGGGACGAAATGGTCCCGTCGGGGACGGACCCAAAACAGGCGCAGTGCATTTTGTGCACCTCATCCCGGATGGGATGAGGTCCTTCCCGACGGGGATGGGTCTTGTAGACCTCCAATATGATCTTTAAGGTCCCTCCTTGCTTCTCATGGGTTTCTCTTCGATTCTCGGGGCTCGGGATCGAGTCCTAGGGGCTCGGGATCGGGTCCCAAGGTCTCGAGATCAAATCCAAGGCATCGAGTGATCGTTCCTTCTCTTCGTTGGCTCCGAAAAGTGTATGTATTGAGTCGGAATTGCTCCAACTCTTCATGAATGGTCTCGGGAACCTAAACCGAACTAAAGGAAGCATAAGTAACCCATAAACCGCTCCCAAGGAGCGATTTCACAAGGAAAATTAGACCAAAACACAACAAATTAGGCACTACAAACTACACTTATCATATATAGCAACTACAGGCCATGCATGCACCACATTAAATGCACAACTACCCAGCAACCTAGGAAAGCGTAAAGGTCATCATTACCTCCAAAGACACCCTGGCCGCGGATAGGGAAGACGAACGGACTCTCTGAAAAACGCCAACAACCCTGCGACGCCTCACCCTGGCACTGATCACTGGAGCCGGCCTATGATAGTCCTTGGCAGGCAGCCAGCGATGGGGCAATTGATGGGGGTCGGCACCACAGGTAGCCGGTAGCCGGCAATTCAGAGGCACGCTTCACCCAACAATCTAATGATGCCGGCTCCCCGTGGCGGAAGGAGACGCTGGCGATACAATCCGTACGACTCCAGTCTTATAAATACCAAGAGAGCCACCACAAGAAAGGGGACACAAAAGACAGACAAGACGTCATCTCTCTAAAAAGTTAAGTTATATCCTCCATAACCCTAGGTCGACTTCTTTGCCCACGTGACTGACTTGAGCGTCGGAGAGGCAACCTCGGACACCCTCTGAGGCCCTTGTGTGCTCCTTGTGCAGGTCAGGAGTTCAGAGCTTACCGGGGGCGAAGAAGGAGATTGCCGGCTGTACCCGGCTGAAGGTCTATGATTGTTTGATACCCAAACAGATAGGATTAGTGTAGAGGGCTAGACTTTAACTAGGAGAATACTAAAATTAGCTTCGAGAACTTAGTTCAAACAAATCAATCTTCGGTCTCCAACTAGGCTACTCAACCATAATAGGACGGCGACTTATAAATGCGTGGCCCTAGTTTAAGACAATGCACACCCCTCCTGGGATTACCTGTCACCCAGTTCAACTTATGACGACGACTTACTGCGAGGCCTAAGCTTAAGGTCAAAATGTACACAACTCCCGGGATACCTGTCACCCGGTTCAACAACCAATGTACCGATTCCTGATACACTAGCCTTATAGTTGATGGCAAAACCATAAACCCTAGAATATATTACTCTAACCTCGCCCTTGTTCTTATTCCATAACTCCAAAACAAGCCATTATCGATATTGAGAATAAATAATCATTATAAATAGTATGAAGATAAAAGGAATAAACATTTTATATTAAAATGGAAACATTCTGTAAATAGAAAATTACTAATTTTAGAAAGTTACTTAAAATAGAAATATTGTTATAGAAAATTCGTAAGTTATTAAAATAAGAAAATGTATAAAAATAGTATTTCTAACGAAATTAACACCTTATTATTATCGTCGTTATCGTAACTTTAATATATTTCTAAGTTCGTTACTCAAAATATAAATAAAATATAATAAGTCAATATATAGTATTTTATAAATAGTTAGAAAATCGAGTTGAAACTAAAATTTTTAGAAAAGAAATATTTTAAGAAAAACGATATCAAAAATTAATGTACTCAACGAGGTTTATTAATTAAATGAGATTTACAAAGAATTTAAATTATTTTTAACCAACAGCTTTTATTAACAAATAATCGGATTTTACTAAAAATAGTCAATTGGGAACAAATAAGAGATTATTAGTGAAAATAGTCTCGACCAAAAATATATTTAAAACAAAATTGACTATTTTATCATTTATTAGTATAAACCGTAAAACGAAAATTAACTTATTGAACAAGTATACAAATCTCGATTATAATATAAAAATACGATTTTAAGTTAAAATTATAAATTAACGAAATATGACGAAAATATGAAATCGACATTATTTAGTTACTAGTGTCACAATAACCAACAAAATATTATAACGATCGTAAACAATCAAATTACTAACGATTTATAAAGTGATATCGAATACTTGTAAAATATTTATAAAGCACACGATTTAAAAGAATAATTTTATTAGCAAATAATAAATATCCAAAATTAGAAAAACCGAAGTTAAAATATTTACTACATACTACTACTTAAACATACGATATAATATCGAGTAATGTCCTAAAGTTACCTTGAGTCGGAACGTCAAGGCACTAGCCGCTTCAACCCAATTGTCCAAGCTCTTATCCCACTGGTGACCACGAGTCAACTTCGAGGCTGTCACGGAGATCCGAACACGTAGACCCGGAAACAAGGAGACGGAATTTAAGGAAAGTTGGAAAAGACTAGAGTTACACAAAAATGTTGGAGAAATCACAAACGGGTCAAGAAGGGCAACGACATAGACAAGAATGGAACGGGAAACGACAGAAATCGGTAACAACGAAGTAGCAGCAAAAGGACAAACAAAACAGTAGCATCATACTGAAGACAAATGCAGCATCAGCAAGTACCGAAATATGACAAACGAAGAAGGAGGAGGAAGAGGAGCAGCAGCAGCAGCAACAGTAATAGAACAGCAGCAGCAAAGCAACAGCAGGCACGATGACAAGAAGAAGAAGAAGAACAACAATAGGAGACGAAACGAACAGCAAAACAACGATAAGCGCAAAGAAAAGAGGGAGAAGGAGAATAAGAATGGCTATCAAAAGTAGTAGTAGCAGCATTAGGACAGCAACAGAACACGGCAACAACAACAGTAAACGCAACAAAATGCCTCAAAATGAGTATCAACAACAACCCGATATCGAAAACAGAAACGAGAGAAAACAAGGAGAAGAAAGACGAGAAACATGATTGAAGGAAAGGAACAAACAAGAACGAAATTAGGAAGAAAAGAAGCAACGAGCCTAATGGCAACGGGACGAAAATACAGCAGAAGTATTAGCAACAACGCACAAAGGCAGTCGCAGCAATTAGCAGCGAAAGAAATTAAGAAGAGAGAGGAGAACGGGAATGAAGAACAACCAAAACGCAGCAGTAAAAGTGACATCAAATACGAAAAACAGCCACAGGCGAATCAAATTATTCTCAGAGAAAAGGATGAAAGAAAAGAGGAAGAAGAAGGAACGGAAAAACGACAGTAGTTGTACCGTAACAGCAGCCGAACACAGCAGCAACAGTACCCAGAAGCAGCAGCAGTAACGAGATTGAGCGTGAGGATACTGGACGAAGAAGGAGGAATGAATAAGGAATGACAGGGGGAGATAAAAAGAAAAGGGGATGAATGAAGAGGTGATAGTAAAGCGGTGGATACAATAAGAAAACAAGGTAGGTTGGATGTGAAGAGAATATGTTGAATGAAGAGTAAGGGAAAACAACACGTTGAAACCAAAGTGTTGATTAAATAAAAGTACTGATTAAATGAATGAAGAGTAATGGAAAAGGGGGGGTTGTGTACGTTAAGCAAGTGGGTAAAATTGGACTCACAAAGAAAAGTGACGCGAGTTCATTTTGCAGTGTTGTTTTGATCGGTCCATATCTCGAGTTATACTTGGAATTTCGTAGTCATTCAAAATGGAGGAGATAGATTTCGAGCTTATCTTTCCAATGACTGCTCGTGAAGGTTCATTGAACAAGTATTGACGAAGTTATGCCCCAAACAAGTCAACTGTGCATTGAAAACGCTACTGTTAAATTCTTTGACGGAATTGTTTCTCTTGCCTCAATTTTCTTTAAAGCTTTCAATAAATTCCCGAGGAGAAGAGTTGCTATTTTCAAGTCCGTTTAATCAAAACTACTCGAGCAAACAAAGAAGCATGCATCTGAAATGGAGCAAAATAGTGGCTGCTAGTGTTCACACTTGTTCATTGTATCTAGTTGTCTAAATTCTTTTCCCTTTCTTTGTTTGTATCACCCACTTTATGAGGCTTGACTTTGCTGGTTAGCCTCATCCTTGGGTTGAATTGTAGGCTATAAATAGCCAAGTACTTGATGAATAAATCATTCAACTTTCATCAAACAAATCTGAGTTAAGCTTTGCTTTCCTTTTCGTCTTTGTAGTTCACAAGACAAAGTATTAGAGTTAGTCGCGTTACAAGCTCTATACTTGCTATTTCAATCGAGTGTTTGAATTAGCACCCGCTTTGTTGAGGTATAGGTCTATCTCGCTTAGCACACTATCCTTGGTTACGTTTTATCATCCCTTACAACAACTATTCCAATCTGATTTTCGTTGCTTGTTTTTCGTTTATCTCAAATTACTATCAATCTCCAAATAACTTGTTCAAGGTTCATTCCAAATCACATCATAAGTGGTATCAGAGCTACAACTCTTGATTTTTCTTAAAATCAAGACGGTCCAAGAAGCGTCGAAGCCAAGTTATTAGTTGAATTTCTGATTGTGATTGGAATTCAAAGGTTAAACTCGTGCGGGTAGTTCGAGGGTTAATCGGTTTTGATTGTCTCGTGGTTCTTGTTGAAGTTCGATTTATTTTCAAAAAAAAAAAAAAAAAAATTGTTCACGAATTAGTACTGTTCACTTAGTACTATTTAAAAAAAATGGCTGGAATTTTCTCGTTGGAAAATACAAGCGAGGAAAGTTTGGTTTTTGATCCGTCATTACCTCCTATTTTCGATGAATATGAAGATCATTGTGAGCCAAATGGGTTGCGCATGAAGAAACAAATTCTGATCTTAGCCAAAACTGACGCGAGTTCATTTTGCAGTGTTGTTTTGATCGGTCCATATCACGAGTTATACTTGGAATTTCGTAGTCATTCAAAATGGAGGAGATAGATTTCGAGCTTATCTTTCCAATGACTGATCGTGAAGGTTCATTGAACAAGTATTGACGAAGTTATGCCCCAAACAAGTCAACTGTGCATTGAAAACGCTGATGTTAAATTCTGACGGAATTGTTTCTTTTGCCTCGATTTTCTTTAAAGCTTTCAATAAATTCCCGAGGAGAAGAGTTTCTATTTTCAAGTCCGTTTAATCAAAACTACTCGAGCAAACAAAGAAGCATGCATCTGAAATGGAGCAAAATAGTGGCTGCTAGTGTTCACACTTGTTCATTGTATCTAGTTGTCTAAATTCTTTTCCCTTTCTTTGTTTGTATCACCCACTTTATAAGGCTTGACTTTGCTGGTTAGCCTCATCCTTGGGTTGAATTGTAGGCTATAAATAGCCAAGTACTTGATGAATAAATCATTCAACTTTCATCAAACAAATCTGAGTTAAGCTTTGCTTTTGTTTTCGTCTTTGTAGTTCACAAGACAAAGTATTAGAGTAAGTCGCGTTACAAGCTCTATACTCGCTATTTCAATCGAGTGTTTGAATTAGCACCCGCTTTGTTGAGGTATAGGTCTATCTCGCTTAACACACTATCCTTGGTTACGTTTTATCATCCCTTACAACAACTATTCTATCCTTGGTTACGTTACATCAAAAATTGTACGGAAACAGAGACAATAGTATACGTTGTATACGGGTTTAGTTAAATGAATCGGGCAGGAGACGAATTCCGTAACAATAAGTTGACTGACCCACGAATCGAATTAAAACGAGTTAATAAAATTAATAAATAATTGGGTCATCAAATAAAATGAGTAATCAAATCATTCGAGACGGAAATGAAGCTTATAGAAATAAATAATTAGACGATAAAATAGTATTTCCCGATAAATAACAATTTTTTGATAAAGTGAAATAAATTGATTTCTCGAGGAGAGGAACAAGACGCTTTGACGAAACTTAGAATAAATGAACTTCGAGCCGAAAATAGAAATTCGAGCTTCAATATAAATAAATAAAAGAATTTAGAATTTAAATCATCAAAATAGACTTTCGATAAGAATTAAATTAAATGTATAAAATGAATCGAAACAGATATAAATCATGTTTTAAATATAAGAAGAGTTTTCGAGACAAATAGAATTTTAGGAGTTTGAAACGATTAAACGATAAATTTATTTTATAATAATTTTAAGAATTACGAGTTAAATCGTAAATAAAATAAAAATACGAATATAACTTTAATTTAATTTATTTAATAAAATCAGGGGTGTTAAATGAACCACGGTTACAACTTATCAAAGCGCAGTGGAAGCACGATGAACCCATAAACCACTCAGAATGGACATAGTTATAGCAAGGATTCTCACCAGTATAATGTACTTGAATTATCCAATATCCTTCCAAACCAACCACACTAGGATCACCCAATATTTACCCTTTTAGTCAACCTATAATTATTTGACATAGAAACCTATTAATTTTTGGAATGACAAGAGGTTGGAAAAAGATGAGAACCAACTAATGTTTTTAAGTGTTGATCTTGGATTCAATGATTTTGAGGATTATTAATTTTAACCAACGATTAAGAGGTTTAGAGATTGTAAGTTGAGGATAGTAAAGAATAACAGAAAATTGGAAGATTTAAGGTTATAAGCTAAGGAAAGATAAGAAAGTAACATTTATGGAAATCTAACCCGCATAGATATAACTAATGAGTACTTGACGAGAAACTAAGTCATACAGATTTTTGTGGAATTTAGAACCCATTTGTTGGAATGTTTTTTAGGATTAAGTTTGTTAATAGACGAGTCTTATGAATGAGTAACAACTTGTAAATATAAGAGAGTTTTGACTGGTATGCAAATATACTGAGGACAAAGAAGCAATAAAGAACACTAAAAGATAGAACGTAAAATAGCTACCATAGTAATTTTGAGGAGTGATAGAATTGTAGAAAAAGTTTTTGAAAAATGAAACTTGTATACTAATGATAATGATACAATCGTAATTTTTATGAGAGATAATTGGGTAAAAATGAAGTAAATAGGTGATATGATCGATTTAGCTGTTCAACTAATTAGTCGATAGGCTAGGTGATCTTTAGAGTAACCTGTGGTGAGGGAAGGAATCACCGAGGATTAATCAATGGTTTTGGGTGGAATTAGAGAGAGAATGGAGCATAAGATAGCTAAGAAAGACAACTTTCATTGATAAATTCTTGGATAACTAATTACAACCTACAAATGCCTTTATATAAGCCATATGTCTTGGAGAATAAGAAATAAAAGACGAATTGACTAATATACCCTCTTACTAACATTTTGGTTTGTATCAATTCCCACCCCTTCAAACGATCCTTGTCCTCAAGGATCCAATTTAGCTTACCAAGACGTCCCCCTAAATTGTGTATATGTGATTTTAGTAGCTTGATTAGGATAACGTGAGGCCACTTGGCTACTTGTAATCCTCCAGGATCAAAGACAAAGACAACACCCCTAGTCTCAACATGAAAATGATTGAAATGAAATAATCCTCCCCGATAAAAAACCCACACAATCCTAGAATCAACACCCTCTTCCTTGGTGTGGAGCATCTGTTGTAATTTAGTGTTGAATATTTGCATTTGCATCTTGGAGTCATCAATTATTCCTTTAGGGTCAAAAGTGAAGAACCTTGATGTCATAATCATAAGAAGCTTGTTGATGTTGTTTGAACAATTCTCCCCCCATATCATCTTGGTTAGAGTATTACCAAGTAGAAAAATACGAGTTGTGTCATAGCCAGATTGTTCAAGAGAGTTCCTCCATAAAATATTCTCGATGCTGTGAATCAAGGGATAAGATGTAGCATATAACTCCATGTAGCAGTAGGAATTACAACCACCCTTTTGAAATGGAACAAGTTTGGTTGTGCATATCTCAAAGCGGGTCACTTTCTTTCTATTGAAAGCTACTAATAGCTGCAAATGTTGAAGGCTAAACTCATTCTTGTCTTCAAGTGTAATGATCTGAGAATATGTAATCACACGACACCTAGTGTTAGACTCACAATGAAGTAACCACGTTTTAATGAGAGCATAGCCACCGGGATCAAAGACGTAAGTACGAAACCCAATGCTTCCCTTTGTAATACTAAGGATATAAGTAGACCAGAAGATGACTAGAGAGTTAGCTTCCCCTTTACATTCTTTAGTAGTATATTCCTCACCCCTAAAATCACCCTTGTCCTCAAGGGTGAGGTTCCAAAGTAATAATAGGCGTTTCATGGTAAAGTGCATACGAATATTGACATTTAGCAAATGATCTTTCACCCTACTTGTAACAATATTGATGTAAAATCCACGTTCATGTGCTGTACCATATTCCATGTGTGAAAGTGTAATGTTGAAGAAGGTAATCAACAATGAAGTTGCTGAAATAGTATGTGTTTTTCTAAGCAAAACTTCAAAGTCATTAAACTTGCTAGAGTGGACTTGCACAATACCAATAGGAATAGAAAAAATGTTGTCATGATGGGTAATTAACCAAACTCTGTCCACACTACCAAGTGCCTTAACAACATCCAATTGAAGATAAGGGGATTGAAATGCTTCATGAAGAGCCAATGAAATACTAAATAACTTACCCCAACTATGCACTTCCTTGTAATTAGTACGGAATTCCCACCTAGATCTCAGCCCCAAAAGCTTAAAATGACATATGTCAACCAAGCTTATACGTGAAAACAAGACTCCAGGATCAAATAATTTGTATTGATTTGTCGCCCATTTTCCATCCATATCGAATTCATGGACAAAAGCTAAAACCGGACAACTTGGGTGATACAATATATGTTCAACATTAAGGGGTAAATAAGAAACCTTAGTATGTAAAGGTACACGACATTCAAACCTGGCAAACCGGAGCCTTAATGTAAACACTTTCGACAAGCGAAAGTAAGAGATATCGAGTGGCCTTCGTTGAACCAAGCTTGAAAATAGTTGATCATTGTGAATGGGGCGTGCCTTTTGGTCATCACAATATGTGTCTGTCTCAAGCTCGTAATCGTCTCGAATAGAGTTAAGTTCGACAGCCTTTGCAGCTTGAGCCATTTCCAGCATAAAGGTTGGAATAAGAAATTCATCGAGTCTTGTAAGCGGAGTGTAATTGAGTGTTTGACGGCATATTGTATTCAAACATGGGCTCAGTGGCATCTTCTCCTTTATCATCTACTCCAAAATTTGGTATTACACATTGAGAATCAGATTGTAAAATACCATGAGCATACCTTTGGGCACTAGTAAAATCCGTTACACTCATTGCTAGTTGATTTGAACATAAATTTGGGTCAGGACTTTCATCGAACACCCGTTGTGCAGCAAGTGTAGTGTCATTCTCCGCAGAAAAGATAACGGTTCGCGACTCCGTCGCCTCCTTGTTTCCGACTAAAGAAGTAGCAGTACAGAGGGATGTAGCAGTAGAAAGGGGGTTCCCACAAAACTTGATCGAGTCACCAACCACATATTTAGAGGAGTACCATGGTAACTTGCTATAATCAACCTTACCTTGTGCAGCCAATTTTAGAGCGAATCCTTCAACTGCTGCCGCCAATTTCTTCATATCCACTTTGAGTGTCTTAATCTCGTCGGAAATTGCCATCATTGAAAGTTTAGAGCACCTGATTTTGATTTGATTATAAAAAAAAAAATAGAATGGACACAGATACGTAGGAGAGTGGGAGTTAAATTATTTGTTTTTTTTTCTTTTTTCTGGTGATTTTGTAAGAAGGGTTATTGTATGGAGTATTTTTTTGGAGTTTTGTCTAATGGTGATGAATCTACTGAGATCACAGATTCACAGGTATGGAGAAAATTTGGCTCTGATACCAAATGATATAATCGTAATTTTTATGAGAGATAATTGGGTAAAAATGAAGTAAATAGGTGATATGATCGATTTAGCTGTTCAACTAATTAGTCGATAGGCTAGGTAATCTTTAGAGTAACCTGTGGTGAGGCAAGGAATCACCTGGGATTAATCAATGGTTTTGGGTGGAATTAGAGAGAGAATGGAGCATAAGATAGCTAAGAAAGACAACTTTCATTGATAAATTCTTGGATAACTCATTACAACCTACAAATGCCTTTATATAAGCCATATGTCTTGGAGAATAAGAAATAAAAGACAAATTGACTAATATACCCTCTTACTAACATTTTGGTTTGTATCAGATAAGATATATAGTTCCGAATGAATAAATTTATGGAAATCTTAGTTAAATCATGAATAGCTTTAGAATTGATAAATCGAGGTCAATAGCCAATGATTAAAAAGAGAAACTTGATTATCTGAGGACTTGTAACTTCAGTTGCGTAGACTTCCAATGAATTTGTTAATTATAATTTTTAAATTCGAATATAGATGAAACCTCATAAAACTTATTGAGATTGTTTAAATCCAAATTAGATGTAAGGTTGCGTAACCTTTGGAGAAAAATCTTTGATGAATGGAAACACCGATGGATCCTACCTTTCTGGTTATCAGGGAGTTGACTGAAAGAATTAAGTTAATAAATATAATTGAGCAAATAAAGGACATTCTTATAATATTGGAGATGTATACCTACGCGAGATATACTCATATCAAATACTTGAGGAATAATATGCCGAGAGTTTAAGGAACCAAACTTCTGAATATAAAGGTTAAAGAAACAACTGGAGGAACAAAAAAAACATTTTGAGGATTAACTAGAAAAAAATGTAGAATGACAAAGTTACTAAGAATAGAGACATGAGTGACCCAATCTAACATGGTTCTTGATTGATGATGTGTTGTTTCCATTATTAGTTAAATCACTCCATATCAATTTTCGTATGGAATACTTTCCAGCTACTCCTTAAACGAAGCCTTTCATGAATCAGTGATGTTCCCGTTATGATCCTATATGTTCCTATTCTAATTATTATCTAGAATCATGGTAACACTTCTTAGCCCGACTTCGTACCACAACAGAACCTATGCAAATCTTCAACCCTGACCTTTTGGTCTTGAATTCTGCTTTGCCTATTATCTGAAACCTCATATGTTATTTGAAAACTCACTAATACTTCTATTCTTCTCATTGAGAAGTACATCAATAACGTATCTATCTCGATCCTTACCTTGCTCATCCCTTTGAAAAATAAAATTTGCTAGAAGTTGTCTTATATAAACTCAAATTATCTTCTCGTTCCTTCTATCGGATGAGGAACTATTTGGTTAGTTGGAACAATGTTCTATTGACAAATCATCGAGATAATTCCTCCTCATAGTTGTTACTTCCCTTACCTCTTTTATGCAATGAACCAAATGACAATTTTTGGTTTAAGTTACCACTTCTTTTCATATACGTTCTTTGGTGAAACCTAATCCCACTTCTTTGATCAACTGTACCTACATACTTTCATTGAACTTTTATATGCATCTCCGATCGAGTTAACCCAACCAACTAAAATATTGTTATTAACCTTTGACCTGACGATTTAGTACTTATACGAGTAGAAGTAACGTTGGAACTACTGAGAGCAAGAGAACGACTTCACCAGGATCGTATAGAAGAAAGACTCTTAATATGATGAGCTTATTCAAAGTTGATCTAGAAGGAAATCACCAAGAAACATAGAGTTCAGAAACCTGATCAGGGACCATATCATCAAAGAAGACCTACGAGATCAATGTGTGAACCTTGGACTGAAGCGTTGCTAACCTTGTTTTTGTTTTTGTTTTGCCTGACCACTTTTCGACCTTAAAATACTTTTAGGACTTGAAACCTTATTAAGTCAAGTTATCAGTGTGTGTCTTACGCATAATCTATTTTGAGCGGTAATCTATCGTAAGACTTAGCCCTTTGTTTCCCATCCAAAATCTTAACCACCCTGTTATAATAAAGTTAGAATGCCTTTGAGGTCGAGAGTTGTTCGAGATGTCACTACCTTTTATCTGTGGAATTATGTGTTCGAAAGAAGTATGAGAACGATCATTGATCAAATTATTTGAGGATTTCCTTTATTGACTTCAAAAGCTCTTTCAAAGAATAGACTGTGAACAAGCCTTAGCACTCTAAAAATTTCAGGATTGACTGATTTATAACCAATAATTTTGGAAATCCATAGGAAAACTGTATCTATTTTGGAGAATTACTTGTATTTTGAATGATGGTTGATAATATTACAACCCCGGGTGTCGTAATCATGACGGATACTTCAAAACCCAACACACTGCCAATTCGAGTTTTGGAATAACCTATCAATTGAGGAATCGAGAAACAAGGAAACAACTGAAGATTTTGGAAACTTAAGAGAAATCAATACAAGAGTTTTGGATTAACACTAAGAGCTTATCACTGAAAGAACTAAGCAACCCTAGGAAATCAACCCCTTTCGATGATAAATGTTGAGGGTGCCATAAGAACCATGAATTTCAATATGATTGATAATTTAGGATATACAAGTAACAGTTGTGATAAACCTAAAGAGATCAAAACTAATAAACGTTTTGAAATTTGATGAAAATTAGGACAACCTTTATTTGAATGGATTAACACCTTAAGCTAAACCAAACATTTCCACAAAACATCCAATGTTGTTTTTAAGGAACATAGATTATCATGTTATATATGGAGTTAGAACTCACAATAAACCAAATCTCGAAATGACTAGAAATTGTTTTACCTTTGAGAACTTGAGAATATCCTACGGATAAATACGAAGCTCCAAACAAATTAAAGGAAAACCTTAGCCTAACCTTAGGAAATATATACCTTACCAACCTAGTAGTTGCGAATTTCGAGGATGAAATCTTTAGGGGGGTAGTCTGTAACATCCCGTGTTTTTGACCATTTTAGTTATTTCTAATAACGATTAATATTAATAAATCGAGTCTCGACAAACTATTTTAAATAGTAATATTCAATTCTTGTGCCTTTGTAAACTTTTCTATCTCACTTTACAGTTTGCAAAACTGAAATTTTTATCGTTATCACAATTCTGCGCGGTTTCGTAAAACGGTTCCTATTTTCTCATACGGACTCCAATTGAGGCGTTTCGAAAGCCTATCTTTATTATTTTTCCAAGATCTACACAATGGTAAAATCTAAAATTTCAGTTTCTAAGTGCATCAAAATAATATTGTGCTAGACAGCTCCTTTGCAACGAAAATCGTCACCCAACGAATCGTTTCTCGACATTCAGTTTTCGTACTTCTTTCCTAACCTTTGTGGAACCAAAATAACTCAAAAATATCATCCTTACACAACCCATACCCTCACCTTGAGGTCCAAGGGTCAAAAAATGCTTTTCTAATCAAAAACACCGAAAAAGGGTAATGTACTTCTTAAAGGGTGACTAGCCATTTGAAGCAATTATCATTTCTTTGTCCATTGCTTGCTCCCTCAACAAAGGCACGACCAAATGCTCTTATAAAGAATCTCATATGATCCTCAAACTCATATATTCATCCACCTAACATCCTTCTTAAAATCCTTTCTAAAAACCAAAGAAAAACCATCTAAATAATACTAAATTCTTAAGCCTTTACACCACCATTATGAAGAGCATTAAACCCTTATTTCTCTTATCTTATACTCCGTACTACTTATTTTCAAACTTATTTAATCTTATTACTACTAACTTAGTTTCTTTTTGTGTCATTCTAACTAATTTATGAAGAGAAGCAAGAGAAAAGGAGCATCGATCTTCGTTTTCTTAGATGTTGTAGAATCGATTATTTTGCTCAAGGTAACCTAACTTTTCTTCGCCCTCAAATCTCGTAGTATAGTGTTTAGACTCTAACTATCATATAACATCATGTTTAGGACTAAGTCATTAGATCACTAAGTTTAAAGTTAACTATTTGTTGATTATCATTTAACAATACATGCTGTAAAATGGATTCTATGATGTATGCTGTATGTTTACGATTTTTTTTTTAAAAAAAATTTGTTTCAAATTAGACCTTAGGTTCCTTCATGAAAGTTCTAGATCTGAATGTATAGAATATATGAAAAATTTGAAACATGTGTTAGTAAGTCTATATTAAAGTTACATATGACATACGATAAAGTTGCATTTGTTTAAAATTGATATGTAACTATAACATTCAGCTCTTTTATCACTTCAAGTGATAAAGTGCAACTTTATCACTCATCTCGTGTAACTTTAAGCACTCTTTGTGTAACTTTAACACTGGAACTTATGACCTTAAAATAGTTGTTGACCTTATTTGAACCTACCTCTCTCTCTCTCTCTCTCTCTCTCTATATATATATATATATATATATATATATATATATATATATATATATGATAACTATTTATTATATATTTGCTAACTATTTATTTCGTAAAATGGTATTGTCTGCTTTTATTTACCGTCTGAGCAAATTATATGTATACTAATTCTAAACGTTTCTTTTAGAATTGAAAAAATTATATTATGTTCCTGATGATGTCTATTATGTGTACGTCAAATTTCAAATAAATCCATCATATATTTTTTCATTTATAAAACTTGTACTAAAATAGGTCAGATGTGGAAAGATGATTTTATTTAAGAACATTTATAAAGTATTTTAATCTAAATTTCTGGAGTTAATTTATGTACAAAATATAGGTATATAAAATAAATATTTTGTTAACTTTCATGATTTTTAAGTATTTTAAAAGATTTAAAAGAGAGTATTGAAAATCGTATCATTTTCGTTTTTAATTTCTTAAAAATAATAAAACTTCTTATTTATGAAAAATGATTTTATATATAGAAGACTAACTCATAAAACTATATTTAGTATGAAAATCGTGATTCAAAAATGACATTTGAAAAATGACTTATTTTGTATTCTTAATAATGTTATCGATTTCGTTATTACTTAAATTTATTTTTGTAAAACTCTAAATTTTGAGAAATATAATACTTGATATGGTTAAAAATAACTACTCTCTCCGAGTTCCTATTATTGTCTCACTTTTCTTTTTGGGCTGAGTTTGATTTTTGTCTCACTTTTCTTTTTAGGTCATCAATGTGTGGTACACAATTACTCTCACAATTCTCTCTCTTCCTCCTTTTTTCAACCACTCATTTCCTCTTCCTTATTTTTCACCCCAAAATCTTTTGGGACAATAATAGGAACTCGGAGGGAGTATTATAATTATTATAAATTTATTTGATTTTTGAAATATTTTACTAAGTATAAATAGGTTTTAAAAGATAAGTATACTTGTACAAACATGAAACCGTATAAAAATACTAAATACGTACACTTGAAGTATAAATGTGCTAAATACTTATGCCCAAAAAGTATAGAGTACTAAAAGACGAATAACCCAAAAGTACTAAGTTAAAACATGCTTAAATGTGCTAAACAACCCTTAAACTTATTAATAACCACATAAGGACTAATTAGTGACTAAGTCAAAACTAAGAGTTGACTAGTTCATCTTGGTCAAACTTTGACTTTTTATGTCAATATAGATCAAGTCAAGATAAAGAAACTCATCTTAAATAATGTACTTAGAAATAATTGAATCTTTAATCAAATCTCAACTAATGAACGCTTCAAATAATATACATCAAATAAAACGTTCCAAATCTCTAACATCAAATATATTTAAGATATTTAGTCAAGTAGAATACACTTAATATAATTGTTATAATCGTTTAGTAAATCGTTCCTAAATTAGCTTAAGGAACTGTTGTACCTTCGGGTTAGTCAGTGTCCTATATGAATCGGTGGACCTTCCCAGTGTTCCATTTCTTGGAGTTTCTGTACCTACGGAACAATATGCATCCTTTCGGTTATCTGAACTAAGTTCCTACAGGAGTCCGATCGTTCAATACCAAGTGAGCCATATGTAGCAACTGTACCTTCGGGACGGTATGCGATCATTCTGGTTGTCTGAACCAATGATCCTACGGGTGTCTAAGTGTCCAGTATCCTTATATGTCTCATATTGACAATCTATATCGTTGTATCGTTACGTGTTGGGCAATATTATGTCGAGGTTTAGAGATCGACGTGATAGGAGATTGCTCAAAGAGTTTTTTGCTATGAGAGTACGGACAACACATCCTGAAGCTGCGTGTGGATGGATTGTCATTAGAGTAGTAGTCATGGGCTATCATTGAGGACCTGTGGGAGTGCAAGAGTTGTGTTAGTGGGTACGTGCGCATCTATTTGAAAATGTCTGATCAGCTTTACTCTTTTTCTGATATCTTGGTACTTTTATTGACGCTTGTGTACGTGATTCTTTTCCCTGACTTCTGCGTGTTGTCAGTGGGCCTCGCGGTGGTGTGGGTAGGCTTCTGCGAGTTGTCGTCTGCATTATCAGCAGTTGATAAGTGTAGTTTGTAGTGCCTATTTTGTTATGTTTAGTCCCGGTTTCTCTTGTGAAATCTCTCTTTGGAGTGGTTTCTGAGCTACTTATGCTTCTTCTAGTTCGTTTTAGGTTCCCAAGACCATTCATGGAGAATTGGAACGATTCCGACTCGTTTCCTACACTTTTGGAGCCAACGAAGAGAAGGAACGATCACTCGGTGCCTTGGATCCGATCTCGAGACCTCGGGACCCATTCCCAAGCCCCTTAGACTCGATCCCGAGCCCCGAGAATCGATGAGAAGCCCATGAGAAGCAAGGAGAGACCTGAGAGATCATATTGGAGGCCTACAGGAGCCTTCCCGGCCGAGAACAAGTGCCTTCTCGGTCGGGAAGGAGTGCGCGTTTCAACAGGCTGCTGTATGGGCCGTCTCGGGCGAGACCATCTCGTCTCGGCCGAGATGAGTCCCGTCTCGGGCGAGACCATCTCATCTCGGCCGAGATGAGCCACCTGCAGCTCCGCTTCGCTTCTTTTGTTCTCCTTATTCATTCTAACCCTATATATATACCCCTCTTGTAATCTTATGTTATGTTAGACATTACCCACTAAACCCTAGACTACTTTAGACTAAATTAGCTTAAATTAGTGTAGATTAGTCTTTAGTTTATCGTTAATCCTAGTTTAATCCTTGTATTAAGGGAATTCTTCAAGATTCATCCAAGATTGACAACCTTGGGAGATTGTTTTGGGTTTTTCTCATTAATGCAAGTTCTCATATTTTCATCCTCTTATTAGTAGGTATAATCTTCTTATTCTCTTTACTCCTAATCCACGTTTAATCTTTCAAGTTTTAATCTTTGATTATTGTTCTTGTTCTTGTTAGTTCTTTATGAATGTTTTGTTGTTTGTGTTGATTTCTCTTGTCATGGTTATTATTAGTTTAGGTATGATTGAGTAGAATCTTGTGGGGTTAGTAGGGGGATTTTGTGTTGATTATGGGTGATTAGGGTTGATTGTGGGTAAAGGTTGAATCTTTGTCACTAGTCATATGTTGAGCACCCATGTGTTTGTGGTATTGCTTGTTAGAGTAGTAGTTGCAAATGCTCCTCTTGCTTGTTTTATTCTTCTCGTTGGGTGATTGATTTGTGGTTGAATCCTTGTGTATTGGGTAATATCTTGCATGAGTATTCGGGTTTTGTCTTAGACACGAGAGTGCGGACATTGGCCTTGACGCGAGAGCGCGGACCGACCTTAGTGACTAGGTGAAACCTAAACCCTTGATTACCCAACCATCCTACTACACTAATGAATCCGACCTAACCCTACTCTTTCCTTGTTTGATTTCTTTAGTTCGATAGATTCGTTTAGCCTTAGTTGTTACCCCTAGCTTAGTCATAGTTATAGTTCATTCCCTTCTTATCGTTCTAGTTTAGCTTAGCCTCGAGACCTAGTCAAGTTCTTAGGTAAAACTTAGTCGAAACCCTCTTTACCGTCCCCGTGGACTCGACCCGACTTGCCCTATCTACGTGTTAGGATTAGTTGGTTATTACTTGATCGGTGGGGATCCACGGAAAATCCCTACCATCAATTTGGCGCCGTTGCCGGTGACGGTGCTAGTTTAGACTTTGTTTTCCTATTTACTTGATTTTGTCTTCGTTTTTGTAGTTTTTTTTGTTTTCTTTTGCTTCTTGTGTGTGTGAAGTTTATTTCTTTCTTTTCTAGTGCCCAAAAAGCACTAGACTTCTCACGTTTGCTCCTAGTCTATAGTTTTTGCCTAGAGGTGGTGACCACCCTCTTCCTTACGACTCAGAGCTGCATAAACAAACGGTTGTTAGTTTGAGAGGTTTTCAACCGGGTAGGAGCCTAGTTTTCGAGCAAAGCGCAAGGTTTGATCTAAATTCCTCACACCTAGAAGCTACCATGAGCTACTCCTCTCCCTCTATGAATCAAGGGTATGACATGACATCTCTCTACCACTATCAAGCCCCTTGGGATAATCGAGACACTCGTGGGTATGAATTTCAAGGAAATGGAATCGGCTACCATCAAGTGAATGCTTATCACTCCTATAATCATGGTGACTATTACTCAAGCTATCAATGTGAACCCACCATGTTTCATCATGATTCACCTTATGGAAGCCAATTTCCCCAAAACCACCATATTACCCTTCACCTCAACCACCATATGAACCCCAATACCCACAATACTACCAATCATATCAACCTCACCACCAACCTTATGATGCCCCACCCCTTGGGCATCATCAAGGTTCACAAGTAACACTCCAAAACCCCAATGGCCACCAAATGCCAAAATTGGAGTTAAGTCAATCGATTCTTCAAATGCAACAAGAAATGATCTTACAATTGCAAAAAGACAATGAAATCTTGGCCGAACTCCGAAGGGGAAGTGAGGAACGTAATGCTAGATTGAATGCTTTAACGGCTCAAACCCTCATGTTTTTAACTCGATCTTCACAAGTTGAAGAGGGGTGCTCACTTGAGCAAAGGGAGCAACCTAATCACGAAGCCGCCGATGAAGGTCCTTTTGGTAGCGAAATTTCCTTTGAAGAGGCGAAAGAGGAGATAATCCTTGATGGAGGAGTTTTTGGTGAAGAATTTGAGGAGGTTAGTGAGTTGGATGAGTTGGTGGAATTTGTGAAGTTTTTGGGTGAAAATGACAAGCCCAAGTTGCCCTTGTGCGATAATATGGAAAAACATCAAGAGCCCCTTGCAAGTAAGCGAAGCAATGACTTGGAAGAGATTGAAACCGTCGGTAGAAGTTTCAATTCTCTCCTCCAAGATGATGAGGGGACAAGTGTTGTTCCGGGACTTGAAGATAGGGAACCACAACTTGAGGAAGGTATGGGGGTGTGCAACGAGGAAATGAGGCCAAAGCCGTTTTTTGTGCCTCATGATGAAGACTTGAAGCTTGCTAGTGATTGGAGACGATGGTTAGGGAGGAAGAGGTCGGTAAATCTTGTAGGATGGATAGACCCCGGAGACAACATGAAGGATGATATTGGGTCTTTGTGTGGCTACTTCGTGCTTCCGACTTGGAGGCCTTGGAGGATAGCTTGGCTCGGTTGCTTGAGCCCTTATTACGATGTGGCTCGAGCATTTGACTTGCTCCTCCGAGCCCTTGATGGCTATGGCTAGGAATGAAGAGTCCACCATCCTCGGTTTGACGGAGTTCCATAAGAACCATCATGTTGTATATTCCCCTTTCTCTCTTCTCTTTAGTTCTTGTGTTTGTAATTGTGTTTATTGTGATTTTATTTCTAGGATTTTTGTTTTTGCTTTGTGGAATTCTTGTATTTTGGATTTTTCTTGAGTGATGTGAGGGAGGGGATTCTAATGATTATTGTGAAGTTGTGTAGAATGATTGAAGTTGATGGGTGATTATGTTGAGTTTTGGAGATGAACGCTTGAAGTGATCTAAGGAGCGGTTCTATTATTTGATTTTTGGAGCTTTGGTGAAGCTATGTGCTTAGGTGAATATTCGCAAATCAAGAGAAGCTCCACTTTTATCTCCCATGATTAGCATCAAGTACTACATGCTCGGTCTTCCATTTTTCCTACAAGTGTCGGCTCGGTGGGATTTTTATTGGAAGACGGGAACTAAATGGTCGTTTTTGAGCTTAGAATAAGCTTTTGGAGACGGGATTTCAGATCCCGAGGTGTTAATTATTGATTGGGAGGAAGGTTCGGTGTGTTTTTAATGAAGAGAAGCTTCAAGGCCATGACCATCGTCATCCCGGGCTATTCTAAAGCCGTCTCAGACGGGAAGGAATCTCTTCCCGGGCGAGACGAGCCCTTCTCGGTCGGGATGAGTGGGTGCAAAATCCAGGCTACTGTAAAGGCATCCCAGGCGAGACGAGTTCATCTCGGGCGAGAAGAAAAAGGCATCTCGGGCGAGACGAGCCCTTCTCGGTCGGGACGAGTGGGCAAAAATTCCCAGCTACTGACAGCTCATCTCGGGCGAGACGAGACAGTCTCAGGCGGGATGACAAATCATCTCGGGCGAGACGAGGCCGTCTCGGGCGAGACGAAGACTCATCTCGGGCGAGACGAGTTCATCTCGGCCGAGACGGGTCTGTTACCCGCGCAGTTTGTTTCTCTTGCAGCCCAGCCCGAGTCCCACTTCATTAAACAGCCCGCCCCGCCCCATCCTTCCCTCTCACACAATTACCCAACCCCAATCCAACCCATTCCCATCTCATACTAACTCATTCATACTTCATCTTCAACCTTCTTCAATCTCCATAACCCCAAATAAACCCCAACTTCACTCAAAACACCATAAATCCTCAAATACTCCATCAAATCTCATCAAATCACTTCCTAAACACCCCCAAAATTAGTTTCCATCACATTTATAACTATCCTAGACTCATTTTTTACCATTAAAACCCCCAAAAACTGAAAAAATCAAGTTTTTTTCCCCCATTTTTCCCCAAATCCGAAAATTGGGGTTTTCTCCCAAGCTTGATTATATCTCTTAGGGTGGGTCTTGGAGGCTTATTACATCAATCTTAAGCTTCTATTGAGTATTTTTGTGGGTTCTAGATAATATTTTTGGGTAAAAATCGATTTGGGTGTCTAGCATTTTTTGAAGCTTCATCTTCAATGGCTCCAAAGAAGAGAGGGATGGTGGTAGCAAACAAGAAAAGGAAGAGTGCTTCAACTTCAAGAGCCGAGGTGGAGGTCGAAGAACCGGAAATTCCTTGCCATCCGGATTTTCCTACACTTACCTTTGGTTCAGAGTGGCACAAGGAGCAATTCTACAAGCTCCTTGGTAAGCCTCTTGAGCCAACTCGTTTTCTTTGCAAGATTATACTTAGAAAACTTGGCATTCTTGAGAAATGTAGAGAATTTTTTGTGGGTATGGGGTTGGAATTGTTATTCAACATGCATGAGCTTACATACAAGCAACTCACTTTAGAGTTCTTTAGTAGCTTCACTCTAAATACTAGAATTGATCCACCCCGGGTTGCTTTTCGAGTGAACAATGGTGACTACAACTACACCCTCCTCGAATTTGGTGCTATTTTTGGTCTTCCCCTCGTGTCTAATTGTAATGCACCCGCCGGTTTTAGTGAGATCGATGTTTGGAAGAGTATTACCGGTCTTAGCCTTGTCGACTATCGACGGTTGTCTAGCCGTCATGTCCACCACCCGGTATTACGTATTTGGCATCGATTAATTGCGGGTACGATATTTGGGAGACCCGAAATGAGCACTTTCACACAACAAGAATTAACCATAATCGGGGCTTATTAAATGTCAAAAGTCAACTTAGGTTCGCTTCCGACCTTTCCCTTGCTTTGGCTAAGCATTTTCTTAAGATAAGTAAGGCGGGGAAAAATATGAGTGAGATTGTTCTCGGGGGGCTCATAACACACTTAGCTAAGGCGGTTGATGAGAATTTTAGCGAGGAAGACTTGACCCCCGTACCGGGTGATACGACCATAGATGAGGACCGTTTGACTAGGTTCCATAAATGGATTGCCTATGATAGGGAGCACAAGAGGTATCAATGGTATACCTCGGGTCGGCCACACTTCACTTTGCCATGCGCTACGCTCCCGACCCTTGTGCCTTTGCGGCAATCCCTAGTCCCGGTCCAAGAGCCCAATCTTTTAATGCCCGGTGCGGGAGATGATGCCGGTGCCTCTTCCTCCCGTGCTAGTGTGGAGCCTCGACAGCAACCAACCCAACAACAACAACAGCAAGCTACCCGACCGCACCTCTTTTATCCTACACCCCAAGCTTATGTGCACGTACCTCCGTACACCCCCTACACTCCATTTGCCTACCCTCAGCCCCCGGTCGATCCAGCTTTGGCCGCTATGCTTAATGCTCTACACATTGGGCAATATGAGAAGAGGAGGGACGACTACTATGCCCAGTACCCCGGCTATCACCTTCTTGCACAACAGGGGTATATTGATCCGCGTGGCAACATTCCATCGTGGTATAGGCCCGAGTACTTCCCTAACCACGGTAATCCTAGTGGTAGTGGTACTATGGTGGATGATGAGGAGTACGAGGCCGAGGATGCCTTCGATATAAATGCGGGGGTGGGTAATCAGGAAGCCGAAGAAGAAGATGAAAGTGGTGACGATGATGATGATGATGACAATGAGAGTGAGGAGGGGGATGATGACGAGCTTGATGATTATTGATTATTGAGACGATGGAGATGCGTTAGTTGCTAACCTTTGGTATGGCGACTTTCTTTTCTTTTCCGTTTTTGATGCTTGTCTATTTCGTTTCCCCCTTGTTATGAGTATTTTGTTGGCCCTCGGGGCCTTTGTGGTGATCGCTCCCGATTCTCGATGACGTGATTACATCGAGAGTCATTCGAAAAATCCAAATTTACAAGTCCTTTCTTTTTCTTTATTTTATTTTATTTTTTCTTTTTTTTAGGAATTAGTCGGATTTAGGCGGAATCCGGGCTAGGTGACTTGATTACACCTAGTCCTCCCCTCTCATTTCCTTTTATTTCTTTCTTTTTATTTCTTCCCCCATCCATATCTTTTCTCGTCTCGGCCCATGGTGACTTGACTACACCCCGGCCGGACACATTCTACCCTTTTCTCCACTTTATTTTTGTTTTTTAGCTTTATTTTCGTACTTTCTTTTCTTTTCTTTAGTGTCTCCATACACTACGATCAAGCATGAGGACATTGCTCGATTTAAGTGAGGGGGAGCGATATTCTAGTTTAGTTTAATTTTATTTTTATTTTCGTTGTTTCTTTTCGAAAAATCTAAAAAAACCATAAAAATTTGAAATTTTTTCACAAAAATCAAAAAGATTTTCTTTTGTGTCTTTGTGTCGTACTTTTGTTGTGTTGTGTGTGTTTGCCTCCCATTTTCCTTGTAGGTCGCCTAATCACCGTTGATTTTAGAGGGCTTTCGAGACATCCGGTAACGCCTTTCTATCCCTTTTTCCTCTTTGTCTCTTGTGGAGTGTGGAGGAGATTTGTGATGATGTGTGCTCGGGTGGAGCCTTGTGAAGATTTGTGGTTGATTGGTTGCTTATTTGGAAATTCGGGGTGGTTTTTGTTCTCTCTATGTGTTTGTTTTGTTTTGTCTTGTTTTGTTGCCTTTGCCTCTTTTTCTTTCGTTTTCGTCGTGTCTTCGTCTAGTCTTGTGTTTGTGTCTAGTGTGTAAATAGGTTTTCGAAAACCCGGTTTTGAGGCTAGTGCGCAAGTGTTTACTTTCCCCTCCTAGCAATATGAGTCGAGACTTGGACTTTAGTCTAGTAGAATGACCCTAAATCAATGATTTCGTTGGTTTCTTGCCTTGAGTTCACCTAGCTTACTAGGGATTTACTACGGGATTTGCATTACCGACCATTATGACCACCCACGGTGTGAAAAGGCCTTGGTTGCCGAGTCTCGTCCCTTAGGTGACCATGTTTGAAATTTGCTCGATTAGTCCAAGTTTCCCCCTTTTTGTGGGTTTGAAGGGAAGGGCCCGTCCCGACTTACCCATTCACCTACCTCCTACACATATCCACCAAATAAATTTGCAAATTGTTGAAATCTCCCCTTCTTGTTGCAAAGAAATGCCTACAATTCAAATCAAGCCAAAAGGGCAAAGGAAAGAAAATGAAAGGAAAAAAAAAAAAAAAAAAAAAAAAGAAAGAAGAAAAAGAAAAGGCACAACAAAAGAAAAACAAAATACAAAAGAAGAAAAAAAAGTGGCATAGCAACTCAAAAGCCAAATGCAAAAGAAAAGAATGCCAAAAGAAAACCATCTCACAAAAAGAACCCTCACCCTCAAAAATAAGCCTTTTTCCGACTATTACCGCGAAGAGCCTACCAAAGGACCGAGTCCCTAGGAAGGATGATAGCGGTAATGGTCGGTCTTCCCTCATTTTGCAACCTTGACCACCTTTTTACTTGGACTAGTTGGGCGGTTTTGGACATGAGACGACCCCTTTGGCTCATTGCTAAAGGGGGCGGGGCTTCACTTACCTACAGTGTCGACTAACTCCGTGGTTCATCCTTTTTCCATCCCGCCTATCGTCCCGTGGTACGTTCTTAGAAGGTTAGGAGGAACCTAGGTAAGTTACCAACGTTTTTATTGCTTTGTCGTCATACTATTAGGGTTTGGTCCATTTCGGTTTGTATTGCTAGCTTGGGAACGTTGTCACTTGCCTTGCGTCCTTAACCGGTGTCTATTTCACCGCTTTGTTGAGGGAAGCGGTATTTGTTTTGTCTTGGATGCAACTGTTTGGTGCTTGTTGGTGTGTGTGTGTGTTTGTTTGTTTGTGTGTTTTCGTGTCCGGTTGCATCCACAGTTTTGTCGCAAGACCCCACTTGCCTTGCGGATAGCACCTGTCCTCTAAGTGTTATCGCGTGAGTTGAAAGGGCGTAAGGTGCGCTAATACCCGCTCGACTAGTATTTTAGTTTTTATTAGTTTAGTAGTTAGTTCGTGCTTACTCGAGGGCGAGTAAGGGTTAAGTGTGGGGGAGTTGATAAGTGTAGTTTGTAGTGCCTATTTTGTTATGTTTAGTCCCGGTTTCTCTTGAGAAATCTCTCTTTGGAGCGGTTTCTGAGCTACTTATGCTTCTTCTAGTTCGTTTTAGGTTCCCAAGACCATTCATGGAGAATTGGAACGATTCCGACTCGTTTCCTACACTTTTGGAGCCAACGAAGAGAAGAAACGATCACTCGGTGCCTTGGATTCGATCCCGAGACCTCGGGACCCATTCCCGAGCCCCTTAGACTCGATCCCGAGCCCCGAGAATCGATGAGAAGCCCATGAGAAGCAAGGAGGGACCTGAGAGATCATATTGGAGGCCTACAAGAGCCTTCCCGGCCGAGAACAAGTGCTTTCTCGGTCGGGAAGGAGTGCGCGTTTCAACAGCCTGATGTATGGGCCGTCTCGGGCGAGACCATCTCGTCTCGGCCGAGATGAATCCCGTCTTGGGCGAGACCATCTCATCTCGGCCGAGATGAGTCACCTGCAGCTCCGCTTCGCTTCTTTTCTTCTCCTTATTCATTGTAACCCTATATATATACCCCTCTTGTAATCTTATGTTATGTTAGACATTACCCACTAAACCCTAGACTACTTTAGACTAGATTAGCTTAAATTAGTGTAGATTAGTCTTTAGTTTATCGTTAATCCTAGTTTAATCCTTGTATTAAGGGAATTCTTCAAGATTCATCCAAGATTGACAACCTTGGGAGATTGTTTTGGGTTTTTCTCATTAATGCAAGTTCTCATCTTTTCATCCTCTTATTAGTAGGTATAATCTACTTATTCTCTTTACTCCTAATCCATGTTTAATCTTTCAAGTTTTAATCTTTGATTATTGTTCTTGTTCTTGTTAGTTCTTTATGAATGTTTTGTTGTTTGTGTTGATTTCTCTTGTCATGGTTATTATTAGTTTAGGTATGATTGAGTAGAATCTTGTGGGGTTAGTAGGGGGATTTTGTGTTGATTATGGGTGATTAGGGTTGATTGTGGGTAAAGGTTGAATCTTTGTCACTAGTCATTTGTTGAGCACCCATGTGTTTGTGGTATTGCTTGTTAGAGTAGTAATTGCAAATGCTCCTCTTGCTTGTTTTATTCTTCTCGTTGGGTGATTAATTTGTGGTTGAATCCTTGTGTATTGGGTAATATCTTGCATGAGTATTCGGGTTTTGTCTTAGACACGAGAGTGCGGACATTGGCCTTGACGCGAGAGCGCGGACCGACCTTAGTGACTAGGTGAAACCTACACCCTCGATTACCCAACCATCCTACTACACTTATGAACCCGACCTAACCCTACTCTTTCCTTGTTTGATTTCTTTAGTTCGATAGATTCGTTTAGCCTTAGTTTTTACCCCTAGCTTAGTCATAGTTATAGTTCATTCCCTTCTTATCGTTCTAGTTTAGCTTAGCCTCGAGACCTAGTCAAGTTCTTAGGTAAAACTTAGTCGAAACCCTCTTTACCGTCCCCGTGGACTCGACCCGACTTGCCCTATATACGTGTTAGGATTAGTTGGTTATTACTTGATCGGTTGGGATCCACGGCAAATCCCTACCATCAGCAGTCTTGTGGACATGACATAGGTCCACCCCGACGCGGCCACGCGCGGGTTTGGGGAGGCGAATGTATCTCATGTGAGATGGATCGAATTGAAATTTAAATCGAAGTGGCGTCGCCACCGAACTTTGTGGGAGTTCGGACCCATTCGAACCCACTCTATATCTTAGTGGATCGTGCACAAAGTACGGCCCATTTGGATGTCAGAGTTTTGGGTTCGTCTCTTTGCATTGCGATACCGATACCGATATTATCGGATATCGTGTATTGAATGACTCTCGTGCGCCAATGGGTTCGGATATCCGGAAACCACGGTTCTGAGTAAGGGGTGAGGGTACGTGTTGGGAAGTTCACAAAAAATACTCAACCCCGCCCGCACTTAGCGGCCTCTACTAAGATATCGTTTGACTTTTGAATACGCGCGTTAGTAATTCGATTGAATGATATGCAAACAATATTTTGACTAAGCATGCGAATATTTGAATAAGTTGCTAAGTCGATTTAATGCATCTAAATTAACGTCAAAGTTGTATTTAGCATGCGAGTTCATTTTAGTACAATAAAACAAACAAAATAAATCGCAAAGATATAAACAAACAAGTTAGTAACGGTAATAACGGTTTGCGAATAATATAGAATGATATAGAATGACGTAAACGACATGATGCCTGGTTTTGAAAAGTAGTATGACACGTGATTGACTTGACACATGTTGAGCGAAGTCATGAAAATATTTGATAAGGCTTGAAATATGTTAAGGGCTGGCTCACGATTTGACGTGATAAAGGGACACTCGGTCGATTCATTGAGGGACTCGACCGAGTGTGCCTCGGAAAAAGCTTCTGCCCAATTTTTGAGACGCCACTCGATCGAGTCATTGAGGGACTCAACCGAGTGGTCCTCAAGAAGACCTTCTGCCTCGGTTTTTGGGGTGACACTCGATCGAGTGGGCTAGACACTCGATCGAGTGCCAGGGTTCGTTTCGCAATTTGCATGAATTTCAAAATTGCTTTTGATTTTGGAAAACCGATGATTTTGTTAAGTCGCGCAAAAATACTATGTGATTTATGCTCGCCTCGAATCTTTAATGCTCGTCGTATCCAATATTTGATTATGGAATCAATATCGAATACTTAGAGTAGAATCCAGAAAAAGATGTTATAAGTCGTTTAAATTTAACTAAAAACGAAATAAATTATCTCCGCATTATAATGTCGTAATTGGTTCTTTCAAGCCACGTGACAATTATTTTAGCATCAATGAATTCGTATTAGTTGAATTTATTGACTAATTCGTTTAGATATGACATCCGACTATGGAGTCGGTATCGTATCTAAAGAATGACGCTTTATAATTGCTTGAGTAAAAGATTGATTCCCTCCGCATCCCGACAACATAATAAGTCCTTACGGATTATGCGATGTCAGATCCGCATCAACGGGTTTCGCTCTAACTTAATTAAACGTGCCTGATTAGAAATAGTTTTAGAAATCGATGAATATGCGACGTTAATGACGATGACGATCATGCGAATAATAAAACGAGATCAACGACGCGATGAAGAAAAGAAATAAACTTGTTGACGTTGACTCGCTTCAACAATCAAATACTTGGGGTGTCGGGATAAACGACCGGCAACATCGGGTGCAATACCCACGTATATTCGGATTTCCTTATCCCGTCATCCTTTGTATTCGACACGAATTAGCGAGTATTTTAATGTTTTGATACTAGTAATACTAACGATACTATAAGTAAAAAAATGAAAAAAGAGAGGAGGAAGACGGACGAGAAAAGAGAAGAGAGAAAAGGGAAGAAATCGGGTTTGTATGCACCCTCAACCTACATGCTTCGTATTCTCGGTATGGAACTCGTCTAGTTGTGGCTTGAACACGGGAGTATCGAGATTGTAGATGGAGTTATGGTGGTTTTAGGGTTTGTAGGTTTGCTAGATACTAGGGTTGTATGTGTATATAAGTTGTAGAGATGAGGAAATTAGGGTTGTAAAAAGATGTATGAAGGTGTATGTAAAGGGGTGTATATATAGGAATTCTCCCCCACCCTTGTCTAAGGTTACTCGATCGAGTGCCTCTGCTGACTCGATCGAGTGGCCCAATAAAGAGGTGACAGCGGGCCTGTTAAAGGCCCACTCGATCGAGTGGATTGACACTCGATCAAGTGGATTGACACTCGATCGAGTGGATCGGCTGGAGCGAAGAAATCCGGAGTTTTTGACTTCGGGTTGGATATTTTTGTAGATTTTGTGTTTGGGTTGGACTCTTGATATTTGCATGGCTGTTTTGTGTTCTCGGGAACGACTTTGACTGGGGTTTGACCCGGTCACTAAAAGACGATTTTATTTCCGGTATCGGTTTTGACCCAAATTAGTCTTATTTGATTGGAAACGACCCACTGGGCCTGATTTTGAGGTTGGTTTTGTGAGATTTATACTCCGTAAAAAGCCCAAGCCAGAAACTAACGATTTCGAGCCCATGTCCGAGCGTATAGAAGCACGTTTGCGTCCGATCATCATCGGGTGTTTCTTGGAAACTGCTATAGACACCTAGCAGCCAAATGTGGGTGTCTACAAGTCTGTTCTCCCCCGCGATTAGAGTTCTAAATCAAATCATAGCTGTTGTTCGATCATATTGAGCACTAGGGGTGAGATGTAAACCTTTTAGTATAGATATGATTGGCGGGATTGATGTTCCAATCCGCACTTGTGGTGAGATGCAAGCCATATGTGTGCATGAGACATTAGTAGTCACGTCCCATGCATTATGTGAAAGGAAACCATTGTTTTTAAAAGTAAACGACTACAATTTTCTAAATCACATGTGTTAGTATGCTTCGTTACTGTTCTATACTCTTATGACTAATGATGTGATTGAAATTCTTGATAATGGGAAGTGATGTTTTGTTATATGTCTTGCCTGAATATTGTTTTAATTGATATTATGTTTCATATGATTTGTATTATGTATGTCTTATTCTATTTTCACATGACACTTCTATGAATCCATGATCCATGCTTTATTGTATTCTATTCACATGATACTCATATGTAGGGGTGTAAATGAGCCGAGACGGCTCGCGAGCAGCTCGAGATCGGCTCGGTCAAAGCTCGACTCGTATGAGCTCGGCTCGGGCTCGAGCTCGAGCTCGATTCGGATCATTTATGAGTCGAGCCGAGCAAGACCTGGCTCGGCTCGAATAGCTCGCGAGCGGCTCGATATTATTCTACAATTAGTAAAAAAAATCAAATAAATTGAGCACTTAAGCTGCAGCTAGGGATGTTAATGAGATGAGACAGCTCGCGAGCAGCTCGAGCTCGACTCGGTCAAAGCTCGGTCAAAGCTCGGCTCGTGCGAGCTCGACTCGAGCTCGGGCTCGGCTCGACAACTTAACGAGTCGAGCTGAGCAAGGCGTGGCTCGGCACGAAAAGCTCGCGAGCAGCTCGATTTGATGTGATTAGTTAATATTTACTCTTATTTATTAAAAAATCACTAATAATAGTTACGTAGTTTTTTCACCATATAAAATGTTATTATTGATTTGCCTAATATGTTTGATGGCGGGATTTGTCGTGGATCCCACCGATCAAATAATAACCGGCTAGCACCTAACGGTAGTTAGGGTAAGTCGGGTCGTGTCCACGGAGACGGTGTCGCAATGCTTAGACTAGGTTGGCCTAAAACGAGACTAGGTCACACAAACAAACACAAATAAGCGATAAATGGAAAACTATGACGGAGGAGAGGTAAGAACTAGACTAATGATGAATTACACTATAACAATGCTAAACAATGCTAATAATCAAACCAACTAGCAAACTAAGGAAATGATGACTAACTAATGAGATGAATCAAATATGAAGAAGGAGTGGGTTAGGTCGGGTTCATAAGTGTAGTAGGGTGACTTGGGTAATCAAGGGTGTAGGTGTCTCCTAATCGCTAGACTCGGTCCGGGCTCTCGCAACTTAGACCGATGTCGAGGTAGGTCCGGGCTCTCGCAACTTAGACTATCCTTAACATGACCACATACAAGACAAACAATGAGTAGTGGAAGACTAGCATGAGAAGCATGGCCACTACAACTCATACAAGCATATCAACAAACACATGGTGTGCCAAATATGTGACTAACAACAAAGATTCACCCTTTACCCCCAATCAAACCCTAATCATCCATAATCTACCCTTAATCCCCCTACTAACCCACAAGTAATCTACTCACTCATAATCATACTAACTACAACAATGAAAAGAGAAAACAACATCACAAACATCCAAACATTCATGGTGAACAATCAAGAACAATAAACAATAATCAATGATTAAAACTTGATGATAAAACAAAGATTAAGAGAAGAGAAATTATACCCACTACAATTGGATGAAAAAGATGAGAACTTGAACTAAAAAGAAACCCAAATAAAACCCCAAGGTTGTCAAGCTTGGGTGAGTCTTCAAGAATCTTCTTAATTACAAGACTAATTAACTAAGATTAAACTAGGATTAAGGAGAGATAAAAGCTAATATGAAGAACACTAATCTAGGGTTTGAAGGTTTTTAGAGAGGCTTAAGAGAGTCTAGGTTAATGTAAGATACATAAAACAATACAAGAGGGGAGTATTTATAGGGGTACAAGAATTAAGGAGGGAGAAAAAAGAAAGTCCGGCTACAGCACGCCGGTCCCGACCGGGACGGGATCATCCCGACCGGGACGGCCGGTCATCCCGACCGGGACGGGTTGGTCCCGACCGGGACGGCCTGGCAGTGACCCCTCTAAAAGCGCACTTCATCCCCGACGGGATGAGGTGCATACCCGTCGGGGATGAGTCTCGTAGGCCTCCAATATGATCCTTTTGGTTCCTCCTTGCTTCACATGAACTTCTCATAGATTCTCGGGACTCGGGATCGGGTCTCGGAGGCTCGGGATTGGGTCCCAAGGTCTCGGGGTCGGATCCAAGGCATCGAGTGATCGTTCCTCCGCTTCGTTGGCTCCAAAAAGTGTATGTATTGAGTCGGAATCACTCCAACTTCTCACGAATGGTCTCGGGAACCTGAAACGAGCTAGAGGAAGCATAAGTAGCCCATAAATCGCTCCCAAGGAGCGATTCCACAAGGAAAATGGGACCAAAATACTACGAAATAGGCACTACAAACTACACTTATCAACTCTCCCACACTTAACCCTTACTCGCCCTCGAGTAAGCATCTACTAACTACTAAACTAGCCGAGTGGGTATTAGCGCACCCTACGCCCTTTCAACTCACGCGAGTACACTTAGAGGAAAAGTGCACTCCGCAAGGCAAGTGGGGTCTTGCGACAAAACTGTGGATGCAACCGGACACAAAACACATAAACAAACAAGCACACAAACAAACGCACAAAAAGTCGCACCCAAAAGAAAAGAAATACCGCTTCCCTCAAACAAGCGGTGAAAGAAGCACCGTTTTAGGACTCAAGGCAAGTGACAACGTTCCCAATCTAGCAATAGAAACCAAAATGTACTAAACCCTAATAGTATGACGACAAAGCAATGAAAACGTTGGTAACTTACCTCGGTTCCTCCTAACCTTCTAGGAACGTACCATGGGACGATCGGCGGGATGGAAAAAGGTGAACCACGGTGTTAGTTGACACTGTAGGTAAGTGAGACCCCGCCCCCTTTAGCAAAGAGCCAAAAGGGTCGTCCCATGTCTAAAACCGCCTAACTAGTCCAAGTAAAAAGATGGAAATATGCTAAATGAGGGAAGACCGACTAATGCCGCTATCATCCTTCGTAGGGACTCGGTCCTTTGGTAGGCTCTTCACGGCAAAAGTCGGAAAAAGGCTTATTTTGAGAGGTAGGGGTTATTTTTGTGAATCGGGTTTTCTTTTGGCATTTTCTCTTTTCTTTTGCATTTTTGCCTTGTTTTGCCATGTCATTCTTTTCCTTCTTTTCTATTTTCTTTTTGGCTTTTGTGCCTTTTCTTTTTCTTCATTCTTTTCTTTTATTTTTCTTTCTTTTTCTTTTCTTTGCCTTTTTGGATTGATTTGGCTTTTTGGCATTTATTGGTATGACAAGAAAGGGAGAATTCAACAAATTGCAACTTATTGTGTGGATATGTGTGGGAGGTAGGTAAATGGGAGAGTCGGGGAGCGTCCTTCCCTTCAAACCCACAAAAAGTGGAGAACTTGGACTAATCAAACAATCCTAAACATGGTCACCTAAGGGACGGGACTCGGTAACCAAGGCCTTTTCACACCGTGGGTGGTCATAATGGTCAAAAGTGCAAATCCCGCAGTAAATCCCTAGTAAGCTAGGTGGACTCAAGGTAAAGGACCAACGAATTCATTGATTTAGGGTCATTCTACTAGACTAAAGTCCAAGACTCGATTTATACTACTAAAAAGGGAAAGTATGCACTCACACACTAGCCTCTAAACCGGGTTTTCGAAAACCATTTACACACAGAACACACAACAAAACACAAAACAAAGACAACGAAAACGAAAGAAAAAGAAACAAAAGCAACAAAACAAGAACAACACAAAACGAACACATACATAACACAAACACCACCCCTAGCTTCCAAACAAGCCACCAAATCAACCAAACTTTACAAAGCTCCTCCCGAGCACACAACATCACAATCTCCTCCAAACTCCACAAGAGACAAAGAGGGAAAAAGGGATAAGATGTTACCGAAAGTCTTGAAGGCTCTCCAAAGCTATCGGTGATTTAAGTACCCTATAAGGAAAAAGGGAGGCAAAACACGCGCAACACAACAAATGCACAATACATCGACAAAAAAGGAAAACACACAAAAGGAAAATCTTTTTGATTTTTGTGAAAAAATTTCAAATTTTTAGGATTTTTAAAGATTTTTCGAAAAACTACAAAAATAAAACTAACTACGATAGAATATCGCTCCCCCACACTTAAACCGAGCCATGTCCTCATGCGCGATCGTAGTGTGCGGAGAGATAAAAGAAAAGGAAAAGAAACTACGAAAATAAAGCTAAAAATCAAAAGGTGAAGAAAAGGGTAGAATGTGTCCGGCCGGGGTGTAGTCAAGTCACCATGGGCCGAGACAAGAAAAGATATGGATCAGGGAAGGAATAAAAAGAAAGAGATAAAAGGAAATGGGAGGGGAGGACTAGGTGTAATCAAGTCACCTGGCCCGGATTCCGCCCAAATCCGACTAATTCCTACAAAAGGGGTGAAAATCTTGTAAAATTTGGATTTTGAAATGACTCTCGATGTTGTCACGTCATCGAGAGTCGGGAGCAACCATACTAAGGCCTCGAAGGCCACCATGACACAAATGATATAAAGGAAAGGGGGGGAAAACAATAAAAAATAAGCATTAATAGACGGAAAAGAAAGGATAGTTGCCGTACCCATCGGTTAGCAACTCACTCGCTCCATCGTCTCAATGGTCAATGTAGGAACTTTGCTTGTCATCGTCATTGTTCTTCCTCTCCAATCGCGATACGGATCCATGGTTGGGGTAGAAAAGTATAGTGAGGGGGTTTTTGATGCGAAAGTCGGTTTAAAGTGACGAGAAAGCGAGGTGAATGTGTATGTGAGGTGTAGGGGTCATATAATGAGGGTAAGGACATGTAGGGAGGTTGGGAGGGGGTATACAATGGTTGGGTGGACTCAAATGACGAAGAAAAGGCCAAAGGAGGACAGGGGGTCCATCCCGGTCGGGATGGGTGGTCCCGGTCGGGATGACCGTCTCGTCCCGGTCGGGAAGACCTCGTCCCGGTCGGGATGAGCTGTCAGTAGACCCATCTTTTGTGCACCTCATCCCGGACGGGATGACATCCTTTCCGGTCGGGATGGGCCTTCCATCCCGGACGGGATGACCTATTCTAGGCCGGGAAGAGTCTCCTAACCTCTATAGCTCCCAAAAGCTCATTCCAAGCTTCAAAAACCGACTTCCCTTCACACGATCCAAGCTCAAACAATGGCCATTCCTCCCTAGGAATCACTTCCACTTTACACCTATCACAATAAACTCAAATAACACATCAAATTCCCTCCCTCTCATCGCTCATCAATCAATCCAAGTAATCAAGAAATTCACAAAACAAAACAAACTACAAGGGATAGAGATATATACAAAGAGACGGTTCTTGTGGAACTCCGTCAAACCAAGGTGGTGCATTCTTCAATCTTTTTCAATAACAAGAACTAGTTCCATCTCCATCAAGGGCACGAAGGAACAAGTCGAAGGCCCTAGCAAAGTCTTCAATCAAGATCGAGATATAACCGACCACATACCAAGGCTCTTCATGGCCTTGCCTTGACGTTCCCGGGGAATCCCGATCTTCCAAGTTCAACGACTTGAACTTGTACTTTTGGTCTTTGGGGACATACCCAAACGTCCACCGGTCTTCATGTGGCCCCATGGGAGGCTCATCCTTCTCCTTGCTTTTCAACTTGTCATCAAGCCCATGAAATGGGCACTCATCTTCCTCCAAATCGGAGTCATCATCCTCAAGTACATAAGAGTTCTTGTTCAAGCTTTGTCCCGACTCAACCCCTAGATCAATGTTTTTCTTGGCTTGGATCATATTGCATGACTCATCGTTAGTAGGCGAAGTGTTACCTTGGAGGTCAAACACTAGCTTCTCTTCGCCTAACTCGAAGGTGATCCTACCATTCTTCACATCGATCATAGCACCGGCGGTATGTAGAAATGGGCGCCCAAGAATAATGGGAGTGATTGCATCTTCCCGCATATCGAGCACGATGAAGTCAACCAGAATGAAAAACTTACCGATTCTCACCGGCACATCCTCTAGCATCCCCAATGGTCGGTTGAATGAACTATCGGCCATTTGGAGCGTGATAGAAGTACTTTTAAGCTCCTTCATCCCAAGTCGGCAACAAATAGAATAAGGGATGACGCTCACACTCGCACCCAAATCGCATAATGCTCGTTCGATCTTGTAGTGCCCTATGGTGCAAGGGATCGAAAATCTACCCGGATCCTTCAACTTTGGAAGCGTAGAACCTTGAATGAGCTCGCTCACCACTCTTGTGAACGCAATGGTCTCTTCCTTGTCGATGGATCTCTTCCTAGCCAAGATTTCTCTCATAAATTTTCCATATGCCGGGATTTGGGTAAGTAGCTCGGTAAATGGGACACTCACATCGAACTTCTTCACAATACTAAGGAACTTGTCATATTGGCTATCCACCTTGGTCTTCATTTGCCTTGTTGGGAAAGGCAACTTGATTTGGATCTTGTTTTGCTCAATAGGGGTGGACTCTTCAAACGACACTTTCCTTTTACCCTTATCTTTTGCTTGAAGTGGGGGAAGCTTGTCTTCTTGGGGTCTCTCGATCTCCCATAAGACTTGCTCCTCCATTGGATTATCAAAGCTCGAGCTTTCTTGAATTGGAGGTGCCATTTCCTTTGTCGGTTCTTGCATTGGCTCTTGCTCACTAGGGAATGGAGGGGAGTCACAAGATGTACCTCTCCTTGTGGTGATAGCATTTACATGCTCAAATGTCGGTGTTTCACCTTGAGAAGGTAATTGCCCCTTTTGTCTTGAGGAGCTCCCCGAAGCAAGTTGAGATACTTGAGTTTCAAGCATCTTCATACGGGCATCTCTTGACGCGTTTTCCCCTTGAATATAAGCAAAGAGCTCTTGATGGTTTCTTGATATGTCCATTTGACTCTTTTGCATATCCATCATAGATTTTTGAATGTCGAAATCCCGTGGTGGGGATGATGGATTATGCGGAGTATCGGTGAGGGCTAATGGAGTACCATAGTCATGAATAGGAGACCGGCTCCTAGGCTTGCTTTGTTGTTGATTTCCTTGAGTTGCTTGTTGTTGACGGTTCCCTTGGAACCCATGAGAATTGCCTTGGTTAAGGCCTTGATTGTTGCCATGGTTGTGGTTTTGATAGCTTTGGTTGAAGTTCTTTTGTTGGAACCCTTGATTGTTGTTGAATGAACCTTGGTTACTTTGCTTGAAGTTGTTGAAAGGCCTTGAGTTGCCTTGGTAACCTTGGTTGTTGTCCCTTAAGGGAGGTGGAACATAGGGACGATGTTGTTGTTGGTGTTGAAAGGCTTGTTGTTGAGGGACTTGATTGGAAGCTTGGTATTGATTAGAGTAGGAGGCACCTTGCTTGAACGCTTGAAAGGCGTTCACTTGTTCAATACTTCCCCTACAATTCATAGGATCATGACCAACGATTCCACAAGTATCACACATCCCATAATAAGGCAAAGGATGTGCAAATCCCAAAGCATTCACTTCATAAATTGAGGCTTGGTTGGAGGAACCAATGCTTTGAACTTGAGTGAGGTGACCTTGGAGCTTCTTATCAATGGTCTCCATGTGTGTCTTCAATTGGGCTCCAAGGTCAATGCTTAATTGAGTTATAGCATCAACCTCGTGCCTACCTCCTCGATTTGCCTTCCTAGGCCTAGAATATTGCGAATTATGCACCGCCATCTCTTCGATTCTCGCCCAAGTTTGGTCGTCATCGACCTCGGTAAACCTACCATTGGAGCCCATATTAAGTATAGCTCTCGAGTCCTCATAAAGGCCATTCCAAAATTGTTGTACCAAGAACCATTGTGAGAGTCCATGATGAGGGCACGACCTAACCAAAGACTTAAACCGCTCCTAAGCTTCATATAGGCTCTCTTCATCCCTTTGTTGGAAACCGGTGATGGAGGCCCTAAGCAAATTTGTCTTTTCTGGAGGGTAGAACTTTTGGTAGAAAGCCAAGGCAAACTTTTTCCAAGTATCGATGCCCATGGTTGCCCTATCTAGACTCTTGATCCATTGCTTCGCTTTTCCAATTAATGAGAATGGAAATAAAACCCATCGGATTTGATCTTGAGTAACCCCGGGTTGAGAGATAGCGTCGCAATAATCGGAGAAAGTCTCCATGTGTTGGTGCGGGTCTTCGGTGGGCAAACCACTAAATTGATTTCTTTCCACAAGTTGTATGAAGTGAGTCTTGGCCGTAAAATTTCCGGCATAAGCGGCCGGTAGAGCATTGGGTCCCGGCAAGACGTCTTCCGTGAATGTAGAGTGGGATGAAAACTTCGGCATTATTGGATGTAAGGGAGATGGTGGTGAAGACGGAGTTGAAGTAGATGTAGAGGGGGAACTAGGACTAGAATATCCAAAGGGATTGGTGAAATTCCCATCGGCCGTCTCTTGAAATGCTTGCTCAAAATCGTTTCCTTGAGCTTGCTCTTGATGAGTATTGCTTGCACTTGGTTGAGAGACCCTAACCCGGTTAATCATCCGTTGGCGAAAGGCTCGAAAAAGCCTCTCCGGCTCTGGATTAAAGAGAAAGAATTCGCCTCCCTGCCTAGGCATACACTACACACTAGAACAAACGTGAGAACACCTAGTGCTTTATGGGCACTAGGTAACGACAATAAACAAGCACAACTAGAGACAAAGGAAAAAGAAGGAAATAAAACTAAGGAAACAAGAAAAATCTAGAGAATATGCACAAGAGATGATAGAAGGGCACAAAGAAGGGTAACTAAGTCTAGATATAAGCAAACTAAGTCTAAACAATGCACCGTCCCCGGCAACGGCGCCAAATTGATGGCGGGATTTGTCGTGGATCCCACCGATCAAATAATAACCGGCTAGCACCTAACGGTAGTTAGGGTAAGTCGAGTCGTGTCCACGGAGACGGTGTCGCAATGCTTAGACTAGGTTGGCCTAAAACGAGACTAGGTCACACAAACAAACACAAATAAGCGATAAATGGAAAACTATGATGGAGGAGAGGTAAGAACTAGACTAATGATGAATTATACTATAACAATGCTAAACAATGCTAATAATCAAACCAACTAGCAAACTAAGGAAATGATGACTAACTAATGAGATGAATCAAATATGAAGAAGGAGTGGGTTAGGTCGGGTTCATAAGTGTAGTAGGGTGACTTGGGTAATCAAGGGTGTAGGTGTCTCCTAATCGCTAGACTCGGTCCGGGCTCTCGCAACTTAGACCGATGTCGAGGTAGGTCCGAGCTCTCGCAACTTAGACTATCCTTAACATGACCACATACAAGACAAACAATGAGTAGTGGAAGACTAGCATGAGAAGCATGGCCACTACAACTCATACAAGCATATCAACAAACACATGGTGTGCCAAATATGTGACTAACAACAAAGATTCACCCTTTACCCCCAATCAAACCCTAATCATCCATAATCTACCCTTAATCCCCTTACTAACCCACAAGTAATCTACTCACTCATAATCATACTAACTACAACAATGAAAAGAGAAAACAACATCACAAACATCCAAACATTCATGGTGAACAATCAAGAACAATAAACAATAATCAATGATTAAAACTTGATGATAAAACAAAGATTAAGAGAAGAGAAATTATACCCACTACAATTGGATGAAAAAGATGAGAACTTGAACTAAAAAGAAACCCAAATAAAACCCCAAGGTTGTCAAGCTTGGGTGAGTCTTCAAGAATCTTCTTAATTACAAGACTAATTAACTAAGATTAAACTAGGATTAAGGAGAGATTAAAGCTAATATGAAGAACACTAATCTAGGGTTTGAATGTTTTTAGAGAGGCTTAAGAGAGTCTAGGTTAATGTAAGATACATAAAACAATACAAGAGGGGAGTATTTATAGGGGTACAAGAATGAAGGAGGGAGAAAAAAGAAAGTCCGGCTACAGCACGCCGGTCCCGACCGGGACGGGATCATCCCGACCGGGACGGCCGGTCATCCCGACCGGGACGGGTTGGTCCCGACCGGGACGGCCTGGCAGTGACCCCTCTAAAAGCGCACTTCATCCCCGACGGGATGAGGTGCATACCCGTCGGGGATGAGTCTTGTAGGCCTCCAATATGATCATTTTGGTTCTTCCTTGCTTCACATGAACTTCTCATCGATTCTCGGGACTCGGGATCGGGTCTCGGAGGCTCGGGATTGGGTCCCAAGGTCTCGGGGTCGGATCTAAGGCATCGAGTGATCGTTCCTCCGCTTCGTTGGCTCCGAAAAGTGTATGTATTGAGTCGGAATCACTCCAACTTCTCACGAATGGTCTCGGGAACCTGAAACGAGCTAGAGGAAGCATAAGTAGCCCATGAATCGCTCCCAAGGAGCGATTCCACAAGGAAAATGGGACCAAAATACTACGAAATAGGCACTACAAACTACACTTATCAATGTTTATATATATTTTTTGGATCACAATTTATTAAAACTCATCGGTGCAAAAGTACGTAAATTTTAATAATTATATATAGGCTCGAGTTAGGCTCGAACTCGTATTTTAGCTCGCGAGCTTGGTTCTGAGCTCAATTTTTTCAAGCTCGGGTAAGCTCGAGACCGGCTCAAGTTCGAATTTTTCTTAACGAGCACGAGTCGAGCAAGGCCAAGCTCGTGCTCGGCTCGGCTCGTTTACACCCCTAGCTGCAGCCCAACCCATCATGCAAGTCGAGCTCAACACGAGCCCGCGAGTCTAGCTCAACTCGAGCCCGCGAGTCGAGCTCAACTCGAGCCCGGAGTCGAGCCTTTTTCCGAGCCACGAGTCGAGCTCGAGCCACGAGTCGAGTTCACAAGCTCGAGCTCGAGCCTTTGTTTTTGAAGCTCGACGAGCTTGAGCTCGAGCCGAGACTCCCCCTTTTCTTTTCGAGCTCGAGCCGAGCAGCCCCAGGCTCGCGCTCAACTCGGCTCGTTTACACCCCTACTCATATGATTTATGTATTACTTTATTCTATATAACCTACATGTCTTATATATTTAAATCGATTCGCATGTTAACTTAAATCACTTCATGTATATCTCACATTGTATACATGTCGATTTGTAATGTGACATGCCTGCTTATCTGTTAATTAGATCACCTAAACGTTATACTACATTGATTTTTCAGGGCCGTGTTAGAAGGACGGTTAGGTTACTCCCACTAAGTGGGACATGTATATTTAAATATGCATTCAGGTTGACGAACCCTCAAGACTGGACATGAGGGCATGCACGAGTACAGCAGATGAGAGTGTCAAACTATAAATCTTGTAACACAAATTTTGTCAGACTATTGTATTTAGAAATTTGTAATTCAATTTTCAGTTGTTTTATTTTAACAAACGGTTCATTTATCGGTAAAAGACTCACTTGAGTCGACGATTTTTAATTTTTACTTCTTTTTACGACTTGATTATTTTCCGTCTTGTTAATTAATGTCATTGGAAAGACCGGGTTGTTACATTTGTCTCCAAGACATTTCGAACTCCCTAAGAGAACTTTCCGTTCACGAATGGGATTTAGTAACGGCGTTAGCAACCTCTGGCACAACTGGCCTCACAGCCATTTGGCGCGTTAACCTGTCCAGGTAGATATAAACATAATCCCTTAAGGACAATATTTGCATAGTATTGGTCGATGATGAGAACGGGAACCCAACATGTCCACTGATATGCCACCACGGTATCGTCAACCTAATATCAACCCGTCCATTAGCTTGCAAGTAGGAAAGCCATCCTTCTTCAATGTAATCATTGTTCCAAGGTTGCGCCATCTTCCGACCCGCGAAACCTTTGTAGCTATAACCCTTAACGGACCGCGGAGACTCTATCAAACCAAGCCTCTCTTTTAGCCAAACCTGCGCGAATCACAACATAGTGTCAAACTTTCGAACTAAGGCAAGTTTAAAAAAAAAGGGTACACCAACATACCTGCAAAATGATCCAAAAACCCTGAAAGGGAGCACGATGTAGCCGTGCGCGAGTGTCGAGACCCATGATAAGCTCACCTAGAATAAGAAAGGAGGGTGATCGTCCATGCTCCATTCCTATCACCACATCTAAAACCCAAGGACTACCCCAGCCTTCATGCACGATGCGTCCTCGAAAAGATAATAGCATGTCATCGCAATATTAAGAGCCCGCTTACAAGCCAAAGGCGAAATATCACGAGAGCCTTTCTGTGAGAATGTCTTAACAAATAGCTTTAAGTTAATATATACCACCTTCCCCAAAGAAAGCATTAGCCTCCTCCAAAGGGATGTCCTAAAAATGACAAAATCGTTCCACGAGAGCATCATCTCCAATAGGTATACAAGGTCGAACCGAACACCACCCACCTATAGCATCTAGCTCCTCGGGTAGAGGGCAAACATTACCTCCCGGGAAAGCAAAAATGTGGTTCTTAGCATCCCAAAAGCGAGTACATGCCAACAAAAAGTCATCTTGCACTTTAACCCGCTTTAGTGTAGAAACAATAGATAAACCGTCACCTGGCAAAGTCTCAAGGTCACCTTTCCTAAAATGACCCATCCACTCGGTTAAGAGACACCCAAAATCCGACATGACTCCAAACAATACAAAGAGGCTATAAAGACATTATGGGTAGTCTAATATATCTAAAACAAGCGCCCATAACCCGTATATATAGCCTTAATCGCACAACAATTAGGAAATTACGGAAAAATTCCATAATCGAGAATCGGGCCGCTTGAACCCAGGTGCCCCAGGACTGGGCCGCCCGAACCCAAGCGTCCCAGAATCGAGCCGCCCAGGCCCAGGCGCTGATACACTAGGCCATCAGCCTCTTAGCGTCTGAATCTTATGCTGTCAGCCATACTTTACCCCATCAGGCATCCCTTGACAACCCCCGGACGTCAGGAACGACCTTCTGAAGTCACCAAACCCCTTTCCAAAAGCTGAAGCGTCTGTTACAGGCCCCGCACAAGAATGGTAGGCCCACACAGACGACGCATTTTTGTCCATCGTATCCACCAGACTTAAACGTTTTTTTTATCTTTTTTTAGGGGGATAAGCTACCCGTTTTTTTATCTTTTTTTTTTAGGGGGATAAGCTACCCCACCTAGAAGTGTTGTAGCCCCGAGTGGCAGCGTCAATTCGCGTCTGTAGCCTAATGTGGCATTATCATTAAGGATATAAAAAGTGGTATGAGTTTGTTTTTCTTTCATTTTTACTTCATTTTGAACGCGAGCATTGAAACAATCACACTTGCCTCCTAGCACCGAACACGCACTCGGTCGAAACATTTTAGCTACGAAGCGCTTCTTACATATTTTGCACATCTCAAGCCAAACATTTTAATCGACGTACTACTTGATCCAACTCCCAACTCAAACTAACGCTTTTTTAGAATTCCGAAAAGCATTTTCCTACTCCCATGCAATCCTAACGCGTTTAAAACGTCCTAAACTACAACGAAACCGCAAATAAACCAAACTTGAAGTGATCACTTGTCATCTAAGTCAACATTTCAAAAAAAAAAAACAAAATACAACACTAACAAATCTTTCAAAGCACTAAATGTCGAAAACATACAAATTATACAAAATCCGAACACAAATCAAGTTTACAAACTAGGGAGGACCCCTAGAGGCTGCACCGACAGCCAGCACAAACTCACCAATGTCGTCATCCAAATTTAGATCCACTAGATCAAAGGTGGGAGATTCAATGTCGTCCATACCTGTTAGCATATCCATGATAGCTGTCTCGAGAATTCCTCTGACAACCTCGGTAGCGCCTGTAACCCGACCCTCAGCCTCAGCCTCTCTCTCCACCTCAGCCCCAAACCTAGCTTCACCTTGCGCCGAGGTCTCGCCTCGAGTCCGAGACAACTGCTCCTTAAGCTTGGCAATCTCGTTATCCCGAGATTGCAGAAATCCTCACAATTTGGCCTCAGTCGCCTCGAGCTCGGTCACCCGAGTCTCCAACTGCCTTACCATATCCGGAGCATCCTGCAAATACAGCTACCCTTTAAGAAAACACGAAACCTGTCAAGAAAACTAGCCTTAGAAAAAGCATACTTACCGATCGAGGTCCTGAAGTATCACGGGAAGAGGCAACAATCGTCCTCGACGCATATGCCCGAAAGCAGTTAAGGGCTTGCCACAACCGGTGATGGGAAGCCGACGAAACCTGAAAGACAAAACCAAACCAATTAGTCAAACAAAACCTAACCCTCAAACGCTGAGTTCAAGGCAAATCCCGAAACTTACCCGATACACCCGGTCACGCCACTCCATCCCAGCCTCCATCTCCTCAGCGGAACACAGGGGAAGAGGCTCCGTAAAGGCCACCCCAGCCGCATCGACCCTGAGCAGTGTCACGGGGAAGTCTGGGGGCTGAACAGCATCAGCAGGATCGGCCAGTTGAAGGAAAAGTGAACCGTTCAAAATGCAAACAGATACTAAACCATAGAACAAAACAAACAACAAACCGAAAAAAAAAACAAGTACTCACCACGAGACGGTGGCAAGCTAGCCGCTGGCAGACGTGAAACACATAGGAGGCACCAGGCACCAGTAGTGCATCGCCTCCCTCTCCGTCCCTACCCTCGCGAGCCTCTGCGGTGGTCGACGGTCTAAACATAGCCCGGGGAGGATCAACCGGCACCCTAAACTCATCATATAAATAGTGACGCACCAACCTCTTGCCCAGATACCACACCGGGCGAAACAACGCAGGTATGTAGTAGCATCCTCCGGTAGCACCTAGGCCTCAGCTCTGCCCTTACGTACTCGGGCAAACCCTCGTAATCGGCCCAAGGACGGGCCACGAACTGCATAAACCAAACAACATGTTAAACTCCTAACCTTGGGGGCTACCAAAGAAAACAAACCGTGAGAAGGAAACTTACATTCTCGAGGCGTAGCTAGTTCACCGGCATATTCTTCGACGAGTAGTGACTCGTCGTGCTGTTGGCCTGAGCCATCCTCCACTCAATCCCAGCCGGAAACATAGCCGGGCGAACGCGCATCGTCTTGGATGCCAAGCGTGGGAATTAGGAGTAGATCCAAGCCTACAAAGCCCGAAACATCGTCTGCAAAACAAAACCAAACAAAGCGAAACCCTGAAACCGAGTACAAAAAAAAATAACTAACCTCCAGTGCGAGACCTGGACCCACGATGGGTAAAGCCAAGCCAGAGTCCACCCTCTGCGGCCTCACCATGACCTGTAGGTAACGGGTCATCTCCGCGAAAGCCGCGATCACCAAGTTAAAACGTCCTAGTTGATCTGAATCAGCTAGGAAAGGCAAAATCCTACGGCTAAACCTCTCGCCCTTATCCGAGAAGTGGGTCGACCCTAAGAAGTACTACAACCACAGACGGGCATCCTGCACCGGCGTGTTAGGCACTCGACCCTCTAGCACCGCCACCCCGTCAAAGTGGCCGGTAATATACGAGCTCACCAAAGCATGGGGCGCACTGAAAGCCGCAGGCTCTAAACGGTCCCCAATCCAGCCCTTGACCTCGTCAATATCTAACCTAGGGCCCTCCGGAGCCCACCTAATCATCTCAGGACCCCGGGGCAAACCTCTAATAACCATGAAGTCCTCTAAGGTCATCCCGACCTCCCCGAACGACATATGGAATGTCGAGGTCGTGTCGTGGAAGCGATCTACCATCGCTCTAATTACCATGAGGTTGCACTTAGTTTTACAACCTACTAATCGGACCCAGTGCCAAACCAAGGGACCCAAATTCATCCCCACAATAATGTCCTTACCCGCAGGACTAAGCTTCTGGGAGTAGATCTTCAGGCATGTCGTAAAACCCGAGAAGATCCTCATTGGACCTGGAGACTGCAAGCATAAACAAAATAAACCAATTCAAACTGAAGTCGAATCCTAAACTAATAAACACGAGTCAAGGTACTCACCTGGCCGTTTACGACACGGCTGAAGACATGCAAGTCGGGACGTAGCAGTAATTGCCGACCATCCCAATCCTGAGCCCAAGGGGTATTCTCGTGACAACCTCTTCCCCCTCGTCGACAGGTCCAGGGGCATGGGTCCTCCTAGCAACCGTCACAGGCAATCTACGCCTTGTGACCCTATCAAAACCAGCCTCGTCCATGACTCCCGACTCAAGACGCTGCGAAGGAGCGCTCCGTCACCTCTTACGAACCCCCCGGGGAGTCAGCGAACTCGACCCGGCGGCCTAACCGCTGGTACCAACCAGAGGGACTCCCTCAGAATGTTTTGTACCATCCCTAGCTGCAAAACAAAATAAAAGACGCATCTCGGGTCAGGTCAAAGCAGCCCAAACAGGTCAAAATGGGCTCAAAATTTTGGATAGTGATATTAAAATTCCGAAAGACCCACTAGCACCCATTTTCAACCTCGGTCACAATAAAAGTGGTTTCGGGAAAATCTGGCATCGTTACGGTATCATTTGGTCTGTCGTAAGCCACACAAACCCTCATGGAATGACCAAGGGTACATTCTAACTCACAAAAGTCGACATGGAGGTCACCCATAACATCACGAACACTAGTCGAGTGAGATTATAAAGGTCAAGTATGGGAATAACCGGGAAAATGATCCCTAAACCCTAGCATTTCAAATTCCACCCATAGGATGTAATCCACTAGAAATTTTAACGCAATACAGTGGCGGAAACACTTTAGAGTTGGGATTAAAACACACTAACAAACTATATCTTATTAAAAGAAATGGTAAGTCAATTCAAAGGCCTCTTTTTACAAAAGAGCTAAAAGGAAATTCTCCAAACGGGTTTATACAATTCCATAAATCGTGAATGAAGAAAGAGTAGGATCCACGCTACTCGCTAGCTCACACCCAAAACCCAGCAACAAATACCTGTCATGTTAGAAACATAACAGCTACGTCAGTGGGGAGTAACTCGGATGTTCTCACAGCCATATTATATCATATGGAAAAATAATAGTATTATTATATCAAAATATTTAAAAAGAGAAAACATTAAAACGATATAATAAAAATACGTTTTCAGCGAAACTTAAAGCACTTGTCAACCTGCAAGTACAAAATAAATCGATAATAATATTCAAAAATGGCGTTGTGGAAATTCGATCAGTGTGCACAAGGCTAGACTTTCGATCACCAAGGATAATACTGGAAACTAGCTTCGAGAACTTTAGACTTAACTCATAACATAATCAAGTCTCTAACCAGGCAACTCAACTATAACAGGACTGCGTGCAGCGAGGTCCTGGTTTACGTAGTGCACACCCTCCTAGACAACAATTACGTCTAGTTCAGCTGACGGCGACTAACACGATGCGATATCTGGCTTAAGGTCAAAACATACACTCTCCTAGGCGAAACTACGCCCAGTTCAACGGCAAAATGTGCCCCAAATAGACACACCGGCTTTATAGCTAATGGCAAAAACGTACATCCTAGACTATTTAACTCTAACCCCACACTTGTCTTTATTCCATAACTCCAAAACAAGTCATTATCGATATAAACAAACATTACTAATATTAAAAGGGAAACTTACTATAAAAGAAATAGAAATAAACATTATAATCATTATAATAATATGAAGATAAAAGAAATAAACATTTTATATTTAAAGTGAAACTTTCTATAAATAGAAACTTACTAATTTTAGAAACTTACTCAAAATAGAAATTTTGTTATATAAAATACGTAAGTTATTAAAATAAGTGAAATGTATTAAAATAGCATTTCTAACAAAATTAACATTTTATTATTATCGTCGTTATCGTAACTTTAATATATTTCTAAACTCGTTAATCGAAATATAAATAAAATACAATAAGTCAATATATAGTATTTTATAAATAATTAGGAAATCAAGTTAAAATTATAAATTTTAGAGAAGAGATGTTTTAAGAAAAATGATATCAAAATTAGATGAGTCAACGAGTTTTATAAATGAAATGAATTTTACAAAGGTTTCAAATTATTTTTAGCAAATAGCTTTTATTAATAAATAATACGGATTTTACTAAAAATATTCATTTGTAAACAAATAAGAAATTATTAGTGAAAATAGTCTCGACTAAAAATATATTTAAAACAAAATCGACTATTTTCTCATTATAAATCGTAAAACGAAAATTAATTTATTAAACAAGTATACAAACCTCGACTATAATATAAAAATACGATTTTGAGTTAAAATTATAAATTAACGAAATATGAAGAAAATATGAAATCGTTATTATTTAGTTACTAGTATCACGATAACCAACAAAATATTATAACGATCCTAAATAATAACTTTACTAACGATTTATAAAACGATATCGAAAGTTGTAAAATGTTTATAAGGCACTCAATTTAAAAAAAATATTATTAGCAAATAATGAATAGTTAAAATTAGAAAACCGAAGTTAAAAATATTTACTACATACTACTACTCAAACATACGATATAAAACGAGTAACGTCCTAAAGTTACCTTAAGTCGATACTCCAAAATGATCATGTACATGTCCTCGTCTGGTCCTCACGAAATTCTACGGAGACAGATGAACATATGGTATCAGAACCATAGGACGAGGAGAACGAAGAGGATGAATTGGTAATCAAATTACCCAGAAGAGTACGAGAAGGACGGAAAGAAAATTGTAAGACGGAGTAAAAAGAATGGAGGAACGGAATAAAGAACATAAACAGGAGACGCAAAAACAGCAACAACTGAACATCAAAACCGGCACCAAACAGCAAAGCAACAACAGTACACACGCAATAGAACGAGTAGAACTACGATTCACACACTCTTACAACGAACAGCGGACAAAATAAAGCAGAAGGAGCAGCACACACGAAGAGCAATGAAGACAGCAGCAGTGCGATGGAAATAAGAAATATAAGAAAGGAATAGAAGAAGGAAAGCAGATCGAGAAGACAACGGAGAACAGTGAAATCGACAATAATAACAGTAGTAGAGAGACAACAGCGGGAAAATGAAACAATAAAGAAAGGATGAAACTGAGAAAAGATGGCCGAAGCTTAGAGACGGAAACGAGTAGCAGCGAGATCTAAACAAAACAAGGATGCAGGCGAGTAAACGACAGCAGCAGCAACAACAACTAATAGCAGTAAAAAGGCGAAAGACGGATAAATGAGGCAATTCAAACAACGAACTGCTGATAGTAGCAACAACGACAATAACACGATGAACAACCAAACACAGAGAACAGCAGGAGAAGGAGAAGAAGAAAAACGAAGACGGAAGAAGGAGAAGAAGTAAAGCAAAGATTGTACGTTGAATGAAAGCAGAGGTGTGGACGTTTGTCCACACCGCTCGGCGCCTCGCGCGCGCCCGCGTGGGACCGACCCGATTTTCAATGTATAGCGGCGGACACCCACGCGGCCCCCTCCCGGTTGGGGGCCGGTCTGATCTCACGTACGGGGCAATTTTTCGGACCTCGATTAGGATGACGACCCGGACTAGTACTGGACGGGCGCGTGCGCCCGTGCTTTCCGTTTGGGGTTGATCGAGTCGTGGTTGTAAATGTTTAAAGGCCGATATGTTTGGTAAGGCGACCATTTTAGTGAACCAAATTCGTTGCCGATTTGTGGAGTCGCCACCGAGTCAATTATGGGGACTTGGAAACCGTTCAAGTCAACTTTGATCCTTAGCCGGCTCAAAGTTGAGAGGCACGAGACCTATAGATAAAGGCTTGTACCCTTAAGCACTCCATGCCTAGAATGACTCTCATTGCCAATGGTTTCGGACATCCGGAAACCATCGATTCTGAGTAAGGGGTGAGGGTACGTATTGGGAAGCCAACGTTCAATAGACATCAACACACAATCCCGCCCACACTATAGCGGCCTCTACTAATCAATCGGTGGGCTGATAACTTTGTTCTTTTGTTGTGGCGGAAGTACTGTAACATCCATTGTTTTCACCCTATACCTTTTGCTACGTCGGTTGTTTAAGGACAAGTAAGTTTTGTCGTCGAAGTAGTTATGTTTACATTCTTTGCATGCGATTTCAGGTGACAAGCAGGCCCTGAAATGATGCACGCAGGAGAGTAGAAGTACTAATATTACAGGTATTAGTAAGTCAGTTTTAACGTGATAATACGGATATTAGTCGTTCTCATGATATACCTTATCTGGTATTCTGCTTAAGATGCGTCAGCTCGGTATTAGTAGGGATGTGTCGAACCATGCATGGCGAGCACCGGGACTAATACGGAACCCGACCATCGCTTTGTTCATTTTTAGCTTATTTACGTTTTGATTTCCGTATTAGGTGATTTAGCGTGCGATTATAAGGTCATAAAAGCAATAAATCATACGAAAAACTGTAAATGCGAATGTAAGTAAATCACATTGTGAGGAGTTGCACCCTCGGAGTATACATTAAACGGGACACGGTGCATAGATAGTTGAGAACGGATCTCGGAATTACTCGGGTCTATTTAGTGTATTTTAGTGTTTGCGGTTGAAGTTGGGACGTTACGTGTTTTAGTATGTGTCGTGGACCTAGTGTCCATATTTAGAATTATCGTAGTGCATAATAATAAAGGTGCAAGAAAGTAAAGTTTTGTTTAGATGACAACCTAGTGACGATTCGACTTCAAAGGCGGATCTTCCAAGCTTGCTCGGCGATTTCGGCAGAGTTCCGTTACCATTGGCCCTTCCTGCGGCTATTCCGGCAGAGCTCCGCTACTACTTGTTACTTCTGCGGCTAATCCGGCAGAACTCCGTTACTAGACTACAGCTCGTCGAACACAGGCACCTCGGGATCGAGTGGAGTGCTCGAAGGTGAGAAGTAGCATCGATGTCGCTTTATCGGAACTAGAATCGAGTGGATCGTTTTCCTCGGGTGTCGGAGTGCGAGCCCTTAGCGAGAAACTCTTTACGAGTGAAGAGGGAAGAGAGAATTGAAGTTGTGTTGTGTGTCGAAATGAGGGGATGAAGGGGGTATTTATAGGTGTTTTTCGGTCCTCGTCACCCAGATAGGCGCCTGAGCCCAGGCGCACTAGAACTCAGGCGCCTAGGTTCAGGCGCGGAAGGACACAGGCGCTCAAGGTGAGGCGCTCGGAGTTTTGGAGATACGATTTTGATACTTTCCAAAACCAAAAGGTGGGTGTATAATACGAAGCTTGGGGATTAAGTCTTCCCCGATTTTGACCTAGGGCTGTGGTGTTTAGTGGGCCTCGGGTGTGCATCCCGGGGTTCACTTGGCGCGGTGCTGACTCGATTCGAGTTTCGGGACCGACTCGGGGTTTCAGTGTCAGAAATGACTCTAATTAGTGTCTATGCGACCGTAACGACACGACTAAGGCTGCCAAGATGTTAGTTTAATTTTTTCGAGTAATTTATTTGTTCTGTTCTATAGAAAAACTATCTAAAACATCGCGAACCCGCGTCGCGTTGCAGTCCGATCATCATCGGGTGTTTGTTGGGCACTCCTACAGCCACCAGGTCCAAATCTGGGTGTCTACAAAAGCCTTCACTTTGACTGAGGCTTAGACAAGGTCAAATTCAAAGTATAGCCACCCAGGTCAATCGGGGATTACGACCTGGTGGCTGTCCGGTCGGGTTGTTTTAAGTCCGTTAGACTACGTGTTGAGGCTCGCCAGCCTAGCTAGGCTTAGAAACCATACCTGACGTCTTTGCGTGTGGTTTCTTGCTTGGGCCCGGACCGGTGCTTATCATCTTGCTCTAGGTTCTTCATGTTTGTGTGTTTTGCCTTTTCGGATGCGCAAAAATCATTCCGAGCTCATCTATTGTGTGTGTGTGACGCGTTAAGCGTACGTGTGGAAAAATGTTCGATGGCCAGCTCCCATTCGAACACTTGTCTTTGGAATGCCTATGACCCCTCAGACTTAATGAATTGCCTTTTGAGAAGCTTATGACCCCTCGGGCACGAAAATAAAATAAAATGTTCGAGGACGTCAGTCTCCACTCGAACAGCTGCCTTCAGGATGCCTATGACCCCTTGGACAAAATAAAACAAGATAAAATGCTCGAGGGCGTCAGTCTCCACTCGAACAGCTGTCTTTGGGATGCCTATGACCCCTTGGACAAAATAAAACAAGATAAAATGCTCGAGGGCGTCAGTCTCCACTCGAACAGCTGTCTTTAGGATGCATATGACCCCTAGGATAAAACAAAACAAGATAAAATATTCGAGAGCGTCAGTCTCCACTCAAATAAAAAAATGTCGTTCAGGTGTAAGACTCCAATGCCTCTCGGATAACTAAGACCCGTTAGGCAAAAATTGTTGTGGAAGTATAAGACTCCTTCGAGGGCATTAGTCTCCACTCGAATTAAAATTGCTGTGGAAGTATAAGACTCTTTCGAGGGCGTTAGTCTCTACTCGAATTAAAATTGATGTGGAGGTATAAGACTCCTTCGAGGGCGTTAGTCTCCACTCAAATTAAAATTGTTGTTGAGGTATAAGACTCCTTCGAGGGCGTTAGTCTCCACTCGAATTAAAACTGCTGTGGAGCTATAAGACTTCTTCGAGGGCGTTAGTCTCCACTCGAATAAAAACTGTTGTGGAGCTATAAGACTCCTTCGAGGGCGTTAGTCTCCACTCGAATTAAAATTGCTGTGGAGGTATAAGACTCCTTCGAGGGCGTTAGTCTCCACTCGAATTAAAATTGCTGTGGAGGTATAAGACTCCTTCGAGGGCGTTAGTCTCCACTCGAATTAAAATTGCTGTGGAGGTATAAGACTCCTTCGAGGGCGTTAGTCTCCACTCGAATTAAATTTGTTGTGGAGGTATAAGACTCCAATGCCTCTCGGATAACTAAGACCTGTTAGGCAAAAATTGTTGTGGAGGTATAAGACTCCAGTGCCTCTCGGATAACTAAGACCCGTTAGGCAAAAATTGCTGTTGTTTATTTGTTTTAGTTAAGTTGCTTTTGTTTTGCGGGTTTGTCTTATTTTGTTCGGGTTTGCTTTGCTTTGTTTTGATTTGTCATGCATTTGGGATTTGTTCGGAGTTTGCTTAGATTGGCTTTGTTTGGTTCGTTTTATTACGTGCTCGGGTGCAGCGTTCTCGCTGAGCGTGGTTCCTATGCTTGTTTTGTTACGGGCGTGCTTTATCGGTATCAATTAGTAATTGCTTTGTTATCGTTAGTTTGCTTGTTTTAAAGGGTGCATGTTTCGTGTGTATCGGACGTTAAGCTTCGTTTGTTTCTTTCTTAGTCTGTGTTGGATTGTTCAGGCGCGCGTCCATCAGCGCCTCAATCCTCAGGCGCCTAGCCCCCAGCGGTTCAGGATTTGGGCGCGTCACCTGAGGCGGTCGGGTTTCTGTGGGTCGGGTATGTTTAAGTTGGCGAAGGTTGGGGCGATTCGTTCATTCGTCCCAAAAATCGAACGCGTCACCCCTTTCGCCCCCATATCGCCTTCTCGATTTTTCTACCCGATTTCCGTCTAGATTTCTGCCATACGCAAGAATGTCGACTCCAGGTAAGTGTTCTTTGCTTGTTTATTGTCGGTTTTGCTTGATTTGGTTGATTGTGAGTTTGTTTTGTTGAAACCCTAGAAAATCGATTTCGGTATTTTTAATTTGCTAAGTTTCGATGCTTGTGCTTAATCCCATTGTTAAACTAGGGTTGATTAGAGCTTGTTAGGGTAGTTATAAGTTGAATAGGGGATTTCAAGGTACGACAATGGCCCCCTATAGTGATAGGTTCGAAATGCTAGGGTTAGAGACCGTTTTCCCGGATATTCCCGCACTTGTCTTGCGTAATCTTGCTCAATTAACGTTTGTGATGATATGGGTGTACCCTTCGTCGATTTTTATGGGCTAGAATGGTCTCTAGGGCCTTCCGTGAGGTTTTGTGTGACTTACGACGGACCAAAAGGTGTCGTAACGATGTCGGATTTTCCCAAAACCACTTCCATTGTGATCGGGATCGAAAATGAGTGTTAGCGGCCCTTTCATAATTTTAATATCTTTATCCGAAATTTTGACCTTATTTTGACCTGTTTAAGCTGTTTTAGGCTTTTAGCCTGACCTGAGGCATGGGTTTTTCGTGTTTTGTTTGGTTTTGCAGCTAGAGGTGATACCGAGCGTCCCAAGGGAGCTCTTTTGGTTGGTACTAGTGGCGAGGCTGCCGGGACGAGCTCACAGACTCCCCGTGGGATTCGTAGGAGACGACGAAGCATTTCATCTCAGCGTCGTGATCCGGAGGCCACAAACGAGGCCGACTTTGATAGGGTGAGGAAGCGTAGGCTTTCCGAGACGGTTGCTAGGAGGGCCCATGTTCCGGTTCCCATACTGGAGAATGAGGAACTTTGCTACGAGGATCCCGAGTGGGCTGGGGGCTGGGACAGTCACCAGTTGTTGTTTCGTCCTGACCTACACGTTTCTCACCGCATTGTGCAGGGCCTGGTGAGTATTTAGCTTATGTGACAGATAGGATTTGCCGTGTATCCCGCCGATCAAATAATAACCAGCGAACCTAAGCTAGGTAGCTAGGGCAAGTCGGGTCGAGATCCTCAGGGACGGAAAATGAGTCAGACTAAGGTGAGCTACGGTCCAAGACTAGGTTCAAGACAAACTAAACTAGGGTGTCGGCTAAGGTCGGCTAATGACTAAGCTAAGCAAGTAACTATTGACAAAAAGGAAGGAAATAAATCAACAAGGAAACTAGGGCTAGGTCGGGTTCATGGATGTCAAGGAGATCAAAAGAGGAAAAACGGGGTTACTAGCAAGCTTTCGTAGCCTAGGTTCCGATCGGGCTCTCGCTAATTAAACGGCCTAGAGGTCTCCTCACCACGCTCTCGCTACTAATGGGAGAACCAAACTTATCAACCAAACAAACACATACAAGAGAAGAGGCAAGAAAAACAAGGAATGATCATCACAAGTCTCACAAGCATTTCATCAAACATGTAGAGTGCAAGGCAAATAAGAATCAACAAAAACAACAACTAGTTTCACCCATCTCACCCTAATCATCCCTAATCACACCCAATCCCCCTACTAACCCTAGGGGATAACTGCTCAAACATATCTAAACTTAAACTAACACAAACAAGAGAAAACATCAATATGAGAACTACAACATTCAATATGAAGATGAAACTAGCAAGAACAACAAACAAATGATAAAGATTGAAACTTGAATGATAAACAAAGATTAAAGGAAAAGAGTAGAGAAAGATTATACCAAACTAATAATGAGATGAAAAGATGAAAACTTGTATAGAAAGAACACCCAAAACCTCCACCAATGTTGTCAAGATTGAATGGATTCTTCAAGAGATCCCTTAATACAAGAGTAACTAACTAGATTAAGGACTAATTAAGGACTAATCTACACTAATCTAAGCTAATCTAACCTAAAGTAGTTGATATGGGTTAAGTCGCCTCACCCAATCAAGATAAACCTAATGCTACTAACAAGAAGATAGCGGCAAGAAAGGTATCAAATCCACAGGGAAACAGTCAATTTTCGTCAATTAGCAATGGCGATTCTAAAATGCTCTAACCGGTTGATTGATGGAAAATATATAAAAGACTACTAAAATACGGTAATAAATAATCAAATCTAACAATAAGAAGAAAACTAAGGTCACGGGTTCACAATAGATGCTCAACAATTATGCGACAATAATAATAAACACATAAACATGTTAGTCGGCTATAACACGTTCTCTCGAATCGTGTCAACCTAGAAAGGATCTAACGGACTCTCGCAACTTATTAGACTCCCTACCAAATTGCGCGTGATCTAATCCTAATTCGGCTTTCGCACAGGAACTAGAATTTCCTAAACAGATTAAAATGTTGTGGCCTTTAACAAATTAATCGACAAACAAAACACGCGAAAGTGGTACTAGCATAATTATAAATTTGGCATCAAGGCGACATAATCATATAATAACCCATCGATCCCCCTCGACCCTAGCGAGAAAATTAGCTACGCATGATGATTACGAAACAACAAATTGCATACATATAATTCATGATAAAAAGTGAGTCAAATAAATCTAATGATAAACGAACGGAAATCTAACGAACTAAACGGAACAACGAATTTCAAATAAAGAGAATTACGACGAACTAAGTAATTTACGATGAAGATTGAAACGTAAAACTGAAAATTGCATAAAACGAAATTACCGAAATCGACGAGTTGAAACCGAGTGCTAGAATGCTATGAGTCACGAGTTTTCTAATGAAAAAAATCTAAGTATGAAAAGTGATAATCAATCTAATACAACTCCTCTTAGTTATACAAAAATAGGCGAAAATGGCCTGGGTGTGCACACCGGCCGGCTGGCAGGCCGCCTGCCACATGCAGGGGCCGAGGCACACTAAAAAATCAAGCTAAAATTACCCTTGTGTCATGCCGGCCGGCCAGCAGGCGCCATGTCAAGGCAGGCTGGCGCGCACAACACCAATAGAAGAAGTGTTGGGCCGCTTTTCATGGCCCAATGAATCGACGCTTCTCATTTCTTCTTCGCCTAAACGTTCTAAAGCACGGGTTTTGTCTCGGGATCGTTCTTCTAACCAGATATGAGTGTAAATGCACATAAAGACCTGAAATCGTGTAGAATCTACAAAAACACTCACTCAAAGCAAAATGTTAGAAGAAACGGCTCTAAGGAGCGCGTTCCGACCGGAAAAGACAACGGAATCGAGGGAATATCGCTATATAAACACGACACATCAAGCTCCCCCGAATTGAACCCTTGCTTGTCCTCAAGCAAGACCCGTAAGAAAATAACTAATATAATACCGAAACAGCTCAAAGCAAATAATAAGCAAACAGCTCAAGTCCGTCATAGCAAACATCTAACCAAGTCTAAGAAACGAATTCCAAGACGGGAAATAGGAAAAATAATTCACCAACAAATATACAACTTCACCAAGCATAATATGTAGAAACCACATTTTCAACCAAAACCCTTGCATAGGCTACTCACGGAGTCACTCATCGCTCAATTAGAAAGGGTGCGTATATGTGAAAAATATATATATGAAAACGCTCAACTACTCCAACTCACGGAAATATGCCCGCAATCTAGTATGGTATCGGCCTCTAAATTTTTACAAAACACGCTAAGATCACATAGGGAGGCAAGGATGGTGATAACAAGGTAGAAACAAGGTAGAAGGTGGAAATCGATATGGTCATGTGAGGTTAAAGCCAAGCTAGTGAACTAACTAGTGCGATAATGCTCAACTCAAAAATTCTTCCATTTCCATAAACAAAACAAAACAAGTCACCAACCAACGAGAACGAGTCCGGGGTCAAAAAAGAGGGCGCTCAAATTTCATCAAGTAAACAGAAAATAAAAGTAACGAGAATAACATATTTTTGTTGTTTTGATTTTTTTTTTCTTTTTTTTTCGATTCTTTTTTATTTTATTTTTTTTTCTTCCTTTTTTTTTGATTTTTTCTCAATTTTTTTTTTTGATTTGATTTTTTTTTTTTTTTCAAAGCTCGATGAAATTAGAGGCAAATGTACAATGACTCAAATTGACCCAGACAAGATCTACATACTCCCTTGAAACAGATTCAACCACATCCAAACATCCATAAGAAATCTCCATATTCACACAATAACGAGCATAGAACGCACCAGGTGACCTACTTCATCAAGCTTGGCTAGGTAGGCAAATTTGATTTTGTAGTTCATTTTGTGAATTCTTTAACATTTTAGCCTAGGAGAAAATGGATAGAAATAGATGAAAATGAAAATGTCCCAAAAATGATTACTAGGCAAGTTAGTCAAAATAAAGGGAAAAACACCATACTTATGCGTATTGACATAGCATATTCCACGAGGAGACCTACACACACAACCTAAGTGGTAGCCAGGTATGAATGTACTGGCTACAGGAGGCTCTAAATCTCTCCAATTTTGTAGCTAAAGCCTAGATGCAAGGTCGGTCTAAATGGGAACCGCAAATTATAGCTCAGTTGGTAGCAGACTTATCGATTATTTATTATTCCACATAATAAAGGTCAAATGAATGCCAATTAAGAATGAGTTGGTAGCCTAAAGAGTGCAAGTTATCATCATTGCTGCATAATCGGTATCATAGACAAACACTAAGACTCAAGGAAATAAAACTAGAAATACTAAAAACTCCCCCACACTAAACTCGACATTGTCCTCAATGTCCATATCATACAGACTCAAAATTGGTGGGGGCACACAAATAAAATCCGAGGATAGAGAAAAGACATACCGAATATACACACGGAGAGGTAGCGGAATCAGCAATCCGCAACTGATCATCATCATCACTGAAATCATCATCCTCCATATCATCATCTGCAGCGGTCCCAGAACCAGACGCACCACTCGTATACCAACCACCTCCCTGATAATCACTAGCGGCTCCAAAAGCAGGCCCGTCGGGGCACTGAAATAGTCAGTGTGAAGATGGAAGCCGCCATGAATCAAAGGGTCAGTATAACCACCCACGGGCCACGAAAAGTACGAGGGGTAAGGGCCCTATGGTGGCACAGCCGCACGCCTAGCATAGTCATCATATACGGGATACATCCCGAGGCACTGATCAACACATAGCCTGTCTAGACGAGCGTGAGTAGCAGCGGTGTCATCACGAGTCTCCGTGCGAAAAGTATCAAAGTCAGAACGGGACGAACCGGCACTCAACTCCATGCGCTCCATCCATGCAATCAGATCGGGATGGAGGGGAGCATACTGGGGTGGTGGAGGGGGCTGCTCAAAAGTAGTAGTGGTGGTGGGCTCAGAAGCAGGCTGAGATGGACCGGGCTCAAAGGCGGGCAGGGAGGTACTGGGCACGCTCGTGGCACGACGAGTATAGGTAACAGCATGCGACGAAGGAAGAGAGCTAGGGGCAGCGACGGGTAATGAATAATTAGGCTGATCAGCCTCAAGTGACAAAAATGACTCGGCTTACAAAATAATAGTCGCCTGCTCATGAATAAGCCAAGCCCAACGATTCTAGTGCCTAGAAGAAATCCAGTTAAGAGAAGCCAAATAACGGAGGCTAAGGGTAATCTTGCCCGGGACCGGATCATGATCCACTTCGCGAAAAGCGGTCAACCGAAGAGCTAAATGCATGACTAACCCGCCTATATAGATAAGAACATCGGCAACGGCCGTAGCAATTCTCCTAAACTGGAGGACGAGGTGATAGGCAATATTAATATGCCACACCTTCGGCTTACGCCGCAAGTACGAGCCCAAAATAGACACCTCCTCGGTGCGCACATTATGTGGCTCCTTCCTAGCAAATATTGTCCATCCCATAAACCTCTGCCAAACCTTTATGACCGGATTATGAATATTATTTGAACTCATATGCCCCGCGGTAGTGTACGGGGCATCAGCAATGCATTCCCAAAAATCACCCACCCTAAAGTTTGCATGCTCGGGTGGTGAACGGTCCTCATAATCCTTTAAATCAAAGCACTCCCCAAACTACTTCAGACTCAGCTTAAAACTAGTATTCAGGAGACGAAACTCAACAGAAATCTCACCAGACCGTCTATTCTTAGTTACCTCAAATGAACTCAGAAATTTCAACGTAAGCTGAGTAAACGTATTATGACACATAGTAAAGAATGTACCCATACCAACACCTTTACACAAAAGTTCCAAAGCAGAATCTAAGCCTAAAGTTCTCATAGCATCATGATCGATAAAACGAGTATGAACAATAGACCGTTTTCTCAAGTTCTGAAACCGTACCTTTTGGTCAAGCGTGGTAAAAATTACGCCCGGAAAAACTGGATCGGAATCAATGTAGGGTTGAGCATGGTCGTTTCTGGTGCGCGTGTTTCGAGGAGGCATTGCAAATTAGCTGAAAGTAGCAAACTTGGGGGAAATATGAGGAAATTTTGAGGAAAGAGAGTGAAGAAGGGGAGGATGAACGCTGGAAAATGGGGAAATTGGGGTTTTGGGGGGATGAGAGAGAAGAGAGAGGCGAGAGAGAGCTGAAAGAATGAAGCAAATGACGGAAAAGATGGGTTTGGGGGGGGGTGCTATGCGACCCGGCTGGTCTGGACCGGCTGGCCGGCCTGAATCGCTTTCCTCTTGTTTTCAATTTTTTGATTAAACTAAGTTCTATCACAGCCGGCCGGTAGGCACAGGCCCCCGGCTAGCCGGCCTGACGACCCAATTCCCTTTATTTTTGAGATTTTGCTCCATTTTCTCTCTAATTTCTCTTGTGCCTCGGCCCCTGAAGTCGATAGGGAGCCTGGGCACAGGCTGAGGTCCACAAATCCATCTTTTCGAGTTCAAATTCAACTCGTATCTCGGCCCCTAAAGTCGATAGGCCCCCTAGGCCTAGGCTGAGGTGACCTGCTACTAAATCAAGAGCATGATGAAATTTTGGCTTCTTATTTCACTAATATCTTCAATTCAAATCATTTTCGATGATTCTGCGCATCTCCAAGAACGTTAGTCCCTCCTCTCATACTCACTAAGACAACTAAAAAAAAGAGAACGAGGGAAATTATTTACATACTCGGGCTGCCTCCCGGTAGCGCTGGTTTAGAGTTCCGCACGACTTGGATAAACTTCTCGATTTAGTGGGAAGAAGGAACGGGATGAAGTTGTATAACTTTAATCGCTCCAACGTGAGCACCTTCATGACATAACTTCAATCGTTGACCATTCACCTTGAATCGTTCACCTGAATCATTCACGACTTCAATCGAGCCATTTTACCCACATGGGTGACAGAAAAAGGTCCGGACCAACGAGATTTTAACTTTCCGGGAAACAACCGGAGCCTAGAATTGAATAATAATACCTTATCCCCCACATTGAACTCACGGTGAAGGATATGCTTGTCATGCCACCGCTTGGTGCGCTTCTTATAAACTCGAGCACTATCATAGGCACCAAGACGGAATTCCTCCAACTTATTCAGCTGCATGAGTCTCCTCTTCTCACTCAAATGTGGATCCAAGTTAAGCTTCTTGATCGCCTACCAAGCCTTATACTCAAGCTCGACCGGTAAATGGCATGACTTGCCATAGACCAATCGATAAGGCGAAGTACCAATAGGCGTTTTAAAGGCGGTACGATAGGCCCATACTGTATCATCTAGCTTAGAGCTTCAATCCTTTCGAGCTTTGGACACGACCTTCTGGAGAATAGACTTGATTTCCCTATTGGACACCTCAACTTTCCCACTCGTTTGAGGGTGGTAGGCAAGACCGGTACGGTGAGAGACACCGTACTTAGCAAGTAAAGCATCAAGGCGCTTCTCATGAAAATGGCTTCCGCCATCACTAATAATCGCCCTTGGAACACCAAAGCGGGGAAAATAGTCTTTTTAAATAAAGAAATCACCGTTCTAGCATCATTAGCAGGAGATGCTACCGCCTCCACCCACTTGAAGACATAATCAACCGAACCAAAATATATCGGTTGCCCTTGGATGACGGGAACGAGCCTTGATAGTCTACACCCCAGACATCAAAAATTTCTACCTCGAGAATCCCATTTTGAGGCATCTCATGCCTCCTAGAAATATTACCGGTCCTTTGACATTCGTCGCAGGACATAATAAAAGCTTGGGCATCCCGGAATAAGGTTGGCCAATAAAAACCCGACTGGAGGACCTTAGCCGTGGTTTGGCTCGGTCCATGATGGCCACCATATGGTGATCAATGACAACTTTCTAAAATTCCTCAAACTTCCCATTGAGGGACACATCGACGAAAAATACCATCAGCACACTCCTTAAATAAATAAGGATCATCCCAGAAAAGTTGTCGAACATCATGTAGAATTTTTTTCTTTTGCTGATAAGAAAGATCATAAGGTAATACTTTGCCAACTAAATAATTAGCATAATCCGCATACCAAGGTCCTTCGCTTTCACAGGTAGCTAAGGCCATGAGAGAATCATCGGGAAAAGAGTCATCTATGGGGATGACAACTCCTTCCTCCTCAACTCTAAGCCTCGATAAATGATCCGCAACGGCATTTTCCGCTCCCTTCTTATCCCGGATCGATAAATCAAACTCTTGAAGTAGTAAGATCCATCGAAGTAGTCGGGGCTTCGCTTCTTTCTTAGTAAGGAGGTACTTAAGAGCCGCATGATCGGTGAAAACAATTACTTCCTATCCAACCAAATAGGTTCTGAATTTTTCCAAAGCATATACTATAGCTAGCAATTCCTTCTCGGTGGTTGCATAGTTAACTTGAGCATTATCAAGTGTTTTACTAGCGTAGTATATAGCATGCAAGACCTTGTCCTTCCTTTGGCCCAAAACCGCTCCCACAGCATAGTCACTCGCGTCACACATTATCTCGAATGGCAAATTCCAATCCGGTGACTGAATAATCGGAGCAGAAATGAGGGCATGCTTAATCCTGTTAAAAGCTTCCACACACTCATCAGTAAAATTGAAAGGGGCATCCTTTAGGAGCAATTGTGTAAGTGGCTTAGCAATTTTTGAAAAGTCCTTGATAAAGCGGGGATAAAATCCCGCATGACCAAGGAAACTTCTCACTCCCTTCACATTAACCGGCAAGGGTAATTGCTCAATCACTTGCACCTTTGCTTTATCCACCTGAATGCCCTTTTCGGAGATCACATGACCCAAAACTACACCCTCAGTGACCATAAAATGGCACTTCTCCCAATTCAAGACCAAACTAACCTCGACACATCAGTTTAAAATGGTATCCAAATTAGCTAAACAAGCTGAAAAACTCATACCATACACACTAAAGTCGTCCATAAACACTTCCATAATGGACTCGATGTAGTCAGAAAAGATGCTCATCATGCACCTTTAAAAGGTGGCGAGTGCGTTACATAGCCCGAATGGCATCCTGCGATATGCAAAAGTGCCATAGGGACAAGTAAACATAGTCTTCTCTTGGTCAGCCGGGTGTATCGGGATTTGGAAAAATCCCGAATATCCATCTAAATAGCAAAAATACTTGTGAGAAGCTAGTCTCTCAAGCATTTGGTCGATAAAGGACAATGGGAAATGGTCTTTAAGGGTAGCGGTGTTCAACTTCCTATAATCTATGCACATTCTCCATCCCGTCACAATTCGTGTAGGGATTAACTCATTCTTCTCATTCGGGACCACAGTAGTCCCTCTCTTCTTAGGTACAACTTGTACCGGACTCACCCACTTTGAATTGGGAACCGCATAAATAATTCCCGCATCCAACAATTTCATAACTTCCTTTTTAACAACCTCTTGCATATTCGATTCAACTTACGTTGACCCTGGACACAAGGACGATGACCTTCCTCAAGATTAATTCTATGCATACAGAAATCGGGACTGATTCCCTTCAAGTCATGGAGACTATACCCCAAAGCTTTCCTATTTTTCTATAAAACAACTAACAAATCAGAAAGTTGTTGCTCAGTTAAATCGGCACTCACAATCACGGGAAAGCTCTCGGTATCGTCTAAAAAGGCATATTTTAGGTGAGACGGAAGTGGCTTACGCTACGAAACGGTTATATCAATGGCAAATGAGGTGTGGACGATGTTGGTTACATCGACACCTTGCTCCTCCGTGAGCAACCTTCCTTCCAAAGCAGCTTCCAAGGCATCAACAACAGCAGAGTCAACGGAAGGATCACCTGCACACGCTTCCAAACATATCAAAGCTTCTAAGGGATCCCGTATAAGGGACGCCTCCATAGAATCATGAACTAAAACATCCACAACATCAATCATGCAACAAGAATCTGTTATCATCGGATTCTTAAGTGTACTATCTAAGCAGAAAACAATGGTGTCTCCACCCACTTCCAAAGTCAATTTACCGTTCTTGACATCAATCACCGCGCCGGCGGTGTGCAAAAATGGCCTTCCCAAAATTATGAGAATTTGGGTGTCCTCGGCCATGTCAAGGACGATAAAATCAACCGGAATAAAAAAATTTCCAACTCTAACGGGCACGTCTTCTAAAACTCCCAAAGGGCATTTTATAGAACGATCCGCCATCTGCAAAGTGACACTAGTACACTTAAGAGGACCCATATTAAGTTTTTCACAAACGAAGTAAGGCATGACGCTTACACTAGCACCTAAATCACATAAAGCCTTATCAATCGATAAGGTGCCAATAGTGCAAGGAATCGAAAAACTATCGGGGTCCTTTAGCTTTGGTGGGGCTTTGTTCTGTAAAAATGCACTACACGCTGCAGTAAGAGCGACGGTTTCTACCTCACCAATGCTTCTCTTCCGAGTCAAGATGTCCTTCATAAATTTGGTATAAGATGGGACCTGCATAATGAGCTCGGTGAATGGGACTGTAACCTGCAAATTCTTCACAACCTCCATGAACTTGCCAAACTGGGTAGTCTCCTTCCGATTCTTCAATGGACCCGGGAATGGTACTCGAATTGTTGGACTAGTCGGAGTGGGAATGGGAGCAGTGGGTGGTGGAACTTGATCTTCACTTGGAGTTTCCACAATTGCATCCTCATTGACATCTTCCACTAAAACCTCCTTCTTCTCGGTCGGTGTATCATCCTTAGGCATCGACGGACCTTCATAGTGTGTGCCACTACGAAGAGTGATCGCATTAGCCGTATCATGCTGTTGATCACCTTGAGAAGGGAGTTTACCTTGTTGACGCGTTGCTTGTGACGCGGCAAGGTGTCCCACTTGGTTCTCCAAATTCTTGATGGCATTATCCTTAGCTTGATCATTCTTTTTCATTTGAGCCATCATAGATTCCTGGGTCTTGGCCATCATCTGCATCATATTACGAAGCTCAGCCATTTCATTAGAACTCGGAGAAGAAGAATAATTACCTTGAGCTTGTGCTGAGGATTGGCCAAAATTCTGCTGACTAGTATCGAAATTCTGATGAGACTTCCCGAAGTTCTGATTAGTATTGCCAAAATTTTGTTGATGTTGACCCGAGTGAGGTCGCTGCTGAAAATTTCCCTGATTTTGGAAATTCCTTTGATTACTGAAATTCTGTTGGTTCCGAAAATTCCCTTGATTATGGAATTGCTGCTGATTCTGAAAATTCCCTTGATTATGGAAATTCTGCTGATTCTGGAGATGCTGCTTGTGCGGGGGCACATAGGGTAGTGTAATAGGCGAGTTCAAGACATTAGTACTCCTGTAAGACAAAAGAGATGCATCATAGCCCGGTTGGTTCATATATGGATAACGTGGGCGCATAGAATGGAACGCATTCACCTGTTCTATGGAGCCTAGGCAATCTTGAGCTTGGTGGTCCGCGGCACCACAACGAACACATGCATAATCTTGCATGGTATGTACTTGATGCATACCTCCTCCACCTTGAGAATTCGACACTTCAAATGCATCAAACCTTTTAGCCAAAGCGGCTAATTGAATAGCCACGGCATTAGAGGACCCGCTTTCACCGGAATTTGATCGAGTATTACCACGCGGATTACCCCATCGGGAGTGGTGAGATGCCATTTCTTCTATTGTTTGCCAAGCCTTATCATCATCCACGTTACATTGGAATCGCCCATTACATGCCGAATCAAGTGTATCCTGCAATCATCATACAACCCGTTATAAAATTGGTTACAAAGAAACCAAACCTGAAAACCATGGTGCAGACATTCCTTCACAAGCTTCTTAAACCGCTCCCACGTTTCATGAATATTCTCGTTCGGAGTTTGACGAAAATTCGTGATCTGACTCCGGAGCATGTTCATCTTTTGCGGAGGGTAATAGTGCTTGTAGAAGGCAAGGGCAAGAGAATTCCAATCGGTGATCCCCTCGGTGACTTTATCGAGGTCCGTTATCCACTCCCTAGCGGAATCCCGTAGTGAGAACATGAAGAGAATCTCCATGATTTCTTCTTGAGTTACCTCGGCCGGAAGTGGAATCGTGGAGCAATGATCAGTAAAAATCCTCATATGCTTGTGAGGATCCTCCTTAGGGTCACCACCAAATTGATTCTTCTCCACCAAAGTGATAAAGGCGGGTCGAATCTCGAATGTGCCTTATTGGCAGTTGGTCGCTTAACCAACTTAAGAAGAGCAGTTTGCTCGGGCTCCGAATGACTAGAAAGCTTCGGCATTTTTATGATCGGAGGGGGTGGCAAAATGATCTCGGACTGAGATTGGTTTTCCTCTTCAAAGGACTGATTTTCATCTATAAATTCGGTAAGAATAGCTTCCAAAGTCGCAAGATCGGGAGCTGCGGAAATCTCTCTCCAAAATTGTCGTCGCCTACGAAAGGTTTTCTCGAGTTTAGGGTCGAATGGAGTAAGCTCTGATGACCGAACAGACCTGGGCATAGGCAAAACTACAATAGAAAAGTGAGATCAATCTCAAGGAGTTTTAATTCCTTGAGACGAAAGAGAGCAAAAAAGAAACAAGCTAAAAAACACGAAAAACCGTTTCCCCGGCAACGGCGCCAAATTTGATATATATGGGTTAAGTCGCCTCACCCAATCAAGATAAACCTAATGCTACTAACAAAAAGATAGCGGCAAGCAAGGTATCGAATCCACAGAGAAACAGTCAATTTTCGTCAATTAGCTATGGCGATTCTAAAATGCTCTAACCGGTTGATTGATGGAAAATATATAAAAGACTACTAAAATACGGTAATAAATAATCGAATCTAACAATAAGAAGAAAACTAAGGTCACGGGTTCACAATAGATGCTCAACAATTATGCGACAATAATAATAAACACATAAACATGCTAGTCGGCTATAACACGTTCTCTCGAATCGTGTCAACCTAGGAAGGATCTAACAGGCTCTCGCAACTTATTAGACTCCCTACCAAATCGCGCGTGATCTAATCCTAATTCGGCTTTCGCACAGGAACTAGAATTTCCCAAACAGATTAAAATGTTGTGGCCTTTAACAAATTAATCGACAAACAAAACACGCGAAAGTGGTACTAGCATAATTATAAATTTAGTATCAAGGCGACATAATCGTATAATAACCCATCGATCCCCCTCGACCCTACCGAGAAAATTAGCTACGCATGAAGATTACGAAACAACAAATTGCATACAAACAATTCATGATAAAAAGTGAATCAAATAAATCTAATGATAAACGAACGAAAATCTAACGAACTAAACGGAACAAGGAATTTCAAATAAAGAGAATTACGACGAACTAAGTAATTTACGATGAAGATTGAAACGTAAAACTAAAAATTGCATAAAACGAAATTACCAAAATCGAGTACGAGTTGAAACCGAGTGCTAGAATGCTAAGAGTCACGAGTTTTCTAATGAAAACAATCTAAGTATGAAAAGTGATAATCAATATAATACAACTCCTCTTAGTTATACAAAAATAGGCGGAAATGGCCTGGGTGTGCACGCCGGCCGGCTGGCAGGCCGCCTGCCACATGCAGGGGCCGAGGCACACCAAAACATCAAGCTAAAAATACCCTTGTGTCATGCTGGCCGGCCAGCAGGCGGCCTGTCAAGGCAGGCTGGCGCGCACAACACCAATAGAAGAAGTGCTGGGCCGCTTTTCATGGCCCAATGAATCGACGCTTCTCATTTCTTCTTCGCCTAAACGTTCTAAAGCACGGGTTTTGTCTAGGGATCATTCTTCTAACCAGATATGAGTGTAAATGCACATAAAGACCTGAAATTGTGTAGAATCTACAAAAACACTCACCTAAAGCAAAACGTTAGAAGAAACGGTTCTAAGGAGCGCGTTCCGACCGGAAAAGACAACGGAATTGAGGGAATATCGCTATATAAACACGACACATTACGACGAACTAAGTAATTTACGATGAAGATTGAAACGTAAAACTGAAAATTGCATAAAACGAAATTACCGAAATCGAGTACGAGTTGAAACCGACTGCTAGAATGCTAAGAGTCACGAGTTTTTTAATGAAAAAAATCTAAGTATGAAAAGTGATAATCAATCTAATACAACTCCTCTTAGTTATACAAAAATAGGCGAAGATGGCCTGGGTGTGCACGTCGGCCGGCTGGCAGGCCGCCTGCCATATGCAGGGGCCGAGGCACACTAAAAAATCAAGCTAAAAATATCCTTGTGTCATGCCGGCCGGCCAGCAGGCGGCCTGTCAAGGCATGCTGGCGCGCACAACACCAATAGAAGAAGTGATGGGCCGCTTTTCATGGCCCAATGAATCGACACTTCTCATTTGTTCTTCGCCTAAACGTTCTAAAGCACGGGTTTTGTCTTGGGATCGTTCTTCTAACCAGATATGAGTGTAAATGCACATAAAGACCTGAAATCGTGTAGAATCTACAAAAACACTCACTCAAAGCAAAATGTTAGAAGAAATGGCTCTAAGGAGTGCATTCCGACCGGAAAAGACAACGGAATCGAGGGAATATCGCTATATAAACACGACACATCAGTAGTCTAGGGTTTAGTGGGTAATGTATTGGATAATGAAAAGGGCTTAAGCAATACAAGAGGGGGGTATATATAGGGTTACAATGAACAAGGGAGGCGGAAAAGCAAAACAGCTCCGAACTGGGCCCATCCCGGCCGGAAAGAAGGTGATCCTGTTCGGGATGAGGTGGTCCCGGTCGGGATGGACCTGGTCCCGGCCGGGAAGGACCTCCAGTGGGTCGTCTTCCTTTGCTTCTTCATCCCGGTCGTGATGGATGTGATCCCGACCGGGATGGGTTTTGTAGGCTTCAAATATGGTCTCATAGGTCCCCACTTGGTCTCCCTAAGCTTCTCATCGATTCTCGATTCTCGCGAATGGGTCCAAATGGCTCCGGAATGAGTCACAAGGGCTCGGGATTGAGTTTAAGCCACCGAGTGATCGTCGCTTCTCTTCGTTGGCTCCAAATGTGTCAGAAACGAGTCGGAATCGTTCCATTTCTCCAAGATTGGCCTTAGGAACCTAAAACAAGCTAGAAGAAGCGTAAGTAGCCTTGAAAATTGCTCCAAAGAGCGATTTCACAAGAGAAACCGGGACCAAACACAAGAAATAAGCACTACAAAACAAACTTATCATTATGCCTTTAGGTTTTGAAATTCGGTTGCGGTTGGGTTTGGTTTTTTTGTTAATACTTGTATTGCTTCGGTTTACAGCCCTCAGGTCCGATGAGGACTTTCTCGGGTTTTACGACATGCCTTGATATTTATTTTCAGAAGTTGACCTCCGCGGAAAGGGGATTATCGGTAGGACCGCTCTAGGTCCCGTGGTCGAGCAGTGGGTCCGGTTGGTAGGTTGCAAGACTAAAGGCAACCTTATGGTGATTAGAGCGATGGTAGATCGCTTTCATGATACTACCTCGACCTTCCACATGCCCTTAGGGGAGGTCGGGATGACTTTAGAGGATTTCGGGGTAATCACCGGTTTGCCCTGGGGTCCGGAGAGGATTAGGTGGGCTGCTAAGGGCCCTAGGTTAGATAGTGATGAGGTGCAGGGCTTCATCGGGGATTGTTTGGAGCGTGAGGCCTACAGTACGCCTCATGCTCTAGTGAGTTCGTACATCACCGATCACTTTAAGTGGGTGGCGGTGTTAGAGGGTCGAGCACCCAACACGCCGGAGCAGGATGCCCGGTTGTGGTTGTGGTATTTCCTAGGATCGACCCACTTCTCGGACAAGGGCGAGAGGTTCAGCACTAGGATTTTGCCTCGCCTAGCGGATCTAGATCAGCTAGGACGTTCTAATTGGGTAACCGCAGCTTTCACGGAGATGACTCGCTGGTTGCAAGTCATGGTGAGGCCATTAGAGGTGGAGTCGGCCTCAGCTTTGCCCATCCTAGGCCCAGGTCTTGTACTGGAGGTTAGTTGCTATTCCCGTCTTTGTATTTTGAGTTCTACTTAGTTTGTCTTAGTTTTGCTAAAGGTGTTTTGGGATTTTGCAGGCTTGGATCTATTCCTACTTCCCTTGTTTGGCACCTAAAATGGTGCGGGTTCATCCGACGAGATTCCCGGCGGGGATCAAGTGAAGGCTGGCTCAGCCTAAGAGTACAATCAGCCACTACCCGTCGGAGAACGTGCTGGTTAAACAGCTACGCCTCGAGGATGTAAGTTTTCTCTTTATGTCTCGCTTTATCTGGTATCTATCGTGGGTTTAGGGTTGTTGAAATGCGAATTTCGTTTGTGCAGTTTGTGGCCCGCCCTTGGGCCAATTATGAGGGCGTGCCTGGGTATGTGACTACGGAGTTGAGGCCTCGGAGCTATAGTAGGATGCTCCTTCCTGCGTTATTTCGCTCGGTTTGGTATCTGGGCGAGCGGTTGGTGCGTTAATGTTTATATGACGACTTTGGGGAGCCGGTTGATCCTCCCCGGACCATGTTTAGACCACCGACCACTGCAGAGGTCCTCGAGGGTAGGGATAGAGAAGGAGGTGATGTACTCCTGGTGCCTGGTGCCTTCTATCTGTCTCATGTCAGCCAGCGGCTAGCTTGACACCGCCTCGTGGTAAGGGTTTAATCTTTGGTTCTAAAGTTCTTTTATGGTTTAGTGTTTACTTGCCCCTAACTGACCGATTCGCTTCTCCCTTAGTTGGCCGATCCGGCTGATGCTATTCAGCCCCCAGACTTCCCCTTGACGCTGCTTAGGGTGGATGCCGCCGGGATAGCTTTCACAGAGCCTCTCCCCCCGTGTTCTGGCGAGGAGATGGATGCTGGGATAGAGTGGCGTGACTTGGTATATCGGGTAAGTTTTGGTTTCTGTTTTGGGTTCGGGTTCTAAGAGTTAGGATTGGTTTGTCTAATTTGCGTGGTTTCACCTTTCTGGTTTCATCAACTTGCCATCAGCGATTATGGCAGGCCGCCAACCGCTTCCGGGCCTACGCCTCGAGGGTTTCTCGTGACACTTCGGGACCTCGATCGGTGAGTTTGCGTGACTAGAGTAGCTTTCTAGGCTGTTTGTGTGTTTTCTTAAGTGTACTTGCAGGATATCTCGGATATGGTGGGGCAGTTGGAGACTCGGGTGACCGAGCTTGAGGCGGAAGCGGCTGAGGCGCGACAGCTCCTGCAGTCTCGGGCCGACGAGATTGCTCAACTTAAGAAGCAACTGGCTCGGTCTCAGGCCGAGACCTCTGCGCAGGGTGAGGCTGGGCATCGGATTGAGAGGGAGGCTGGGGTTGAGGCCGAGGCTACGGGTCACGTCACGGGTACTGCCGAGGAAGTTGGAGGAGTTCCCGAGACAGTTACCCTAGACATGTTGTCGGGAATGGATGGTAGTGAGTCTCCTCTTCTGGATCTAGAGGATCTAGGTTTGGACAACAACATTTGTGAGGTTGTGATAGCCATTGGTGCGGCTTCTAGGAGTCCTCTCTAGTCTATAAACTTGATTTGTGTATCGATTTGTACGTTTTGTGTATTTGCTTAAGACTTTTAATATTTGAATTAGTTGGATTAGTCTTGTGTTTTCGTTTGGTGAATTGTTTACCTAGATTGATGACAAATAATCACTTCGCGTTCATTTATTCGTGATTTGATCTTAGTTTAGGATGCGTTGGAGTTGCACGAGAGTACGAAAACAGTTCTTTTTGGATATTTTGAAATGCGATAGTTTGAGCCGGGAACCGGATCAGATTGTACGTCGATTAAAATGTTTTGACTTAGGACGGGCGAGATGTAAGGCGTTAACGTGCTCTGACCGAGTGTATTAGACGATGAGTGTAGTTGTTTTGACATTCATAACGAGGTCGAAATTAAAATCCAGACAACTTTTGAAAAAAGTTAGACCACTTTTTGCATACTCATAACATTGTTTTATTAGGCTACAGACGCGACTTGACAATAACCGTTAAAGGCTACAACACGCCTAGGTGGGGTAGCTTATCCCCCTAAAAGAAAAAATGAAAAGACGCCAAAGTCTCGTGTGTCCGACGGGTGAACTGGCGTTCTCGTAGCTCCTGCATGAGTATTTCGGTCTCCGGAGAGGGTTTTAGTGACTTTGGGAGGTCGTTCCCGGCGTCCGATCCGAGATGTCAGGTGGTAGTTATGGTGACAACACAGGATCACCGTCTCTATTTTTTGGGTTCTTGAGAGGTTATCCGCTTAGGGGTAGGCGCCTGGGCTAAGGCTTTCGGGTTCCGGGTCGCCTGGGTTCGGGCGGCTGGAGACTTGGGCGCCTGGGCCTGGGCGGTTCAAGCCCCGTTTATGGAAATTTTTGTTGTTTTCTAATTGTTGTGGGATTAGGGCTATATATATGGGTTGCGGGTGCTCGTTTTAGACGTACTAGAATATCCATAGGGTCTAGAACATCCATATTTAGGGTCATGTCAGGTTTCGGGAATCTCATAACCGAGTGGGCGGGTTATTTTAAGAAATGCGACCCCGAGCTTTTTTCAAATGACGGTTTGTCAATGATCGTTGCGTTGAGTCGATACAAGATGACTTCTTATTGGCGTGTTCTAAGTTTTGGGACATAAAAGGCCATGTTTTTGCTTTCCCCGGGGGTAAAATTTGTCCTCTCCCCGAAGAGCTAGACGCTATAGGTGGGTGGAATTCGGTTCGGCCTTGTGTGCCTTCAGGAGATGATGCTTATGTAGAGCGGTTTTGTGAGTTACTTTTTAGGACATGCTCACAGGCCGGTTCTCACGATATTTTGGCTCTAGCATGTAGGCACGCTTTTAACATCGCGGTGGCCTGTTATTATCTTTTCGAGGATGCGAGGGCGCTTGAGGGTTGGGGTAACCCTCGAGTTTTGGATGTGGTGATGATAATGGAACATGGACGATCACCTTCTTTGCTTATTTTGGGTGAGCTCATTCTAGGTCTCGATGCTCGTGCCCGACTCCACAAGACATCTTTTCGGGGTTCCAGGATCATTTTACAGGTGTTTTTGGTGTCATGTTTCCTTGTTTCTTGGCTTTTTTTTCTCTTTTTTTTGTTTTTGTGGTTGCTTTGGTTTGAAGGTGTGACGCCTTGTCGTGGTTCGTGCAGGTTTGGCTACAGGAGTAGCTTGGTTTGGTGGACCCTCCCCGGGGCTTCAAAGGTTATAACTACAGGGATTTCATGGGCCGGAAGTTGGTGCATGTGTGGAGTAAAGGTCACACCGAAAAGGAGTGGCTTTCCTATTTGGCTAAAGGGCAGTTGGTCATTAGGTGGTCTGTCCCGTGGTGGAACATCAGTGGGCATACCGGATTTCCTTTTTTGTCCTCGACCAAGGCTTTGTTAACACTATCCATGAGGGATCCGGTTTATATTTATCCGTGCATGTTGTCGAATCAAATGGGCGTTAAACCATCCACTTCGGCGGCTGCTAAGGGTATTTCTAGGTTCGACTCAGGGACGGAGAATTCGTTTAGGGAGTTTAGGGTGTCTTGGGAACAGAGGTTTTCGCGTCCCGTCGTTATTGAGAACGTCCGACCGACCGACACTGCTTCCATCCAGCGGGGGGTTTGTGAACACCCGTCGGGACAGAGCAACTCGAAAGTTAGGAAGACAGCGCCACTAGGGAACGAGGAGGCGACTCGAGGAAATGGCACTAAGTGCCTGACCAAAGACAGCGTTACCGATCCTAGTACCGTCAGTTCATCTCTACGGGCCAAGACTAATGAGACCCAAATTGAAAATGTGAGTGAGGAGGGAAAGTGGGATTGGCTGGACTCGCCTTTGGCTAGGGTGGTGGAAGCTTGTGTTCAGAGGATCGATGGTGAGAAACACAAGCAGGCACACCCGAATGGCAGGGGAAAGAAAAAAGTTGGACCGGTAGAGTTCAACCGTTTTCTATTATGTCTTATTAGTTGATACTATGTGTAGACACCCACATTTTGACCGCCAGGTGTCTATAGTAGTTCCCGCCAAACACCCGATGATGATCGGACGCAAACGTGCTTTAATGGACTCGGATATGGGCTCGAAATCATGGACATTTGGTTTAGGCTTATTACGGAGTACAAATCTTACAAAACCAACCTCAAATCCAGGCCCAGTGGGTCGTTTCGAGTCAAATAAGACTAATTTGGGTCGAATCCGGCACCAGGGGCAAAACCGTCTTTTAGCGACCGAGTCAAAACCCGGTCAAAGATATTTCCCGAGACACACGGACCAGCCGTGACACCTCACACGTCCGGTTTGGACTCAAATACTACAAAAATCAGCTACACAAATATTAAACAATTCCGTTAAAGGTAGAATTCGATCTCAAGTAGGAATTCTATTCGAAAACCAAATCAAACACTCGACCGAGCGTAGGACACTCGGCCGAGCAGCCTTATTTCAGCCGAGTTCCTTGCCTTCTTCACCAAGAAAGTGAGCTCTCGTTCCTTTCAACCTCTTACGTTTCCTATCCAAACCGGTATTTCTTGTTGTCCAAGCAAGATACCTCTCTCAACCTCCTTTTCCTATAAATAGGACCCTCCGGTCACACATCAAGGACACACAAATCAATTATCTATCAATTACCAACAATTCATAACACATCTACAATCCATAATCATACACCTTCGTTACATAACCAATCCCATAATATCCATACATCCAAAAATAGCTTCGAAATACCGTCAAAATCGACCCGACGAATTCGACCCACAAGCCGGCCGAAACCCATCACTTCACACGTCCAAATACACCATCCTAAAATCATCTACATCGTCTCGACGCTCCAGTGCCTAAGCCACTTCCTGACGAGCACTTTTCCGAGAAAACAAAGCATGTAGGTTGAGGGTGTAAAATCAAGCCCGATTCTTCCTCCTTCTCTTTCTCTTTCACGTTTTTTTCGTTTTTTTTGTCGTTGGTCGGTCCATTTTTCTAATGGGTCGTTGTCGCATCCTTTTTTATTTTTATTTCTAATATCGATACTAACAAAACTATTTTTGTATATAAACGTTCTTAAAATACGATATCGATTCTCTAATCGAATATCGTATCTAACAAAGAACTAAATTAAATCTCGTTGATGCTAAAAAAATCGTTACATCTTCTTCAAAAACAAAATTCGATGAATTTTACGCGGAGAGAATTAACATTTTTTTCTTTTCGTTCAAACTCTTTTCAAAACAAACTTCACAAAACCTTTTCTAAAATCATTATAACTAGTTGTATCGAATACGACGAATATCGAAAATATAAATCGAGTATAAGTTAATCCATATTTGTACGTGATTTATAAAAATTAACGATTTTCGAAAAATAAGAAAAGCGGGACAGACTCCCGCGCGAGTCGCGCGCCTCCCAGGCGACTCGCGCGAGAGCCTGGAAGGCCGACCCTTTTTTCTTCGCTTTCTCGTCTTTTATTCTTTTCGTTCCTTACATAAAATAGCGACTTTCGCGACATATTTTCAGATTTCGATAAATACTTTTTCGACCTCGGTCAACACGTGTTAATCCATCACGTGTCATAAACCTTTTTCAAAATCATGACATATTATCGTATTTGCATCTTTATTCGATTTATTCAATCGTTACTAACTCGTTTTCTCGTGTTTGTAGCAGTTTATTTTATTTCTTTTGTTTTATTAGACTAAAACAAATCTCACATGCTAAAATAACTTTGACGTTATTAGTTTAAGATGCATTAAACGACTTAGCAACCCATTTATTTTTCTTCTCTCACATGCTTAGGGAAAATAATGTTTGCATATCATTCCACTATCGAACTAACGCGTGTACACCAAAAAACGAACGATATCTTAGTAAAGGCCGCTAAGTGCGGGCGGGGTTGGGTGTTCTTAGTGAACTTCCCAACACGTACCCTCACCCCTTACTCAGAACCATGGTTTCTGGATGTCCGAATCCATTGGCAACGAGAGTCATTCAATACACGATATCCGATAATGTCGGTATCGGTATCAAATGCTAAGGGACGAACCCGATAAACTCTAACATCGGAAATGGGCCGTATTTTGTACACGGCCCACTACGACATAGAGTGGGTTCGAATGGGCCCGAACTCCCACAAAGTTGGGTGGCGACTCCTACTTCGATTTAAATTTCAATTTGACCATCTCATATGGAGATTCATTCGCCTCCCCAAACCCGCGCGTGGCCGCGTCGGGGTGGACCTATGTCATGTCCACACTATGTGGCGTATTAATACTAGTTTTTGTGGAGTTTTGACACGTTGTCACTTTCCGGAATAGCCGGGTTTCAGATGCTTAATGTAAAGGCCTCGACAAAGGCTCGACTTAACCAAATTTTATTGTTAATGAGAAGCACGGGTTATTATTTCTTCTTTTTTTTTGTTTCTTTTTTTTGTGGTGGCTCGCAACTCGAATCTTCATTTTACCCGGAGCGCCCTTTCAGGTTTACACTCCGTCCTCGGCTCACCATTTTTTTTGTGTTTTTTTCTTTTTGACGGCTCGCAACTCGATTCTTCATTTTGCCCGGAGCGCCCTTTCGGGTTTTAACCCCGTCCTCGGCTCGTCATTTTTTTTTTACGATGGCTCGCAACTCGTTTCTTCATTTTGCCCAGGGCGCCTGATGCGCCCTGTCGCTGACACGCATGCAAACAATAGTTTAAGCGATACTGGTCAAGTCTGAGGTTTAGTCGTGTTTGGGATTGAGAATGGGGGGTTTTGGGACGAGAGAAGCTAGAGTAACTAAACGAGCTATAGAACTAAGGCGAGAATCTATTAATGGGAAAGGCGATAGGGAGAGTCGGGAAGTCGGAAAACAAGATAAAAGTATAACATTGCAAGAATTATCACAAGGTGTATACGGGAGGTTCCACCTTTCGGTTTCCCTACCGGCCAAGTTTAAGCCCGCTTTCGCGACGAATAAACTAAGGTCTCTAGACGGAATTATCCAAACCCCGAGTTTCCTCATATTGGTCCGAGTGAGTCAAGTCAACCTAGGTGATCAAGCTAAGTCAAACAAAACACAACAATACCATCAAGACAATATCACCCTCAAATGCAATATTCCCACAAGATAAAACTTTTTCCTAGAATTCCTCCTCCCCTAGCCCCCTAACTAAAATCTACTCACTACCCATAAAATTAACACTAAGGGACTAGAAGAAAAAACTAAACACGATTAAACTAGAGGAGAAATAACTAATCTAACACAATAAAGAAAACTACTCTAACAAAACAACACTAAAGAGGAAAATAAACAAACACACAAACTATGGAGAAATAAACTAAGGGGAGAGATAAACAAGTAAAAAAACAAAGGAAAACTACACTAACATGAGGATTAACAAGACTAATAATGGATTAACGAGGAAACAAAACTAACTATTAGAGAAAAAGGGAGAAGAGAGAAACTACCAATTATGGAGGAGACTAAGGAGGAAAATGAAGATTAGCATAAATAAGAAACTTCAAGAAATAATACAAAGATCTTGTCACTAAACCCTTGCAAAACCCTTGAATCTTCAATATAAACACAATTTTCAATTAAAGATGGAAACTTTGATTAGAAATTGTTGAGTAGAGTTAATTTAATACTAATACTAATAAGATCTACTAATTCTATGAGATTTTTACGAAGAGAGCTTTACTACAATTGCCACTACTACTACTAATCTTCTAAACTACTCCTACTCCTAAGAGGCTCACTCAAGGTACCAGAGTGACACAAAACCCTAGGTTAAGTATTTATAGTGTTCCTTAATGGGTCACACAAGCTTAAGGTCCGTAATCCAATTCCTCTTCATTAAACTAGACCTTCACCCTTTGCATCTTCATGGGGTGAAGTTTCACCTCGCGGCTTGACGACATTAGCACCACCGGGTGAAATTTCACCTGGTGAGATTTTCTTCTCGAATCACCATTTTTGGGGTTTTTCTCCATCGGGCGAAATTTCATCCGGTGGGCGAAATTTCGCCCAGTCGTTTCGCCCGGTCGGAACTGCCCACGAAAATCTTCGGGAGGTGGAAAATGTCGTCGGGCCCGATGATGACTCACAGGGTGAAATTTCACCCGGTGATACTCCTCTTTTGTTCCGGTCTTTTTCTTCGTCGATCAATTGGATTACTTGAACTTTCGGTTGTTTGCTTCACTCTTTGGGCCGTATCTCTCTCATGCTCGTAGAAGCTCGTACACGTTTTCGGTCGAAAATCCTATCAAAATAGACAGAAAACTACCCAAAACACGTAAAATGCAAAAGAGAGACACTAATGCGAGAATTACTCAAAATACGGCGATAATCGCGCTCAAGTCTTGCAAAACGGAGGAAAACCAGGTCTAAATGGGGGGAAAAACGGTCCAAATTTGGCACACAACAATTCCCCCACACTAAACCATTGCTCGTCCTCGAGCAAAGACCCAAAACGAAATTAGCTACTATTACTAAGCTGGACTATGCTAAGCTGATACGGGGCAATTAACGGGCCCGCTCCGTCCCTTCAACTCACATCGAGATACTCATGAGGTAGAGTACCTCCATGCAAGGCAAGTTGGGGCTTGCTTAAAACTGGGGTTGCGACTAACACACACACAAACACATAAAACAAGAAAGACACACAAAAAGATAGTCGCAACCAAAGAAAAAATAAATCACCGAATCCCTCATCGAAACGGCGGAGAAAGCACCGATTTGAGCTTAAGGCAAACAAGAACACTACCAAGTTAGTAACACAAATTGACATGGATAAGATCATAATAGGATGACAATCAAACAATAAAAACATTGAAAATTTACCAAGGTCCGTCTAATTCCTCTAGAGATGCCTATAACGGGACGATAAATGGAGTGGATAAGTGAGAACCATGGAGTTAGTAAGCACTGTAGGTAAGTGTTATGCCGCCTCCTAAGCTAAGCCTAGAGGATCATCCCAAACTTGAGAAAGCCAATTAGACCAAAAAGATGGACAATTGTTTGCAAAATGATAAAGATTGCCAAATTACCGCTATTTTCCTTCCTCGGAACTCGGTCCTCTAGTAGGCATTTCACGGCAATAAGTCAACCAAGGGATTATTTGGGGTTTGGGAACGATTTTTGAGATTTTGATTTTCTTTTCGGTTTTCTTTCCCCATTATTTCGATCGAGGGCTTTTTTTATTTTTTTTATTTTTATTTTTATTTTTTTGTCACTATGCCCTTCTTCTTCATTTTTCCCTTTTTGTTTTTGAATAGCTCATTTTTGGCTAGATAGTTCATTTGAGATCAAGATAAACCACGTTTTTGCAAATTTATTTGTGGAAATGGGTGAATGGTAGAAAAATAGGCTAGTCGAGTGTGCACCCCCTCCGAACCCATAAAAGGATGGAAATTTGGACTAAAGAAATGGCTTCTCAAGTAAAGTCACCTAAGAGAACGGGAAACAGTAACCAAGGCCTTATCACAACATGGGTGGTCAAGGTGGTCAAATGCAAATCCCGATGTAGACTCTTAGTAGAAAAAGATGAACTCATGATAAAAATCCAATGCAAAAATTGGTTCAAAGTCATTCTACTAGAAATATGTCCAAAAATCAAGAAGGGTCACTAACAAGGGAGTAATAAACACTCGGCCTAAACTCAAAATCGGGTTTTCGAAAACTTTACCTATACAAACTATACACAAAAATAAAAAGATCACATAAACGATAAAAACACAAGAAAACAAAACAAAACCACAAACATAGCCAAGCACTCTGAACTTCATCAAGTCAACACAATCCACAACCACCAATTCCAAAATGTTCACCAAGTGAACCTCCAAATAGCATATATGTCCAAACTCCCATGCATAAGAGAAAGGGAATAAAACGAAGGTAGAAAGTATTACCGCGCGGTCTTCATTCCATTTCCGCTACCTTACGTATCCATACTAAATGGTTGGAGGTGTACCTACAAGAAGGAGAATGCAAGACAATACAAGTGGCACAAAAACAAAAATAAAAGAAAAGAAAACTAAAATGAAAAGAAAAAGAAAAAGGAATTTTTTTTGGGTTTTTGGTTTTTAAAGGAAAAAAATGAAAAAGAAAAGGAAGAAAAAGGATAGTAGATCCCTCCCCCACACTAAAACTGTGCATTGTCCCCAATGCACAAGTAGAGAAAGAATCGAAAAAGAATAAAAAGAGAAAAGAGTGGAAAATCTTTTTGAATTTTATGATTTTTCAAATGTTTTTGGATTTTTTATGATTTTTCAAATGTTTTTGTATTTTTGATGATTCAAAAAGAAGAGAATAAAATGAAAAGAAATTAAAATGAAAAAGAAAGAAAAAGAAGTGAAAATAAATGGAAAAGAAAAAGGAAAAAGAAGAAAAATTGATAAGGGGAGAAAGGGCGTAGGTGTAATCACGTCACCTCGCCCGGATTCCGCACAAATCAGGAAAATTAAAAGAAAAAGAGAAATTTGGATTTTTCAATTGGTCTTGGTGCGATCAAATCACCTAAGAGCATCCTCATCCATCATCCATTCTCCATTCTTGGAGGAGAATGGAGAAAAATGGTTCCTCAATCCATGGAGAAACCATTCTTCATGGAGAATAGAAGATATTCATTCTTTCAAACGAATGGAGTGGAGAATGAAAATCGTGGGTCCCCATAATAAAAATATTAATATTAAAATAAATTAAAGTGACGTGTAAATGAATGAATGGAGTAATGAAATGTGTTGGACCCACGGGAGAATAAAAACTTCATTCTTGGATGAAGCAATTCTTTTATGATGGAAAAAGTAGGATAAAAATAATGAGGTGGATGAGGTAGGTCCCATCCAAGAATGAAAAAATCATTCTTGGATGGGGATGCTCTAAGACCGGGAGCAATAATCAGGTCCTTCTTCTCTAAGGCACCTGCAAATAAAACCTCACGTGTGTAATGACCCAAGTAGGGTCACGTAAGGGGCTGACAACTCACCAAACCAACAGAATAACCAATTACAAATCAACCAACAACCATAATTAACAAATGCCAAAATTTGGCGCTGCAAGGACTGACAGAGATTACTGAGACAAGAAAACAGATTACTGACGACTGACACTGACATCTAACACCCCCACACTAACACTGAAGACACTCGACCACTCACATTGGACCTGAGAGACGAGGTGGCGGGTAATAAGACCCTGGTGGAGGCACACCGAAAAGTCGATCAAAATAGCTCTGTTGCTGCTGCAACATCCTTTGGTTCTCCTCTACCGCCATCCTCGCTGCTTGGGCGTCCCTAGCAGCGTCCCTAGCCATCTCAAAACTGCTCCGGGCGAACTCAAAACCTTCCCTAGAGTACGTGTATGAGCCATGCGCAGTATCGCGCGCATCCCGGGCTACGTTATAGGCGTCCTGGGCCAAGTTCAAAGAGGTGGTCGAATTCTCCCAAGTCTGACGTGTTCGGTCATATACTTCCCCCCACTGGTTATAAAAGTCCTCCGATCTGACGAACGAGGAGTGTCGTGGAGGACTCATGTTAACATCCTCTTGAAAACCTGGGGTAGACTGGGTGAACGTGGAGTGTTGTGGAGGACTCATGTTAACATCCTCCTGAAAACCTGGGGTAGACTGGGTGAACGTGGAGTGTCTGTGTGGTTCAAAGGTATGGGTGAAAAACTGTGAGGTCTGGGGTTCGGTCTGATGGAAGGAAGAGGGTGCGTTTGATGATGACGGTAAAGTTCTATGACCCTCATCCCGAGAGGTTTCAACCTCCAGTTCCTCCTCTAACACGTCTAGAACCTTAATATCATCTCCGCCATAATCTAAAGGTCCCTTGGGGTATTGAGTCTGTTGAAACTTACCATTGGTGTGACCCTGAATGTATTCCCCGGACCTCTTCGGCATGCCGAAGTTCTCTTCAATATCTAGCCTAACCCAATCGGGGTTAGGCATTGCAATGGCTCTCAGCTCAGTAATCTTATACAAGAACAAACTGTCATAATCCCCTTTCTGGGGCCAAACAAGAAAAGGACAATAAACCCCATCTATATAAATTCCCGCCCCGACAACTGGTGCTAAATTGCTAAAATCGATGCCCAAGGCTTTAGCTAACGTTGTTACAACACCGCCACAAGAAATTTTCTTGCGGCTGCCCTTCGCAACCTGGGCAAAGTGAGTAGCTAAGGCCTCGGACATATCGATCGACGGGCCTCTGTTCAAAACCGCATCCTCCAACAGCTGTGCAGCTGTAGCACTACAGTTATGGTGCGTATCATAGCTTGACAGGAATGAGTTGGCTATGATACGCGCCAAATACCGAAGGATGGGGTTTCGAATAAAGAAAGAACGCATCTTCCCTCCCTTGAAAGTCCTCTGGCGGGCTATTTTAAACCAAAATTGATCTCGGCCGAATTTATCGTCCCGAGTCTGTCCCGCCCAAGGCCTTCCAAGGACCGAAGAAGGTAAACCAAGCAATGCACCAAAGTCCCTCAAGTTGAGGACGTACAGAGTTTCTCGCAACTGAAAAGAGACAGTGGCATTACCGTCACCACTTAGCTCAAAAGTTGCGAAAAACTCGCACGTCAACTTCTGAAAAGTTTCCTCCTCGGAGGCATAAAATTTGATGAGACCAAGGCTTCGGCACATTGCTTGTACCTGCGGTTCTATTCCCATGCGCTCAAGTACATCTCGCGCTGCCCAACGAGTAGGCTCGAGACGACAGACCCAAAAAAAATTACATTTATCAAGATGAGCTTTTTTAGCGAAATAGATACCAGATTCTGCATGACGAAAATTATGACGAATTTTAGGGTAACGTACCTCTAGCGGAACAGGTTGTTCGCGCGGGACTGAGCCTTGTGTCTGAACGGGCATCGGGACAGATTCGTCTCGAGCCTCGGTCGGCTCCTCTGACCTAGAGGATGATGTTGACCCCGAATTTCGATTAAGCATTGAAGAAATCCGTTTCCTTGCCATTTGTTTTACCCTCCTCATCCTTGTTGCTTGAATTTGGTGATTATGGTGATGACGGTCTCGGTTGGGGTTTGTCGAATTTGGGACGATATCTGAAAACAGACTCCGAGAAGATGATAGAAATGTGATGGGGATGAGGAATATGTAGTTTAATTGAATTTTAGTGAAGGAATGGAAGGATTAGAGGTGGTTTAAGGTGGAGGATTTGGGGTTTGTTTTGGGGTTTTTGGGGTTTGATTGAGGAGAGAGAGAGAGAGGAAAAGGTGAATTATGAAGATGGGTAAGGAGGTTTGGCAGGGTAAGTGACGCGGGGTGATATTTCGCCCGGTGGTCACCATCGGTTAAAATTTCGCCCGACGGTCTTTGAGTTGAATCTCGTCATTTCCGCGCAGTTTCCCCACCGAGCAAAACTTCGCCCGGTGAAATTTCCGTCAATTCCTTTAATTCGAGCAAAGCTGCCATCGGGTGAAGTTTCACCCGGTAAAATAATCCACTTCAAAATAGGACTTTGCTACGAAAAATCTCTTCAACTTGGCCCAAACCATCCTTAGCTCTTCGACAAAACCAATCTTCTCGATCCATGCATTAGCTACACGGAGAAAAACTCTCACAATTGTTTATAGCACAACCCAAAAATTCCAAAAGAAATCTTCACAATCCCTGCAGGTACCAAACACACTCCAAAAGAAAAATCCAAAAGCTATTGTCCAAAGAAAATAAAAAGAGATGAGAATATACAAATATTTACAAGGTGGTTATTATGGACACCACCAAACCGAATTGAATTGTTTGAGTTTAATCGGGGTTGCTTGAAAAGCAACGCGGAGGGTCTTGGTTATTAACTTCAAATTCAATGCTACCGATCTTGAGCTTTTCTCTAAACTGCGGCAAGACCATAAGTCGTCCTACCTCGGGAAGCATTGCAAATTCTTCGGGAATATCTTCTTCGGAGGTAGAACCGAGTATAAATAGAGCACCGTCGTCTTCTTCGTTATCATAGTCAAGATCTTCGGTAGAGGGTTCTTCATTGGGTGGAAATTCCACCATTTGATTCCAAAATTTCGCTTGAGAATTTTCGGGAAGGAACGCGGGAAGCACAAATTGAACCGTATCGTTAGCAACATTGAAAGATAATCGCCCTCGCTTCACATCAATGATTACTCCACCGGTAGCTAGGAAAGGCCGTCCCAAGAGAATAGGATTCCGCTCCTCAATAGGCATGTCAAGAATAACAAAATCGGTGGGGATGTATAGATTCCCCACATTCACCATGAGGTTACGGGCTAGTCCATAGGGTTCCTTGGTAGTTCCATCGGCCATTTGCACATTAACTGGGAAGTGTTCCAAGTCCTTGATATAAATGGTTTGAGCAATGGCTAGAGGCATTAAACTAATGTCGGCGCCAAGGTCACACAAGGCTCGGTCTATCAAAACATGGTTTATGGAACAAGGTATGGCAAAGTTACCCGGATCACCCAACTTGATGGGAATTGTAGCTTTTGGGGTGGTTCTTGGGGGAAACGGGAGCTCTTTCCCTTTCGACGGGTTTCAAAATAATGTCTCGAATAAATTCACACGGGGGGGGGGCATTGAAGGGCTTGTATCATTGTTCTCGATAAGATTGGTGAAGGTTATCATGTCCATGGCTTGGTTATTGAATGGGATTTGTGGCTTTTCATTCAAGGGTGGTACTTCAATCCTCGAAACAAAGTTCGTGTCCTCTATTGGAATTTGTTCAATAACATACGCAAGGTCTCCAAGAAGATAATTTGATGGATCTCTTCTTGGTTTTTCGGTTACATTCTTGACCACTTTCTCATCGGATTCATTGATTGAGGGATGAGATGTAAGAGTTTGTGGGTCAAAGGGTTTCACCGGTTTCTTTTTGCTCATTACCTTAATGGCATTCACGGATGCTTGATTGGAAGAATTGGTCGGCTCTTGAGAGGATCGAGCTTGCCAGGCGGAACGTGCCTCTAAAGCCTTAAGTCTAGCTTGATTTGACGCATTTTCTTTCAATAGAAAATTGATTGTTTGTTGAATGTCATATAGAGGTTGAAAGTTACCTTGAAAATGCCTTGGAGAACCTTGATTATATGGAGGTTAGGTTCCAAATGGAGGACCATAGTTTGGTCTAGGTTGTAACAACCTGGTTCTTCTAATAACATTAATTAACAAGGCGGAAAATAATTAAGTCGTAAAAAGGGGCAAAAATTAAAACCGTTAACTCCGAGTGAGTCTTTCATTACTACAAGAACCGGTCGTCACTTACAATATCATAAAACAAATTACAACTTAAGTACGAGCTTGATATTGTTTAGGGTTACATGTGGACAGGTTAACAGAAAACTCAAAATTAAGCAAGACTACTCCTCGCTAGCACACGTTTCCCCTGTAAGCCCAGTAATTTGACATCCTGCAAAATTTACAAAAATACAAAACTATCCCACTTAGTGGGAGTAACCTAACCGTCCTTCTAACACGGCCCCAAATAATCAATGTAGTACAACGTTTAGGTTATCTAATTAACAGATAAGCAGGCATGTCACATTACAAATCGACATGTATACAATGTGAGATACACATGAAGTGATTTCAGTTAACATGCGAATCAATTTAAATATATAAGACATGTAGGTTATATAGAATAAAGTAATACATACATCATATGAGTATCATGTGAATAATACAGTAAAGCATAGATCATGGCTTCGTAGAAGTGTCATGTGAAAATAGAGTAAGACATACATAATACAAATCGTATGAAACATAATATCAATCATAATCAATATTCAAGCAAGACATATAACAAAACACCACTTCCCATTATCAAGCATTTCAATCACATCATTAGTCATAAGAGTATAGAACAGTAATGAAGCATAATGTGATTTAGAAAACTGTAGTCATTTACTTTTAAAAACAATGGTTTACTTTCACCAAATGCACGGGACGTGACTACTAATGTCTCATGCACACTTAAGGCTTGCATCTCACCATAAGTGCGGATGGGAACATCAATCCCGCCAATCATATCGATACTAGGAGGTTTACATCTCACCCCTAGTGCTCAATAGGATCGAACACCTAAATTGACTCAGTTTAGTCGACTGACATACGGAGAAGAAGGACTGCAAGTGCATGGACTCAGAGGCCCCGCTAAACCGAACATGTCCCATACACTGCTAAGGCAAAGGTCGAAAGGTATTCCGCCTCCAAAGATATCCGATATAGAGAGTGAGAGTTGATCAATGCCCTTGTCTATGTATGCGCACACACCCAATCCATACTCTTGGTCTCGGGAAAGAGAACCTTTACACAACCGAGCACCTCAATGGCAACTGGACGACTACTACTCTACCGACAAACTCATAAAGAGCTGGCTGCCCATTTACTTCTTAGCATTTTCTCGCACCGGCAGGATGCATCATGGCCTCCCATGAGCAGTGACTCCGAGTGTCGTAGTCTACTTTCGAAGCTGTCTTCTATCGCATCGTCTTCTAAATATTACCAAGATAGCGCCCAACACGAAACGTAGGCTGAATTTGGGTGTCTTATAAAGACAGGGTCTCTGGAATATCGAGCTCAGCGGTCATCGTGGGGCACATGTCTGATAACCAGAGGGATGAAACAATACCGGGTTCCATAAGGATGACCGGTCTGTGGGCTGTGTATTGACTCGGAACAAGTCATTACAACATGGAATGGTGAAGAAGACTCAGAGGGTACTGTCAGGGCACATGTTCATTTTCACCATGATTGGTGTCGATAACATCGTTCGTGAAAACGTGTCTGATCACCGGCTTAGGTAACACACCGACTAGAAGTACGGTTGTTCCTATGGAATTTAAGTATGTCGATTTTAAGATTAACAAACATTATCAATCGTCGTAAAATTTATCTTAACTGATAGTTTTAGTATACTGATGTAAGAGATTTGGAACATTTTATTTGAGATATATTATTTGAAGTGTTCATTAGTTGAGATTTGATTAAAGATTCACTTATTTCTAAGTACATTATTTAAGATGGGTTTCTTTATCTTGACTTGGTCTATGTTGACTTAAAAAGCCAAAGTTTGACCAAGATGGACTAGTCAACCCTTAGTTTTGACTTAATCACTAATTAGTCCTTAAGTGCTCATTATAAAGTTTAAGTGTTGTTTTGCATATTTAAGCATTGTTTAACTTAGTATTTTTGGGTTATTCGTCTTTTAGTACTCTATACTTTTTGGGCACAAGTATTTAGTACATTTATTGTTCAAGTGTACGTATTTAGTATTTTTATACGGTTTCGTATTTGTACAAGTATACTTATCTCTTAAAGCCTATTTATACTTATTAAAATATTTCAAACACCAAATAAATCAATAATAATTATAAAAAATCATTTTTAACCTTATTAGGTATCATATTTCTCAAAACATCGAGTTTTACAAAAATAAATTTAAGTAATAACGAAATCGATAATATTATTAAGGATACTAAATGAGTCATTTTTCAAATGTTATTTTTAAGTTTCGATTTTCATACTCAACAGACTTTTATAAGTTAGGTTTCCAGATATAAAGTCATTTTTCAAAAATAATAAGGTTTATTATTTTTAACAATTTAAAATAGATAACAGTACGGTTTTCATTACTTTCTTTTAAATCATTTAAAATACTTAAACATCATTAAAGTGAACCAAAATTGTATTTTGAATACATATACTTGTACATAACTTATACCCAGAAATTTAGATTAAAATACTTTATAAAAGTTCTTAAATCAAATATTCTTTCCAGATCTGACCCATTTTAGTACAAATTTTATAAATGAAAATATATATGATGGATTTATATGAAATTTTACATACACATTTTAGGCATCATCAGGAACATAACATAATATTTTCAAGTCCAAAAGAAACGTTTAACATCACGAAACATACTATTTTCTCAGACAGTACATAAAATCATACAGTACCAGTTTACGAAATAAATCATTACTAAATATATATTTTCATAAAAACTTACTTTTCATATTTTTAACATATTCTAGACATTCAGATCTACAACTTTCATGAAGGTACATAAGGCTAATTCGAAACATATTTTACACATACAAATCGTGAACATACATCATACATCACAGAATCCATTTTACAGCATGTATTGTTAAGTGATAAATCAACAAATAGTTAGCTTTAAACTTGGTGATCTAATGGTTTAGTCCTAAACATGATGTTACATGTTAGTTAGAGTCTAAACACTATACTACGAGATTTGAGGGCGAAGAAAAGTTAGGTTACCTATTAGCAATTCTCCGAATCAACTATGAAATCAAATATACTAAGATCGAAGCCCCCTTCCTCTTGCTCCTCTTCATGAATAAGTTAGAAGGACACACAAACAAAGTAAGTTAGTAAATATAATAGGAATAAGGCTTAAAAATAAAGAGTATAAGGTAAGGAAAAGAAAGAGTATGTGCTCTTGAGATATGGTGGTGTAAACACCTTAGAACTTAAAAGAACTTGTATGATTTTCTTTGGTTTTTAGATGGATCTTTGAAGGAGTGTTTAAGTGAGTGAATGGATGATCAAATGAAGAAAAAATGGCTGGTTATAAGCACACAAGTCGTGCATTAGATGGGGGAGCAAAGGGTGGACAAGAACTTGACAATTACCAAAAGTAGTTAAGCATACTTTAAGAGGTACATACCCTATTTGGTGTTTTTTATTAGAAAAACATATTTTGAGGCTTGGACTTCAAAGTGACGGTATGGCATGCCTTAGGGTGATGTTTTTGAGTTTATTTGGTCATACCATGGTTAGGAAAGAAGTACGGAAATCGAATGTCGAGAAACGATTCGTCGGGTGACGATTTTCGTAGTAAAGGAGCTGTCCAGTACAATATTTTTATGATGAACTTATAAATTGTAATTTTTGAATATCACCATTGTGTAGATCTTGGAAAATTAATAAAGTTAGGCTTTTGAAACGCCTCAATCGGAGTCCGTATGAGAAAACAGAAACCGTTTTACGAAATCGCGCAGAATTTCGATAACGATAGAAATTTCAGTTTTGCAAACAACGAAGTGAAATAGAAAGGTTCCAAAGACACAAGAATTGAATATTACTATATAAAATATTTTGTCGAGACTCGATTTATTAATATTAATCGTTATTATAAATAACTAAAATGGTCAAAAGCACGGGGTGTTAAAGACTACCCCCCTTAAGAAAATTTCGTCCTCGAAATTCACAACTACTAGGTTGATACGGTATATATTTCCTAAGGTTAGGCTAAGGTTTTCCTTTAATTTTTTTTTGGTGGTTTTTAAATATCCATAGGGTATTCTCAAGTTCTCAAAAGTAGAACAATCTCGGGTCATTTCGAGATTTGGTTCACTATCGGCTATAACTCCAAAACCAGATAATATCTAAATGCCTTAAAAAGGATATAACATTTTAATTGTTTTTGAGAAATGCTGGTTTGGCTTATGGTATAAATCCATTAAAATAAAGGTTGTCCTAATTTCCATTAAATTTCAAAACGTTTAATAGTTTTGATCTTTAGGTTTAACTAGACTTTCACTCGTATATCCTCCATTATCAATCGTATCAAAATTCATGGTTCTCACGGCACTCTCAATATTTATCATCGAAAGGTTGATCTCCTAGGGTTGCGTGGTTCTTTCAGTGATTAGCTCTTGGGGTTAATCCAAAACTCTTGTATTGATTTCTCTTAAGTTTCTAAAATTTTCAATTGTTTCCTTGTTTCTTGATTCCTCGATTAGTAGGTTATTCCAAAACTTCAAATTGTCAGTCTGTGGGTTTTGAAGTGTCTGTCATCATTACAATATTTTGGGGTTGTAATATTATCATCCATCATCCAACATAGAAATAAGTCACCAAAATATATATAGTTTTCTTAGGGATTCCCAAAATTATAGGTTATAAATCAGCTCAGCCAATCCTGAAACTTCCAGAGATCTGCTAAGGCTTGTTCACAATCTATTCCCCGAAATAGCTTTTGAAGTCAATAAAGGAAATCCTCAAAAAATTTGATCAATGATCGTTCTCATACTTCTTTGGAACACAATATTCCACAGATACAAGGTAATGACAATAAAGAAAATCCTCAAATAATTTGATCATTGATCGTTCTCATACTTCTTTCGAACACCTAATTTCACAAATATAAGGTAATGACATCTCGAATATCTCTCGACCTCAAAGGTGTTCTAACTTTGTTATAACAGGGTAGTTAAGATTTTGGCATGAAAACTATATACGAGCTATGTCTCACGACAGGTTAATGCTCAAAGAGGGTTATACGTAAGACACACGCTGATAACTTGACTTAATAAGGTTTCAATTCCTAAAAGTGTTATAAGGTCGGCAAATGGTCAGGCAAAACAAAAACATAAATTAGGTTAGCAACGCTTCAGTCCAGGGTTCGCACGTGATCTCGCAGGTCTTCTTTGATGATATGGTCCTTGATCAGGTTTCTGAACTCTATGCTTCTTGGTGATTTCCTTCTAGATCAACTTTGAATAGGTTCATCATATTAAGAGTCTTTCTTCTATACGATCCTGGTGAAGTCGTTCTCTTGCTCCCATCAGTTCCAACGTTACATATACTCGTCTAAGTACTAAATCGTCAGGTCAAAGGTTAATAACAATATTCTAGTTGTTTGGGTTAACTCGATCGGAGATGCATAGAAAAGTTCAATGAAAGTATGTAGGTACAGTTGATCAAAGAAGTGGGATTAGGTTTCACAAAAGAACGTATATGAAAAGAAGCGGTAAGTTAAACCAAAAATTGTCACTGGGTTTGTCACATAAAAGAGGTAACGCGATGATTAGTCAGTATAACATTGTTCCAACTAACCAAAGAGTTCCTCATCCGATAGAAGGAACGAGAAGATATTTTGAGTTTATATAAGACAACCTCGAGCAAAGTTTGTTTTTCAAAGAGATGAGCAAGGTAAGGATCGAGATAGGTACGTTATTGATGTTCTCCTCAATGAGAAGAATAGAAGTATTAGTGAGTTTTCAAATAACCTATGAGGTTTCAGATAATAGGCAAAGAAGAATTGAAGACCACAACGTCAGGGTTGAAGATTTGCATAGGTTTTGTTGTGCTACGAAATCGGGCTAAGAAGTGTTACCACGACTCTAGATAATAATCAGAATAGGAACATATAGGATCATAATGGGAACATCACTGATCCATGAAAGGCTTCGTTTAAGGTGCAGCCGGAAAGTATTCCATACGAAAATTGATATGGAGTGATTTAACTGATAATGGAAACAACACACCATCAATCAAGAACCAGGTTAGATTAGGTCACTCATGTGTCTATTCTTCGTAATTTCATCATTCTACATTCCTTTTTTGTTAATCCTCAAAAATGTTTTTTTTCTTCCTCCTGTTGTTTCTCTAACCTTTATATTTAGAAGTTTGGTTCCTTAAACTCTCGGCATATTATTCCTCAAGTATTTCATTTAAGTATATCTCGCATAGGTATACATCTCCAATAGTATATACTAATGTCCTTTATTTGCTCAATTATACTGATTAACTTAATTCTTCCAGTTAACTCCCTGATAACCAGTAAGGTAGGATCCATAGGTGTTTCTATTCATCAAGGATTTTTCTCTAAAGGTACACAACTTTACATCTAATTTTGATTTAAACAATCCCAATAATTTTTATGAGGTTTCATCCATATCCTCGAATTTAAAAATTATAATTAACAAATTCATTGGAAGTCGGCCCCACTCAAGTTACAAGTCCTCAGATAATCAGGTTCTCTATACAATCATTGGCTATTGACCTCGATTTACCAATTCTAAAGCTATTCATGATTTACCAAAGAGTTCCATAATTCGTTAAGTCAGAATTATGCATCTTATCATTGGATTACAAGTTTCATTCTTCAAAATTTTCATAAAATTCTGTTAGTCCTCAAAATAACTACCACATGCATTGTTAAATTCTATCCCTTAGTACTCTTTATTAGTTCCTTTCCCCGATATCTTTTCATAAAGGTCAATACTCTCTTGTTATTAGTAATAGTTACTCATCTACAAAACTCGTCTGTTGGCTAACATAATCCGAAAAAACATTAAAAATACAAGGGTTCTAAATTCCACAAAAAAAATTGTATGACATAATTTCTCATCAAGTAGTCACTATGTATGTGAATTAGATTTCCATAAATGTCATTCTTTTTTATCTTTCCTTAGCTTACCACCTTAAATCTTCCAATCTTTTGTTATTCTTTAGTATCCTCAACTTACGATCTCTAAACCTCTCAATCGTTGGTTAAAATTAAGAATTCTCAAAATCATTGACTCCAAGATCAACAATCAAAAACATTAGTTGGTTCTCATCTTTTTCCAACCTCTTGTCATTCCAAAAATTAATAGGTTCCTATGTCCAACAATTATAGGTTGACTAAAAGGGTAAACATTGGGTGATCCTAGTGTGGTTGGTTTGGAAGGATATTGGATACTTCAAGTACATTATACTGGTGAGAATCCTTGGTATAACTATGTCCATTCTTAGTGGTTTAAGGGTTAAACGCGCTTCCACTGCACTCTGCACTCTGCACTCTGATAAGTTGTAACCATGGTTCATTCAAGACGTAGAAATATACTTAGACAATGGGTTGACAGAATAAATATTTAAGAATTTTGAATTGGGTTGATAAGAATAATAACTAAGAGTATTGAAGTTTATCTCCATAGTCAACGGTTATGACAAACTTGGAAAGAGGAAATAGTAACAAGGTAGAGATAAAAGACAATGAATATGTATGATGTTAGCATACATGCAGTTTGATAGCAGTCTAAAAGAATAAGAAGCAAGCTGAAGAAATAAGATAGAACGGTAAATATGAAAGGTTCCATCAGATAGGAATATTTCAGACTAAGTTTAGCTGAGCAATAAAATACGAAGGTGAAATAAGCGAAAGACCTCTTGTCTGACTCAGGATGAGTAGTCAGACCTAAGAACTAGTTCACGAAGGGATCAAAATAAGTTTAGAAACAAAAGAGAAGGGATCAGTTGAGGTTAAAACTCCTTTAGAAAAGATTTGAAGTTTGTTCAAGGATAGTTCAAGTGTTAGGCTTTAAATGACTTTTGTCTATGCATCCTGATATAGGTTCAAATGTTGGATCTGATTGGTGAACAATTTAACCAAAAAAATTAATAATAATGAAAAAGTAAAAGGTGTTCATCGATTTATGAAGGTATGGATGTTAGACATGAAGGAAAGCTTCGTATGTGATGTTTAAGAATTTCGACGGAAGGATTGAAGATAGTTCGGAATTGAACTCAAATCGTTGCTTGGTTAGATGAAGAAAGTGGGGCAAAGGTAGAAAATAGAGATAAGCTAGAAAAAATGAATTAGATGTGGTGTAAGGTGTTACTGTGAAATGATTATGGGCAAGAAGGGTTCATTTCCATAACTACAATTTAGGCTAACAAATGATCTCCGATGTACGAGTTATATAAGTAAGTAGAGTCTCGGTCAAGTCTAAGCTGACACCCAAATAGGACTCGAGGACTACTATCTTACGTACGTCTGCACTTGATCTTCTTGTACGTTACATCTCGTCTGCATAACTTCACTTGATACATCAACATGGTCCAACTTGATTTGGCTACTATAGTTAATTGGGAAGATGCGACCATTTGTGCTTGCAATGGTGTTCTACCAGACTTGAGATGTTGATGGCTTCAAGTCCTTTATCTTAGTTGTCGCGTCGATCACAATTAAATTAAAACTAGCCAGAAGGCTAAAAGTTAGGGCAATCACTCTACATTCAACTATGCAGATAGCATATGAAAACAAGCGAGGGGCCAAAACCTAAATCGGACGGTACGGTAATCCTTAGTAGTTCTACCCATCTAGACATTCTACCCAAGTATATTATTTGCTCCTAGGGTTATGCTAGTGAATCTCTCATTTAGTGATCTTAAACTTTCTACATGTTTTAGACACTTTAGACACTCTAGACCCTTGTCATGAGCTCCAGGCGCGTTTCCTCGATAGGTGATGTAAATATGCATCGCACATAATTACACACGGTCTCAAGGTCGCTCTGATACCAACTGTAACAACCCGGTTCTTCTAATGACATTAATTAACAAGGCGGAAAATAATTAAGTCGTAAAAAGGGGTAAAAATTAAAACCGTTAACTCCGAGTGAGTCTTTCATTACTACAAGAACCGGTCGTCACTTACAATATCATAAAACGAATTACAACTTAAGTATGAGCTTGATATTGTTTAGGGTTACATGTGGACAGGTTAACAGAAAACTCAAAATTAAGCAAGACTACTCCTCGCTAGCACATGTTTCCCCTGTAAGCCCAGTAATTTGACATCCTGCAAAATTTACAAAAATACAAAACTATCCCACTTAGTGGGAGTAACCTAACCGTCCTTCTAACACGGCCCCGAATAATCAATGTAGTACAACGTTTAGGTTATCTAATTAACAGATAAGCAGGCATGTCACATTACAAATCGACATGTATACAATGTGAGATACACATGAAGTGATTTCAGTTAACATGCGAATCAATTTAAATATATAAGACATGTAGGTTATATAGAATAAAGTAATACATACATCATATGAGTATCATGTGAATAATACAGTAAAGCATAGATCATGGCTTCGTAAAAGTGTCATGTGAAAATAGAGTAAGACATACATAATACAAATCGTATGAAACATAATATCAATCATAATCAATATTCAAGCAAGACATATAACAAAACATCACTTTCCATTATCAAGCATTTCAATCACATCATTAGTCATAAGAGTATAGAACAGTAATGAAGCATAATGTGATTTAGAAAACTGTAGTCATTTACTTTTAAAAACAATGGTTTCCTTTCACCAAATGCACGGGACGTGACTACTAATGTCTCATGCACACTTAAGGCTTGCATCTCACCATAAGTGCGGATGGGAACATCAATCCCGCCAATCATATCGATACTAGGAGGTTTACATCTCACCCCTAGTGCTCAATAGGATCGAACACCTAAATTGACTCAGTTTAGTCGACTGACATACGGAGAAGAAGGACTGCAAGTGCATGGACTCAGAGGCCCCGCTAAACCGAACATGTCCCATACACTGCTAAGGCAAAGGTCGAAAGGTATTCCGCCCCCAAAGATATCCGATATAGAGAGTGAGAGCTGATCAATGCCCTTGTCTATGTATGCGCACACACCCAATCCATACTCTTGGTCTCGGGAAAGAGAACCTTTACACAACCGAGCACCTCAATGGCAACTGGACGACTACTACTCTACCGATAAACTCATAAAGAGCTGGCTGCCCATTTACTTCTTAGCATTTTCTCGCACGCAGGATGCATCATGGCCTCCCATGAGCAGTGACTCCGAGTGTCGTAATCTACTTTCGAAGCTGTCTTCTATCGCATCGTCTTCTAAACATTACCAAGATAGCACCCAACACGAAACGTAGGCTGAATTTGGGTGTCTTATAAAGACAGGGTCTCTGGAATATCGAGCTCAGCGGTCATCGTGGGGCACATGTCTGATAACCAGAGGGATGAAACAATACCGGTTTCCATAAGGATGACCGGTCTGTGGGCTGTGTATTGACTCGGAACAAGTCATTACAACATGGAATGGTGAAGAAGACTCAGAGGGTACTGTCAGGGCACATGTTCATTTTCACCATGATTGATGTCGATAACATCGTTCGTGAAAACGTGTCTGATCACCGGCTTAGGTAACACACCGACTAGAAGTACGGTTGTTCCTATGGAATTTAAGTATGTCGATTTTAAGATTAACAAACATTATCAATCGTCGTAAAATTTATCTTAACTGATAGTTTTAGTATACTAATGTAAGAGATTTGGAACATTTTATTTGAGATATATTATTTGAAGTGTTCATTAGTTGAGATTTGATTAAAGATTCACTTATTTCTAAGTACATTATTTAAGATGGATTCCTTTATCTTGACTTGGTCTATGTTGACTTAAAAAGCCAAAGTTTGACCAAGATGGACTAGTCAACCCTTAGTTTTGACTTAATCACTAATTAGTCCTTAAGTGCTCATTATAAAGTTTAAGTGTTGTTTTGCATATTTAAGCATTGTTTAACTTAGTATTTTTGGGTTATTCGTCTTTTAGTACTCTATACTTTTTGGGCACAAGTATTTAGTACATTTATTGTTCAAGTGTACGTATTTAGTATTTTTATACGGTTTCGTATTTGTACAAGTATACTTATCTCTTAAAGCTTATTTATACTTATTAAAATATTTCAAACACCAAATAAATCAATAATAATTATAAAAAATCATTTTTAACCTTATTAGGTATCATATTTCTCAAAACATCGAGTTTTACAAAAATAAATTTAAGTAATAACGAAATCGATAATATTATTAAGGATACTAAATGAGTCATTTTTCAAATGTTATTTTTAAGTTTCGATTTTCATACTCAACAGACTTTTATAAGTTAGGTTTCCAGATATAAAGTCATTTTTCAAAAATAATAAGGTTTATTATTTTTAACAATTTAAAATAGAAAACAGTACGGTTTTCAATACTTTCTTTTAAATCGTTTAAAATACTTAAACATCATTAAAGTGAACCAAAATTTTATTTTGGATACATATACTTGTACATAACTTATAACCAGAAATTTAGATTAAAATACTTTATAAAAGTTCTTAAATAAAATATTCTTTCCAGATCTGACCCATTTTTGTATAAATTTTATAAATGAAAATATATATGATGGATTTATATGAAATTTTACATACACATTGTAGGCATCATCAGGAACATAAAATATTATTTCCAAGTCCAAAAGAAACGTTTAACATCACGAAACATACTATTTTCTCAGACAGTACATAAAATCATACAGTACCAGTTTACGAAATAAATCATTACTAAATATATATTTTCATAAAAACTTACTTTTCATATTTTTAACATATTCTAGACATTCAGATCTACAACTTTCATGAAGGTACCTAAGGCTAATTCGAAACATATTTTACACATACAAATCGTGAACATACATCATACATCACAGAATCCATTTTACAGCATGTATTGTTAAGTGATAAATCAACAAATAGTTAGCTTTAAACTTAGTGATTTAATGGTTTAGTCCTAAACATGATGTTACATGTTAGTTAGAGTCTAAACACTATACTACGAGATTTGAGGGCGAAGAAAAGTTAGGTTACCTATTAGCAATTCTCCGAATCAACTATGAAATCAAATATACTAAGATCGAAGCCCCCTTCCTCTTGCTCCTCTTCATGAATAAGTTAGAAAGACACACAAACAAATTAAGTTAGTAAATATAATAGGAATAAGGCTTAAAAATAAAGAGTATAAGGTAAGGAAAAGAAAGAGTATGTGCTCTTGAGATATGGTGGTGTAAACACCTTAGAACTTAAAAGAACTTGTATGATTTTCTTTGGTTTTTAGATGGATCTTTGAAGGAGTGTTTAAGTGAGTGAATGGACGAGTAAATGAAGAAAAAATGGCTGGTTATAAGCACACAAGTCGTGCATTAGATAAGGGAGCAAAGGGTGGACAAGAACTTGACAATTACCAAAAGTAGTTAAGCATACTTTAAGAGGTACATACCCTATTTGGTGTTTTTGATTAGAAAAGCATATTTTGAGGCTTGGACTTCAAAGTGACGGTATGGCATGCCTTAGGTTGATGTTTTTGAGTTTATTTGGTCATACCATGGTTAGGAAAGAAGTACGGAAATCGAATGTCGAGAAACGATTCGTCGGGTGACGATTTTCGTAGTAAAGGAGCTGTCCAGTACAATATTTTTATGATGAACTTATAAATTGTAATTTTTGAATATCACCATTGTGTAGATCTTGGAAAATTAATAAAGTTAGGCTTTTGAAACGCCTCAATCGGAGTCCGTATGAGAAAACAGAAACCGTTTTACGAAATCGCGCAGAATTTCGATAACGATAGAAATTTCAGTTTTGCAAACAACGAAGTGAAATAGAAAGGTTCCAAAGACACAAGAATTGAATATTACTATATAAAATATTTTGTCGAGACTCGATTTATTAATATTAATCGTTATTATAAATAACTAAAATGGTCAAAAGCACGGGGTGTTACATAGGTGGTCCTTGAGGATAAAAATAGCCTTGATTAAATTGATTTGTGTAAGGAGGTCTTGGTTGATAGTGGGACCCATATGAATTAGAATAAACCCTTTGATTGGGGGCTCTTGGAAAAGGATATGATCCCTGAGTCGACATGGAATAAAACCCGGTTCCCAAATTAGGATTGTTCGTTTGAGACTTTTCATATGTTCCTTGGGTGTTGGCTTGATAAGCACTCTCCTTTCTCATACAAAATTCGGAATCATGGTCATATCTCCCACAATGATCACATGGAATCTCGATGCGATACAAGTTAGGTGGTGAAATGGATGATAGTCTTGGTGAACTCACCCTTCTTGGTGGAGTTGATCTTTTTGGAGATGCTCTAGTCTTGGGTGGAGAATTGGCTCTAGCAACATAAACTTCAAATTGCTTGACCAACTCCTCGACTCTAGCTTCAAGATCGGTTCTCCTTTCGGTTGACAATGTTTATTCACCACTTAGCTTCTCATGTTGATCATTTCCGGAGTATTCATCATTCTTGGCTATCCTTTCAATGAGTTTTGTAGATTCAATTTCATTTAACAAAAAGAAATCGCCTTTTGCCGCCACATTGACATTGTCTTTGGCGTTGTCCGATAACGAGTGGAAGAATATATGAAGTACAAGCCAACTTGGAATGCTGTGGTGCGAACATTTCCTTTGCAACGTTTGAAATCGGTCCCAGGCTTTACCTATGCTTTCACTTTCTTGTTGTTGGAACGTTTGAATTTCCCTTCGGAATTTGTTGGTCTTGGATGGTGGGAAGTATTTTTCGAGGAAGGTGTTGCACAATTGTTCCCAAGTGCGAAAAGTATTGTTGGGGAAACTTTTAATCCATCTCCTTGCTCCACTACGCAAGGTATGAGGAAAAAGGATCCGACGTAGTTGGCACTCGGTGACACCTTCAAGCTTGACACCAATAAGACTTTCCTTGAAAAGGCAAACATCCTTTATCACATCCTCATCCGGCAATCCTCGAAAGGTTTGTTGTTGAATTAGATTGATGATGGAAGGTTTAAGCTCGAAACTCTCCGGGATGGCTCCAATGAAGACGGGTGAAGAAATATCTTCAATAGATGGTTGAGAATGGGACCCAAGTGTAGCCATACTTGAGTCCTTGGATGTTGTTCAAAGATGGGGTGTTGAGAAATGATGAAATTGGTGGAAGATCACAATATCAAGTAATCGCTTCGGTCACGATATTTCCAAGCGACTTGTTCTCCGAATGGGGATCAAGCAACCTAAATCAAAAAGTATACCTAGAAAAAACTTAACAAACAATGAGCCTCCTAGCACCTAATGGTACTAGGGTATGAGGAAAGAATAACAATTAACCAAAAACAATAAAACAAAGACTTAATCAATTAACTAATCACCGCGTCCCCGGCAACGGCGCCATTTTGATACGCGCTTTCGCTGACACGCATGCAAACAATATTTTTAGTCCCAACTTACTACTATGTAGTAGCGGCAAGTCGAGGTCGATCCACAGGGAGGCAGTTTAAGCGATACTGGTCAAGTCTGAGGTTTAGTCGTGTTTGGGATTGAGAATGGAGGGTTTTGGGACGAGAGAAGCTAGAGTAACTAAATGAGCTATAGAACTAAGGCAAGAATCTATTAATGGGAACGGCGTTAGGGAGAGTCGGGGAGTCGAAAAACAAGATAAAAGTACAACATTGCAAGAATTATCACAAGGTGTATAGGGAGGTTCCACCTTTCGGTTTCCCTACCGGCCAAGTTTAAGCCCGCTTTCGCGACGAATAAACTAAGGTCTCTAGACGGAATTACTCAAACCCCGAGTTTCCCCATATTGGTCCGAGTGAGTCAAGTCAACCTAGGTGATCAAGCTAAGTCAAACAAAACACAATAATACCATCAAGACAATATCACCCTCAAATGCAATATTCCCACAAGATAAAACCTTTTTCCTAGAATTCCTCCTCCCCTAGCCCCCTAACTAAAATCTACTCACTACCCATAAAATTAACACTAAGGGACTAGAAGAAAAAACTAAACACGATTAAACTAGAGGAGAAATAACTAATCTAACACAATAAAGAAATCTACACTAACAAAACAACACTAAAGAGGAAAATAAACAAACACACAAACTATGGAGAAATAAACTAAGGGGAGAGATAAACAAGTAAACAAACAAAGGAAAACTACACTAACATGAGGATTAACATGACTAATAATGGATTAACAAGGAAACAAAACTAACTATTAGAGAAAAAGGGAGAAGAGAGAAACTACCAATTATGGAGGAGACTAAGGAGGAAAATGAAGATTAGCATAAATAAGAAGCTTCAAGAAATAATACAAAGATCTTGTCACTAAACCCTTGCAAAATCCTTGAATCTTCAATATAAACACAATCTTCAATTAAAGATGGAAACTTTGATTAGGAATTGTTGAGTAGAGTTAATTTAATACTAATACTAATAAAATCTACTAATTCTATGAGATTTTTACTAAGAGAGCTTTACTACAATTGCCACTACTACTACTACTAATCTTCTAAACTACTCATACTCCTAAGAGGCTCACTCAAGGCACCAGAGTGGCACAAAACCCTAGGTTAAGTATTTATAGTGTTCCTTAATGGGTCACACAAGCTTAAGGTCCGTAATCCAATTCCTCTTCATTAAACTAGACCTTCACCCTTTGCATCTTCATGGGGTGAAGTCTCACCCCGCGGCTTGACGACATTGGCACCACCGGTGAAATTTCACCCTGTGAGATTTTCTTCTCGAATCACCATTTTTTGCGTTTTTTTCCATCGGGCAAAATTTCACTCGGTGGGCGAAATTTCGCCCGGTCGGAACTGCCCACGAAAATCTTCGGGAGGTGGAAAATGTCGTCGGGAGATATTTCGCCTGGTGATGACTCACCGGGTGAAATTTCACCCGGTGATACTTCTCTTTTGTTCCGGTCTTTTTCTTCGTCGATCAATTGGATTACTTGAACTTTTAGTTGTGTGCTTCGCTCTTTGGGCCGTATCTCTCTCATGCTCCTAGAAGCTCGTACACGTTTTCGGTCGAAAATCCTATCAAAATAGACAGAAAACTACCAAAAACACGTAAAATGCAAAAGAGAGACACTAATGCGAGAATTACTCAAAATACGGTGATAATCGCGCTCAAATCTCGCAAAACGGAGGAAACAGGTCTAAATGGAAGGAAAAACGGTCCAAATTTGGCACACAACAGTGCCCTTTCGGGTTTCCACCCCGTCCTCGGCTCGTCGTTTGTGCTTCGTCACTTAAATCACTCATTAATCGGAACGTGGGAAGGAGTTTCGGTTTGTATGTGAATCGAGTAATCGATTTTTTTTTGGTTGGTTGTACCCGAAGGAGGGTTGCCTACCTATCCGCTTTTAGACGGAATCGAACCATGTTCGTAGTTCTTTTTTTAAACATGTGAGTGATTTTGCTTTAGACTCGTTATACCAATTATCGATGTGAATTTGTTTGTTTGTTTTTTTATTTGTGTTGTTTTGCATGGGTATCCCCCTAATTCGGAGACCAGGACGTGGTTGTTAGGGTGTTTATGGGTAGTATCGTTTGAGTTGATCCATGTTGGTTGGGGTTGAGCCGTCTAGGTCGGTGAGGATCACGGCGCCCCCCGAAAGTATTTTCTTGACTAGGTTGGGGCCTGCCCAATTTGGTTTGAATTTCCCTCTAGGATCGACGGGTAGGGGTGCTCTAATGGATTTGACTACTAAGTCTCCCTCGTGTATGTTTCGGGATTTTACTCGTTTATTAAAGGCTCGTTGTATACGTTATTGGTAGGCTTGTACGTTGGATAGGGCATGTATCCTACGCTCGTCTAAGAGTACTTGCTCGTCATATCGTTTTTGGTCCCATTCTTCTTCGGAAATACCGCCCTCGGCTAATATCCTTAGTGACGGTATTTCTAGCTCTACGGGTTGCACGGCTTCAGAACCGTAGGTTAAGTAATATGGTGTGGCTCCGGTGGGTGTTGGGTAGGATGTTCGGTACCCCCATAAGGCGAAGGGGATTTTGCTTGGCCGATCCCGGTAATTGTCTATCATTTTCTTAAGGATCGTGGTGATGGTTTTGTTGGCTGCTTCTACGGCTCCGTTTGTTTGAGGTCTATAGGGTGAGGATTTGTGTCTTTGGATTTTGTATTTGTCGAGGAGTTTTTGGGTGTCGGCCCTGAAATGAGCCCCCTGATCACTGATAGTTTCCTGAGGTATGCCATAGCGGCAGATGATGTTATTTTGTAAGTATTTGACTACTTGTTTTGTGGTTAGTATAAAGCAGTGTCCGCCGGTCCCGGATGGGTGTACCTTTCCTATGATGTCAATTCCCCAAGTAGAGAAAGGTCAGGGTGTGGCTATAGTATGGAGAAGATATGGCGGTAGGTGTTGGATGTTGTCAAATATTTGGCAATTGTGGCAGTGACGAACGTGACGTCGACAGTCTGCCTCTAAGGTAATCAAGTAATAGCCCAGTCTCATTATTTTTCGGGCTAGTAGGTGTGCGCTCATGTGGGGTCCGCACTCTTCGTCATGTACTTCTTCCATGACTCTCTCGGATTGGGTTTTGTTTATGCACCTAAGGAGGACTGCTTGTGGGGTTCGTTTGTATAATAGTCCTTGATTCAGGACGTAATAGGCGGCTTGTATTCATAGGGCTCTTCGGTTTTTGGTGTTTGTGTTGGGTGGATATGACCTGTTGGTTTTAAAGTCTAGGATTGCTTTGTACCAGGGTTCCTTGGAGGTATCGTCAGTTTCGAGGTTATGGATGTAGGCCGGTTGTTCGCTTCACTCTACGCAAATAGGCATAGAGAAAAGATGGTCGGGCGTGTTTATTAGTGAGGCTAGTTTGGACAAGAAGTCGGCGAATTGGTTCTCTTCGAGGGGTATGTGTATAAAGCGATAAAGTAAGTTATTGAAAGAAGTCAAGCAATTGTCGAGGCATGTTTGTAAAAAAAAAGAGTTGTTTTATTCGATAAATAGTAAACGGGCTAGATGCCCGTGATTAGGTTTGGGGGAGGTGGAGGACATGTCCCTTCTCACCTCCCGGACTCGATAGAGAAGAAGTTTGTTATTACTAGCAAGCCTAGGCCCTAGGATGAACTAGACTCTGACCCTGATCGAATTACCGCCTCTGGAGGTCGGCTATTATAGCTTGGTCACATCGCGACATTGACCCCGCATACCCTCCAGGTTTCAACGTCTGTCATAACCTTCGGAGGATGTTCCCCTTGAGCGGCGTCTGGAGTTTGTTCTTGGGGGTGACTCGTTGCGGGGTTTAAAGTGACTCGTGATGACTACCGATGCTACTATCCCCCCCTCGGTCACCGAGAAGGTAAAGTCTGCCTCTTGCCGCTTTGCCGGAGAGAACGTTCCTGCCTCAATCAGTTCCTCGATGACATGTTTCAATGTGAAACATGCCTCGGTGTCGTGTCCATTTCCTTGATGGAAATGACAGCAAAGGTTGGGGTTCCAAGTTTTGCTCCGCCTACCAACTGGTGGGTCTGGGGTGGGACCTAAAGGCTTGAGCAATCCATAATCTATTAAGTGTTTGAGAGTTTCAGTCTATGTAGAGACGATTTTAGTAAACTCTTTTCGGGGTGTTTTTGCTTTGCTGAGTAATGTTTTGCGTGGTGTTGAGGTTATTTCTCTTTTAGGAGATGTTGTCCTTACGGAGTACAGGGGTGATCCGTTCGGAGTGGGTTCCTGGGTATGGTAATTGATTGAACTGGTATCTGCCTCGTTCTCTGTTCCTCCACTTTCGAGGAAATTAAGGCGACTGTCAATGTGACGAGCGAAGCAGGACAGACGATCTATCGAGGAGCGAACATTATGAACCACCTCGGTCTGGGTATTAACGTCGATGCAGAGGTTTTCAATCACTCCTGGTTCTGCGGACATCTTGGGGAAAGATTTCTGCAAGATAGCGCCGGAGGTCATGATGGATCCGTCGGATGACTTAGAGACTTGAGGAATGCTCGTGACCGAGCGACACGGAAATGAGGCCCTTAATTCGCGCGTGTGTGCGGTCATTAGTTTAGGGATTCAGGTGCTTTAGACTCTTGGTGTATTCGGCGAAACGCCTAATGGAGACCTGTTTCTAGAGCGAGACGATTTGACACAAATCTCAGGGGTGAGATTCAGAAGAGGACTTTCTCTAGACGAGACGACTCAAAATGTAAGGCCTCGGGTAGAGGCGACCCTATTAACTAACATAGACAGTTAATCACACGGTTGTACGACGTAAGAAGTTGATCGCGATCCCGGCTCAGGATCAAAGAATTTTGATATGTTGTTTTTTTTAGTAACTAACATAGACAGTTAATCACACGGTTGTACGATGTAAGGAAGTCTTTTTGAAAAGGACGATTCGTAAAATTGGGGTGATGATGGAATGATGACATCGTCTGTGACGTGAAAGGGTGTTGTTGCATGTGTGTCGAAGATTCGACGATAGCAAAAGTGTAAATGGTGTTTTTTTCAAAGAAGGCACGGTTTTTAGGGGAACCGGTTTTGAAAATTGTGACGTGGTGATTTTATCAAAACTACTATTAATTTGTCAGTTCGACATTTGTGGTGTAGCGGTGTTTGTGACATAACGTGATGTCTGGTGGCTAGGGGTGTTCACCGGTCCGGAACCGGACCGGACCGGACCCGGTTGGACCGAAGACCGGTCGAAGGGGTTCATCAGAACCAGAAACCGGACCGGATGGGTGTCAGACCGGACCGGGACCGGACCTGTCAGACCGGTCTGAACCCGGACCGGACCGGTCGACCCGACTAACGCGTAAATGGTTGTAACTTGTACGTTTGTAACTTGTAAGAATTTGGTTAAGATGCAACGTGCCAACGTATAATGTTTACACGTGAATACGTAATCAAAATTGAGAAGTAAATAGCAAAGTCCTAGATAAAAATAAAGTACGAAACTAATAATGTACGAAACTAATAAACTCAGAGAAACCGACAACAGCCACAAGAAGTCAAGATATTTTGAGAATTAGTAATTCTGTATATTAGTGAATTAGTAATTTTGTTATTTTTGTATAGTATTTTCAATTATTTAAGTATGTTTAGCTGTTTAGGAATTTAGAAGTTAGAATTTATTTAGGAATTAGGTTGATTATATTTTGAGAATATAACAATTTACTAAGTCAAACTTTGGGATTTTGGAAATATTTGAAAATCAAATTTAATGACTTGATTACTTGAATAATTGATGAGTTGCGCTTGCGTTCAAACACTTCAAAGTTAGGAAATTGGATTAGCGGTTATTGAATTCCGGTCTTCCGGTCTGGACCGGGTTTTTCCGGGTTTTAGCCCGGACCGGACCGGAAACCGGATTTGCAGAGAAAGAGGACCCGGGGACCGGACCGGTTAGGGGTAGGTCCGGTTCGGTCTGGACCGGCCGGTCCGGTTCGGTCCGGTTGGTCGGTCTGTTACCGGTTTTTTAACAGCCCTACTGGTGGCAGTGTTTTGAAAATGATGCTTTGTGAATGTGACCGTTTCAGATTCCTTGACTTCATTAATTGAAGCTTCGATTGTGTTAACGGTATGTGCATAAAAACATTTTTTTTGGAAATAAAATGTAACCGTTTGAGGTACCTTGATCCCATTGATCGGGATTTTTGGTGGTATTAACGGTATTCGTTATTTTACTTTGGCCAGAGTGATGGCATTTTTTTTAAAAAAAATGATCTTTGAAAAATCTGTCATGATGACGGTGCTTTTAAAAGGTTTTCGAAAATCATTTTGACTTGGCCGGAGTGTCGGCGCTAAAACAACAATCTTGGAGATGACCCTTTTTTTTCGAAAATGGAGTTGGGTGCGGTTGAATATGTTGGCGTGGTTGAATCAAGATTTTAGTATTTTATTTGGGTTGTTCAAACACGCTACACATAACTAGGATTGCATACCTTCATGCAGGATGCAGACACGGGTAGGTTAGGGTAGGCTACCGCCCATGAATTGTCTTTACTTAGGTATTGACAAATCATCTAGGGAGACGAATGTCATACCGTCCGCTCGGAACTACCCGTTTAGTATTCCGCGAGGTACGCGTTAGGCGGCCGGAGCGTCAACCGAGGATCTCTCCGCGTGTCCATAAGGATCTTACCGCGAAGAGGTCGATTGGTCCTGATATTGGTTAGGGTGGCTTTTTAGGGCCAAAACCTGTAGTGACCAAAACTAGGAACTAGGTGATAAGTGTGTTTTGTAGTGCTTATTTGTTGTGTTTGGTCCCGGTTTCTCTTGTGAAATCGCTCTTTGGAGCGGTTTCTAGGCTACTTATGCTTCTTCTAGTTTGTTTTAGGTTCCTAGGGCTTATCTTGAAGTAACGGAACGATTCCGACTCGTTTCCGACACATTTGGAGCCAACAAAGAGAAGCGACGATCACTCGGTGGCTTAGACTCGATCCCGAGACCTTGGGACCCATTCCCGAGCCCCTTAGACTCGATCCCGAGCACCGAGAATCGATGAGAAGCCCATGAGAAGCTAGTAGGGAGCCTTGAGATCATATTTGAGGCCTACAAGACCCATCCCGGCCGAGATAAGGGCCATCTCGCCCGAGATGAAGAGTACAAGCAAAGACGGGCCACTGATGCTCAATCTCGCCCGAGATCATCTCTTCTCGGCCGAGATGGGTCCCATCTCGACTGAGACCATCTCTTCTCGCCCGAGATTGGCCACCTGCAGACCCGCGTCACTTCTTTTCTTCTCCTTTGCTCTTGAACCCTTACAAATACCCTTCCTTTGTATTGTTTAGAACTTTTGCACATCTTACATTAGACTAAACCCTAGATAGAGTTCCTCCTCTCATTAGCTTAATCTTTCCCTAATCTTTAGTTAAACTTAGCTTAATCTAGTTTGTAATCCTTGTATTAAGGGAATTCTTCAAGACTCAACCAAGATTGACAACCTTGGGAGATTTATTTGGGTTTTTCTTATTAATACAAGTTTTCATCTTTCATCCTTGCTAGTTTGGTATAATCCTCTTCTTCTCTTCTCTTTTAATCCTTGTTTATCTTTCAAGTTTTAATCTTTGATTATTGTTCTTTGTTCTTGCTAGTTCATAATGAATGTTTTGTTGTTTGTGTTGATTCCTCTTGTTAGTGTTAGTATTAGTTTGATTATGTGTGAGTATATTTATTGTGGGGTTAGTAGGGGGATTAAGTGTTGATTATGGATGATTAGGGTTTGATTGTGGGTAAAGGTGAATTCTTTGTTGCTAGTCACATATTGAGCACACTATGTGTTTGTTGAATTGCTTGTTTGAGTAGTGGTGGCCATGCTTCTCATGCTTGTTTTTCCTCTTCTCATTGTGTGATTGATTTGTGGTTGAATCCTTGTGTATTGGGTAACATCTTGCATGAGTATTCGGGTTTAGTCTTTGACACGAGAGTGCGGACTTTTTCTTTGACGCGAGAGCGCGGACCGACCTTAGTAACTAGGTGAAACCTACACCCTCAATCTCCCAACTATCCTACTACACTTATGAACCCGACCTAACCCTACTCCTTCCCATATTGAATTCTCCATCTTGTTAGCTATTATCTATCTAGTTAGTTGATTGTTTTTAGTTTAGTTCATCTTTTTAGTTCATATTATACCTAGTTCATTGTTAGTCATATTTCTACTCTCTTGTCATCATTCTAGTTTGTTCATCCTTGTCAATTCTCTTCTCTTTCTGTTGTTTTGGTAGCTTAGCCTTGTTTTAGGTAGACCATAGTCTAGACACCTTCTACCGTCCCCGTGAACTCGACCCGACTTACCCTATCTACATGTTAGGTTAGTTGGACTCTATTTGTTGGTAGGACCCACGGCAAGTCTTACCATCAATTTGGGCGCCGTTGCCGGGGACGGTGCATGTTTAGACTTAGTTTGCTTATTAGCTTGACTTAGTTACCTTTCTTGTGTTTTTCTTCCATCCATTGTGCATATTTTGTGGGCATTTTCTTAGTTTCTTTAGCTTTCTTCTCTCTTTGTCTTGGGTTGTGTTCGTTTATTGTCTTTGCCTAGTGCCCATAAAGCACTAGGTGTTCTCACGTTTGTTCCAAGTGTGTAGTGCATGCCTAGGAGGAGAGACGACTTCTTTCTCTTCAATCCAGAGCCGGAGAGATTCTTTAGAGCCTTTCGCCAACGGACGATTGACCGGGTTAGAAATTCTCAACCGGGTACTAGCAATACCATTGAAGAACAAGTCCAAGGATCCGACTTTAACGAACAACCTCAAGGCAATACCGAAGGGACCTTCATCAATCCCTTTGGTACTTCTTCTAACCACTCTTCTCAACCTAGTTCTCCATCAACATCTACATCAACACCATCTACACCATCATCTCCCTTACATCCAACAATGCCGAAGTTCTCATCTCATTGTACCTTTACCGAGGATGTCTTGCCCGGACCAAGCACTTTACCGGCCGCTTATGCCGGAAATTTTGTGGCGAAGACACAATTCATTCAACTTGTAGAAAGGAATCAATTTAGTGGTTTGCCCACCGAAGACCCGCATCAACACATGGAGACCTTCTCCGATTATTGTGACGCTATATCTTAACCCGGGGTTACTCAAGATCAAATTCGTTGGGTACTTTTCCCTTTCTCTCTCATTGGAAAAGCGAAGCAATGGATCAAGAGTCTCGATAGGGCAACCATGGGGATTGATACTTGGAAGAAACTTGCATTGGCGTTGATAAGTGTAGTTTGTAGTGCCTAGTTTGTTGTGTTTTGGTCCCGTTTTCCTTGTGGAACCGCTCTTTGGAGCGGTTTCTGGGCTACTCATGCTTCTTCTAGTTCGTTTTAGGTTCCCAAGACCATTCACGGAGAATTGGAACGATTCCGACTCGTTTCATACACTTTTGGAGCCAACGAAGAGAAGGAACGATCACTCGATGCCTTGGATTCGATCCCGAGCCCCTTAGACTCGATCCCGAGCCCCGAGAATCGATGAGAAGCCCATGAGAGTCAAGGAGGAACCTTAAAGATCATATTGGAGGCCTACAAGACCCGTCCCCGTCGGGAAGGACCTCATCCCGTCCGGGATGAGGTGCACAAATGCGAAGGGTTCTGTTTTGGGTCCGTCCCGGTCGGGACCAGCCCGTCCCGGTCGGGATGAACCGGCTGCTGCGCGTGACTCCTTTTTCTTCCTCCTTCATTCTTGTAACCTTATAAATACTCCTCCCTTGTTTTGTTTAAGCAACTTACTTTACCCTAGATTATTTTAGACCTCTCTTAAGCATTCAAAACCCTAATTAGCTTCTCTTCATCTCTAGTTAATCCTTAGTTAATCTTAGTTTAATCTAATTAATTAGTCTTGTAATTGAGGAGATTCTTGAAGACTCATCCAAGATTGACAACCTTGGAAATTATTTGGGTTTCTTATAATGCAAGTTCTCATCTTTTTATCTTCTTGTTAGTGGGTATAATCTCTTTTCTCTTAATCTTTGTTAATCTCTCAAGTTTTAATCTTTACATATTGCTTATTGTTATTGTTAGTTCATTATGGATGTTTTGATTATTATGTTGTTTTCTCTTGTTCATGTTAGTTTTATCTTGATAATGAGTGAGTAGATTCCTTGTGGAGTTAGTAGGGGGATTAGGTGTGGATTATGGGTGATTAGGGTTTGATTAGGGGTAAAGGTGAATCTTTTGTTGCTAGTCACATATTGGGCACTCTATGTGTTTGTTGAATTGCTTGTGTGGGTAGTAGTGGCCAATGCTTCCCATATTTGTCTTCATCTTCTCATTGTTTGACTAGTGTGTGATTGTGTTGGGTATAGTCTTAGACACGAGAGTGCGGACTTGGGTTTTGACGCGAGAGCGCGAACCGACCTTGACCTAGGTTTAGACGCGAGAGCGCAAACCGACTCTAGCAACAAATAAGAGACACCTACACCCTTGATCACCCAATTACCCTACTACACTTAAGAACCCGACCTAACCCTACTACCTTCCATATTTGATTCATCCTTTTTGTTAGCTAACATTCCTCTAGTTCATTGTTTAGTTAACTTTAGTTGTTCATTAGTTCTTGTTATAGCTAGTTCATCGTTAGTCTTGTTCATACCTCTTCAACCATCATAGTTTGTCAATTATCGTTTCTTTGTGTTTGTTTGTGACTTAGCCTTGTTTCTAGGTAGACCTAGTCTAGACACCTACAACCGTCTCCGTGGACACGACCCGACTTACCCTAGCTACCGTTAGGAATAGTTGGTATTACTTGATCGGTAGGACCCACGGCAAATCCCTACCATCAATTTGGCGTCGTTGCCGGGGACGATGCATGTTTAGACTTAGTTTGCTTATTAGCTTGACTTAGTTACCCTTCTTGTGCTCTTCTTCTATCTCTTGTGCATATTGTGTAGTTTTTTCTTAGTTTCTTTAGCTTCTTTTTCTCTTTGTCTTGGGTAGTGCTCGTTTATTGTCTTTGCCTAGTGCCCATAAAGCACTAGGTGTTCTCACGTTTGCTCTAGTGTGTAGTGTATGCCTAGGGGGAGGCGAATTCTTTCTCTTCAATCTAGAGCCGGAAAGACTCTTTAGAGCCTTTCGCCAACGGACGATTGACCGGGTTAGAATCTCTCAACCAAGTGCTAGCAATACCACCGAAGAACAAGCCCAAGGATCTGACTTTATCAAGCAACCTCAAGGCAATACCGAAGGGATCTTCATAAATCCTTTTGGTACTTCTCAACCTAGTTCTCCATCAACATCTACATCAACACCATCTACACCGTCCTCTCCCGCATATCCAATAATGCCTAAGTTCTCTTCACACTCAACGTTTACGGAAGATGTCTTGCCCGGTCCAACCGCTTTACCGGAGGCATATACCGGCAACTTTGTGGCAAAGACTCAATTCATCCAATTGGTCGAGCGAAGCCAATTTAGTGGGTTACCAACCGAAGATCCTCATCAACACATGGAAACCTTTTCGGATTATTGCGATGCTATCTCACAAACAGGAATAACCCAAGACCAAATCCGGTGGGTATTATTTCCTTTCTCTTTGATTGGTAAAGCGAAGCAATGGTTCAAAGGGTTAGACAAGGTGACTCTTGGTATTGATACTTGGAAGAAGCTAGCCTTAGCCTTCTACCAACAATTCTATCCCCCGGAGAAGACGAATCTATTGAGAGCCTCTATCACGGGATTCCAACAACGTGATGAAGAAAGCCTCTATGAAGCGTGGGAAAGATTCAAAGCCTTGATCCGTTCTTGCCCTCACCATGATTTATCACAATGGTTCCTTGTTCAACAATTTTGGAACGGGTTATATGAAGACTCAAGGGCCATACTCAATATGGGATCGAATGGAAGGTTTACCGAGGTGGATGATGACCAAACTTGGTCAAGAATCGAAGAAATGGTGGTCCACAATTCCCAATACTCAAGGCCTAGGAAGGCGAATCGAGGAGGTAGGCACGAGGTCGATGCCATTACACAACTAAGCATTGACCTTGGAGCTCAATTAAAAACTCACATGGAGACTATTGACAAGAAGCTCCAAAGCCACCTCAATCAAGTTCAAAGCACTAGTTCCTCCAACCAACACTCGATCTATGAAGTTAATGCTTTGGGAGTTGTGTCTCCTACACCTTATTATGGGATGTGCGATACTTGTGGGATAGTTGGACATGAGCCTATACATTGTCGGGGAAGTATTGAGCAAGTGAACACCTTTCAAGCGTTCAAGCAAGGTGCCCCCTATCCTAATATGTACCAAGCTTCCCGACAAGTTCCCCAACAACAATTTCTACAACACCGTCCATATGTGCCACCTCCCTTAAGGGACAACAATCAAGAATACCAAGGTTATCCACGGTCGTTACTTTGTCGAGGTCAACGGTCGAGTATCCCGGTCCAATAGTCTTTGTCGACCCGTAACCCTGGGCCATGTCTAGTTTGACTCTCTCTCTTGCATTTGCGCAAAACCGAGCTTAGGCGAGTTCTAACACCTGTCGTTTCTTCCGATCAGGGACCCTATGAACCAGACACTTCCAAACCACAAAAAATCCCGCGCCATCGAGAAAGGGGATATCCAGGGGAGTATGCTTATGCTATCTTGCTCCATTAACAATATCTTCTCAAAAATCAATATTGCCCTAGATAACCTAAATGTCAGGGTAACTACCATCGAAGAAGATCTTGTAAGAACCTGATCCCGTCTAACACAACTAGAGCGGGTAAGACAACCAATCACCCAACCGAGCCATTTGAAAGGTGAAAACTCTTACGAAACTGTCCGATACCCCCAAGATGGCAAGACCGAGAGAGGTAACCCTCAAGTCACCTCTCTAAAAATCAAGGATCAGTCAAAGGTAAGGACATTTACCCACTTGGATATGTCCTACACCATCGCTTTCCAGAGGTTGGTTTCGAAGGGCCTAATACTACCTATAAGCCCAACAGCCGACCCACCTGCAGAAAAACGCTCCAAAGCATGGAACGCCGAGCATTACTGCAAATTCCATAGGGGGAGGGGGCACGATACAGAACAGTGCTGGAAACTGAAACACCTCATTCAAGATATCCTCGATGCCGGGAGGACTCCCGTTTTGGAAACATTATCACTTGCAAAGCCCCTCATGGACTATACAGGGCCCGATGACCAAAGCATCCAATCTACCTCTCATGCATCCAAGAGTCCGGATTTGATTTTTAAGTCCGAGTCTAGGATGTACTATTTATTTCAATTCCAAGGTCAGAGTCAGAGTCAATTGTATTCTGTCCTCTTTTTAAAATTCAATAAAATCAGCTTTCAATATTCTTTCTCATATATACTTTCCTTGTGTGTTTCCGAGAACATGGTGAACACCGTCATACACTGTGAGCACACGCACGTGACTATTATAGGCACATCTATAATGACTGCAGGAAACCGAGCCCGTGTTTTCCTTTTGCCTATTCCATGTCTGGTATAGAAAAGCCACATAATTACCCTTAGCAGGAGCGGTATCGAATCCTATGACAAATTTAGGTAATCTCCTAGTTTGGGTTCAAGACGGGAGGCAAGCCCATTTCCCACAATAAACACTCCTCCAATAAGACTGACCAATCCCTACCCTAGGTGTTAGTCTGACCAAAAACAAACGGCCAAAACAAAAGAGCTGGCCATGATAAAAAAAAGTTGGACAAAAAAGCAAAAGTCCAAAAAAAAAATCCGGGAAAAAGCAAAAGGCCAAAACAAAAAGCAGGTCATTATCAAAAAAAAAGAAGCACCCATGACCGAGGTTAAGCGGTCAATCCAAATGAAGAATCCCATGACCGGGGCTAAGAGGTCAAAAAAAAACCATGACCACATTTAGCGGTCAACTCAAGTGAAAGTCCCTTAACCAGGTACGGTCAATTCAAAATTATCAATACCCATACCATCCAATAGGAAGAGATAATCAGTTGGTCAGCTAACACCACATCTAGCCTTCCCACATTACAACCCTCAAGACCTTCCCGAGACCTAGGCTAGAGACAGCCCGGAATTTCGAGGATTCAAGCTCCATAGGATACCCCTAACCATTAGGGCCAGACATGGAAGCCAGATCTCGCATTATCAAACCTATACCGATCAAAGTTCGAGCCATTTTTACTCGACTTCCCCTTTGCACAAAAAATACAGTACAACACGACACGACATAACAGAATTTACAATCACCATACGCAGACCCGAGAGCAAAACTCGTCAAATCCCCCGAGAGCAAAACTTGTCAAATCCCCTGAGAGCAAAACTCGTCAAATCCCCCCGAGAGCAAAACTCGTCAAATCCACCCGAGAGCAAAACTCGTCAAATCCCCCCGAGAGCAAAACTCGTCAAATCCCCGGAAGCAAAACTCGTCAAATCTCATCTCAATTCTTCTCATCCAAACCAGTTACCAACCCCAAACACGGGAATGCAACTTCCAGTCGGCATAGAACATGCCCAAATAGTTTACACCACCTCTGGGGGCTACCTCGGAGAACGCTCACAGTCACAGGATCAGCATCCTAACCATTCTAGCCCTTTGATCAAGACATCACCGGGAATGCACCTAGCCTACACCGTCAATATGGCTAGTTACACACAAAGTCCTATTAGACTAGGCACCATAATATATCTTTCAATCCACTGAACTACGGCATGGTTTGATTTCACTACACGTGAATAAGTAGGCAGCCTTTCAACAGAGGGCACAACCACCCACATTGACACACATTCAAAAAGCACCATCATGCCGATCATGACACTGTCATGTTCTCAGCGGCTAGTTTTGTCATTCTGGGGGCTTCTCCTAGGCAGAAGTTCTCCATCCACTCACATAATCCAGATATTTTCAAAATCTAGCCTCCTTTCTATAGTGTGTCCTAGTGCTCGGCTCAGTCGAAGACGAGAATCTGTCAGGGACTCATGGTAACACCTACTTTGAAAATATACCCCAAAATCGAAAAACCAAAAGAAGATCCAAAAGAACACTAGACTGCAGCATTACTACTGTTGAGCCATGCAAAAACAGTCCCATTACAGACTACTGCAAGTCCCCTATAGCATATCCTTCCCATTTCGATGTACGACCGTGTTGCCACTCGCCTAGGCTACGGAATAGCGCAAGTTAAGAGTCTTGTTAGGTGGCGCACCCCCCTACCGAGTCACGGTCCAACCCCTCAACAGTCCAGTCGTGTCTGTCAACTTGTCCGGTCACGTCCAGAGTCGAGTTTGTCGGTAGGCCTCTCTCTTTGAATCCTCATTTTAAAATTTGCAAAACTTAGCCATTTGAAAAAAGCCTTTTCGACAAGGTCAAGTTTCAGTCTATTTAAACTGCAAATTTCTTTTCTACCCCTTTCAATTGAAAACCTATCTCCTAGCACGTGAGTTGCTTTCAGGACTTCGATTTCAAAATGAAGCAAAAATCACTTTCCCCAGCGCGAGTCATATTTTCACCTACGTGTTGCATACAAAATTTATGTGACTGATACAGGTACGACTCAAGGCTTCAGAGGCAAGCCTGCACAATTCACATATCTCCCCAGTGGAAAGCCCGAGGCGGCATTTTCCCCGGAATATCACGGGATGGGCCCACATATAGGTGCACCCGGGACTACACGACAAGTCCAATTTCCCCATGGAGTTATCATCATCAGCTCAGGTATGATCTCTATCTTATGGCTGGCGAGCCCTTTACGCGAGTCTAACGGACTATAAACGACCCGATCGGAAGTCTGCCAGGTCTTGATCCTCGATTGGCCTGGTAGCTACTCTGACTTTTGCCTTTTCCAAGCCTCACTCAGAGTGGGGGCTCTGTAGACACCCACATTTTGACTGCCAGGTGTCTATAGCAGTTTACAAAAAACACCCGATGATGATCGGACGCAAACGTGTTTCTACGCGCTCGGATATGAGCTCGAAACCATTAGTTGTTGACTTAAGCACTTATGGAGTACAAATCTCACAAAACCGACCTCAAATTCAGGCCTAGTGGATCATTTCCAATCAAATAAGACTAATTTGGGTCAAAACCGACATCGGGATCAAAACCGACTTTTAGTGACCGGGTCAAAACCCGGTCAAAGCCGTTTCCGAGTAGCTCACCCACGGTCCACCTTCAGACGGGCCATCAGGTCAAGTCCGTCAAAGCACAAAACCCTAGACACCAAAGTGCATAGCTTGGCCTATATATACACCCTCATGCACATGCATTTAGACATCTTTTTGAACCCTAATTTTACACACATCTTTTCGAACCCTACTTTCAACTCTAATTAATCTCTAATCTACACTACACTCAAGCCCTAACCCTAGCAATTAGGAGACAAACCCTAATCACCATAACTTAACTTACATCTCGATTACTCCCGTGCAAGCCACAACTACGAGTCCCGTCCGAGAACAAGAACATGTAGGTTGAGGTTGCAAAACCCCGTTCTTTTCCCTTTCTTCTCTTCCTCACGTCATCTCCATCTTCTTTTTTTTGTTTTTTTATTTATTTTATCTTTGTACCTATAATATCGATAATATAACTAGTATAAAATACTAAAATATTCGTCGATTCGTGTCGAGTGTGAGTGATGATATACAAGAGTATTGCACTCAGCGTTGCCGGTCGCTTATCCCATCACCCCGATCGCTTGATTGTTGAGACGAATTAACATCAACCATAATTTTCTTATTCCGTCATAATAGCATAATTCGTCGATCTTTAAAACTATTTCCAAAACAAATACTTTTTTTTTATTAGGGTCGAAACCCGTTAACGCGGATCCGACATCACGAAATCCTTAGGGATATTTTACGATGTCGGGAAGCAGAGCGAATCAAGTCTTTTAATAATCGCAAAATGTCAATCAATTGGATTCGATACCAATTCAATAATTGGCCATTGCATCCAAACGATTTAGTCAATAAATTAAAGTGACACGATTTTCGTTGATGCTAACGTAGATGTCATTTAATTCAGCAAGAATTAATTACGACACTATAAACGCGGAGAAAAATCTATATCGTTTTAGTTAATTTAAACGACTTATATTATTTTCTTCAAGTTTTTGCTCTAGCATTTCATACCGATTCAATAATCGAATATGGGATACGACGAGCATCAAAATTAGAATCGAGTATAAATTATTCCAAGTATTAACTTAATATCGATTTCATAATCGAATATTGAATACGACGAATATCGAAAATATTAAGTCGAGTGCAAATTACACAATATTTGTACGCGATTTAATAAAGTCATCAATTTTCCAAAGAAAACAATTTCGAAACAGCCCGTCACGTGACTCGCCGGCATCCCGGGTGAGTCGCCTGACCCGCGCGAGTCGCGCCGTTCCCAGGCGAGTCGCGCGACTACCTGAAAACGCGGCACAATTTCGCTCTTTTTTTATTCTTCGAACATCGTTTTTTTAGACAAAACATTTTTTTAGATCTCGATATATTTTTCCCTTGACCTCGGTCAACACGTGTTAATCCATCACGTGACATATAAAACTTTCCAAAATCATGCATTCATCGCATCTATATCTTTATTCAATTTATCAGTCGTTATACCGTTACTAACAACTTTGCTATGTTCTTGTTGATTTTTCATTGTTTATTTTATTGTACTAAAATGAACTCGCATGCTAAATTTAACTTCGACGTTAGAATTAGTTGCATTAAATCGACATAGAAACCCATTCAATTTTTCGCATGTCTAGGAAGCATATTGTTTGCATAACATTTTCATCGTTCAACTAACGCGCGTATTAGAAAGTCACTCGATATCTTAGTAGAGGCCTCCAATGTGCGGGCGGGGTTGGGTGTCCTTTGTGGGCTTCCCAACACGTACCCTCACCCCTTACTCAGAACCTCGGTTTCCGGATGCCCGAAACCGTTGGCGCACGAGAGTCATTCAATACACGATAACCGGTAGTGACGGTATCGGTATCGCAATGCAAAGGGACGAGCACAATAAACTCTGACATCAGAAATGGGCCATACTTTGTGCATAGCCCACTACGACATAGAGTGGGTTCGAATGGGCCCGAACTCTCACAAAGTTTGGTGGCGACTCCACTTCGATTTAAATTTCAATTCGATCCATTCTCATATGGAGATTCATTCGCCTCCCCAAACCCGCGCGTGGTCGCGTCGGGGTGGACCTATGTCATGTCCACAGCCGGCAGTCTGCCTCTAGGGTGATCCAGTAATAGCATAATCTCATTATCTTATGGGCTAACAAGTGTGCACTCATGTGGGGTCCGCATTCCCCGTCATGTACGTACTTCTTCCATGAATTTTTTGGATTGGGTTTTGTCTATACATCTAGGAGTACTCCTTGTGGGGTTTGTTTGTACAGTAATTCTTGGTTCAGGACGTAGTGAGTGGCTTACATCCTTAAGGCTCTTTTGTTTTTGGTGTTTGTATTAGGTGGGTATGAGCCATCAGTTTTGAAGTCTACGATCACTTTGTACCAGGATTCTTCGGGCGTGTCATCGGTTTCGATGTTGTGGATATGGGCGGGTTGTTCACTCCTATCTACACAGATAGGCATAGAGAAAAGGTTGTTGGGCATGTTTATTAGTGAGGTTAATTTGGATAGAGCATCCGTGAATTGGTTTTCCTCGCGGGGTATGTGTGAAGTCGATTTCCGTGAATGTCTGGGATATTGTCTCGATTTCGGATTGGTATGGAGCTAGGCTTTCGCTATAAACCTTCCAAGTGCCCGTGGCTTGGTTGACTACTAAGGATGAATCTCCGTGGACTCTAAGGTTTTTTAATCCCTAGTGTTGTTGCGGCTTTTAGCCCTGGGAAGTCTAGTTTGACTGGTCCATGGTCACGGGTGAGGTATTGGTTGTGTAGGTTTCTTCTATTGGGTTTTCAGCTGGGAGATTGGCTATGGCTTGGGTTGGGTGTTAGGGTGATTACCTTGATCTCATTTAGGGTGAAATTAGGTGGGCTATTAGTTGAAGCCCTTATGTTTTGATTGATTGTTATCGATAAACAGCATAGTATCAGCTCGTAAGCGAGAAAGTGCATTATTTTAAATCAAGCGATTGTCGAGGCGCATTATAAAGGAAGAAAAGTCTATTTCTTTTTATTAATGCGAGCTATATGCCAAAGACATGATTTTTGGGGAGGTGGGAGACAGGCCCCCTTGCACCTCCTGACTCAATGTGAAAAAAACGACAAGGAAACTTATTATATTATTATTAAGTCTAGGCCCTAAGATGAACTAGACTGTAACTAAGATCGGACCCACTTTCTTTAGAAGAACCTCCGTCTCGACATGACCATGATGCTAGGAAGAGCATAATAATATCTTGACCTTATTATGACTTTGACCCGGTCTTGGGACCGTGAGCGTTTCCCTAGTTTTAGACCCTTATGTAGTCTTCTGGGAATGCGACCCTTGAAGGGTGTTCTGAGCTGGTTTCTGTTGGTGGACTGTCGAGGGGTTTGAAATAACATGTGACAACCACCGACGTCACTATCTCTCCCTCGGCGCTCCTGAAAGTAAAGTCTGCTTTTTGCCATTTCGAGGGAGGGAATGTTCCTTCCTCGATCATGTTTTGGATGACGTGCTTTAGTGTAAAGCATGTCTCAGTATCATGCTCATTACCTTGATGGAATAGGCAGTAGGCATTAGGACTCCACTTTTTGCTTTGTTTGTTGATCGGTGGGTCCGGAGTGGGACCCATGGGCAAGAGTAACCCTTGATCGACTAGATATTTGAGAGCCTTGGTGTAGGATGAGTTGATTTTGGTAAACTTTTTCCGCGACGTTCTTACTTCGTCGAATAGGGTTTTGTGAGGCCTTCAGTTATTTATGCATTGACCTTAGGAGGTTTTGTCTGTGCGGAACATTGGGATGATCTACTTGGGGTAAGTTCTTGGGCGTGGTAATCGCCTGAATTAGCAGTTGTTTCTCTCTCTGTGTCCCTACTCTCAAGGAAATTGAGGCGGCTATCGATGTGACGGACGGAGGAGCTTAGATGGGTTACTGAAGCATGGATGTTACGAACCAATCCGGTCAAGATGTTGACATCGTCGCGGATGCTTTCGATGGTATGCGAATCTACGGACATGTTTGGAGGATGATTCTGCAAGATAATGTCGGAGATCAGAATGGATCCGCCGGACGACTTAAAGACTCGAGGAATGCTCATAGGCGAGCGATACGGAGGTGAGTCCTTTGATTTGCGCGTGTTTGCGGTCATCAGTTTTGGGAGTCGGGTGCTTTAGACTCTTGGTGTATTTGGCGAAACGCCTAATAGACTTGTATCTCTAAAACGAGACGATTTGACACAAATCTCGGGGTGTGATTTTGTAAAGAGGACTTCTCGAGGCGAGATGACCCAAAATATAAAATCTCAAAAGGAGGTGATCCTAGTAACTAACCCAGACAGTTAATCACACGGTTGTATGACGTAAGGAACTGATCTCAATCCCGGCTCGGAAACAAAGAGTTTTGATGTTTTCGAAAATGGATGGGTTTGAAAGCAGATTTTTCGAAAATTGTTTTTCTAAAATTGGCACCACGATGGTTTAGTAGCACCGTTTGTGGTGTGCCAGGAAGTGTTGCTATACGGGTAATCGGGTATCAAGGGTTTGACTATAGCAAAAATGTGAATTGGTGACTTTGTAAAAGTGCGGTTGTAGAAGAATCGATTTTCAAAAAGTGTGATGTCGCGTTATTATTGAGATCCTTCTTGGTTAGGAATTTGATGTTTGCGGTGCGAAGGGTCTTCGTGAGAGAACGTAGTGTATGTGACGGTGCTTTTGAAAATGCGGCCAAATTCTTGTTACGGAATTTGGGTGGTGAAAATGCTTTTAGAAAACTTTTAAAACGTGCGACCGTGTTCGTCTATCCCATTGATTGGAATTCAACGATGGCGACGATGTGCATGAAATGTTTCGTGATTATAACCGTGTTAGGTTCCTTGATCTCATTTAATTGAAATTTTGGTAATGTTAACGGTATGTGCGAAAAACGTTTTGAAAAACCAAAGTGTAACCGTTTTACATGCCTTGGTCCCATTGGTCGGGAATTTGACAATAGTAACGGTATGTGCGGGAATGTTTTGAAAGCAAAATGTGACCGTAGGAGGTACCTTGATCCCATTGGTTGGGAGTTTGGTAATAATAATGGTGTATCGTTGTTTTTCAAAAATAACAAATTTTATTTTGGCCAAAGTAATGGCGCTAAAGACGGTTCTGAAAACGATGAGCATGAACTTAGCTAGGGTGATGGTGCTAAGGTGTCTTTGAAAATGATTTCGGCCGGAGTAACGGCGTTAAAAGGTGATTTTGAGAAAAAAAGGTCTTTTCGAAAACGAAGTTTGGGTGTAGTTGAATATGTTGTCGTGGTTGAATCCGAATTTTAATGTTTTATTCGGGTTGTCACAACACGCTACACATAACTAGGAATGTATACACTCATGAAGGATGTAAACACGGGTAGGTTAGGGTAGGCTATCGTCCACGAATAATCTTTGCTTAGGTGACGACAAGTCACCGGGGGAGGTGAGTGTCGTCCCGTTCGCTCAGTGGCACTCGCTGGGCATATCCACAGAATGCGTGGCTACCTTGGAGGCCGGAACGTCAATCGAGAGTCTCTCCGCGCATCCATTAAGGATCTTACCGCGAAGAGGTCGATTACACCGGGACCCCGAATTGGTCCCGAAACACACAAAGTCAAACCCGAGTCAGCGCGTTAGGCCAAGCGAACCTCAAGACGCGCGCCCGAGGCCCATCGGCGCATGACGCGCTAGGTCACGGAGATTCTTAACCCTCAAGCAAAACACAAAACACGTATAATCTCCGTTTTGGAAAGTTTCAAAATTGTATCTTCGAACATCCAACCGCCCCCCTCAAGGCGGCTCAATGTTGGTGCGCTTGGCCTCAGGTGCCTTAATCCTAGTGTGCACGCCACCAGGCGCCTAAGAGGTTGATTTGAACCGTGATAAAAACTATAAATACCCCCCCCCCCCATTCCGCTCATTTCGACACGCAATTCATACTTCTCAATCCCCCCACTACAAATATGATTAAATAGGATGGTTCTTAACCATCCTATAATAAAAAAGGAACCGTCCTTTAGGTCGACGTCCTATTAAACAAAATAGGACGGTTCAAAGAAGGTCAAACCGCGCTCTTTAATTGATTACAAATAGGACGGTTGAAAGTGGAACCGTCATATTTAAGTCGTTACAAATAGCACGGTTCCGCTTATGTGCGCGTTGTTTAATAGAATTACAAACAGGTCAGTTATTGTTTTGAACCGTGCTCTTTGATAAAATTCCTAAATTAAAAAAATATATATACACACACATACATGTATACATACATACATGTGTGTGTGTGTGTATTCAAGCATAATAAACCGACCAACATTCATGAATTACAAAATTTTCAAATTCTATACACTTAGTTAAAGGTCTCGTACAAGAATTTGCGAACTAAAAGACAAAATTAAGTAATCTTTTCTAAACAAGAAATACTCCTGATCAACACAGATGACGACCTGATGAGTAAATTATTCTGATTCAGTAGTAATCTGCACAAATTCGGATTAACATCTGAAACCGTCAATGGCTTCTGCTCAATCAGCTTAACATCCCTACCATTGAACTTCTGTATTTTCTTACTTTGTAGGTAGTACATCAACTATCGGAACATCATCACCACTACCTTTCTTCATCTGCTGCTTCCCACTCTTCTTGACTACTTTCACAATTTTTCTACTTGAAGTTTAAGTAGCGGCAGGGTAAATTGCCTTTAGTGTTATAATAGCAGGCGGAATCACCTTTGCCGGTTGTTTAACAACAGCTGCTAATACAGAACAGCAAGAATCCGCAAGTATATTCAAATTACTCGTATCTACCATCACACTACTACTACTACTGCTACTACTAGTCTTTTTTCTCCGTCGACGATCCTCATGATCAGTACAAACGACTCCAGCAAACCCCCCTGAGTTTTCCTTTAAACCCACCACCACGATGATCATAATACGTACTCCGCAATGGCTTCTAACGCATCAAGTTGCGGCTTCTTTTTAGAAATTATTAGATCAGAACTCGAATAGGACGACGTACCAGACTACCAGCTGTTGATTTGATATTTAATACGAATGAAAAATAAAATAACCAACTATACTTAAGTTAACGTATCCATGATGCGTAAATATATGAACATTGAGATACGAACTGGTATTATTTCAAGGTTGTTCTCTAACGCCATATAAACATTAGCGAGAGTTTGAGCTTCCACACCCTGTAAGAATAGTAGTAAACGTAAGAAATCAACTCAGAATGAAATGAATATAGCAATAAGCATCCCTTCAAGATAAAAAATTTCAGAGTAGCGAGGAAAGGACAGCGTAATGAAAAGAAAAGACGAGGATATTCACCTGAGAAGCATCTGCCACGAGTAGAGAACCCTCGCATGTAGCAACAAAACAACGAAACAAAATCAGGGAACACTGAAATCAATCGACGAAATGAGTGTGATCAGGAGAGGATCCTTGTAGGTTGTTCCGATTTACAAAATGACCCAACTGACTTATTTCAATAGGGTCCACCTTTATTCCTTCTTGCTCTGCACTAAAAATATATACAAAAGAAATCAACCATCCAAATGCCTCTTCTTAACTTGTCATACTACGGATTCTAAGGCTGAAAAATTGCACACTTGAAGTGCAGTGCGGGCTTTGAAAGATTATTATTATTTCAGCATCAAGAATAAGTGTGCAACTAGAAAAAACATGAATTTATCAAAGTTGTACGCGGATGCAAAAACTCGAATAATGTCTTACATGGTTGATAAGAGGCGTGAGGGTCCAGTTGGAGCATGGTGAAGAAGTATGGTTGCCTTAAGCAGTTGACCTTGAAAGCAAAAGGATTAGGATTAGAGTAGCAGGTCAAGGAAAAAGGAAGGAATAGTAGTATGTTGCTCACCAGAACATGATTGTAGCCCATCGGGTGAAGAATTTTCTTAGGGCGGTGATGTGACCGTCCCGTTCTTTGGATTTGACGATCATGTCGTCCACATAAACTTCTACCTCTTTATGCATCATGTCGTGTAATAAAGTGGTAGCGATCCTTTGGTATGTGGCCCCGGCATTAATGAGACCGAATGGCATGACGGTATAGCAGTAAGTACCCCAAGGTGTAGTGAAGGTAGTCTTACTCATATCTTCTTCCGCCATCTTGATTTGATTATATCCGGCATACCCGTCCATGAATGATAGAAGGGCATGATCGGCCGTGTTATCCACCAGTATATCGATGTGTGGTAACGGAAAATCATCCTTCGGGCTTGCCTTGTTAAGATCCCGAAAATCTACGCATACCCGCACCTTACCGTCCTTTTTAGGAACCGGCACGATGTTTGCCACCCAGTCCGGATACTCGGACACTTGTATGAAGCCGGCTTTGAACTGTTTATCGACTTCTTCTTTCACCTTGAGAGACCATTCGGGCCTCATTCGACGAAGCTTCTGCTTGACCGGTTTGCACCCGTCTTTGATAGGTATGTGGTGCTCAGCTATTTCCCGGTCTATCCCCGGCATGTCCTTGTAGGACCATGCGAAGACATCTTTGAATTCTTGGAGGAGGTTTATGAACTGTTGTTTCTCCCCGGGATCTAAGGATAACCCTATCTTAAGTGTCTGAGGCTCTAAGGTTGTTCCCACGTTTATGGACTCGGTCTCTTCGATTACCGGATTCCGGGATTCCCTTTGCTCTAGTTGCTCGATCAGATGTGGAGGTAAGGGTACCTGTTCGTCGGATTTCTCAATGTCATAGCATAAAACATTTTTGAAAGCTGAATTTAAAAGAGACAAGTCGTAAGCAGAACGGTTGTTATTATTGATTGAAAATTTGGAAAACAGCTCAAAGAGAGCAGCCATCTGATCATTGGTCAGTGGCGGAATTGGTAAGGCACTCGGGACAGACCCCGAAGTGCCAGCAGCAGGAATGATAGAAGGGAGAGGGGTTACAGGAGTGACTCTAGCACCGACTTCCCTAGACTCGACCTCAGACTCTGACTCAGACTCCGACTCAGACTCGGACTCAGACTCAGGCATGTCTCCCTCTCCGGTGGCCAGCTTGTAGATCTTCCCTTGACTGTCAGTCCACTTGACAGTCTTCCTCCAGGCCCTTTTTCCCGTCTCGGAAACATCCGAGATCAGCTTGGTCGGGTCAAACCTGTTGCTGGGGAGAATCAGGTTGACCAGGTCTTCTTTTGGTGTCGGGGCTATGGTGTCTTCCCCAAAGAGCAGCCCCAGCGCGGGCTCAGCATCATTAGCTTCATCAGACTGGATGAGGGCGAACACATCATCCGGGATGTAGTTGCAGTCCCGGGCCGAGTGGGTCCCGAGGCGCGTAGCATTGGGTTGGTATAGCCCAACCTGGATAGCTCCAAACACGGGTGTGACAAAGTAGTCAGACAACCGTGGGCTGTAAGGGCTCAAGTGGATACCCTTCAGGATGTTGCAGGCCTTTTCGATTCCCGCTCGGACAACGTTGTCCGGAGTGATAGCATAGCCAAGGCCGAAGTGAGAGTCTTCGTCCTTGAGGACCTCGATGATCTTCCCAGCTGGAAGGTCGGGTCGAGAGGTAGCCCCTGGAAGGTACCCTAGGTTTTGGAGCATTGTGTCAATGCTTGTGGTGAAGTAAGGCCTAAAAAGGTACTCTTCCTCGATCATCCCCACAAAGTCGAACCCCCAGAGGTCCGTGCGGCCCGTGGCGTTATAGCTAGCCACGGTCATTGGGGTTGCCTCCAAAGTAATAACATTGTCGAGTAGAGGCATCTTGATCTTACGGTGGAGGGTGGAGGACACGGCTTTCACCGCGTGAATCCACGGCCTTCCTAGGAGCAAGTTGAATGATGAAGTGACATCAATCACCTGGAATTCAAGCTCCTTTTCTATCGGGCCCGTGATGATGGTCAGTTTTATGGCCTCAGCTACCGACTTTGGACTCCCATCAAAGGCTTGGATGGTTTGAGCAGTCGGGATATAGTCAGCCTCGGTAATGCCGAGGGCTTTGGCGGTCCTTAGGGGAAGGACATTCACGGCTGACCCGTCATCGACTAGGGTCATCGGGAGGTACTTTCCTCGGCAAATCACCGTGATGTAAAGGGCCAGGTTGTGGGAGGTCCCGAATGGCGGCAGATCGGCTTCGGAAAAGGTGATCATTGGGCCTCCTTCTTTGGCCTTACCCTTTAGGTGGGGTAGGATCGTGGCTACCATTTCAGCAGGGGTAGCCAAAGAGTCGATCTTGACTTGATCGAGAGCTTTTTTTTGTGCTTCTCGATGTTCTTGAGAGCTAACAAGGAGTTGCCATATAGTGAGGTCAACTCGGGTTCTCTTCAGTTGCTTCATAATGGCCGTTCAAGTGGTCGGCTCTTCAGGGGCGACTTCCATCCTGAGTGGATCGGTGATGGTTGTCGGGATGGGGATGTCCCTAGTGCTTGTGGCTAAATAGGGACGACCAAGGTTGTTGCTGGCTAGGACTCGAGTCTTGGCCTCGCGAATCTGTTCAGGGGTGATGGGAACGGTTTCCCCCTTAGCGAGGTAGACATCATCCTCGTCATCAAACCAGATCCCGTTCACTTGCGGGATAAATGGAGAGATAAGGTGAGAGCAATCAATCACCTCCCCGGTAAAGATGGCATGGGAGCTGAAAGGGTTCTCCTTGTTGCTTGGCTTATCTCCGGGTAGCGGGATTTTACCGCTCTCGATCAGGTCCTGAATCAAGTGTTTCAGCTTCCAACACTTTTCGGTGTCATGCCCATTGCTCCGGTGGTATTGGCAATAGGCCTGAGCATTGTAGTTCTTGGAGCGTCGCTCGACCGGAACTTCAGAAGTTGGGCCTATCGGTTGGATTAGGCCTTTGGAGGACAGCCTTTGTAAGGCATAGGTATAGGTGGTACCTATATCAGTGAAAACCCGAGGTGGGGTGCTCTTCTTGGACGGGGCATCTAGTAGATTAACCGCGTCAAAAATGCTGCGAGTGGCAGCCTGGGGCTTGGTGGTAGAGGAAGAAGCCCCTTGGTACCCTTTGCTAGCGGCCTTAGTGAGGCCTTCCAGTCTCAGATCGTCTTCGATCCTCATACCCATTTCAGTAAGGGTGGTGAAATTGGGTATGACAGCATATCGGAGGTGAACCCGGTAGGAAGGGAGGAGGTTCTTGACAAAAGCCTCCACCAAAGTCTTCTCATTGGGCTTATCAACCAGTTTCACGCTCTCGGCCCTCCAGCGTTGAAGGTATTTAGTAAAACCTTCCTTCGGCTCTTGGGCCATAACCTCCAGAGATCGCATTGTGGTTTGGATCTCGGTGTTGTTAGCATAGTTCCGAGCGAACTCGGTGGCCACATCATCCCAGGTAGGGAACTTCTTCGGGTCTAGCCTGTAGTACCAGGCCCGTGGGTGTTTCTCGAGAGATGCGGCGAAGAGGTTCTTGAACATGGATGAATCCACTCCCTTGATGGCCATGAATTCCTTGAAGGCCCGTACATGTAGTAACGGGTCTTCAGTTCCCTCAAACATGGGCAAGCCTGTAAGGTTTAGGTTTGCGGGTAGTTTGTCACTCACCGTGGAGTACTCTCGGCTATTCTCCCGGTGGATATTGTTACTCCCAGTCAAATGGACTTGTTCTTCTAGTCGGCGCACTGCGCTGACCAGTTCAGCTAGAGGCCCAGTGGTCTCGACATTAGGAGTCCTTTGCTCCACTGTAGCTAGGCGAGCAACGATGGCCACTTGGCCAGCCCTCATTTCAGTCAGTTGGGCTTCGATATCGGTTTGCTTTGCGACCATGGCGTCCAAAGAGGTTTGCAGACTGTTCAAAGTAGCCATCCTGCGGGCGTGTCTGGTTGCCGGTGGCCTGTCTGTAAGAACACCGTGTAATCAGTACCCAAACCCAGATCTTGGAATCATAAAAAAAGTACATCTCGAGCGGCACTAGGAAAGAATACTAAATACTCGAGAAAGACACCTAGACGGACGACTCGTAGGTGGGGTGACTTCCTTAGGATTTTGGCTTTGTGGGCCTAATCCCGTTCGAAGGAAGGTCCACGTGAGACTTTTCCCCAGACTTTTGACTCGAGTGTATGGACGGACTTTCCTTTGTAGGGGTATGCCCTACGCGGGTTGGTCGTGCCTTGACAGATAAGGCGGACTCGGGAAAGGGGGGAAACTCGTGATATAGGATCAGCGGAGTTTCGACGCTATAGACCTTCGACAAACTATGCAAAGACCCGACACACGGCTAGACGGTAGGTCCTATAATAAGGAAGATTCACTAGGAAGGTTGGATGTTTGAAACTTGAATATAAGAGGGGTGAATTTCCGAGAGTTCGAAGATTGAAAAAAAGAGTTTCAAAAACCGAGATTAGAATTTTGAAGAATTCAGAAAATCAGGTTGGCTTCGGAAATTCGAGAGTTAAAACGGACGGCGTGCCGACTAAAGAAAAGGATATTTTGAGTCAAATCGTTGATCCTAAATTTTGGCCCGGGTATAGTGGGACGTCGGTCACAAGTAACCGGCCCGGGCAAAATTTGGGTTATGCATGAATCATTAAACTAATGCGCGTACATTAATATTCGAACGATTTCTCTTCGAGTCTCACCCTAGGAACCCCGATGACATGTGGTACATCAGGTATCCCCAGCAGAGTCGCCAAATTGTGGACATGACGTAGGTCCACCCCGACGCGGCCACGCGCGGGTTTGGGTAGGCGAATGAATCTCGTGGTGAGATTGCTCTCGGGTTCGAAATTTAAGTCAAAATGGAGTCGCCACCGAATTTTGTGGCTATTCGGAACCATACGAGCCCACTCTATGTCGTCATGGGCTATACACAAAGTAAGCCCACTTCGATTTCAGAGTTCATGGGGCTCGTCCCTTTGCATTATTATACCGATACCGTTTACACCGGCTTTCGTATATAAAATGACTCTCGTGCGCCAACGGTTTCGGCATCCGGAAACCGAGGTTCTGAGTAAGGGGTGAGGGTACGTGTTGGGAAGCCCACTAAGGACACCCAACCCCGCCCGCACATGGCGGCCTCTACTAAGACACCGTTCGTGTTCGTGTACGCGCGTTAGTAAAATGATGAAATGATATGCAAACAGCGTTTTCGGGTTAAGCATGTGAATTATATGTGAATTACGTCATTTAATGCATCTAATTATGGTCGAAGTGATTTAGCATGCGAGGTTCATTTATAGAGCGATAAGCAAATAAATAAACAAAACTCGAAAATAAGTAACGTACAAGTTACACGGGCGGAAATACAACCCGAAATTCACAATACAACGATTATTATAACGATTAGAAGAAATAATAAACTAAATAAGAAAAGCGATAAATAAAATACACGACTCGACAAAGACCCGCATATAATAAATGTTCGCTAGATCGTGAATTAGTTAGACGGACGAACCTTAATTAATAACGCATTATATTGCATATTAATCAAAGGACGGAGGTTCGAGACCTAGGCGTGAATCTAACCCGATCTCGAACCTCGATGTCTTGTCCCGACTTATCATCTTGAAAAATGAAGTCTAAATTAATTATGTGTCGGATACGACTAAAGAGTCGTCGACATAAAAATTAATAGTGTGAGACCGTCGATCAAAGTCGTTTTGAGTGTCGTGATGTAGTTTTAGAAAAATGGGTTCACGTGATGGTCTTTACACGCGTTGACTAAAAAAGTCGTAAAGAAAAGACGAGTTTTAAAAATATGATCGTATGTCGCGAAGGTCGCATATTAATGTAAGAACCGAAAAGGGTAGAAAGTCGGGAAAACGGGAAAAAATGGTCTCGGCCGGACAGGCCTGCCCGCGAGTCGCATGGCCGGTCGCGCGACTCGCGCGTGGGCCTGGTCGGGCATTTTTTTATTTGTCGAAAAATCGTCAATTTTTATAATCGCGTGCTAATGTGGGTTTATTTACTCGATTTATGTTTGTTATAGATTAAGAGTTTTGAATTAGTGACGAAATTGTATCCCTCTACGTCACGACATCGAAACTAACCCTTTCGGATTATGTGATGTCGATTTTCGTGTCAACGGGTTTCGTACTAATTGAAATGGGATCGAAGGCGTTCAACTACGACCGATTGCAATCACGTCACGCCCTTGAGAACATTGGGGTGGGGCTCCTCGAAAGGGCTCCACCTCCGTCGTTACTCGTAAAGGGATTAGACGGACTTTAGGCGATCGTCGTAGTCAAACGGATTCGAAACCGAATACTAGTATTAATATATATATATACGCGGTATGGTAATGTTAATAACGAGAAAATAAAGTTAGTATGCGAGAAATAAAATGTTAGTATTATGTTAGTGTTAATATTACGATACTAGTGTAATTATAACATAAATAACGCGAAAATGTAAATAGTAACAAAGTAGTAAAGATCGAAATGAGGTTTAGGACACCCTCAACATACATGCTTGGTATAGGCCTCGGAAATAGACTCGTGAATAGCGACGGAACGCCGGAGTATCGAGGATGAATGTGAGTTATGGTGTGTATATGTGTGTGTGTGTGTGCCGGTTTGCTTGAGAGCAAAAATGGCTCGATTTTTGGTGGTGTTTTGCTTAGGGTTGTAGTGTGGGATGTTTAGGTTAATTAGGGTAGAAAATGTAGGATGAATGAGGTTTTTTTAAGGCTTTTGTTTCAGCTTTTTTAAGGCTTAATCATGCTGAAAAAAGTCCCTTAATGATGAGGATTAAGGGTGTATTTATAGAGTGGGGGGAAGTTGGGTGAGTTGAGTCAATTTAGGAAGGGTTTGACTTTTTGATTTGATTTGCTTTTTTGAATTCTGATTTGGGCACAATCTTCTAGAAGCTGAACTTGGCTGGTTTGTGTGACGGGTTCGTCCTCGACCGGGTTTTGACCCGGTCGCTAAAAGACGGGATTTATTTTTGGTGTCGGTTTTGGCCCAAATTAGTCTTATTTTGCTCGGAATGACCCACTGGGCCTGGATTTGAGGTCTGTTTTGTGAGATTATTGCTCCGCTAAAAGTCCATGTCGGATATTATTGATTCCGAGCCCAAATCCGATTATACCAAGTCACGTTTGCGTCCGATCATCATCGGGTGTTTGTTGGAGACTACCATAGACACCTGGCAGTCAAAATGCGGGTGTCTACAGAGTGCAACTCCTCACAATGTGATTTACTTACATTTCGCATTTACTGCTTTCGTATGATTTATCGCTTTTATGACCATAGTTGCATGCTAAATCACTAATACGGAATTCAAAACGTAAACAAACTAAAACTGAACAAGTGGTTTTCATATTAATTCGGATGCTCACCCCTTACACGTGGTTCGACGCATCTTCATTAATACCGAACCGACGAACCTTAAGCAGAATACCAGGTAAGGTATACCACGAGAATGACTAATATTCGTATTATCACATTAAAACTGATTTGCTAATACGTATAATATCTAGTACTCTTTACTCTCCTACGTGCATCTTTTCATGGCCTGCTTCTCACATGAAATCGCATGCAGAGAATGTAAACACAACGACAACAAAAACTTGCATGTCTTTAAACAGCTGACTCGGCAAATATCTAGGGTTAAAACAACGAATGTTATCGTACTTCCGCCACAATTAAGGAACGAAGCTATCAGTCCACTAATTGATTAGTAGAGGCCGCTACGTGCGGGCGGGATTGGGTGTCGATGTCTAGCGGACGTTGGCTTCCAAATACGTACCCTCACCCCTTACTCAGAATCTACAGTTTTCGGATGGCCGAAACCATTGGTAATGAGAGTCATTCTAGACATGGAATGCTTAAGAAAAAATGTCTTTTATCTTTAGGTCCTCATGTCACTCAATTTTGAGCTGACTAAGGATTAAAGTTGACTTGAACGGTTTTCGAGTTCCTAAAATTATCTCGGCGGCGACTCCACAAATCAGAAACGAATTCGGTTAACTAAAAAGGTCGTCTTACCAAACATATCGGCCTTCAAGCATTTACAACCATGTCTCGATCGATTCTAACGGAAACACGGATGTCCGCATCCATCTAGTACAATTCAAATCGTCAACCAAATCGAGGTCCGACACATCGCCCCGTACGTGAGATCGAACGACCCCGTAGATGACGGGGCCGCGTGGGTGGCCACCGTGACCGGGTCCCGGTGCGCAAGCGCTTGGGCGGAGCGGTGTGTGCGAGCGTCCATATTTTGGCGACTCTGCTAGGAATTTGGAAACAAGTTTCCAGCGGTGGTGTAACTCGAAGGAGGTCGGTGAAGCTCATTTCCTAGTTCCTTTTTATGGTCACTACAGGTTTTGGCCCTTAAAAGCCCACCCTAACCGATTGATCAATCGACCTCTTCGCGGTAAGATCCTTAATAGACACGCGGAGAGACCCTCGATTGAAACTCCTTACCCATTATATTATTTAACTATCATACTTATACTTATTATCATTATAAAAGAAGTGTTACTGATTAGAAAAGTTGTATACAATATAATTCAAAAGGATGAATAACGGATTGTGTCAGATTTCAACCCAAAAATAATGGATAACATAAAAGAGTGACATAAAACTCCATTATTAAAAGAGTTTAAAACTAAATATGAACCTATTAATCAAAGAGTTTTGTAAACAATATAGGATATAATGAAGCCGGGTATGACTAGGCCACATCAACTAGTCAACTTAAAAGAGGCCTAAGAGCAAGTCCAATAGTGAGTAAAAAGGACTTGCTTGCAATTTAGAAAAAAATTCAAGTTACAAGCTCACTATTAGACATGAATATTTTCTTTGTACTTGCTAGCATTGTAGCTCTACAAAGCTACAATGGCTTGCATAAAAAAAATAAAATTCATTGGATAAAAATAATAATGTGGGACCAAGCAAGCTACAACATGTTACGGAGTACAAATTACAATCCACTATTGGAATGTTATGTAGCCAAAAAATGAAGTAGCTAAAGAAATTTATATGGCTAGGGGTGTAAACAAGCTGAGTCGAGCACGAGTTTGGCCTTGCTCGACTCGTGCTCGTTAAGCAAAATTCGAACTCGAGCCTATCTCGAGCTTGAAAAAATTTAGCTCAGAACCAAGCTCCCGAGCTAAAATGCGAGTTTAAGCCGAGTTTGAGCCTGACTCGAGCCTATATATAATTATTAAAATTTACGTTTTTTTGCACCGATGTGAATAAATTGGATCCATACAAACGTATTAGGCAAATCAATATGAACATTTTATATGGTGAAAAAACTAGCTATTATTAGTATTTTTTTAATAAACAAGAACAAAATATTAACTAATCACATCAAATCGAGCTGCTCGCGAGCTTTTCGAGCCGAGCCACGACTTGCCCAGCTCAACTCGTTAAGTTGTCGAGCCGAGACCGAGCTTTGACCGAGTCAAGTTCGAGCTGTCTTGTCTCATTACCACCCCTATGTATGGCAAAGCAAACTAATCCCTTCGAAATGTGTGGCTAAAAATATAGGAGGAAGAGAGAGAAATGAATGAGTAGATATGAACCACATATTAATTAATAGTATAAAAAAGAAAGAGTGAAGAAGATCATTCTTCTCCCCGATTGCTATTGGACTCAATGCGGATTTCTTGTCCCATTTTGTGTCCCACTCTTTGTGTCACACCATACACTGGATGACACATCAACAAGTGTATGATATTTGTTGCTTATTTTATCTATTCAATAGGCGAGGTGTCATCCGGTGTATGGTGTGGCACACGGAGTGGGACACAAAAATGGGACGGGAGATCCGCTCTGCTCATGGAGAAGTCCAATACAGAGCGGATCTCCCGTCCCATTTTTGTGTCCCACTCCGTGTGCCACACCATACACCGGATGACACCTCGCCTATTGAATAGATAAAATAAGCAACAAATATCAGATCATACACTTATTGATGTGTTATCCAGTGTATGGTGTGACACAAAGAGTGGGACAGTAAATCCGCATTGCTTCATGAGTTGAGTGCATTTTGGCCGAAGTAGATGAAAACACGCACACAAAAGCGCGGGAAGATCCTCAGTTTGGTTGTCAAAACCCTTTCCTATTCCCGCCAATTCACCAGCTTCCGCATCTCGCCTCCCATTTCATCGCTTTCTCTCTTCCCCCTCCCCTCTACCCTCTCTTTCCTTCACCTCCTAAATTCCCACAAGATCGTACCAACATGAACGGCGGCGATTTCCGACGCCGTCGAGACGATCGCAGACGAAAGCAGCAGCAACAATTAGTCCGAACTGCTGAAGATGAGCTTGAAGCTAAATTAGGGTTTCATAATTTTACCGAAGGCGATAAGCGTCTCGGATGGCTCCTCACCTTATCCACCGTATTCATCTCTACCTTTCCATTTTTAGCTGAATGTTTTAAATGCTTTTCTTTTAGCTGAGTTAGGAAGTTTGTTGAAATTAGGGTTGTAGAAGTGTGCTGGTTCATGATTTTTTTTATTAACGCAATTTTCAGTCGTCGATGCAAGATCAAGAGACGAGAAATGTGTACAGTTGCGTGGATTTGTATTTTGTTACTCAGGTGAGTGAAGGCTGTGTACCCTAATTTATGCGATGACATTTTAGGATTAGCTAATTTTTTGGATTTGTTTAACTGGATTTTGTAGGAAGGTGGTTATTTTAAGGTGAAATACAAGTTCCGCCCATACTTTTATGCGGCCACTAAAGTAAGTAATTATTTAGTGATTCGTTAGAATTGTGTTGCTTGGTAATTATGGTGACTGTGATGGATTTGGCTGCTGATCGGGTGAATTGGGCAGGATAAAATGGAAACTGAAGTAGAGTCATATTTAAGAAGACGGTACGAGAATGACATAGCTGGTATTGAAATATTAGAGAAGGAAGACCTTGATCTTGTAAGTTTTTGGATGTTGTACAGTTGTACATTTTAGGACATAGCTTTTATTCACTGAGAATAAGGACGTGTCATGAGTTAGTTCAAATATAGACATCCATTTTATTCTCTGAGGAGCTTAAAATTGCGTTGATCTATTTTTGATACAATTGATCTTAATGACGTCTGTTTAGAAAAACTCCATACATGAGGCGTGACTCGTGTTATGTGCTCAGTAAGCTACCTTTATTGCCAATTTAATCTGAAGTATAAGTTCACTGACAATTTAGAAATCGTTCCTTACTAAGCTGCGACACTGCACCAGCTTTTCTAATTGAGATTTCAGTTTTTCCTGGGCAAGCCCTTACTATGAAGGCAGTAGTGTGGAGATAAAGCTCAGAGTGCTAGTTTCAGAGATGTTTGGGACATTGTGGTTGAATCTCTCGTGTCTATCATTTTTCGAGACTGTTTTGGAGTCTTCATTTTTAATAAAATAAGTGTATATCATGGGATACATTTGGTTTTGGTGGCATCTTTAGACAATATCCTACAAAAACTCGATTGACTTCATTTGTTCTCTACAGATGACATGATTTCATATGAGTTCAATAATGCTTATTACTTGAGTTTTAATCACTGTCTTGTCTAACTCTATATTGTTTTGTTGTGCATTGGCACTACACTTTTAGTTTTTCTGTGAGGCTGGTTACTTTTTGGCACCCATGATTCCATCACTAAACTTTTTCCGGTGTCTTGGAGTCAGAAAAACCATCTATTCGGGCTTCGGAAGTCGTACTTGAAGATATCATTCGATACTGTGCAACAATTGATGAATGTGAGAAATGACTTGCTGCGCGTTGTTGAAAGAAACCAGACAAAGTTTGAAGCAGCTCAAGCATACGAGTCCATCATCACGGGTAAAAGGTAACTGATGGATATGGATTTACTATGCAAATGGTGCTGTATGTCTCTATCAATATCTCTGTAGTGTTTTCATTACCTGAGATAATTTTGTTTGTTATATGCAGTGAGCAAAGAGTCCAGGATTTTGTAGATTGTATAGCTGATCTCCGCGAATACGATGTTCCATATCATGTTCGATTTTGTATTGATAATGGTATTCTCATGCTCTCATACACCACTGAAGTCTATATTACATTTTTCAGTTGTCTTTCTGTGTGCAGTTCTCTTCTAAAAATACTATATGACTTTGTGCTATACAGATGTAAGGTGTGGTCAATGGTACGATGTTAGTATTCCTACAACTGGGGTCGTTCTTGAAAGGAGACTTGATTTACTGCAACGTGCCGAAGTTCATGTCTGTGCATTTGATATTGAGACATCAAAACTTCCTTTGAGATTTCCAGATGCTGAGTACGACTCAATCATGATGATATCATACATGGTTGATGGGCAAGGGTATTTAATTATCAACCGAGAGGTATGTCTGAAAAGTCCAATTGTTTCAAACATCTTGTTTGCTTAAAAGGTTTATTGCTTATGCTCTTAAACCATTCTTTCTTCTTCCATACATTTTTCCATAGTTCTTTCTTCTTCCATAAAATTTAAGAATCTTGTCATCAAAAGGATCATTCACCCAACGTCACACAATATCAAATTCCGGAAACTATTATGATGATAAAAGAGGTAAAGTTTCAGCATTTTGAAACAAAAGCTTAAAACGGTGATGTTCTACGCGAGTCGTGGACCATCCATTACTGTGTAATTGGTTGAGTTTGTAGAACGTGGCGCATTGTCAATAGCTTTTTCGTTTCTGTAGATGGTGTTACTGTTGCCCTTCCCACCTACAAATGTGTACTTTCTACTCAATCCTAGATGAAGTGCCTTTTCGTTGCCCATTTAAACAATGTGCGTTACGTCTAGTGGAAAGCTTACCTTATCTTTGTTGAATGTCTTATGTCATCTCAATTTTTTATATTCGATTGGAATGGAAGCATCATTGGTATGTCTTCTTTAATTTTCACATCAAGCATTAGAAGAAATAGTCAACACTTAAATGATCTTGCTAGCGTTTCTTTTTATGCTGGTTGTGTAAAAATAGCTTCACATCATCTCCCTTTGTAGTTTTTTTGATTAGTGTGCACATGCCTCTTCTCTCGAAGCGCTTTTTCCCTTCCATCTTCTAAGCCCCTTGTGAGTTGTGACAAGCCGACCAGTAGACAAATTGTTGTTTTGTGGTCAGGGGGACATGCTAGGAAGATTCTCCCTGTGTAGAAGGTGTAAGTATTTGATATAGCTTAAATATTGGTGGACATAAGTGATAGATATTGTGAGACGTAAGCTTGAAGCTGTAAAAGGGTCGAATTACTGATGTGAGTTTACCCAGCTTATTTTGTAATAGAGCTGTAGCTGTTCAATCATTACATTGACGGGCTCTATAAAAAGCTAACAAAAGTAGTAACAGGAAATAAGAAAACTTGGTTTCTATATCAGAACTAGTAAATGGGATAGTTAAGCAAGGATAATTCGTATTTCATTCATAATAATACTCCATCCGAGTTTTAGTATTGATCCCCTTTTCTTTTGGGGTGAAAAATAAGAGTGAAAGAACGACTCAAAAAAAAGGAGGAAGAGAATAGACCACATATTGATAGCTTAAAAAGGAAAGAGGGAGGAATAGTTAACTCAGAAGGGAAATATGGAAGAACACTAAACTCAGAGGGAGTACATCATAACATAAATCATCATAGGATGATTTAGTTTGGAAAATAGCAAATAAATGACTACTACGTGGAATATTCTTCGTAACTTATTCTAGATTAATGGCAAATCTAGAGGTTTAGTTTGCTGGTACTTGCACCATGTGCTGCAAGGCTGCAAATAGACTGATTTCTCAAATTCTAGCATTATAGATTCTGCAGTGATAAATCCTTGGTTAACCCCGTGACTCATCATTCCCATGTGATTACCTATGTGATTCCTCCCCTCCGCTCTCAGGCATTGCATTCCTCCCATATTTAAATTCTGACGGGCACCAACTGCTCTGCCTCCTTGCTTGTGAGTTATCCCTGTTGCTGTTGCAGGTTGACTTGCATCAATATTATATATCCATGACAGTTCGTCATGGTGATTACTTTTTATATTTTCAGTTTGTTGGGGATGATATAGAGGATTTAGAATACACACCAAAACCAGAATTTGAAGGAAGTTTCCGGGTTACAAATGTGAAAAATGAGGTGATATGGCTTCTTTTTGTTCAATACATTCAACTTGTTGTGTAACTCTGCCTTTTTGCTAATAAGTAATTTATTTGTTGCAGAAAGATCTCCTGAGATGCTGGTTTTCTCACATGCAAGAAGTAAAACCTGGTATATATGTGACATATAATGGAGATTTCTTTGATTGGCCATTTTTGGAACGCAGAGCTGCTGAACATGGTTATAAAATGAGTGACGTATGCCTTCTTCTAAAGTCATTTTTTGACGCATCAATTGTTTATTTGTGTTGTATTGTACGGAGATTATGTAGCTGAAACATATCCTGGTTCTCTCTGCAAGAATCATGCAATGCTGCAGCTTAATCCGTGATGTTTAATATGTTGAATGTGCAAGCTTGATCGATGCTGCTGTTTTTTCACTCATTTTTAGGCCTTCTCTATTAAATTTAAGTAATAGCTTGGAAATTGTAGGAGATTGGATTCCAGTGCGACAAGGTTCAAGGTGAATGTCGTGCCAGATTTTCTTGCCACCTGGATTGCTTTGCTTGGGTCAAGCGTGATAGTTATCTCCCTCAGGGAAGTCAGGGCCTAAAGGTGATCTATTTCCCAACTGTCCAAGTTATGAGCTGCCTTCACCAATTTTTAGTTCTTAGTTGACTTTATAGGCGTTGGAACTGTGTGGATAATGGGTTTGGGCAAACAAAACCTCCTTTTAAGAGGTCACATTCTCTCATTTCCGAGGTGTGACCTCCCTTATATGTACCTTGCTTTATGCACTAGAGTAGATTGATGTGACACATTTCCACCTACTGACTGTATATCTGACTTTTTGGGGCTGATGTCTTTAGGCTGTTACTAAAGCCAAATTAGGTTATGACCCCATGGAGGTGAATCCTGAAGACATGGTTAATTTTGCACGACACAAACCTCAGGTATGGATTGCGGTTTTATTACTTTCTCTGTTGCTGACAGAAAGTTATCTTGACTAAAATTACATCTAGATATTTAGCCTTATCAACACTCCACGTTACCATATCATAATCATTAAAGGTGTGACAACATGGAAAGCTAGTACTCTGCAGAAGTCGTGGGCACGATAGGTTACTCCCAACACTTCATATGAGCTTGCGTACTCCTGTAATAAGTTGTCCCAAAATGGAGTTGTGTATGTCTTAAAACAATATTGATTATTTATGCTCACTAGTTTTACTACTGAGTTCTACTAGGAAGTAATCAATTTTCATGAAGCAAATCTTATCATGCACATGCTACGAACAAGAAAGGCTTTCAAGGTTAAATTGTTTTAATCAAAATAAAAAGTTACTATTTGCCACATTTCTTCCTGAGAAGTGTACTGTGAAGCACATTATTTTGTAGTTTTGTATTATAATACCATGAAGTATGAACCTAACTTCATTATGGATCTAAACTAGTTTTAGTCCTGTGTTTTTGGCCCGCCATCGTTTTTTTGCTATGTTAGAATAGCTCACTGCTCTAAACTCTATATCCTTGAAATATTGTGCAGATGATGGCCTCATATTCAGTTTCTGATGCTGTTGCAACTTATTATTTGTACATGACGTATGTCCATCCTTTCATATTTTCCCTTGCCACTATAATACCGATGCCGCCAGACGAGGTTTTACGAAAAGGAAGTGGAACTTTGTGTGAGATGCTTTTGATGGTCCAGGTGGGTTTTGAAGCTTTAATTTTTATTGTAGATGTTATTTTGTACTTCACTTACACTCTTATGACATTTCCAGGCGTTTAATGCAAATGTTATCTGTCCTAACAAACATCAATCTGAGCCGGAAAAGTTTTACAATAGTAAGGTTTTGGAGAGCGAGACTTACATTGGCGGTCATGTGGAATGCCTTGAAAGTGGTGTTTTTAGATCTGATCTACCAACCACTTTCAAGCTTGAGCCATCTGCGTATCAGGTCTGTCATGTAATTTGTTGCTGGCGGTAATGAGTCCTTGGGGAAAGGCGTAGTTCAGAGTGGGGCCTGTGATTAATTAATTTACATTGTTTCATTTCAGCAACTTATTGACAATCTTGACCGTGATCTGCAATATGCTATTAAAGTGGAGGGAAAAATGGACTTAGATTCAGTCTCTAATTATGATGAAGTCAAGGATGCAATCAAAGATAAGGTGAATATTGTTTCTCAGTTAGTGCAGATATTAGGTACTCCTACCATTTTATGCTAAAATGGTAGTTTTATGTGTGTATATTTGAAAAAAACATATCCTTAGGCATAATGCTCATACATGTTGTAAGTGCGCCTTACCCCATAATTGTGTTGTGGTCACACTCACTTTTTGAAGGGTCTAATTCCTAAAAGTTGAACATAGCCTTTAGAACCACCTTTACCGCCCTGACAGAATGTTATATGCCAGATCTATCCATGTTTTATGTTAATCACTTTGGGTTGCAGCTTGCTTGCTTACGGGATGTACCCCTACGGGAAGAAGGGCCTCTGATATATCATCTGGATGTAGCTGCCATGTACCCTAATATTATCTTGACTAATAGGCTTCAGGTATGCTCTTTACTAGCCTTTCTCAATCTTCACTAATTGCGCAACTTATACTGTGATTCTAACATGTACGGAAAAGACATAAAAATTGTACTGTTTCCTGGGTATTCCTAGTAAGCTGCATTGAGTAAACTTATGAAGTCACAGTTTCTGACGTAGGTGCTTATTATTTGAAGTAATCACACCATAGTTTGGAGAATGCAGTAGATGCCTGTCATGGTTCTAGATCTTAAGAAGTAAATCTTTAAGAATTTAAGATATCAAATTGAATGATATGTATGCTCAAATCTTATGTCTATGTAGCCCAAGAGGTTGGAAAATTTCAGTTACTTTATATAAAAGAGCTGAGAGAAGAGGCACATGTCTTTATAAACCCCTGATATAAACATAAATTTATAGAATTCTGATCGGCAGCTCTCACTTTATTAATGTGGTAGTATGTTGACAGTACTAGTTTTCTCAATAAATGTTCTTAATGATTACGATGTAGATCTGAGTATGCTCCATGAAGGGCAGTCTCTAAATTTGGGGCTTGAACTTGTTGTTTCTTTGTATCTACAACTGATCCGAATGTTTATTACAACATACGATTCAATATCCCTTAAAAAGTTTTGAAAATATGATCAGAAAATGACTCGAACCCCAAATGATCCGACACGACCCAAACTTGCCCTAATTTTCATTGGCTCAAAAATGACATGACCCGAAGTGACCTGACCCGTACCCGTTTTAGTTGACCTGTTTGCCAGGTCTAGCTATATTTGTAATTTTAAGGAGAGGCATCAAGTGTAAAATGGTGGTATATAGTTCTTATGAACCTTCAATACTTTATCCCACCTGGTTCAAAAGGTGTTATTATAGTTAAATATTTCAATGTGTTATTAATAAGTACTACCTCCGTTCATTATCTTTTTCCCCACTTCATCAATATTTGTGAGGAGTATTTTAATGAAATGGGGCAAAAGATAGTAATTAGTTTCTTATATGAGTCAAAGTTATGTACATGTTGCACATTCTCTCTATTGTGAAGTATTGGTCATTTTATTTAATTGTCGACCTCGTTTTTGTTTAGAGTCATCTAAAATTAGGTCTATGTGCTCGTAACATAGGCAGGGCTAGGTATTTCTGACCACCCATTTCTTGCAATTTGCGGGTTCCTTTGAGGCATGGGTTTAGTGTTGTTGTTGTTGATACTGCACATTCTTACTTTTGCCATCAATTTTAGCCCCCATCCATAGTTACAGACGAGGACTGCACTGCATGTAATTTTAATCGTCCTGGAAAAGTTTGTCTTCGTAAACTTGAATGGGTCTGGCGTGGAGAAACCTATACGGCTAAGAAAAGGTACTTCATATTTTACTTTTGCATTCAATTTGATGAATCTCAAATTTTGGAAGCTAACTAGAGCAGTCTGGTGAACAATACAGTGACTATTATCATTTGAAGAGACAAATTGAGTCTGAGTTAATGGAACGTGTTGATGGCCAATCCTCCAAGTCGTTCCTTGACTTACCAAAGGCAGAGCAACAATTAAAGCTCAGGGAACGTCTACGGAAGTACTGTCAAAAGGTATTTTGAGCATCAAAGTTTGAAGTCACTGTTGGTTTGTTACAGCGAGGATTACACTAAGTACTATTACTTTCACAGGCATACAAGCGGGTTCTTGACAAGCCAACAACTGAACTTCGTGAAGCAGGGATATGCATGAGGGAAAACTCTTTTTACGTTGATACTGTTCGCAGGTTGGTGTCATTGACTCGTGACTATCATTTTTATCATGTGTTGGCTGCAGTGAAGCTGTCTCCCATTTTTTTCTTGTTGAGAAGCTCTGATTTTAATGTTATTTATGTCTAGTATGTCTGAACCCTACTCTGTTTGGTATAGGGAGCCTCTTTGGAGTTAATATACGAATAATGCTGTTAAAATCTAAGCTGATCAACATTTTCTAGTTTAGAATATATGGATCGCTCAACCAGATTTGAATTGTAAACTATATGGGTCACGTTTCACAGATGTAGGCCTAAGTGTTGAATGGTTTCCTTTCTCTCTTGCTTAAGCTTTCGAGATAGAAGGTACGAGTATAAAGGACTCAACAAAGTGTGGAAAGGGAAGTTGTCTGAAGCAAAATCAAGCGGGAATCCAATAAAGATCCAGGAGGCTCAGGTAATATTATCTTATTAGATGTATTATTTTGGATTACTTTTTCTTTAGTATGGTTGCCTAATTGATTTGGTTGAGTTTATATTATGTTTTCAGGATATGGTTATCCTGTATGATTCTTTGCAACTTGCTCATAAGTGTATCCTCAATTCCTTCTACGGATATGTCATGCGCAAGTAAAGTTCCAACGTTCCTTATAAATTGTAATGTGCTCCTGACTCTTGATCTAATTTATTGACCTAACCATGTGTAGAGGTGCAAGGTGGTACTCCATGGAAATGGCTGGGGTGGTCACTTACACAGGGGCAAAAATTATTCAGAATGCTCGCTTACTGGTTGAGAAGATTGGTAGACCACTTGAGTTAGATACAGATGGAATATGGTGTGCCTTGCCTGGATCCTTCCCTGAGAACTTTACTTTTAAAACAAAGTAACTTTTCACTGACTGTATTTTTGCCCACATTCGCTTGTATGATTTTATATTTGCATTGGTTACTACCTTGAGAATTTAATGAAACTAAAATCAACTCCTTGTGGCAGAGACCCAAAGAGGAAGCTCACAATTTCTTATCCCTGTGTCATGTTGAATGTGGACGTAGCTAGAAATAATACAAATGATCAATATCAGGTCAGTCTGGGTAAACTTCCTTCCCTGTAGATCCACTTTTCCTCTCACCAAGGATGTCATTAAAGTTTTAGTTGTACTAAATTTTATCAGTTGAACTAATCGTTGCTTATATGATGAGAAATGTGTACTAATCTACTGGCAAAAATTTTTGGTTGGCTCTTTATATGATAGCTTCCCCCTTTTTGTGGCATCTATTTCTATGACAACCCCTTTGTAAGACAGTAACTTTTTTTCCCGTAAATGCTAAACATCGAGACATGGTTTTTACCAAAGATAGGAAGTTGCTGAGGAGGTATGCGATGTTATGCTGTCAGTTATCTTGCGAAGCCTTTGATTAGAATGGTATCTGTTCTTTTTCCAGGGAAAAGTCGGCTTGGGGGAATTTTTGTACCACTGGTTCATTGTGGGCTAAATAGGGGTCAGTTTAAGCTTTTTTAAGATCATATATTCAATGTAATTTGAATTCTGTGTGATTGTTTTGCAACTGAGGCCCCCTGTCCTCTATATTACTTCTTCGTTGTTGTAGGAATATTTATTTCCTATCTGAAAGATACTTTGGATAAAGGTAGTTTAGTGTGGAATATGACTTGACGTTTGTTATCAGAAACTTGACGTGACCTTTATTCAAGGGATCTTATATTCAAACATACCACTTGTTTGAATATTTGGTAATATTTTATGCTGTCTTTTACTGAACTGCTTTACGAGGATCAATGTTGCTATGTGGCTTTTCTGTCTATTTGTCCCTATAATTTATTCTTCTGATCTATTGTCAACAGACACTGAAAGATCCAGTGAATAGAACATATGCAATCCATAGTGAGTGCTCAATTGAGTTTGAAGTTGATGGTCCTTACAAGGTAGTTTGCATGCCTGCTTTTCAGCCCTTCAGTCTTGAAGTCTGATAAGCATAAGCATTTTGTCATTTTGTTTTTCATTTTGGACATAGGCAATGATTCTTCCAGCATCCAAGGAAGAAGGGATACTGATCAAGAAGAGATATGCTGTTTTCAATGATGATGGAACCTTGGCAGAGCTGAAGGGTTTTGAGATTAAGCGCAGAGGTGAGCTTAAGCTCATCAAGGTTTTCCAGGTGACTCTTCTGTATCCATCACATATGCTTACTTGTGGCCTATGAAGACTTCTTCATCCTCCGTATATTTATTTAATGACGTGTCTGACTTCTGGGCTGCAAGTTCAATGTGCTCCTGTCATATACACTTTGCTATAGCAGGATGCAGAAATATCGAATTGTGTTGTTTGTCATATTATCTTAGACATTGTATAACAGCCAAACTTGGATTCGCAATTGTCAAACATTATATTAGTTAATATACAATTCTAGGCACAATACAGGAGCGATCAGTCATCTGTCGCCTTTTGCTTTGTATTCAGTGTGATTGTATTGATATTTAGTTTAGCAGTCAAACATTTTATTCCGTGTATAACAAATTATATTACCTGTTTCTTAGTTATTAATTCTGACTTTGTTTTTAACCTTGATAGCTTTTGTTTGTAGGCTGAGATGTTTGACAAATTTCTGGATGGGTCAACCTTAGAAGAATGCTATGCTGCTGTTGCTAATGTTGCCAATCGCTGGCTTGATCTTCTTGATGTATGTAAGAAGTGATATAATTAAAGAATACTCCTTAGTTATGTAGTAGATTTAACACATGTATCAAATCAAGGTCTCAGGCCCCTTTCCCCCCAGTGTTTATTTTTCTACTATTTCTTGTGAAGTTTCATCTCAGCCGTGTCAGCTTACTCAATAAAAGTTCAGCTAAGGAAGAAAATACTGATCCATTGAGTATTGTGTCAGAATCAAGGGAAAGATGTAGCTGATAGTGAGTTGTTGGATTACATTTCTGAATCAAGTACCATGAGCAAGTCCTTGGCAGACTATGGTGAACAAAAGTCTTGTGCAGTAACCACTGCTAAGCGCCTTGCTGACTTCCTAGGAGATACTATGGTCAAAGATAAGGGGCTTCGCTGTCAGTATATAGTTGCATGTGAGCCAAAGGTACCGTTGCACATCTTAATTTCGCACAGTAAATGAAGCTGTTGTAGAATGTTACTCTTAGTCTTGGTTTCATGAATATATATAACCCTCAACGAGTTGTAAAGTAGTTTCTCAATGTTTTCTTTATGTTGCTCAATGGTTTATGAGTGATGATGCCTTGCTTTTCAATATATTTGGAAGTGCAACCCTTTTTACCTGCCATAGTAAGCTTGGTATATATTTTCTTTTTCTCAATTTTCGTTTTGGAATATAATTCTGAGCTGCTGTCCTTCTGTTATTCGACAGGGCACACCAGTAAGTGAGAGAGCGATTCCAGTTGCAATATTTGAAACTGAAACTGGTACTACCGCGACATAAATTTTTAGTATTTAAATAATTGAACGAAAATGGCGTACACATGATTTTTTTGAAAGGAAATCATGGAATTCGCCTAATTTTTGTGATTACAGAAATCATGAAATCCTATGTGCGGAAGTGGTGCAAGATTTCATCAGATGTTGGCATCAGATCCATCATCGATTGGTCTTATTACAAGCAACGTCTAAGTTCGGCCATTCAAAAAATCATCACTATTCCAGCTGCGATGCAAAAGGTTGCTGTTACTACTTGTGTAGTGGCGTATTATAATGAAGTTAGTACTGTTTCGTGTTCTAAATCAACATTTATGCCAGGTTGCAAATCCTGTACCCAGGGTGGTTCATCCTGACTGGCTTCTTAGGAAGGTTCGAGAAAAAGAGGATAAATTTCGGCAAAGGAAGATAAAGGATTTGTTCTCTTCTAAACGGGATGAATCCGGAGTAGATAAGGGTGCTGTTGCTTCTGGCTCTATACTTGGTGGAAATAATAAACACGAAATCAATGATTTGGAGGACTTTGGGAACTTGGATGGAACTGGCATTGGCAGTAGACCCGTTGTGCGCAGTTATGAAGTTAATGGACGAGATTCTAATCAGACAAAAATACTTGACCAAAGTCATAACTTTGATATAGAACTCGAGAATGTTGTTTCAGCTGAGGAAGTAGATAGGACTATAGACTATGCAGGATGGCTTGAGCAGAAGAAGCGGAAATGGAAAGATAACCGGGAGAAGAGAAAAAGACAAAGGTAAATTTTGGTTGATGGAGATAACTGTGTTGTTATTTATTGTTTGATAATCGATGTAGACGTCTAGTACTAATAGAAGATATTTGTAGATTAGTTAGTGTATAAATGTTGATCACTTGTACTCCCTCCTAAGTCCCATCCAATCCAAAGGTAACACTTCATAAATGAACCATTCAATCCAAACTACCTACTCTCCTTTTGGCAACCAACCAATCCTTACACTCTCTCCCCTTTATTTACAACAAATGTCATTGCTTTTTACCCATTTAATTTGGGGCCCCTCCATGTGGCCTTGTGCTTTACAAATAATATCGTTGCTTTTTATTCATCCTCTTAAAACATGTGTCCAACCCCATGTCACCTTTGGATTGGATGGGAGGGAGTATTACTATGACTGCCCCTCCCCCCTCGATTGGTGATACGACCTATAGCCTTCTTGAAAGTAGCAATTTGTTATTGGCTTTTGGGAGTAACTCGCTAATTCATTACCGCGAGCTTCATATTTGTGTAGCCAAATGCCATTTCTGTGGCTGAATATTAAATCTTGAAAAAAATTGATCCGACCTTTTCCCCTCCTTTTTTTCTTTTTGTGTTGAGCTCATTATAGTTAAACAATTTACATGATACTCCTTCCTTTTCATTGGTACCAAACTTGATGTATTCCTTTTCATTATAGTTAAACAATTTACTTGATACTTTTTTTAAAAAACAATTTCTTTGATTTCTCCCACTTTCTTTTTTGGTATCAAATTTCTTTCTTACCTAAGTGGCCCACTCACTTTACTCCCTCTCTAATTTACTTACATTTTACAGTATTATTTTACTTAATTAATGTGTTACTTTTAAGGTGGAAATAATCAATGAAACGGAGGGAGTGGAGTAGTAGTTATGCTTCGTGACTAAGTGGACTTCAGATATTTTTGATAGCCTAAACCTTTGTTTGAGTGTACATTCGATCTTCGATAATTGGCTTATCTGGAGGGGGCATTAGTTTCTATTGATTTAGGTACCGAAAATGGTTATATCCCAAGAGAATAGGTGTTGGTTTCAAAATTTAAATGTTCTTATGGACATCCTTCATGAAAGGTCTTTGCAACTGCTAGCCTGCTGGCAAGATGTGCAGTGACAATACTCTATAACTTGATTAGTTTAATTGTTAATAGTGTTTCATAGAGTACCACTGGTTTGGTAGGTTGTGTGACGCCAAGACATCAAAACAAGGTCCTCGTGTTTCTGAGCTACGTGAGTGTGTGAATAATAAAAGAAATGTCGGGAGATCTGGGGTCAATTCGTATTTCAAGAGGCAGGAATTGTCTCTCACAAACAGCTATTGGCAGGTATTACTGCTCTCCAAGCATTTCTTGGTATAGTGTTCAGATGGGGCATTTCTCTTGCATCTGATTTGTTTACTTGTCATTCAGGTTTTGCAGCTGGTCCCAAGTGATCAGCCTGGTCAATATTTTGCATGGGTTGTTGTGGAGGATAGTATGCTAAAGATTCCCATCAATGTCCCTAGAGTCTTCTACCTCAACTCCAAAGCCACCGAAGAATTTCCTGGAAGACAAGTTAACAAGATCCTCCCTCATGGACGTCGCAGCTATAATCTGATTGAGGTGCCGCAGATCAACATCTCCCTCTTTTAATCATACATATTGGAACTATTTATATGTTTTTTTTTCTTCCATAGATAATCATAAACGAGAAGCAATTCAGAGAAGAACGTAAGAGACTCATGGCCCATCTTGCAGATCCAGAAGTTGAGGTATGGTTTTTAAACACCTTAATTGTCTCTTATTTTTCACAAGTTTTCTTTTCTCCATGAGATGTTTTCTTGGGAATGGTTGACATAGCAAGATAAGAAATGTTCAGTCAACTGCCGAGTTCTCCTTCATTCTTTTATGTACTGGTTTCTTGTAAAAGGCGCAAAGATGCCTTTATGTTGCAGTCAACCATTCTGCTCTATGGTTCTGTTCTTCCTTCTGTTGATTGATGAAAATTCTTGATTGTGCATTGTGCTCTTTTCCTTTTTTCGCAAGACATTTTCCTCAAAACAAGCATGAATTGAAAATGAGCAATGAGTCTCTATGGTTATTTTTATTTCCATGTGATTGGAAGATCAATTCCAGTCATTCCCGTCAAAAGCATAGAAGGAACCTAGTTGATTACAAGCTTTTCCCCTTGAATATTTGTTGCATTTATATCTAAGTCAATTAGTTTGTTACGTCCTTCCTTCTAGTTGATTTGGAGTCTTGGAACATGCTATTTCAGAGTGTCCTGTCGTTATGGATCTTACGTAGCCATATCCCTGTTTCAACAAGACAGCGGAGGCTATTACAAATGACCCAAATGCAATCGCATTGGGATTTCATTCAAATGGCCATTGCTTCACAACTGAACGAAGTGCAGCCATTTTGTTTTAGCTCTATTCCATGATAGTTTAAAACCAAAGAATATTTTTTCTTGGTCGCAAGAACCAAGGAATAATTAAATCTTTGGCTCCATTGGAAATGGAAACAGGAATGAGGATCAAAATGGCTTATTTCTGGATAAATCTGTGATCTTAAATCCTGCACTGTTCTCTATTTCTCAAGTTGCTAATTGTAGGTATCAGTTATGTCCGATATTGAATGATGCTATTGTTTTATCAGGGTATATATGAAACCAAGGTTCCCCCAGAATTTAATGCTGTCCTCCAGATAGGCTGTGTCTGTAAAGTGGATAAAGGTGCTAAAAAAAGAAATGCCCAAGCTGAGTGGAGCCTAAATGAACTGCAGATGAAAACAACGACCGCATGTCATTATCTTGAGATGCCTCTCTCTTTCTTTTACTTGTACCACAGGTAATAATTCCATTTGTTATTTGCTTAGAACTTCTTTATGGAGGTAGAGCATCTCACTGGTGCATCTTTCAGTTATAAATGATATGCACGGTTTGAATTCATTCTAATACACCATCTGTGGGAGAAATTAACATCTGAGAAAGATAATTTTGATTGTGATCCCATTAAAAGTAACTTCATGTCTCATTGAAGTATAATGAGATGAAGTTTGACTGAGAGCTCAGATTAGTATTTATTTTGGTTGCGAAGTAACATGAGACTTAATTGGCTGTCATATTGAACATGTACTCCGATACACGTAGAGCTGATCAGTTAATGTTTCATGAGTAAGCAGTGCCCTTATATGTGATTACCTGAAGTCCTGATTTTTTAGGTTGGTTTTGTGTCCAATGTTCATGGCTGTATCTCCGCAAGAGTTTACTTTTACACTGGGCATGTGTGTTTAATAATAAAAATATTAAAACAATTTAATAGCCTGTGTATTCTCCTCTCTCAGCTGTTGTGAAGGGCGGGCTGTATATGGAGGGTACTTCCCAGCTTCTAATATGATTTCTTTTGTTGTGGTCGATCCCCATCAAAACAAAGGGTTGAATCCTACTAACATAAAGAGATTTTATCATGAAGCTTGCCAAGCTTTGTCCATTGAACCTTCTATTTCTCAAGGTGTCATCTCATACAAGGCAAGTCTGAAAACTCATTAGAAATTTTTGCATTTCATTATTCTTTAAATGTTTAAATAATTTTCACTACACCATCATATTCAGGTGGATTATGTTGTTGAGGATCACGAAGCTGAAAAGATTATGCAGAGAAGTATTAGCGAACACAGGTTTCACTCTAGATATATATGCTTTTTTAAGTAAGAGGTTGAGTTTGTGTAGATACGTGCAGAAGCAAATTTGTACGATAAGATATGTAGTACAAAAGTAAATAACCTTATACTTTCTATATTTGTGACAACTATCCTAAATTACTAGGTTTAAAGCCCATGTGCAACACATGTTAATAAGTTTAATAACCTTATGTTGGCTATTAAAGAGGTTATCAAAATATGACTTCCATCTTTCTCTTATCTCTTGATCCCCATCAAAACTTTATGATCCATATCCTTCACACATTTAACTCTCTGAACATCCCATGTCCTCCTACATACAAATCTCTTTCCCTTTCTTTGGTATCTAATTTTGCATACAATTCTTGATTAACCTTTGTTCGAGCATCACAAACGGCTTTCTTGGCTTCTCTTTTAGCCTCTTTATATTTCCCAAAATTCTTCTCACTAGGGCATTTTCCTAATGTCTTATAACATTCACGTTTAATTTTATCGCTCATTGTACCTCATCTTTCCACCATGATATCTTTTGCTGCTTTCTTAGTGTTATCCAACAAAGCCCAAGTTTCGTTTATTAAGATCATTAATATGTACTCATCTTTATAAATATTTACGTGATTACTATTGGTACGTTATTGTTCTAACGACAACAATTTGTTGCTTATGCTAGAAGAACAAATAATTAAGGGGGCGTTTGGTTGATCAATTTTGGGTATAGCTTGAGTTTAGAATAAGCTAACCCCATACCTTGTGTTTGGAAAAAAAATGGTTTTCACACCCATACCTCAAACCCATGAGGTATGGTTTCCCATATCCAACTCCCTCCTTGGGTATGAGATTGGCCCATGATATCAAATTAACAAAAAAAAGTGGTACTTATATGAAATGTTGTAAATAAAATATATCTAATTAAAGCTTAATATACATGGAATTAATTAACTTATCAAAAATAAATATTTTAAATGTCTTTTTGGAAGATGATTGACACTAGTCAATTATTAACCCGATACCAACTAGAATCGAAAGAAACATAAGGTATGAGGGATCAAGTTCCAACCCCATACCACCTTGGTATGATTCCTTATTCTAAACCCATACCTTTGCACAAACGCCCCCTAAGAGCGTTTTCTCTAAGACAATACCTAAGAGACTCAAATGATTTTGTGTTGATACCTAATTAAGTATCAAATATGCTCCTATTTACAATCATAGAATCATCCCAGCTTATCATAATCTTCCGATATGGTGCAATTGTAATATTTATACATGGTAGATTCCGTACACTTATATTAGTCTTTCAATGTGGGATAAGCTTTATACTATTTGTACTGTTCTTCTATTTTTTTTATCATAATAAAAATATGAAATCTATACTCTAATGATAGCATATTTTACCATGGATTTATTTGTATCATTTCATAATTTTTTTCACAATTTTTTTTGTTAAATGAAATATAAAAGTTTTAAATGAAAATGTGTGAACATTAATTAGTATAGTATGTGACATATATCTATTTTAATAATTAAAAGATTATCCAAATATAATTTGGATATTTTATAATTTGGAAAATGAATATTATTAAAGTAAAAAATTGAGTATGAAATATTTCAATATTTAATGACTAAAGATTAATACTTATATCTTTAAGTATAATCACACATTTTAATAAAATTTTATTAAAACCTAAAGCATAAATGTACACTTTTTTTTAAAATTATTTGCAAATGTTAATTTACTTGTGCAAAATAAAAAAAAAAAAATGTAACAAGTTTCGTTTATAAAAAAAAATTATTACTAACAAAAATATGGTAATAAATGTAATGTTAAGACTTGTTTTGAGTTTAAGCTAAAAATGAACAATGTTGATTCTACTCTAATATAAGTCTTTGGATTTCTGTATTTAGATCAATTATTCGCCTTTAATATCTATCATAATATAAATATTAAATGTACCCGTATTATAATTTATTCTCTCTATTTTCTTTTATGATGAATTAAATTGTTTAATGTTCAGTTTTATGATACTCCCTCCGAGTTCGAACTTTTTATTAAAATAATGTTGAAAAATAAATAAATTATCATTTCGGGTCGGCATTGAAATTAATTAACAAAATGGTGTCCACCTAGGCTTGGACAAATACAAACCTAACATTCACCACTTAACCCTCCCCAAAGCCAATTCATCTTCTTCAACCCAACAAACACCCACCATACAGCCATACCCCATTAACACCACCAACCACCATGACCACACAACCACCACGCAGCCACCGTCCCTCTCCATTCACTCCGACGAGCCCCACCACGGCGACCACCGTCGCCCTTCTCTGCAACTACCGCCACCGATCGAATTTCTCTCCCTTGGCCACCATTAATGTCTTCTTCCGCTACCATCACTCGAGTTCGTGCCCAATTCCCGAAAGTCGAGTAACCACCACAACTCAGCCTCGAACCATCGCAACATAATCCGATTTCCAAGTTCAATCCTCCATTTTACAATGAAGACACCAACGAGCAAAATCGGGACGTCAGCGAGCGAAAAACGCGAACAGTGGCGAAAGGATTGAAATTTGATCGGTAGAGACAAGGGCCACGGTGGTCGCCGTGGCGGGTCAGAGTGAATGGAAAGGGACGGTAGTTGCAGAGAAGGGCGACGGTGGTCGCCGTGGTGGGGCTCGTCGGAGTGAATGGAGAGGGACGGTGGCTGCGTGGTGGTTGTGTGGCCATGGTGGTTGGTGGTGTTAATGGGGTATGGCTGTATGGTGGGTGTTTGTTGGGTTGAAGAAGATGAATTGGCTTTGGGGAGGGTTAAGTGGTGAATGTTAGGTTTGTATTTGTCCAAGCCTAGGTGGACACCATTTTGTTAATTAATTTCAATTCCGACCCGAAACGATAATTTATTTATTTTTCAACATTATTTTAATAAAAAGTTCTCCGAGTTCCTATTATTGTCCCAAAAGTTTTTTTGGGTGAAAAATAAGGAAGGAAAAATGAGTTTCTCAAAAAAGAAGAAGGAAGGGAGAGAAATGAGAGAGTAATTGTGAATCACACATCGATGGTCTAAAAAGAAAAGTGAGACCTCAGCTCAAAAAGGAAAGTGAGGCAAAAATAAGAACTCGGAGGGAGCAGTATTTTAAAAGAATATGAGTGTAATTATCGTACATTTTCGTTTTCTAATCTTTTATTATGAACCTTTCAAAAATGGAACTTAAATAGTTTAGATATTGTAAGTCATTATATAAATCTTTTGATCGTAAATTTATCATTAAATTAGCAACTTCTAACTCCATCTTTTCTATGTTTAACTTTAAAAGCTCCCATTTTCCCTAACTCTTACTCCCTCCGTTCCAATGAATTGTTTGCCTTTGCTTTTGGCCTCAAGGGTAAGAGATCCAATTAGAAGGTGACATGTGGAGCCAAGAGTCAAATTATACATAAAAAAACATTTCTAAAATAGAAAGGCAAACAATTCATTGAGACTCCCCAATATGGAATAGGCAAACAATTCATTGGAACGGAGGGAGTACCTTTTTATGAGTAATTTTGTTTCCAAAATTCCTAAAAAATATCTTTTTTTCAAAATAAAATGTACTTTTCTACTATCAGTCGTGTAGTGATTCTCGTAAATGTTCTTTCCCTTTTACCAAATGTAATTTATGAAAGAGAAAATAAGATATTTCACTATTGATATTTGTTTTAAAAATTGTATAATTGTTTAATGCAAGGATGCATTAATTTTTTTTTAATATTATACTCGGTATTTTAATGGTTTTTCTAATATTTTATTGAAAGAGGAAGACCATTAAGATATGATGGGAGTATTTGATTTTATTAACAATCCATATCAATCTAGGATAATTTTTGTTGATGGAAGTATAAATTATCATCTTGAAATCAATCTAAATTACTTTTATTTATACATTACTATGAAAAATCATAATGAACTAAACTATACTTTCTATCTTTTGATTTGTAACGAAATTATTTCATCTATACTAAAGTAAAAAAACAAAATCAAACTATGTTTTTTCAAATTGTTCCCAAAAAAATATGATGAATTGTTCCCAAAAAAATATGATGACACACTAACTTTTATGTCGTCATAAAAAAATTCCATACATAGTATTATTATTAGTTTTGATGCCCTATCGCACGGGTGCAATCAATATATATATATATATATATATATATATATATATATTTTAGGCTTTTTTCGAGTGATTTCATTGGTCCGTTTCATCAAAACCTCAAATTAGGAAAGTATCATAAAAGAAAAAATCAATTAGAGAATCTTTTAATTATTATAATATATATTTAATTTATTATATTAATGTGATGTTTTACGATTCTTAGGTAAAACCTTTAGAGTTCATTTTTTTAAAAACATTATCATAAAATAAATATAAAAATGAAATAATTAGATTCGTGATAAAAAAATGCTTTCATTAGAGTATAAATTTCATATTATCTGTTTCACATTATGTGATGAATTTGTTACATATAACTGTTGTAAAATTATCCACATCGACAAATTATAATATGATGATGAAATTTTATATTATAAATAAGAGTAGTCATTCGTTTTTCGATATCTACCAAAAGTCTTTTGAATCTCAAAAGGAGTTCTTAAGACTATAAACCTCAATTAGTTATCCTATATTAAAAAATTATGATGAGGTGATTAAATTTTATATTATAAATAAGAGTAATCATTCGGTTTTAAATATCGACCAAGAATTTTTTTAAAATTATCTCACATCAAAAAATTATGATGGGGTGATGGAATTCTATATTTTTAATATTAGTAATCATTCGGTTTTAAATATTGACCAAAAAACTTTTGTGTCTTAAAAAAACTTTTAATATATAGGACTACAAAATTAAAATCATCCCACATTGAAAAAGTATAGTGAGGTGATAAATTCTATATTATAAATAAGAGTAAAGATGTATTTTCTTAGTCTTAAAAAGAGCTGATGATTGACTATAAACTTAAATAAATTATCTCACAAAAAACTTTAAGGCTTAAAAAGTCTTTTAATAAGACTACAAACTTAAGTAAAAATAATCTCACATCGAAAATTTATCTTACATTGAAAAATTATAATAAGGTGATGAAACTTTATATTATAAATAATCCGTAGTAATCATGTGTTCTTAGATATTAACCAAAAATCTTTTGAGTCTTAAAATATATTAAGACTATAAACTTAAGTAAAACTATCCCACATTCGAAAAATTATAAAGTTTCATCAAACATAAATCTTTTGAGTCTTAATAAAGTTGTTAAGACTATACACTTAAATAAAAAATTATAATATGGTGATGAAATTCTATATTATAAATAAAACTAATAAAAAAAATTCCTTAGACATCTGTAGTTCCCCTACATCAAAAAATTATGATGAGGTTATGAATTTCTATTAAATAAGAGTAATCATTGTTTTTAAATATCAACCAACAAAAAACTTTTGTTTTTTTCAAAAAACTATGATGGAATTCTGTATAATTGTTTTTTTAAATTTTGATGAGGTCATGAATTTGTAGTCTTATTTTTAAAAAACTTTTGAGTTTAAAAAGGTCTTAATAAGAGTATAAACTTAAAATTATCCCCACATCAAAACAATTAAAATAACTTACGGTAATGATTTTATATTATAAATAAGACTACAAATTTTGGTTAAATTATCCCACATCGACAAATTATAATAAGGTGATGAATTTCTCTACTATAAATAAGACTAATTATTTGTTCTTAGATATCAATCAAAATCTGTTAAGTCTTAAAAGACTCTTAAGACTATAAACTTAATTATTCCACATCAAAAAATTATAACCTCTCTTTGAGTCTTAAAACACTCTTAAGGCTAAAAACTTGAGTAAATTATCTTACATCAAAAAATTATACTCCCTCCGGTCACTATTTTTTGTCTCATTTCATTAAAATACCCTTTCACAAATATTAAGGTAATGGAGAAAAAAATAGTGAAATTAAGGTAATGGAGAAAAAATTATAATAAGATGATGAAATTTTATATTGTAAATAAGACTAATAATAATTCTTCCTTAGACATCAACCAACTAAAGAAGTTCTCCCACATCGAAAAATTATGATAAGAGTAATCACTGTTTTTAAATATTAACCAACAATATTTTGAGTTTAAATTAAAATGGTCTTAATAAGACTACAAAGTTAAAATTATCCCACATCGAAACAATTAAAATAAGGTACGGTGATGATTCTATATTACAAATAAGAAGACTACAAATTTTAGTTAAATTATCCCACATCGACAAATTATAATAAGGTGATAGATTTCTATATTATAAATAAAACTAAGACTAAGACTATATAGTTAAAGTAAAATTATCCTGCATCGAAAAATTAAGATGGGTGATAGAATTCTATATATTATAAATAAGAGTATTCATTCGTGTATAAATAAAAGTTCTTCATTAGACTATATCTAAACTTAAATAAACTTAAGTAAAACTATCCTACAACGAAAAATTATAATAAGCTGATTTTTTTATTATATAAATAAGAGTAATCATTAATCAAAAATATATATACTTCAATAAGATGATCAAATTCGATTATATAAATAAAGAGTAATCGTCTATTCTTTAACTTAGACATAAAAAAAAACTCTTTTAAGTCTTAAAAATAGCACTTAATTAAGTAAGTTATGATGAGGTGATGAAATTTTACATCATAAATGAGTAATCTTTCGGTTTTAGATATCAACCAACAATCTTTTGAGTCTTAAGAGTCTTTTAAAAAGACTACAAACCTAAAATTATCCCACATCGGAGAAAATAAGGTGATGATTCTATATTATAAATAAGAGAATCGTGCGTTTTTCTGGGTCTTAAAAGCAGATCGTAAGACTATAAACCTTGAGTAAATTATCCTTATATCGAAAAATTATGATGAGGCGATGAAATCTTATATTATAAATAAGATTAATTTTTCGTTCTTAGGTATCAATCAAAAAATTCGTTCGTTCTTAGATATCAATCAAAAAACTTTTGAGTCTTAAAAAATCTCTTAATAAGACTACAAACGCAAAATTATTTCCACATCAAAAAATTATAATAAGGTGATGAAATTTTATATTATAAATAAGAGTAATCATGTATTCTTTTGAGTTTTAAAATAAGCTTTTAAGACTATAAACTTAGCTGAAATTAAGTTTGATTATTAATATCATGTGATCATCTTATTTATTGTAATGATATAGATTGTTTAAGTTTCTTATTTAACGAATATACTTCATCAATGTAATTAAGCCAATTAACCCGTGCAGCGCACATGCTTTAATCTAGTAATACATTATAATATGATTGTTTTATGATCAACTAATTACAATACTTTTTAATTCTGCTAATTTAATTTGATACTCAACCCTGTTATTACAATCTACTAAACGTGTTTTGCTAATATTATGCTACTTTGGCAGAATTGGTTAATCAATAGTACATATTGAGGCGTTCCACATACTTGACCCCCAGTTCGACGGTTCCTAGAATTGAAATGAACAACCTTTGGGCTGACCCTGAATACAGATCGATTAGGAGCATAAACATATGAAATCCAACATTAACTATGTCACATAATTTGAATCTATCCTATCACTATAGTAATTTTTTTACTTAAAGGGTAAAAAAATTAGGCGTTCGAACTATTTATGACCCGTATTCTAACCGTAACCCGACCCATGACCCGTATTTCACCCCACCTATCAACCAAGTCTAGTGCCTACATTAGTTATTTGGGTGAAATAAATGATGCTCATCAAAATATCATCACCAGTATCCGTCAACAATATTAATATGTTCGTGACAACTCATATGAAACCTTGAGTTTATCTATATCTTTTACTCTCTAACCATTTGATTTTCTGCATTGAATATATTTTATGTATGGTCACCTCGCTCTAAATTCGACCCAACCCGCAAACCGTGCCTACCCCATTTGTTGTTTTTAGAGTCATGAACCTGTTTTTCTTACCCGAATCTTAAGGTGTGGTTTTAAGGTGTGGTTGGATAATAAAATGAGACAGAAAGCTAAGGGAGTGGAAAGGGAAAGAGAGAAGGGAAAGGGGTAGGAAGGGGAGGGAGGATGGAGATGTTACATTTTCCCTCCAAATTTGGTCTATTTTGGATAGAGCTGATCATGCGCCGTACCGTCAGATTGACCCGTCCCATCCGACCCGAATTTTTAGCGGACTTGGACACAACATTTTCAATAATATACAAAGGTCTGACCCGCGAACATGTCCAACCTGTTTCTCCGTGGGTCAAAATTTAACACTTAGCCCGGCCCATGTCCGGCCCCAACCCGCATATAATTACCTCTCATTTTGGAGGGGAAATATTTTGCTAGAGAAATGGAGGAATCCATTTTACTTTCACCTACAAATTCCTCCGTCTTATTTTGCTAACCAAATAAAGGAACTTGCTTCGCTCATTTTTCCTCCCCTCCCTTTCCTTCCAAATCAATCTTTCCAAACACGCCTTAAAATCCTAAATGACTTGTTAATTTTGGACCATGACTTGGACCAACCTATTCAACCCGTATATTCATATGCCTAGATTTTGATAAAACTCCTAATTATTCGATATAATTAATTTTTATATATTGTTATTTTATTTTAATATAACTTTGTGTCTAATCTTAACTTAAATCGTCTAGCAATTTTATTACATTATTCTCTTGTACAGTTGTACATAGGTAGACTAACACAAATTCTTACTTTACGTAGAGAGCAATTTTAGTACTTTCTCCTTCCATTGGTGTCTCCCCATTATATATTCGTTTAGCTGGTATAAAATAATCAAATGGGTAGGATATTGACGGAAGGAGAAAGTACATTACTCTCGTAGTTTGCGACGGGTCAAGTACTACCGTAGATAAAACAAAAGCAAAATGGCTAGGAAATGGCTACCCGTTTTGTCTTATCTACCTACATGGTAGTGATTGTTGTGTCGCAAACTTGTGACGGATATGCCCGTCATAAGGAAGACTTGCTGGAAGCTAAAGTTGTATTATCGTGTTAAATAGTAACATTACTATTAGACTTGACAAAACTTGACTTGACTTGTAAACCCGACCCGCCAAACCCGTTTATTGGTAGGCCAAGATTCTAGATCTCTAAATCTTGATCCGTGACTCGATATTTTAAATTACAAATACAAACTAATATTCAATTTAATACACTTGCTGGGAGACTAAAGTTGTATTATCGTGTTAAATAGTAACGTTACTATTATTAGATTTAACAAAACTTGACCTAACTTGTAAATCTGACCCGTTCAACCTGTTTATTGGTAGGTCAGGGTTCAAGACCTTTAAATTTTTATCCATGACTCGTTATTTTAAATTACAAATATAGACTAATTTTCAATTTAATACAACATTTTTTTTATTTTTTGATAATAAAATAATTATTAAAATAGTTTTAAAAGTTCATTGAAATATAAACATTATAATCAAGGTCTATAAAATAATATTATTAAAATAAATAAAAATTTAATATCAAAAATATTATCTTTTTACTTGTATTCTAACCATAACCTGTCTCGTGACCTATATAACCTCGACTCATATTTGAACCAACCTGTATTCTGACCCGACATGTATAAAGTTATTTAAATAAATCATGTAGTTTAAGAAAGTTTGAGACTACATGTCACTCGAAAAAAAACTTTAATTATACTCATTTTGTTTTTAACTATTTAATCAATTGTTCTATTTAAGTGTTTTAAGTTCATTAAAATTTTGAATTAGTTAAAATAGTTTAATCAAATTTGTAGTGTTCAAACTTTTTAAAAACATGAATATGATAATTAATTTAAGTTTTTATTTAAGAATTCTAAAACTGTTGGAGACTATCAATGTCGCTTGAAAAATGTATCGTTTAGTTATATTGATGATTGATGATTGAGTGATTTAACGTAGTTAATTTTTAATTTTTATATTTTAATATTAATCATTTTATCTGAATATGGTTTTGTGTCTAATTTTAACTTAAATTATCTAGCGCTCTTAATAGATTGCTTGCTTATATATCGTGAGACTAAAGTTGTACTCTCGAGTTGAATGATTTGACTTGACTTGTAAACCCGACCCATCCAACACATTTTTTTTTGTAGTTCAACACCTATAAATCTTGATCCACGACTCAAGTGTCTTCAAACCTGGGAACGATATTATAAAAAGTACAAAAGTCGTTCTTAAAAAAAGGTAAAGTCGAAAAAATTATTTACTTTGTAATTTTATCTAATATTCCGTACTAAAACTCATAGGAACGATAATTTTTTGTTAAATGAAATGTAATGTTTTTTACATAAAATTGTAATTTCTCACACTTATTTTATCAAAAATGTAAATCTAATTCTATTCCATAATTTTATCTTAATAAAATATACTGTATCTACTTATATATAGGATAATTTTATCTTAATAAAATATATATACCCCAAACTGAATATACGTATCTAATTATATTAGGATAATAAATTTATTTTATTAATAATTATTTTTAAAATTCAAAATTTTAATTTTATATTTTTATAGCTTCTAATATTATTTAGATGGTGAATAAGTAATAAATACTCCGTATTAATATTAAAAAGTTATGAAATCAAACTGAATATGCGTTCCACGTGGCGTCTATACAAACTTTGTTGTTTTCTGAGGTGATAACTGATGATTTATATAATGATAATTGTTTGAGTTTTAGGGTTAGATTTTTTTTTTCTAATACTTAGATTCAAAGAAGTTTTATTTATTATGTAATACCAAAACAAATAGAAGTACTCCGTATTATTTATCATATCCATTTTTAATATGAATAATGTTTAAATTCTTAGTGTTTTTAAAAAGTTGGATTCCATAAAAAAAGATTCTTTTAATTATATATATTGATTTATGGTAGTTTAGTTAATCATAGCATGGAATTTAATTTTTACTTCTTGATATGCTATCGTCATCACATTTTTCACAATATATAAGTAAATTATTGGGAAAATTGATATTTTATGCCTCAAATAACATTGTTTTTCAAACTTCAAAATTAAAAAAGAACACGAAAAACATCCCGGGCGTCCAAAACTGACGCCCCTATTGGGTTGGATAGGCGTCAATTTTTTGTGGGGCCTGATGGGCGTAAAAAACTGACGCCTAACTGGCCCAATAGGCGTCAAAAATTACTGAAAAAAGTTACTAACAAGGCTCGAATCCACAACCTCTAGAACATAAATGAGACTAATTGCCACTAAACCAATTGAACATTGTTGATAATCCTTACTAAAATATTATCTATATCTGATTCTAAAACTCCCTAAAATCGCCTATTAGTACACTTGTGTCCCCCTTACAATGACGGTTATATATGAATTTTTAATATTATTAATAATATTAGTGTTGTGGTGGGCGGATATATAATGGCATAATCCGTAACATAAGAAAATGACGGTTTTCAAAAAAAAGATCGTTTCATTATCGAGTTTCATTAACACGATTAAGCTTTTTTAATTTCATTAACAAAGTTAGTGAATATAATTAAGGAAAAGCATTTTTGTCTTTTCACATTAAAAAATGTCGACGACCTAGCTGAAATGCGGACGACCTGAAACAACACTCCCTCTTCATCTGCGGCGGCGACAACGACTGAGCAACCATGCCGACATTACCACAACGCTTGCCATAACACGACGATTGTCATCAGCCTTTCATTGGACCAAAGTTGCTGTTGAAGGAAGAGCACGAGGAAGAGAGAAGGTGGGTTGTGCAAGTCTAGCGTTGATGTCATTGGCAGTTAAAAGAGATGCGCAAAGGAGATACTCGTATTTGTAAAGTAGAGTGGCACAAATTTGGGCTTGATTGGAGTCGCGACTGACCGAGATGGGCACAAGAAAAGCATGAACATAGTCGGGGTGTTACGCTAGTGTTGTTGGAGGCGAGGAACTAGCGTCGTGGTGGCGGTTGATGGTTGACTGACCGAGATGGGCGCAAGGAAAGCTAGAACAGAGCCGGGGTGTTACGTTGGTGTTGATGGAGGTGTGGAACTAGCGTCGTGGTGGCCATGGGTGGTTGAATCTGGTTTGTTCGCTGTGGTTGTGTGTTCGTCGGTGATGGGGGGTGGGGGTGGGAGCGTGGTGGCCAAATGGGAGCTTGATGACAACGTTAGTATTTGGTGGTTGTTGGGAGTGAGTGATGGACATGGTGGTTGTTCGAGTTGACTGGGCGGTGGTTCATGAGGTGGGTGAGTGATGGGTGGTGGTGGTGGCTAATTGGCTTGGGGAGGGTGTGTGTAGTGAGTGGTAGTAGGGCGGTGGTCCATGAGTGTTTGGGTGGTCAAGGGGAGTGGTCAAAGGTTAGTGGTGGATGGTGGGGATACTAATTGGATACACTTCTGCAGGTTAGATCGACTTTTGGTATATTAATAAAAAGTGTAAGTTAACCAGTAAAAGTGTAACTTGGTAGTTCGTATGGTTTACGCCGAAACTTAGTTCGCATGAGATCTCGTGTGTGTGTATATATACACACACATAGATAGATAGATAGAGAGAGAGAGAGAGACAGGTTCTGGTGTAAACACCTATTTTGATGTAAACCCCCTACCTTTCTAGTCCACTGGATCAAAATAATCAAGGGACAAGATTAAATCTCAAACCACATCTATCACTCATCCTCACTTTATCACTACGCAAACCTCTTATCCTTCTCCAACACCACCATCAAATTTCATTAGGATGAGGTTCCATGCAGAAGATGAACAACAACTTCATCAAAGAGAAGGTGCTATTGTCGATTAATGGAGAAATAAATTTCGAAATTTGTGCTACTGTAGTTGAAGATGAATATTAGAATAATTGAATAGGAAATTTAGTTGAAGGTTAAAATCAGAATAGCTGAAGCTTTATCTTACAATAGTTTAAGATAGATATTAGAATAGTTGAAGCTAAGTTTTATGTTATTTTTGTTGAATGTGAATATTTGAACATAGTTGAAGTTGTAAATAAAATAGTTAAAGATGAATACTACCGTAGTCATCTTAATGCTAATAGTATTTAACATTAAAATTCTTAACATTATTCGAAGTTCGGGAACGGTCGAATCAGTGCAGAATTCGTGCCACCAAACTCCGAATCTGGTATCACTGACATATAGTAACTAGTATAACTATAAAGTAATCAGGGGTCGTTAGAATCAAACAATTGGAATGGAATGGAACGGATTCTAAAACTAGGGAGGTATGGAGTTAGAACACAATGCCTATCAATACTTGTTTTGTTTGATGCAGGAATGGATTATAAAATGCCTTTCATGATGCATGGAGGGGGATGGAGTTGGAATCATGAGGAAAGTCTATGGATTGGGATTCCAAGAATCCAAGGGGTTAGGGTGGAATTAGAACATTTTCAGTTTCCAACTCCATTCCAAAACTATGAACCAAACACTAGAATGAAGGTAATCCATTTCATTCCAATCCAAAATCCCCAACCAGGCTAGTGTTATTGTGCGACTCTTCAAGACTTCAATGACAATTGTTACCACATAGAAAAACTAGTGCTATTACATAGAATTACTAAAGTTACTACGTAGACTACTTAGTGTTAACTGTTAATAAAAAAATAACTAGTGTTATTTTTAGACATATATAGAGTAACTAAACACTATCATACAAGATACCGGGAACTTCTTGTTTAAATTATCTATGTGGAATCTGGGAGGATTATGCCTGATATTAAACATGTAATCCTCGGAATAGGACTTAGGAGTATCAATTATTTTAACAGCTATAGCCACAATAAAGCCGTGGTTCCAAAATGATAGGGTTTCATGCAACAAAATACTACTGACAAATTTCAACATGACATGTGATTTGTGCCCTTTTCCATTACTAGATAAAGCTTTAAAGTGGGCTTAACCGTTTATTTCATTAATCTGCCTTTGATTTCCAGACCACATTCCAACCGTGCTTGTGTTGCTGTTATCGAGTGCCCAAATATTCGTCTGTTGAAGTCAGGTATTCAAGTTCTGAATGATCTACCTTGCGTAAGCATCCCTGCCAATGCTCGTGATAGTCAATATACGGTACTGTCTAGGCTTACTGTTCCTCTACAATCTATGTTTTGCATCCTATTTTTGCTTTTGAATGTGAGACTGATTCTCATGCGATGCAGGCTGTTGGCTGGCAAACCGTTGCTGCAAAAATTGCCCTGCAAAGATGTGCAGCATCATCCCAGTGGTTGCATGAGAGAATTTCTCTTTCAAGATATGCACATGTAACTTTTCCAAGGCATATTTGTGTTGCTTTCATTCCCATCCATAAACGACCTTGAACTCCATGAACCGTAGAATTTATTTATGTCATGCAGGTACCTCTCGGAAACCTTGACCTTGATTGGATTATACACACCATAGATATCTTTTTCTCTAGAGCGCTGCGTGACAATCAGCAGGTACTATCTGGTTCTTATTTTAGTTTTGATCAACTGCGCTGGAGAATAAACATAGATTGTTCTAGATTGAGATTTTCTTATCTCTGAGAATTGTTACTAAATGGAATTGACTTACCACATTGTTGGGCGAGGGTGTTGTGATGCTAAATCACAGATTTACATCCGTTCCTCTTTGACTTATCTGGTCCTAAGGGATTCAAGGGAGAATGAGAAAAGAGAGCTGGAATTTTGGTTGCTCTTTATGTGTATGCACTATCTATAATTTCTTTAAATGATATATTCCGACTTTTTCAGGTACTTTGGATGTCTGATGATGGTGTTCCAGATTTAGGTGGCTTTAATGAAGATGATTCATGCTTTGTTGATGAGGTTTGCATACACTTATTGATTAAAAGAAACCTTAGGTGCTACTCCCTCCCATTCTTATACTCCATAATTCATATCATATCCCCTAAAATGGTTTATTCATTGAATTCATATCATTTCCTAAAATGGAAAAAGTAAGCATCTTAAATTACCCTCATAACCTTCACATACCTCACACATATCTTCCTCTTTTCTCACACTCATAAAAAATAGAGTATTTTGGAAGACAGTCAACATATGGCCCACTTATCTTAATATTTATTAAAAGGCAAAATGGTACTCCGTATGAATTATAAGAATGGGAGGCAGTAGTATTTAGATAATTTATCTTCACATATAATGAGTGCACGATAAGTTTTTGTTTATAGGAGCAACATACTTCATATGACAAATTTTCCTTTTGCTCTTGGATCTAACTCATCTTTTGTGCTTCACAGGTCAATCAGCCTGTTCTAGTTTATCCTGGAGCATATAGAAAGGTCACGGTGGAGCTTAAGGTTAGATCCATGGTGCTTTAATTGCAGTTTCCTTCTGCATTGTGCTTGTAATGTTGAGGATATTTTTTGCTTTGCAGATTCATCACTTAGCTGTTAATGCTCTTCTGAAGAGCAGTCTAATTAACGAAATTGAGGGTAGTGGTTTGTATGGATTTGAGCACGATGCAGATTCTGAGCCACACACTTCCAGTGATCAATATGGTTTTGATGAAACGAGTTCCTGTGGACCTGCATTCCTAGTTCTGAAACAGTTAGTCCAAAGATGCCTGCAGGATGCAGTTACATCGGGAAATGTGTTTGCTGATGCAATACTACAGCATCTTTATCGATGGCTGTGTAGGTTTGTAATTTCGTATATTAATATATGTGAACAGTGTGATTAGCTTATTTCCTAATGCTTGCTGCCAATGCTGCAACTTTTCTAATAATCAGTTACATTACTTTCTCATTTCAGCCCACAGTCTAAACTTCATGATCCCTCTCTTCACACAATGCTTTGCAAGGTAAATTCTCTCTCTACTACATAAAACCACCGGATTTGTAGGGTTACCCCTAAGAGAAGATTTGCTAGATCTATATATTTACCATGTGATTGAGCTCAATGTCCGCTCATTTGAGCCTTTGACATCTTTAATGGATGGTACTCCTGCTGCTCACTAGAATACACGTGATTCGGGACCAACTTTGTTAAGTGTTGCAGCTAACAGGAATTGATACCAATTTGGTACAACTCGAGATAACTACGCGAGAGTAACTAGAGAAAGAGAGAATTTTGTATTGAATTGAATGAATGAATGATTACATCTTAGTGGGTTTATATAACCACTTTTGTAACAAACTAACAGACTCCCTAACAAACTGCCAGCTAAGCAAGTTAGTTATTCTTTCTATCTATAACATCTCTTCCTCCAGCTTGTCCTCAAGTTGTTACATCGAATTCAGGAAATCTGGCTTCAAAATCATCAGCATACTCCCATGAAGCTTCACTAGCTGCATATCCTTCCCACTGTACTAAGTACTGGGTCTTCGCCATATTATGAGATTTGACCACCCTCCAATCCACAATGCTTTGAGGGTTGATGATCGTGGTGTTGTGCTTTCCTTTGAACCACTCAGGCACATGAGGCGCATGAGGTAGAACTCCTCTGAATGGCTTGAGCTGAGATACATGAAAGACGTTATGGATTTAGGCATCAGCAGGTAACTTCAATTTATATGCCACCTTTCCAATCATAGCTTCTACTTGGAAGGGACCAAAATACTTTGTAGCTAGTTTCTGGTTAACCCTTGTTACCACAGTAGTCTGTCTGTATGGATGAAGTTTCAGTCACACCCATTCTCTTGCTTGAAACACTCTGTCCGATCTCCCTTTATCAGCCAAACTCTTCATCCTGTCTTGAGCTTTCTTCAGATGCTGTTTCAGTGCAGCTATCATTGCCTCCCTCCTTTGTAAGGTCCTGTCTACAACTTCTATATTTGCTTCTCCTGGTAGATAGGGCAAGTGTAATGGAGGAGGTTGATTGAAATAGGGTGTTGCTTGTATGCCGTATGAAAATTAGTATTGTACCACCACTTGGCCAATGGCAACCAAATACTCCGATCCTTAGGATGCTCTCCACACACACACCTCAGGAACGTCTCTAGACACCTGTTAACCACCTCAGTCTGACCATCTGTTTGGGGATGGTAAGCAGATGCCATTAGCAGGTCAGTCCCTCGTAAAGTGAAGAGTGCTTTCCAGAAGTTACTTAAGAAAATTGAGTCTCTATCACTGACTATGCTTCTTGGCCAACCATGCTTAAAGACATAAGGTACGTCTGAGCTACTTCAGAATAAGGGTGACTGAGAGCCATGAAGTGCGCCATCTTACTCAATCTATCAACCACTACAAAAAATACTTCTTTGCCTTGAGACTTGGGTAGCCCCGTTATAAATCCATGGAGATATCAACCCATACTTCCTCTGGTATTGGTAGGGGTTGTAGTAGTCCCAGAGAAGCCACATGTTCTGATTTGTTAGCCTGACAAATAACACAGTTTTTGATAAAAGAATTTATATCTTTGTTAGCCCCCTTCCAATATAATATAGACTTAACCCTCTTGATAGTAGCATCCCTTCCCGAATGCCCTCCTTGATAAGAGTCATGCAACCACTTAAGAATGGCCTCCTTGACCCCTGAGATATTACCAACCACAATTCTGTTTCTTCTCCTAATTAATCCATCCACCATAGAATATGCTCCAACAGGTATACTGTTGTGTTGTAATGCTTGCCATACTTGAGATAAATGAGGATCTTGGATGTAAGTATCCTGAATCCTTTCTTTGAGATCAGCTTGGATTGTAGTAATAGCCATCAGCAGTAATTCAGCTCCTTGTACTCTAGATAAAGCATCAGCAGCCACATTTTCTTTCCCACTCCTATACTGGATTTCATAGCTAAAACCCATCAATTTGGAGAGCCAAAATTGCTGAAATAGGGTGGAAATCTTCTGCTGTAACAACCACTTGAGACTTTTCTGATATGTTTTAATGATGAAATGATTATTGATCTAGTATTGCTCCCACTTTGGACCGCCGTCACCACTGCCAATAATTCCTTCTCATAAACAGATAGTTTTTGCCATTTAGGTCCTAAAGTCTTGCTGGGAAATGCCAAGGGATGATCATTTTGCATTGAGACAACACCAATCCCTGACTGAAATGCATCAGTCTCTACCACAAATGTTTGAGAAAAATCCGGAACAACCAATACTGGAGCTGTAACCAATGCCTCATTTAACTGATCAGAAGCAATTTGTGCTGCCCCATCCCATATAAGCCATCTCGCTTGAGCTTATCAGTTAGTGGTTTAGAGATAAGTGCATAATTGCGAATGAATTTCCTGTAATAGCCAGCCAACCCCAGAAAACTCCTTAGTTCTTTCACATTTTGGGGTACCTTCCACTTCTGTACAACCTGAATTTTATTTGGATCAATCTGCACTCCTTGAGCTGATATAAAGTGACCTAGGTACTCCACTTGTGCAATAGCAAACAAGCATTTACTGGCTTTAGCAAAAATCTGATGAACCCTCATGAGCTCAACCACCAGCTTCAAGTGTCCCACATGTTCATCCAAACTCTTACTGTAGATTAAATTATCATCAAAGAATACTAAGACACCTCCTCAATAGGGATCTAAAGATGTTATTCATCCATCCTTGAAAGGATGCAGGGACATTGGTAAGCCCAAAGGGCATGACTAAGAATTCATAGTGTCCTGAATGTGTCTTGGATGCAGTCTTGTACATCGTTATCACACATTCTGAGTTGGTGATAACCTGCCCTCAAATCTAACTTACTTTACATTGCAGCGCCAAGCTAATTCATCAATCAACTCATCAACCACAGGAATTGGGATTTTATTTTTGACAGTCTTCTTATTTAAATCCCTGTAATCAATGCACAATCTCCAACTCCCATCCTTCTTACTCACCAAGACCACCGGAGAAGCAAAAGGACTGCAACTATGTTGAATGATTCCCCTATCCAACATCTCCTTCACCAATTGCTCTATAACATCCTTCTGTTTAAGAGGATATCTATAAGGACGAATGTTTACTGGTGCAACCCCTTCTACCAATGGAATTCTGTGGTCAAAGACACCTCTACTCAGAGGTAATTGAGTTGGCTCCTCAAAGATGTCACTGTACTCCTGCAGTAATGATTCCACCAGGGGAGGATGATGTTGTTTCCTCTGGTTGGAACCATTAGTAACAGTCGTGGCTTGCAAGAGAAATAGTTGAATGGCATTGGCCATTACTTTGGATGTACCCTCCTGACTTTTATCCAGCTTAGGGGGTATGCCTCTCAACATGTGATGTATTCCCCATATTCAAAGGACATCAAGAGTTTTTTGAAATTCCATTTGGCAGTTTCCAGGGTACTAAGCCAGTGTACCCCTAACACCATATCGTATCCTCCCAAAGGAATTAAAAAGGCCTCACACCCAAAATTAGTGTTTTGCAACCTCCACTTAAACTTTCTACAAATGTTTTGACATGCCAGATGATTCCCATCTGCCACTGTGACTGCCTAAGGTGGTATTTTTTCAGTATCCAACCCCAATTTTTGGGCCAAGCTAAGGTTAAGGAAGTTGTGTGTACTGCCCGAGTCTATAAGTATATGCAATGGCTTCTTCCCTACATATCCCGTGACTCTCATGGTTTGGAATGCTTGATTACCCACCAACGCATTCACCGATATACAAGGCTCCAAATCATTGACCACAAACTCTACATTTGTCTCACCATCACTGGAATTTTCCATGTCTTGTTCCTCCTCCTCCCCTGGAACTAAAATTGTAAACAACAGTGTTTGTTTCATTTTACACGTATGGCCCCTTTCATAAGGTTGGTCACAAAAATAACACAATCCCTTTGCTATTTTTTCTGCTCTTTCAGCCATAGTAAGGTGCTTCTGAGGTACAGCTCCCCCATAGTTGCTATTCCCTTTATTGGTAGGAGTAGGTAACAGGGTTGATTTGTAAGGTACATTCTGACATGTATTCTTATTAACAGAGAAAGATTTGGTGTAATTTCTATTAGCCTCTATACTTTCTTCCTGTAATCGTGCGAACTCAATGGCATCAGACAGATTACTAGGTTTAAATGCATGCACAAAAGGCTTAACAGTGGGTTTCAATCCGCCAATGAAACCATCCAAGAAGAATGCATCTGGTAATAGGGGGTTTCTCTGTATCATTAGCGATTTAAGGTGTTCAAAAGAGTCCAGATAATCTTCTGAAGACCTTGTGTGACTCAGTTTGTTAAATTGTTTCACTATAGTTGCCCCCAATTTATCTTTAAATCGAGTACAAACATCAATCACAAATGTAGCCCAAGACACTGAAATTCTAGCAGATATATACGCATTAAACCATGACTCTGCTTTGCCTATCATGTGAATCGCAGCTAGATCTACTTTCTGTTCATCAGGTACTTTGCACAAACTAAAGTACTTTTCAGCTTTCTGAATCCATAATCGAGAATTTTCACCATTAAAATAGGGGAATTCGATTTTAGGGACATACCCATAGGTGTGAGAGTTCGGTTGCCCTTGGACATTGTTAATGTTGTTTGAATTCTGATAATCCCCATTAATTGCGCCATCTGCTCTTCCATTCTTCGATTTTGTTCTAGAATTTGTTCTTGAATTCTCCGATTTTGCTCCTCCAACTTCTTTTCCAAGCTCTTGAGTTGAGCATCCATGGCGGTTTGCTGTTTGCGTGTTCTTGGCAGTGAACCGAAATTGCTCTGATACCAATGTTGCAGCTAACAGGAATTGATACCAATTTGGTACAACTCGAGATAACTACACGAGAGTAACTAGAGAAAGAGAGAATTTTGTATTGAATTGAATGAATGAATGATTACATCTTAGTGGGTTTATATAACCACTTTTGTAACAAAACTAACTGACTCCCTAACAAACTGCCAGCTAAGCAAGTTAGTTATTCTTTCCATCTATAACATTAAGAGGTGAAAAGTGTGGGAAGAATGAACTCACTTACATGGAAATGGTTGTGTGCATTACCTATTACTATTCATGGAATTTTAGGGAAATTGATTTGAATGACCACCATAAAATATTGTGAATCCAAATGACCAGATGAAGTTTATGAGGTGAGCAGTAGGGCATATGTGGGCACAGCTGTGTATTTATCTGTTTGTGCATTTTTTGGCTGGTGTATGCATATCCTTGTTGTAAATGGATTGCTGATGTCAATTATTTGTGATAACAGGTGATGCAAAAGGTGTTCGCATTGCTGTTGGCAGAGTTTCGTAAATTGGGTGCCACCATTGTTTTCGCAAATTTTTCAAAAATTATTCTAGACACTGGAAAGGCAGACTTATATACCGCAAGAGCATACTGCGACAGCTTACTCAAAGCATTACAGACTAGGTAGGACATCCGTATTTTTTTTGTTTGTTAGACGGCAAAGTTTCTGGTAAATAATTAGTCACTCTGTACAGGGACATGTTTGAGTGGATTGAGATTGAACCACTACACTTTTGGCACTCATTACTTTTCATGGATCAGGTTTGCTATTCTTGTATATTATCTTTCACCCTACCTGCATATACATCTCTTTACAATGTCTATTTTGTAGACTCACATCGGGTCACATTTGGATAGTTTAGTCTGCTTAGGTGTTTTATCTTCCAGCCTGTATGTTACTACAAAGTGGGGAGTGTATTTTATTTGAGCGAGTAACTTTAGGAATGCTAGTTCTGATTTCTAACTGAGTCGGAGGCATTGAAGTTTTTGTTAACTTTTATAAGTCGTACCTATTTGAGAGGACGTGTCAGTGAGGCCCTTCCAAGATATTTTTGCCACCACTGTTCGGAAGTTGGTACTTACGATATTTGTAATATTAAGCTGTCCATACAATACTATCCAACCAGAAGATTATGAACAGTGACTTTGTAACATGAGTACTCATTGCCTTACAATAAGGCTAGCTTAAAATTTGTACTCACAAGAACATGAAGGGGACGAGTCTCATTTCGATATGTATATTCTAGCAGCTAAAGTCACAGTGAAAAATTTGCCATTAGAACCTCTGCCCTTAACTTTCCTTGGTGACTCAGTCTGCCATATTGAAACAACTGCTGTTTTTTGAGCCATATTTTAAGAGCAGACCGTATCTTTCTGAAGAACACACTTGTTAAACTAACGATTCTTCTACCTAGTATAGTGGCAATATAACTTAAGGGTATCAATTGTTGCATTCAACCAATTTATTGACAGCCTCTTAGTGCAATTGTGCACGACACAAACCAGATGCCACTATAAACCTAAATTGCTTGTATATTATTTTTTTTGTAAGAAGATCCAGTACGAGCAGGCCAAATTCAATAGTTCTCTGGCCGTGTAGCGCCTTATTAGTGGCAAGACTTACTCTGACATCTCTCTTCACGGAATCTCCGAGAGTGATGTTAAATGTTGTAATTATCCAAAACATCTTTTCTACGATTGAACTTAGATCAATGACCACAAAAGCTTACTAACAGAAAAACATGGAGTAAGCGCCACATGTCCAATCAAACAAAGTTATTGGTGCCTTTGGTTAAACATGATCAGAATTACCATAATGCGTACTAAAATCCTTGCATGCTTAGAAAGTCACAATTCATATACTTTCTTTCATGTTGTAGTACAACTATGGAGGCATTCAGGCCAAAGATCCTGACACAGCATCTTCCAGCTCTTCAACTTTCTCGTCTGGTGAACATCAAGTGGATATTGTGTCCAGTTGGAATATAGCCGAACACCTACCAAAGGCTATTCGAGTAAGTTGTATGGCGAGAGTTCTCTCGGCTATGCGAGGAAAATTTGGAAAAACTAATAATACTACACTGTAATATTTTTAGACTATTATTTTACTCCTTGGTTATTTTCATAAAGAGGCAAGTTGCATGGCAATGCGCCTGCGTAAGTAATCTCTATATTTCTTTGTTAAGCTAATGAAATCCTTTAAACTACACTTCTTGAGCACTTAAGGTTCACCATTGGTATCTGTTTTTATCTTAGCTCTTTTCAGAAGCATAAGAGATGTGTTAAGGTCGAATTAATGTCTGTTTGATATGTTCATTAAGTTTGAACGATTTTCCTTGCTCCCTTGGCGTACTTGTGAATTGTGATCTTTCAGCTGGACTGCCAGTTTGAAAGTGTTTACTTACACAGATGACATACCATGAAGCATCAAATTATGCTGCTTATTCTCTTTTAGTTAGGATCATTGACTTGGGTTGTGTGTATTTCCCTCTAATTTTCTTCTTTATGTGAAAAAGTCACATTTTTTGTTTATAATTCGTGAAGGTATGTAATTTAATATTCTGACTTCCAAACTCACAATTGCCCTATTTTGTCCCTGTCACAGGATTATTTTGTTGCGACAGTCTCTGAGTTTATGTATAAACCGTGGGAGTATGCTCGTAATCAAACTGTGAATGAATCATTTCCGGAGGATGGTGACTTTTGCACGCCGTCAATCACCGCTCCAGCTGCCGAGAAATTTGAAGCATGTTTGATTGAATATCTCCGAGATCAGGTAATCATTAAAAAAAACCTAAGACTTTGTTTGGATGGAGAGATTTGGAGGGAAAGAGAGGGGAGGGGAAGGGATGGAAATCTCTTGTTTGGATAACAAATCTGGATGGAGAGAAATTGAGGGGGAGGGATTTGGAGGGATCCATTTTCCCTCCTCTAAGGCAAATCAACATTCTTGGAGGGAAATGGTATCCAAACAACTTCACCTCATTCCCCCTCCCTTTCCCTCCTATTTTGATATTCAAAGAAGCCCTAACCCTTTATTTGGATAAAGTGATTGGGGGGAAGGGAGGGTAGGGATTTGGATGGAGACAATTTCCCTTGCTTGGCTAGAAAAATTGGGATGGAGGGATTTGTATGGAAGGAAATTGGATCCTTCCATTTCCCTCCTCTAAGCCAATTTATTTTCCCTCCAACAAAAGAAAGATTTGAAGGGAAAACTCTCTACCTCCCTCCTCCTTGCCCTTCCCTTTTCTCCCTTTCTCTTCTCTCTTTCCCCTCCCCTTCCTTTCCCTCCACACATTTTGCCATCCAAACAAGGCATAAAGCCATGAATCTACTGTCTGCTGGCAGACTTTATTGTTAATGGATTAGACTGATGGAATTTTGTTATGCTTCAGATCAGCTGTTACTTCTCAGACAAACTTTTTAAGAAAGTCTGCGAGATTGTTCCCCATTCAAAAGCTGTGAACAGGCCTCAGAATGACGAGTTATCAAAAGTTGATCCTCAGCTTTCCGAAAACGTTCATAGTGGGGACACTGCGTTGGAATTTATCAAACATGTCTCTGCTGTCTTGGCATTGGACCAAAATGTTCAGCATGATGTCCTGGTAACACTTTTTGACCGGCTTGTATCTTGATACAGCTATATATACCCTGACCTGAAGAGATTTAAAAAAAGAAAAATCAATTCTGCTTGTTGAAGTTTCTTGGTCTTTATATCGGTGGTGCTTGATGTGGTTGTTTTAACACAATTATATTCTTATGTATTATTACAAATAGTCCATGTAGTTTTATTGAATTAGGCTCCATTTGTAAGTTAGGCTCCATTTATAAATCCATGGTGCCTGTTGTGGCCATATGTTGGAAATTTCCTTTCCGCATGTTTGGTTGGGTGCATAATAACTCAGATTGTACAATTCCTCGAAGAACAGGATAACTGAGCTACGCAGTTTTCTGTTGTTGATGATACTAGTGTTAACCCTTGCAAAATTTTGCATGGATTACTATTAAATTCTGTCACAATGAAATGCATGCACAATCTAGACAATGCTCCCCTTAGTATACGAATTATGTCGTTCGACTAAGTTTTAGAAGGAAAAAAAAAATCATGTTTTCTTATGATGGGAATTTATTTATCATCATGAGAGGCTCGGTGAAATAGACATGTCTGTGAAGATGCGTGCATGCCAATTAGGTATTGGATATATATTAATCCAAACATAAATGTGGTGTTGACACCGATTGTTTCTTTTCTTTGGGAGAGTTAATAGAAAGTCTTTAAATGCCATTTTTTTTCCTCTTTTTTTTTCTCCTTTTTCTCTTTTTTCCATTCTTTAATATTTGTGAGTAGTATTTTATTGAATTGACAAGATACAAAAAAAAACGGAGGGGGTAGGTAAATAAGGGATTATTTTCTCGTTTCACATTTGCACTTCCTGTTACTGCATTGAAGTTGTGGTTTTAAGCTGGTTCCAAAAATAATATTTGTATATCGCTTGTCAATAAGTGTTATGAACCATTACGATCTATATCCGCTCTTTTTGGTTTTCTGATCGTTATTGCGATGTCTCTTTTATCTTTAACAATTTTTTCGTGTCATCTGAAAGGTCATGAGGAGGAATTTGTTGCGATATATACATGTTAAAGAGTTCGCTCCTGAAGCTGAGTTTACCCTTTCCCTTCCGTCCTTTGTGTTACCAAACATGATTTGCAGGTAAATAATTCTAAAGCCTAAGAGGTTTATTTTGCTTGCCTCTGTTGTTTGTATTTCTGGTTTTGTCTCTAGTTTCTGCAGATATATGCACTACTGTAACACTTACCCTTTTCTCAGCTGACTTGCTTATTCTTAACAAATTTGCTTGCTGGGATTTTTGTTTTCTGTAACACAATCAATTATTCCCTTTAGAATTTAGCATATCATAGTATCTGATGGATGCATGACTCTTAGTTGGATCTTTATTGAATAGTTACTGCAATGATGTAAGAGACCTCGATCTGGGGAGGGACCCGGCATTGCTGACAGAGGAGTGGCGATGTGGACTGCCACAATGTGGGCATCCTTATGACCGAGAGAAGGTAGAAAACTCGCTTCTACAAATAGTAAGGCAGCGCGAACGTCTTTACCATCTACAGGACCTAGGATGCGTTAAGTGCCATATGGTTAAGGATCGTCACCTGACTGAGCAGTGTAAATGTGCGGGTCCATTCAAATGTCTCGAAGATCCGGTTGAATTTCGCAGGAAAATGCTTGTATTTTATAAAATTGCTGTCCAACAAAATTTTCAACTTTTGAGAGACAGTGTAGCTTGGATTCTGGAAATTAGGTAAACATTATCTTAGAACCTCAAGTGGGATGTATATTTGCGGTATGTGCGTTCGTAGAATTCGATGTATTTGTAAATTCAATGTGAAATCTTATTTGTTAGGTTATTTTCGTTTTGAACATCTGATATAAACGTGAATACTGTATTCTAGAATGGTAAAACAAAGAAATATTTATCAAGATATATTACTCCCATCTTTTTACAAAATATATCATCTTTTTACGTACAATAATTGTCCTCTCTTTTAGAATAGTTGGCTCCCATCAATTGATGTGTTTTGTCCTCTATTTTAGCAGAATTGCTAGATCTTAGATAGTGCAAAGGATGCGGAAGATTAGTACTCCGTAATATAATTGTTCGTTATATGATATTTCAATTTATGTTAAGACTGTTGGCTATAATTTACGTACTAGTGTAATTCACGGGTTTATGAACATTTTTTTTATAAATAATACTCCCTCTGTTTCAACGAACTGTATACATTTGCTTTTTTGACACTATTTATAAGTAGGATGAATTTTCGATATAATTCTAATATATAAGATAAAATATATTCATGTGGGATCTTGTTTAAATCGTCTAATCGAATGCATTATGAATATCAAATTTTTATAACGTTTAGTAATACGTAACTAAAGATATAGACAAAAGAAAACGAGTATCGACATACGTGCATAAAGCAAATGGATACAAATGGTTGGAACGGAGGGAGTAGGAAATTAGAAAAAAAGCGTAATACCCGTGAAAATTCACGGGGTTGAAGCATTTTTTTGCATCAAAAAGACAAATTACAATCCATATGAGGGTGAACAGAAAATGAAGTGAATATTGACGCATATGATTATTATAGTGTGCAATATTGAAGTCAAAGAACTCACGTGAGTATGTAGGTAAATAATAATTTCAGAGAGAATGTATGATAAATGAAGATGTCTCAAGTATAATGACATATGGCGTCGAAATGAGTACGTGTTAATATGTGTTTGACACAATTCATACAAAAAAGTAAGAAGGCCTATAATGAACGTTACGACTCTAAACCACAAATATTCTGGGGCGGAACCCGCCCGAGCTATGACTCCGAGCCGAAATCAGGTAAATTAAAAAAAATATTACTAATATTTTTGACTAAAAGTTCACAAAATAGTAAAAAATATTTATTCATTTCCAAAATTTCTTTGTTAACAATATTATCATAAAAAAAATACGAAATAGTATGTTTTAAATCATATTTTTATCACATGATTATTATAATGATAAAAAAATTCAATGCAAGTTGGGTTAAAACATAAAAACATTCTCGCAAAAATAAACTTATCGATGCAAGTTGGGTTACACTATTTTTGAATATAATATCGTGAGTAACACACATTATTGTAAGATCATAATCAAACAAAGTGATATTGGAAGAGTTAGAGAAGCCCTATCCGAAACTATTTTAATGGTTTTTTTCTTTAGCTCAAATTGCAGCAAAATCAAAAACAAATCTCAGCAAAATCAAATTCAAATTGCGTCAACAAATAAATACTGTAACTCAAATTGCAGAAAAATCAAGAGTACAAAATTTAAATCCTAAAATTACTCAACAAAGCAAAATCAAAAATTAATATTTATACTTCATCCGTTCGTTTCATTAAAATACCCCTCACAAATAATGATGAAATAAGGTAAAAGATTATGTAATCCCTTAGAAATTCTAACGCGATACAGTGGCGGAAACAATGTAGAGTCGGGATTAAAACACACTGTAACTATGTCTTAGTAAATTAAAATGGTAAAGTCAAACAATAGACCATGAAATAAAATGGCCAAAATTTAAAACAATCCATAAAAGGGGTTTGAACAATCCATAAGACATAATTATTAAAATAAACAAGCAGGATCTACACTGCTCGCTAGCCCACACCCGGAAACACGTATACCTGCCATGTTAAAACATAACAGCCACAATCAGTGGGGAGCAACGTCAACGTTCTCCCAGCCGTATAACAAGATTTTAAAACTTTAATTACTACTATAGAAAAATAGTAAAAATGAAAATCAGTAAAACATTATAAGGAAAATAAGTTTTCAGTGAAAAATTTCACGTAACAAAACAATATAATAAAAATGAGTTTTCCGAAGAAAACATAAAATATTTGTCAACCTTCAAATCAAAATTTTATCGATAATAATAAAAATATTCAAATGACGTTATGAAAATTCGATCAGTGTGCACAAGCTAGACTTTTACTAGGATAATACTAAAAACTAGCTTCGAGAATTTAGTTCAAACAAATCAAACTTCGGTCTCTAACTAGGCTACTCAACCATAATAGGACAACGACTTATAAATGTGTGGCCCTAGTTTAAGATAATATGCACACCCCTCCCGAGCACTATAAATACTCAGTTCAACCCGACGGCGTCTTACACTGCGAGGCACGAGTTTAAGGTCAAAATGTACACACATTCCCGAACACCATATATGCTCGGTTCAACAACCAGTGTGCCCCATAAAGGCACACCAGCCTTATAGTTGATGGCAAAAACGTAAACCCTAGAATATATTACTCTAACCTCACAGTTATCCTTATTCCATAACTCAAAAACAAGCCATTATCGATATAAACAAAAGATATAATCATTATGAGGATAAAAGGAATAAACATTGTAAATAATAAGAGAACAAAAGGGAAAACAGATCGCCTTCCAAAAGAGGAAACTTTCTATTTTAGGAAAATTCTATATTTAGAAACTTTACAAAAATAGCATCATATCAAAATAGCAAAAATATTAGTTCATACTAATAAAACATTTTTAGTAAAAGATATAGATTTATAAAACTAATACTTTCGGCTTTAACAATATTAATTTCCAAAATAAGGATAAATGGGTTTATGAAATTATTGAAATATCATACAAGTTATTATAAAATGATTAAAAATGTCTTAAACATTTTAGTACTACTAATTAGGGTGTTTCCAAAATTTATAAAAGTAAAATTCCCTAATTATTAATAGTTTCGACAAAACAAGTATAAATAAGATTTTACGGCAAATGTCAAATTAAATCTTTTAACGTCTTTTCTTTAATTTAAATCATTAAACAAATTTAGAATATGATAAGGGGTGATTTAACTCTCAAAGTTTCTGATTTAAATATTTTCAAAATTGCTGGAAAAATAATTCTTTTATGTAAGACGAAGCATTTTAACGATAAATCATAATTTTGTCCAAAAATCATTACTATTAATTAAAGACTTTAATAAATAGTACAAAAATTACGTAAAATAGCTAAAATATATTTTTGGACATTCTGTCCAGAAAAGAGAATTTTCCAGAATCCTTAAACTCGGTTTTTAAAGGGTTTTCTCGTTAAGCGTCTAATCTCGACAATAGCGATCAATAAAAATAGTAATTACAAAACGATTTAAGTATTAATATCCAAAAACTATTATTAAACTTAAAAATAATGATTTTCCAGAAACTACTATTTTTTTCCATATTTAAACAAAAGACCAGAAATCAAGAATTTAAACGACAAACACGGTTTTAACGATAAACGATGATTTAAAGTGATTAATTAATTCACTCACTTAACAATTCCGAAAAATTATAAAAAAATTCATAAAATGATTTTTCGTTGGAAAGATTATCCACGTCAAATTTCAGATTAAAATAAAATGTTTAAGTGGTAGAAATAAAAATCGGTTTTTAATCATTTTTGTTCGTAAACGGTAAAAATTCAATAATCGATATCAAAAATATCAGAAAATTACCAAATTATTAAAAATCATTAAAAACTTAATTTTTACAGAATATAATCGTATATTACAAGTTTTGGCCAAATATTACGATTTTACAAATTAATATGACGATTTAATCGTTAATCTCGTAAAAGCGATAAAAATATCGAAACATGCAAATTTTCAACTTTTAAAAACTTTCCAGGTTATATGACATACATATATTGCCAAAAATGAAATATAAAAATATATATGCAACTACACAATTAAAATCACAAAATATCGAGCAACATCGACGTTACCTCTAGTCCAAATCAGAATCGATAAAATACACGTCGACCTCGTGATCGTCCTTAAAACCTACATCACACGAAATTCAAGGTAGAAAAATACCATGATAAAAACTAAGAAAATCAAGGTGAATAACGATCGAAAACATCATTGATTATTACCTTATCGATAGGATCAGAAAGAGGATTAATTGATGATAAAGATGAGACGATAATGACTCAAAAATGAAGCAAAATTAGGCCTTGAAAAACCAGAAATGTCAAGTCCAAGGAAGGGAGAAAGAAATAGGGTGTTGAATGATTTTTATGAAAAATGAATGTAAAAGAGTTGAGAGGTTACAAAAGGTTAAATGAAAATAAATAATTTGAGGAATCCAATGTGGTATCATCAATGTGGAATCCAATGAGGAATCCAATGAGGTTAAGAGGGAGTGTAAAGAGTTTGAGCAATAATGCAACAATTAAATGAGAAAGAAAATAATCATATCTTTTCGGTTTAAGTAATAAAATGAATCGTATTAATAAAACGTAGTAAAATTGTGACAAGGAGCTTTGTCGGTCCAAAATATGGGGAAAAAGTATCAAATGATTTATAAGTTGATAAAAAAGAAAAATCATAAAGTAGTTAGAGGCATTTCAAAGCAACTCGAGCAAACCTCGCGTAAGAAAATAATTATTCGCGAAGTTTCGTAATAAAATCATTAATGGCTAAATTTTTGTAAATAAAAATATTTTTTAGTTGAAAATATTATATAAATGTATTTAAACATTTTTAGGAAAAGGAAAAACTTAAATCCAAGCTTAAAAATGTCAATTCGTAGAGAAATAAAATTCCTCGCGGAAAAATAAATAGTTTACGAAGAAAATCAATTAAATAGATTTAAAAGAATTAAAACTTTTTTTAAATAAATAAATAAATATCATTAAACCCAAAAATAAAAATAAAGCTTGGAAAAAGATGAAACACAAAACCGAAATGTGACAGTGTTATGACGAAGTCATAACGAAAAGAATAAAAACGCTAGGAAAATAGCGGGTGTTACAGATTATGAATGGAGGGAATATATTTTAGAAAATGAATAATATTTATACATTAGGAAACTAATTACAAAAAGCTTTTTAATACATAAATCAAGTATAATAATACCAATAAGAATGATAACTTCAAATATATAAGAATAATACCAACTGGACATAATAATTACATTAATAGTGTAATACCCGTGACGTGTTGTGAACTTCTTTCTAAAATGATTAAAAGTTAGTTATACTGGAACATAATTAATTTTCGTCAATTCTAAAACCGACTCCGTCAATTATATATATTTGCGAATTCAATATGGATCATAATTCAGTATTTCATCGTAAATTAATTTTAATTAATTAAGATTAATTTCGATTTAGGATTAATAGAATAACATTGAGTTGAGGGTTAATTCAAAATTAATTAGGGTTAATTTAGTTTTCCGGTGGAGGGCGGTGGCGAAAGGAGTGGTTGGTTTTAGGAGGGGTGGGGGTTGTACGGTTTTTTTAGTGTAATATTTGCCTTTTATTTTTTAATTGTATGTATTATTATTTGAATTATATTTTCTAATTTGTAATGAGATTTCTATTATAAATATTGAATTAATTTCGTATTTTTAATTTTGTTACTGTATAATTATAATTAATTATAATTTTTTTATTGTATAAGTTTATTTCCGTATATGTTAGAAAAAATAAATTCCTCTCTTAAAAAGATCCATAGAAAATAAAAGGAAAATGAGAAATGGGAAGGGTAGGATTGTAATTTTTATGTATAAAGTATAGTTAAGTAATACTTCGTATGCAAGTATGAAAAAGTACTACTCTTTCTATAAGACCATCTAATATGCGAACTTTTGTTTACAAATAACATCAATATAGAGTTATAGACATGTAGTGCACCACTTAGATTTGAAATAATTGGCTTCATAATAATTTCCTAAATGCAATCTAACGTATAAAATAAAAGCATTAAAATGTACTCCGTATTAAAAAAACAATTGCAATACATTACCCTTGTAAAAAATAAAAAATAAACACTTAGATTACAAGATGAATTTCAAAATTTAATAATATCAATTTATAATTATTATTCTTTTTTTTTCCTCAACAAATAACAATTATTTTCAAAAATAACAAAACCATATTAATTACTACTCCTATTTTTTATGATGAAAAACACAATATTAATATTCAATTTTCACTTATAAGTGAACATGAATTGTAACTATGGAGTATGTATTCCAATTCCTAATTTATCAACTTGGGTACCAAATTATCAATTCATGTGTTAAATTACTAATTAGGAGTACATTAAAAACTAACAAATTAATACAAAGTATTCCATAGTAAATACTAATTTATTTCATTAAAATAAATTACATTGTGATAATCTACACCAATTTATTTTATGTGCTAATTATGTTAATAAGGTAAAAATAAAATAAAATGAGTAATTTTCCTTTCTAACCTAATTTACTAAAACATAGGGATGACCCTATTGTTCTGCCGTCACCCCACTGATTCACCCCTCTAATTTACTCTCCTATTTCCTTCTCTTATTCAATTACTATTTCCAATAATCACTTCATCACTCATTTTCATCTTTTTGATACCCACCTCCATCTTTATTGATAATAAACTTCATCTACCCTCTTCACCCTAAGCTTAGGGTTACCTTTTGTAGATCACTTCTTTCCATAGATTATGAAATTGTTGTACTGGAAGAACCTATCATGATGATGACGATGATCAACAATTGAACCAACAAATAGAGGTGAACCACCACCGCCGCCCATCTCCTCCCATTAGAGGTGGTGGTCGCGCTTGTGGTCGTCGTGAAGGCTCATAGACAGAGGAGATCTAGCATATAAATGGTCTCCTTGTGATATCGGAGTTGATGATTGTGAGATTTCAAAGAAATTAGGATCATTATTGTTTATATGTTTAGGGTAAGCAGGACACCGAAATTGCTTTGATTTTTGAATGTACTGAACGATTTGAAGGTATTTGAGATGAGAGCAAAGTTGATGAATAAACACAGTAAATATATAGGCAATAATTTGAGAGTGGAGTAGATGCAATGGAAGCATGGGAAAGAGATAAAAGATTAACGAAGAGCCGGCATTGAATGTATGCATTTTCCATGGCAGCATGATACATTCACCCATGAGGCATTGCAATTCACGACACAGGAAGCATTAATGGGGCTGGAGATTACTTCTCCCCTAAACAATCTCATTTCCATTTCACAAACTTAATACACATAACTATTCCAAAACATTAAAAATAAGGACTAATTCCTAAACGGGGCTCCTATATTGTGCCACTTAGTTGGGTGTGTTGTCTTCTTTTATAAAAAGAAGATTTCCTCCGTTCAAGTTGAAGCTAACCTTCAAGTTGAAGCTAACCTTCAAGTTGATTGAGAATTTGAGAAGCATGCAAATGAAGAGGAAGAATGAGTTTTTTTTGGGGGAAATCAGGAAGAACGGGGGTTTGAATTAGGGAGTGCTGTTTCAGGTCGTCGATACTTTTTAATGTGAAAAGACAACAACGCCCTTCCCTAATTACATTTACTAACTTTGTTAATGAAATTAAAAAGTTTAAACGTGTTAATGAAACTTGTGGACACCCACATTTTGACCGCCAGGTGTCTATAGCAGTTTCCAAAAAACACCCGATGATGATCGGACGTAAACATGACTTAATACGCTCGATTTTGGACACGGAATCAATAGTAATTGGCGCGAGCTTTTAGCGGAGTAAAAATCTCACAAAACCGACCTCAAATTTAGGCCCAGTGAGTCGTTTCCAGTCAAATGAGACTAATTTGGATCAAAACCGAGACCGAGAGCAAAACCGTCTTTTGGCGACCGGGTCAAACCCCGGTCAAAGACATTTCCGAGACAGAAAATCTGTCATGCGACATTCAAAAATCCTATTAGAAGTCGGATTCCTCACAAAAATCAGCTACAAAAATAATAAACAATTCCGTAAGAGATAAAGTTTTATCTTTTGAATAGTTATACCACCCGTCCAGCTCCACTCGATCGAGTGGAGTGGCTCACTCGATCGAGTGGGCTCACAAAAAGCAATCAGATTCGAGTTTAGACCGGGCACTCGATCGAGTGCCATGAACCACTCGATCAAGTGACCTCTTTTTTCAGCCAAAACCGGGAGTTTCTTCCTCTTTAAGCAACTTCTCCTATCCACAAGCGGAATCACACTTCCTCCCAACCGTTGCTTTCTTCCTTGGCAAGAAACCGCTTTCCTATCCAAATACTAGGAATCTCCTATCCCGAGTGAGGGAATCCCATCCTATAAATACCCCACCCTCGCAACACAATTACACCAACTATCATAATTCAATTTCATCAACTACAACATACAATCCATACATCTACACACATACAAATTTCTCAATCACACTCGAATCTCTAGCAAACCTTAGGCAAACCATACCAACCATACAACACCTTAACTCCTCCTATATTCTCGTTACTCCTACGCAAGCGCCGTTACTACGAGTTCCTAATCGAGACCAAATTTAGCATGTAGGTTGAGGGTGTTTCAAATCCGATTTCTCTTTTCTTCTCCTTCCCTTCTCACGTTTTCCTTCTTCTCTTGTCCGTCGTCTTTGTTGTCGTCGTTTCGTTTCTAATATTATTACTACTATTATAGTTAGCAATAACAAGTCGTCCCTAAGGATTCGATATCAACTCTATAGTTGAATATCGGATCTAAAGGAATCAATCAAACAAAACCGTTTTCAAAAACTTTTTCTCGTTGATGCCGAAGTAATTGTCACATAGTCCTAAAAAGACTAATACGACAATAGAACGCGGAGGGATTCATTTCAATTCAAAACAATTTCTAAAAAACGACTTTTTTTTCTAGCAATCACTCTAAATATCGGATATCGATTTCGTAGTCGAATGTCAGATATTTACGAGATTTGAAAATCTTAAGTCGGTTATAAATTACGCCATATTTCTGCACGACTTAACGAATTTATCGGTTTTCAAAAAATAAAAGTAATTTCGAAAATTGCAAATCGAGACACTCCTCGAACAGGGGGCACTCGATCGAGTGCCATAGTCACTCGGTCGAGTGACACCCCGAAACAGAACCAGAAAGTTTTTTTTGAGGACCACTCGATCGAGTCCCGTCATGACTCGATCGAGTGGCATCCCAAAATCCGAACAGAAGGCTTTTCCTGAAGTCCACTCGACCGAGTCCTTTCATGACTCGACCGAGTGGCCTTTGTCACGACAAATCCGTGAACCTTCAACATATTTCGAGCTTCGATAAAACTTTTTTAACAACTTCGGTCAACATGTGTCAAGTCTATCACGTGTCCTAATCTTTTGAAAACCTTGCTTCATATTATTTAAGTCATTTTAATCTTTTCTATAAACCGTTACTAACTCGTTTGTTTCTATTTTGGCATCTCTTTTGTTTTATTGTACTAAAACGAATCTCACATGCTAAAATAACTTTGACTTAGTTTAAAAATGCATTAAACGACGTAGAACAAACATAATTCACATGTTTAGTCTAAAAAGCCTTGTTTGCATATCATTCAACTGTCGAACTAACGCGCGTACACCAAAAACGAACGATATCTTAGTAAAGGCCGCTAAGTGCGGGCGGGGTTAGGTGTTCTTTGTGAACTTCCCAACACGTACCCTCACCCCTTACTCAGAACCATGGTTTCCGGATGTCCGAATCCATTGGCATACGAGAGTCATTCAATACCCGATTTCCGATAATGTCAGAATCAGTATCGCAATGCTAAAGGACGAACCCAATAAACTCTGAAATCGAAATGGACCGTACTTTGTGCACGGCCCACTACGACATAAAGTGGGTTCGAATGGGCCCAAACTCCCACAAAGTTCGGTGGCGACTCCAACTTCGATTTAAATTTCAACTCGAGATCCATCTTACATGAGATTCATTCGCCTCCCCAAACCCGCGCGTGGCCGCGTCTGGGTGGACCTATGTCACGTCCACAATTTGGCGACTCCGCTGGGGATTCCTGATGTACCACTAGTCATCGGGGTTCCTTGGGTGAGACTCGAAAAGAAATCGTTCGATTAGTAATGTACGCATTTTAGTTCGAATGGTTCATGCATAACCCAAATCTTTCCCGGGCCGGTTACTTGTGACCGACGTCCCACTATACCGCGGTGCATTCCTAAATGGGTGTACTAAAGACTCTGATGGCGGAGCTTGCATGGGTTTTACGGCATGTTCTAAGTCCAATTCGGCTTAGGAAGTCCGTCTTGATTTGCGAGAAAACCGTCGTTGTTGGTATAGACCCTACTTCGACTGATCGAGACTTAGTTTAAGGAGCATACATGGTGTCATTATACTGTTTCCGTGACTACGTGCTGCTTGATCTACATTTCATCTTTTTCAAAAACCGTTATTTCAAAATTTGCATATTTTCAAAATTATCCGTTTTTCAAAACCCGGAAAGCTACCGAATTTAGGACTTAGGATTTTACTCAAAATAGCCTATTTTTAGCCGGTATGCTACCCGAACATGTTCAAAACTTCAAAAATCACGGCCCAATGGCCCTTTGCCAATTTTCAAAAAAATTGGGCCGTCCCTCCGACTTTTTCGGATCTTTCTAAGCCCTAATATCCCTTTTCAAAACTTTCCTCTTCTTAGGACTTCCCGTATTTAGTAGTGTCGGGTCTTGTCATAAGTTGTCAAAGCCGCTAGCGTCGAAACTCCGTAGATCCTACATCACGGGTTTCCTCCCTATCCTAGTCCGCCTTACTTGTCAAGGCACGACCCACCTACGTAGGACATACTCCTACAAAGGCGGGCCCACTTAGACTTTCGAGTCCAAAGCCTGGGGAATATCTCACGTGAACCTTCCTACGAACAGGACTCGGCCCACCTGCCGAATCCTAAGGGAGGCCCACCACCCACGAGTCACCCGTCTAGATATCCTTTCCAAGTCATTCTCTTTTCAGGCTTTTCCTCACTTGGGGGCTACCCTTCAGTAGAGCGATCAATCACGGTTGCTCTAAGGGTCATGTTTTGCACGTGTTGTCTCACGTACCCTGCTTTCGAGTCGCTTAGATGTCACACCATCTGAGTCCTATCTGAGTCCTTAGTCTCACTTGGGGGCTATTCTCCGACGGAGCGATTAGTCACAGTCACATCGAGAATCATACCCTACACATTTGTCTTAGGAGAGTCTAACCCGAGTCAAACCGAGTTGTCTTTCCTCCCGCGCTATTTCCTATGCCTGGTGTATTTGGGTTCCGAAGCAACTTTACTGATTACGCGGTATTCTTACAGAAAGACCACCGGTAACCAGACGCCAGAAAATGCAAGAAACCTTGGACCAACTGACCGCCTCGCTGGCTAAGATGGGGGCCCAACTGACAGCCATCAGGACCGACCAAACCGCCATTGCCACCCGTTTGAGCGCCTTGGAACAAGGGACCCCTAGTGGTGGGGTTGAGACTACTGGGCCCTTAGCTGAACTGGTCAGCGCGGTCCGTAAGCTGGAGGAACAGGTCCACTTATCAATGAACAACACTATCCACACGGAAAATGCCCGAGAATATACACCCATTAGTGAGAAACTACCAAATGATCTCAACTTAGAAGGGTTACCCATATTCGAAGGGATAGAGGATTCATTATTACACCTCCGAGCTTTCAAACAATTCATGGCAGTCAAGGGGGTCAAAGTCGACATGTTCATCAATTTGTTCGGCGCATCCCTTGGGAAATATCCAAAAGCCTGGTTCTATAGGCTTAATGCAAAAAGATTCTCAACTTGGGAAGATGTGGCTACCGAGTTCGCTAAAAACTATTCTGATAATACTGAACTTCAGACTACCATGCGGACCCTAGAAGTCATGGCCCAGGAGCCCAAAGAAGGCTTCACCAAATACCTCCAACGCTGGAGGGCCGAAAGCGTGAAGCTCGTGGAGAAGCCCAATGAAAAAACTTTAGTGGAGACCTTTGTCAAGAACCTCCTCCCTTCCCACCGGGTCCGTCTCCGGTATGCTATCATACCCAACTTCCCCACTTTAACTGAAATGGGCACTAGGGTTGAAGATGACCTTCGACATAATGAAGATCTGGGTGAAGCTTCTACCAAAGGCCATACTGGACATCCACTTGAGTCCTTAGAAGCCGAAGACTACTGACAACCTCATCCAAGAGTCTAGATTTGGTCCGAGTCTGAGTCCGAGTTTAGGATGTTCTATTTCTTTCAAATTTCAAAGTCAAAGTCAAAATCAGAGTCATTTGTATTCCGTCCTCTTTTCAAAAATTCAATAAAATCAGCTTTCAATATTCTATCTCCACTATATGCTTTCCCTACGTGTTTCCGAGAACATGATGAACAACATCATACACTGTGAGCACATGCACGTGACTATTATAGGCACATCTATAATGACTGCAGGGAACTGAGACCCGTGTTTTCCTTTACCTGTTCCATGTCTGACATAGAAAGCCACAAAACTACCCCTAGCAGGATCGATATCGAATCCTATGACAAATCTAGGCAGTCTCCTAGTTTGGGTTTGATGTGTCGTATTTATATAGCTTTATTCCCTCGATTCCGTTGTCTTTTATGGTCGGAACGCGCTCTTTAGAGCCGTTTCTTCTAACATTTTGCTTTGAGTGAGTGTTTTTGTAGATTCTAAACGATTTCAGGTCTTTATGTGCATTTACACTCATATCTGGTTAGAAGAACGATCCCGAGACAAAACCCGTGCCTCAAGACGTTTAGGCGAAGAAGAAATGGGAAGTGATGATTCATTGGGCCATGAGAAGCGGCCCATTACTTCTTTTATTAGTGCGTGCACGCCAGCCTGCATGTGACCGGCGGCCTGCCAGCCGGCCGGCGTGACACAAGAGTATTTTAAGCCAGTTTTTTAATGTGTCTCGTCCCCTGCATGTGGCAGGCGGCCTGCCAGCCGGCCGGGGTGCACGCCCAGTTCATTTTCCGCCTAATTTTGTATAACTAAGGAGGAGGATTATTTTCTATGATGACTTCTTCATACTTAGAAATTTTACTTCAGAAAACTCGTGACCCTTAGGATTCTAGTACTCGGTTTTCACTCGGATTCGATTTCGGTAATTTCATTTTATGCAATTTTCAGTTCTACGTTTCAATCTTCATCGTAAATTACTTAGTTCGTCGTAATTTTCTCTATTTGTAATTCGTTGTTCCGTTAGTTCGCTAGATTTCCGTCCGTTTATCATTAGATTTATTTGCTTCACCTTTTTATCATGAATTCCATATATGCGATTAGTTGTTTCGTAATCATCATGCGTAGCTAATGTTCTCGCTAGGGTCGAGGGGGATCGATGAATTATTATACGATTATGTCGCTTTGATACTAAATTCATAATTATGCTAGTACCACTTTCGCGTGTTTATTTGTCGATTAATTTGTTAAAGGCCACAACATTTTAATCTGTTTGGGAAATTCTAGTTCCTGTGCGAAAGCCGAATTAGGATTAGATCACGCGCGATTTGGTAGGGAGTCTAATAAGTTGCGAGAGCCCGTTAGATCCTTCCTAGGTTGACACGATTCGAGAGAACGTGTTATAGCCGACTAGCATGTTATATGTTTATTATTATCGTCGCATAATTGTTGAGCATCTATCGTGAACCCGTGACCTTAGTTTTCATCTCTTTATTAGATTCGATTATTTATTATCGCATTTTAGTAGTGTTTTTATTTCCTTCCATCAATTCAACCGTTTAGAGCATCCTAGAATCGCCATAGCTATTTGACTAGTTTAACTGTTTCCCTGTGGATTCGATACCTTGCTTGCCGCTATCTTCTTGTTAGTAGCATTAGGTTTACCTTGATTGGGTGAGACGACTTTACCCACATCAAATTTGGCGCCGTTGCCGGGGAAACGGTTTTTCTTGTTTATTTTAGCTTGTTTCTTCTATGCTCTCTTTCGTCTCAAGGAAATAAAACTCCTTGAGATTGATCTCACTTTTCTACTGTAGTTTTGCTTATGCCCAGGTCTTTTCGGTCATCCGAGCTTACTCCGTTCGACCCTGAGCCCGAGAAAACTTTTCGTAGGCGACGACAGTTTTGGAGAGAGATTTCCACAGCTCCCGATCTTGCGACTTTGGAAGCTATTCATAGTGAATTTGTAGCTGAGAATCAGTCCTTTGAAGAGGAACATCAATCTCAGCCCGAGATCATTTTACCACCCCTTCCGATCATAAAAATGCCGAAGCTTTCTAGTAATTCGGAACCCGAGCAAACTGCTCTTCCCAAGTTGGTTAAACGACCAACTGCCACTCAAGGTACATTTGAGATTCGACCCGCCTTTATCACATTGGTGGAGAAGAATCAATTTGGTGGTGACCTTAAGGAGGATCCTCACAAGCATATGAGGATTTTTACTGACTATTGCTCCACGATTCCACTTCCGGCCGGGGTAACGTAAGAAGAAGTCATGGAGATGCTCTTCATGTTCTCACTACGGGATTCCTCTAGGGAGTGGATAACCGATCTTGATAAAGTCACCGAAGGGATTACCGACTGGAATTCTCTTGCTCTTGCCTTCTACAAGCACTATTACCCTCCACAAAAGACGAACATGCTCCGGAGTCAAATCACCAATTTTCGTCAAACTCCGAACGAGAATATTCATGAAGCGTGGGAGCGGTTCAAGAAGCTTGTGAAGGAATGCCCGCACCATGGTTTTCAGGTTTGGTTTCTTTGTAACCAATTTTATAACGGGCTGTATGATGATTGCAGGAGTACATTGGATTCGGCATGCAATGGGCGTTTCCAATGTAATGTGGATGATGATAAGGCTTGGCAAACGATAGAGGAGATGGCATCTCATCACTCCCGATGGGGTAATCCACGTGGTAATACTCGATCAAATTCCGGTGAAAGTGGGTCCTCTAATGCCGTGGCCGTTCAATTAGCCGCTTTGGCTAAGTGGTTTGATGCATTTGAAGTGTCAAATTCTCAAGGGGGAGGGGGCATGCATCAAGTACATGCCATGCAAGAATATTCATGTGTTCGTTGTGGTGCCGCGGACCACCAAGCTCAAGACTGCCTAGGCTCCATAGAACAGGTGAATGCGTTCCATTCTATGCGCCCACGTTATCCATATATGAATCAACCGGGCTATGATGCATCTCTCTTGTCTTACAGGAGTACTAATGTCTTGAACCCGCCTATTACACCACCCTATGTGCCCCCGCACAAGCAAAATCTCCAGAATCAGCATCAGCAGAATTTCCAGAATCAAGGAAATTTTCAGAACCAGCAGCAATTCCATAATCAAGGGAATTTTCAGAATCAACAGAATTTCGGAAATCAAAGGAATTTCCAAAATCAGGGTAATTTTCAGCAGCGACCTCACTTGGGTCAACATCAACAACATTTTGGCAATACTAATCAGAACTTCGGGAATTCTCATCAGAATTTCGATACTAGTCAGCAGAATTTTGGCCAATCCTCATCAAAAGCTCAAGGTAATTCTTCTTCTTCTTCGAGTTCTAATGAAATGGCTGAGCTTCGTAATATGATGCAGATGATGGCTAAGACCCAGGACTCTATGATGGCTCAAATGCAAAAGAATGATCAAGCTAAGGATAATGCCATCAAGAATTTGGAGAACCAAGTGGGATACCTTGCCGCGTTACAAGCAACGCGTCAACAAGGTAAACTCCCTTCTCAAGGTGATCAACAACATGATACGGCTAATGCGATCACTCTTCGTAGTGGCACACACTATGAAGGTCTGTCGATGCCTAAGGATGATTCACCGGCCGAGAAGGAGGAGGTTTTAGTAGAAGATGTCAATGAGGATGCAATTGTGGAAACTCCAAGTGATGAGCGAGTTCCACCACCCACTACTCCCGTTCCCACTCCGACTAGTCCAACAATTCAAGTACCATTTCCGGGTCGATTGAAGAATCGAAAGGAAACTACCCAGTTTGGCAAGTTCATGGAGGTTGTGAAGAATTTGCAGGTTACAGTCCCATTTACCGAGCTCATTATGCAGGTCCCGTCTTACACCAAGTTTATGAAGGACATCTTGACTCGGAAGAGAAGCATTGATGAGGTAGAAACCGTCGCTCTTACTGCAGAGTGTAGTGCCTTTTTACAGAACAAGGCCCCACCAAAGCTAAAGGACCCCGGTAGTTTTTCGATTCCTTGCACTATTGGCACCTTATCGATTGATAAGGCTTTATGTGATTTAGGTGCTAGTGTAAGTGTCATGCCTTACTCCGTTTGTGAAAAACTTAATATGGGTCCTCTTAAGTGTACTAGTGTCACTTTGCAGATGGCGGACCGTTCCATAAAACGCCCTTTGGGAGTTTTAGAAGACGTGCCCGTTAGAGTTGGAAATTTTTTTATCCCGGTTGATTTTATCGTCCTTGACATGGCCGAGGACACCCAAATTCCCATAATTTTGGGAAGGCCATTTTTGCACACCGCCGGCGCGGTGATTGATGTCAAGAACGGTAAATTAACCTTGGAAGTGGGTGGAGACACCATTGTTTTCTGCTTAGATAGTACACTTAAGAATCCGATGATAACGGATTCTTGCTGCATGATTGATGTTGTGGATGTTTTAGTTCATGATTCTATGGAGGCGTCCCTTATACGGGATCCCTTAGAAGCTTTGATATGTTTGGAAGCGTGTGCAGGTGATGCTTTCGTTGACTCTGCTGTTGTTGATGCCTTAGAAGCTGCTTTGGAAGGAAGGATGCTCACGGAGGAGCAAGGTGTCGATGTAACCAACATCGTACACACCTCATTTGCTATTGACATATCCGTTCCGGAGCGTAAGCCACTTCCGTCTCACCTAAAATATGCCTTTTTAGACGATACCGAGAGCTTCCCCATGATTGTAAGTGCTGATTTAACTGAGCAACAACTTTCTGATTTGTTAGTTGTTTTAAAGAAAAATAGGAAAGCTTTGGGGTATAGTCTTGATGACTTGAAGGGAATCAGTCCCGATTTCTGTATGCATAGAATTAATCTTGAGGAAGGTCATCGTCCTTGTGTCCAGGGTCAACGTAAGTTGGACCCGAACATGCAAGAAGTTGTTAAAAAGGAAGTTATGAAATTGTTGGATGCGGGAATTATTTATTCGGTTCCCGATTCAAAATGGGTGAGTCCGGTACAGGTTGTGCCTAAGAAGGGAGGGACTACTGTGGTCCCGAATGAGAAGAATGAGTTAATCCCTACACGAATTGTGACGGGATGGAGAATGTGTATAGATTATAGGAAGTTGAACACCGCTACACTTAAAGACCACTTCCCATTGCCCTTTATCGACCAAATGCTTGAGAGACTAGCTTCTCACAAGTATTTTTGCTATTTAGATGGATATTCGGGATTTTTCCAAATCCTGATACACCCCGCCGACCAAGAAAAGACCACGTTCACTTGTCCATATGGCACTTTCGCATATCGCAGGACGCCATTCGGGCTATGTAACGCACCCGCCACCTTTCAAAGGTGCATGATGAGCATCTTTTCCTACTACATCGAGTCCATTATGGAAGTGTTTATGGATGACTTTAGTGTGTATGGTATGAGTTTTTCATCTTGTTTAGCTAATTTGGATACCATTTTAAACCGATGTGTCGAGGTTAGTTTGGTCTTGAATTGGGAAAAATGCCATTTTATGGTCACTGATGGTGTTGTTTTGGGTCATGTGGTCTCTGAAAAGGGCATTCAGGTGGATAAAGCAAAGGTGCAAGTGATTGAGCAATTGCCCTTGCCGGTTAATGTAAAGGGAGTGAGAAGTTTCCTTGGTCATGCGGGATTTTATCGCCGCTTTATCAAGGACTTTTCCAAAATTGCTAAGCCACTTACACAATTGCTCCTAAAGGATGCCCCTTTCGATTTTACTGATGAGTGTGTGGAAGCTTTTAACAGGATTAAGCAGGCCCTCATTTCTGCTCCGATCATTCAGTCACCGGATTGAAATTTGCCATTCGAGATAATGTGTGACGCGATTGATTATGCTGTGGGAGCGGTTTTGGGCCAAAGGAAGGACAAGGTCTTGCATGCTATATACTACGCTAGCAAAACACTTGATAATGCTCAGGTGAATTATGCCACCACCGAGAAGGAGTTGCTAGCTATAGTGTATGCTTTGGAAAAGTTCAGAACCTACTTGGTTGGATCGGGAGTCATTGTTTTCACCGATCATGCGGCGCTCAAGTACCTCCTTGCTAAGAAAGAATCAAAGCCCGATTACTTCGATGGATCCTCCTCCTCCAAGAGTTTGATTTATCCATCCGGGATAAGAAGGGAGCGGAAAATGCCGTTGCAGATCATCTATCGAGGCTTAGAGTTGAGGAGGAAGGAGTTGTCATCCCCATAGATGACTCTTTTCCCGATGATTCTCTCATGGCTTTAAGTACCGGTGCAAGCGAAGGACCTTGGTATGCGGATTATGCTAATTATTTAGTTGGCAAGGTATTACCTTCCAATCTTTCTTATCAACAAAAGAAAAAATTTCTACATGATGTCCGACAATTTTTCTGGGATGACCCTTATTTATTTAAGGAGTGTGCCGATGGTATTTTCCGTCGATGTGTCCCTCAATGGGAAGTTCGAGGAGTTCTAGAGAGTTGTCATTCATCGCCATATGGTGGCCATCATGGACCGAGCCGAACCACGGCTAAGGTCCTCCAGTCGGGTTTTTATTGGCCAACCTTATTCCGGGATGCCCAAGCTTTTATTATGTCCTGCGATGCATGTCAAAGGACCGGTAATATTTCTAGGAGGCATGAGATGCCTCAAAATGGGATTCCCGAAGTAGAAATTTTTGATGTTTGGGGTGTAGACTATAAAGGCCCATTCCCGTCATCCAAGGGCAACCGATATATTTTGGTTGCGGTTGATTATGTCTCCAAGTGGGTGGAGGCGGTAGCATCTCCTGCTAATGATGCTAGAACGGTAATATCTCTGTTTAAAAAGACTATTTTTCCCCGCTTTGGTGTTCCAAGAGCGATTATTAGTGATGGTGGAAGCCATTTTCATGAGAAGCGACTTGATGCTTTGCTTGCTAAGTACGGTGTCTCGCACCGTACCGGTCTTGCCTACCACCCTCAAACGAGTGGGCAAGTTGAGGTGTCCAATAGGGAAATCAAGTCTATTCTCCAAAAGGTCGTGTCAAAAGCTCGGAAGGATTGGAGCTCTAAGCTAGATGATACACTATGGGCTTATCGTACCGCTTTTAAAACGCCTATTGGTACTTCACCTTACCGATTGGTCTATGGCAAGTCATGCCATTTACCGGTCGAGCTTGAGTATAAGGCTTGGTGGGCGATTAAGGAGCTTAACTTGGATCCACATTTGAGTGGGGAGAGGAGACTTATGCAGCTGAATGAGTTGGAGGAATTCCGACTTGGTGCCTATGATAGTGCTCGAGTTTATAAGGAGCGCACCAAGCGCTGGCATGACAAGCATATCCTTCACCGTGAGTTCAATGTGGGAGATAAGGTATTATTATTCAGTTCTCGGCTCCGGTTGTTTCCCGGAAAGTTAAAATCTCGTTGGTCCGGACCTTTTTCTGTCACCCACGTGGGTAAATTTGGCTCGATTGAAGTCGAGAGTGATGCGGGTGAACGATTCAAGGTGAATGGTCAACGATTGAAGTTATATCATGAAGGTGCTCAAGTTGGAGCAATTGAGGTCATAAGACTTCATCCCGTTCCCTTATCCCACTAAACCTTATTCTCATCAAGTCGTGCGGGACTCTAAACCAGCGCTACCGGGAGGCAGCCCGAGTATGTAAATAATTTCCCTCATTCTCGTTTTATTTTTATTTTTCCTTTAGTTGTTTTAGTGAGGACGAGAGGAGGGACTAATGTTTTTTGGAGACGCGCAGAATTATCGGAAATGATTTGAATTGAAGGTATAAAAAAAAAAAAAGAGAAAAAATTCATCATACTTGTGATAAAACAGCATGTCACCTCAGCCTAGGCCTAGGGGGCCTATCGACTCTAGGGGCCGAGTACGAGTTGGTTTTGAACTCGAAAAGAAGGATTTGTGCACCTCAGCCTGTGCCCAGGCCGCCTATAGACTTCAGGGGCCGAGGCACACAGAAAAAATAAGGAAAATTGGAGTAAAAATCCCAAAAAGGGCAGTCCGGCCGGCCAACCGGCCCCCGGCTGGCTCTGAGAGGAAAGATTTGATTTAAATAATCGAAAATAATGGGGAAGTGCGTCAGGCCGGCTAGCCGGCCGCCGCTCCAGACCGGCCGGGTCGTATAACACCTCCCAAACCCATTTTTTTCGTCATTTGTTCCATTCTTCAGCTCTTTCTCGCCTCTCTCTTCTCTCTCATCTCCCCAAAACCCCAATTTCCCTTATTTCCCAGCACTCATCTTCCCCTTTCTTCACCATCATTCCTCAAAATTTCCCCATTTTTCCCTCAAGTTTGCTACTTTCAGCTGATTTACAATGCCTCCTCGGAACAAGCGCACCAGAAACGACCATGCTCAACCCGACATTGAGCCCGATCCAGTTTTTCCAAGTGTAATTTTTACCACTATTGACCTAAAGGTACGGTTTCAGAACTTGAGAAAGCGGTCTATTGTTCCAACTCATTTTATCGATCGTGATGCTATGCGAACTTTAGGCTTAGATTCTGCTTTGGAACTATTGTTTAAGGGTGTTGGTATGGGTACATTTTTTACGATGCGTCGTAACACGTATACCCAGCTTACGTTGGAATTTCTGAGTTCGTTTGAGGTACATAAGAATAGACGGACTGGTGATATTTCTGTTGAGTTCCATTTATTGAATACTAGTTTTGCGCTGAGCCTGAAGCAGTTTGGGGATTGTTTTGACCTTAAGGATTATGATGACCGTACACCACCCGAGCATGCTAATTTTAGGGTGGGTGATTTTTGGGAATGCATTGCTGATGCCCCGTACACTACCGCGGGGCATATGAGTTCAAACAATATTCATAATCCTGTTATTAAGGTTTGGCAGAGGTTTATGAGATGGACGATTTTTGCTAGGAAGGAGCCACATAATGTGCGCACCGAGGAGGTGTCTATTTTGGGCTCGTATTTGCGGCGTAAGCCGAAGGTGTGGCATATTAATATTACCTATCACCTCGTCCTCCAGTTTAGGAGAATAGCTACGGCCGTTGCCGATGTTCCTATTTATATAGGCGGGTTAGTCACGCAATTAGCTCTTCGGTTGACCGCTTTTAACGAAGCGGTTCATGATCCGGTCCAGGGCGAGATTACCCTTAGTCTCCGTTATTTGGCTTCTCTTAACTGGATTTCTTCTAGGCATCAGAATCGTTGGGCTTGGCTTATTCATGAGCAGGCGACTATTATTTTGCAAGCCGGGTCGGTTTTGTCACTTGAGGCTGATCAGCCTAATTATTTATTACCCGTCACTGCCCCTAGCTCTCTTCTTTCGTCGCATGCTGTTACCTATACTCGTCGCCCGACGAGCGAGCCTAGTACCTCCCAGCCCGCTTCTGAGCCCGGTCCATCTCAGCCTGCTCCCGAGACCACCACCACTACTACTACTTTTGAGCAGCCTCCTCCACCACCCCAGTATGCTCCCCTCCATCCCGATCTGATTTCATGGATGGAGCGCATGGAGTTGAGTGCCGGTTCGTCACGTTCTGACTTTGATACTTTTCGCACGGAGACTCGTGCCGACACCGCTGCTACTCACGCTCGTCTAGACAGGTTATATGCTGATCAGTGTCTCGGGATGTATCCCGTTTATGATGACTATGCTAGGCGTGCGGCTGTGCCACCACAGGGCCCTTACTCCTCGTACTTTTCGTGGCCCGTGGGTGGTTATACTGACCCTTCGATTCATGGCGGCTTCCATCTTCACACTGACTATTTCAGTGCCCCGACGGGCCCTGCTTTTGGAGCCGCTAGTGATTATCAGGGAGGTGGTTGGTATACAGGTGGTGCGTCAGGTTCTGGGACCGCTGCAGATGATGATATGGAGGATGATGATTTCGGTGATGATGATGATGATCAGTAGCGGATTGCTGACTCCGCTACCTCTCCATGTGTATATTTGGTATGTCTTTTCTCTTTCCTCGGATTTTATTTGTGTCCCCCACCAATTTTGGGTCTGTATGATATGGACATTGAGGACAATGTCGAGTCTAGCGTGGGGGAGTTTTTAGTATTTCTAGTTTTATTTCCTTGAGTCTTAGTGGTTGTCTATGATACCGATTATGCAGCAATGATGATAATTTGCACTCTTTAGGCTACCTACTCATTCTTAATTGGCATTCATTTGACCTTTGTTATGTGGAATAATAATTAATCGGCAAGTTTGCAACCAACCGAGCTATGATTTGTGGTTCCCATTTAGACCGACCCTGCATTTAGGCTTTAGCTACAAAATTGGTGAGATTTAGAGCCTCCTGTAGCCAGTACATTCATACCTGGCTACCACTTAGGATTGTGTGTAGGACTCCTCGTGGAATATGCTATGTCAATACGCATAAGTATGGTGTTTGCCCCTTCATTTTGACTAACTTGCCTAGTGATCATTTTTGGGTCATTTTCATTCTCATCTATTTCTATCCATTTTCTCCTTGGCTAAAATGTTAAAGAATTCACAAAATGAACTACAAAAATCAAATTTGCCTACCCAGCCAAGCTTGATGAAGTAGGTCACCTAGTGCGTTCTATGCTCGTTATTGTGTGATTATGGAGATTTTTGATGGATGATTGGATGTGGTTGACTCTGTCTCAAGGGAGTTTGTAGATCTTGTCCGGGTCAATTTGAGTTATTGTATATATTTGCCTCTAATTTCACCAAGCTAAAAAAATAGTTCAAAAAGAAAAAAAAGAAAAGGAAAAAATGGAAAAAAAAGCAAAAAGGAAAAAATCGAAAAAAGAAGAAAAAAAAAAGGAAAAATCAAAACAACAAAAAAATATGTTATTCTTGTTACTTTTATTTTCCGTTTACTTGATGAAATTTGAGCGCCCTCTTTTGATCCCGGACTTGTTCTCGTTGGTTGGTGATTTGTATGATTTGTTTATGGAAGTGGAAGAATTTTTGAGTTGAGCATGATCGCACTAGTTAGTTCACTAGCTTGGCTTTAACCTCACATGACCATATCGATTTCCACCTTCTACCTTGTTATCACCATCCTTGCCTCCCTTTGTGATCTTAGCACGTTTTGTAAAAATTTAGAGGTCGATACCATACTAGATTGCGGGCATATTTCCATGAGTTGGAGTATTTGAGCGTTTTCATATATATATTTCACATATACACACCCTTCCTAATTGAGCGATGAGTGGCTCCGTGAGTAGCCTATGCAAGAGCTTTGGTTGAAAATGTGGTTTCTACATATCATGCTTGGTAAAATTGTGCATTTGTTGATGGATTATTTTTCCTATTTCCCGTCTTGGAATTCGTTTCTTAGACTTGGTTAGATGTTTGCTATGATGGACTTGAGTATTTGGTTGCCTATTATTTGCTTTGAGTTGCTTCGGTATTATATTAGTGTTTTCTTACGGGTCTTGCTTGAGGACAAGCAAGGGTTCGGTTCGGGGGAGTTTGATGTGTCGTATTTATATAGCTTTATTCCCTCGATTCCGTTGTCTTTTATGGTCGGAACGCGCTCTTTAGAGCCGTTTCTTCTAACATTTTGCTTTGAGTGAGTGTTTTTGTAGATTCTACACGATTTCAGGTCTTTATGTGCATTTACAATCATATCTGGTTAGAAGAACGATCCCGAGACAAAACCCGTGCCTCAAGACGTTTAGGCGAAGAAGAAATGGGAAGTGACGATTCATTGGGCCATGAGAAGCGACCCATTACTTCTTTTATTAGTGCGTGCACGCCAGCCTGCATGTGACCGGCGGCCTGCCAGCCGGCCGGCGTGACACAAGAGTATTTTAAGCCAGTTTTTTAGTGTGTCTCGGCCCCTGCATGTGGCACGCGGCCTGCCAGCCGGCCGGGGTGCACACCCAGTTCATTTTCCGCCTAATTTTGTATAACTAAGGAGGAGGATTATTTTCTATGATGACTTCTTCATACTTAGAAATTTTACTTCAGAAAACTCGTGACACTTAGGATTCTAGTACTCGGTTTTCACTCGGATTCGATTTCGCTAATTTTATTTTATGCAATTTTCAATTCTACGTTTCAATCTTCATCGTAAATTACTTAGTTCGTCGTAATTTTCTCTATTTGTAATTCGTTGTTCCGTTAGTTCGCTAGATTTCCGTCCGTTTATCATTAGATTTATTTGCTTCACCTTTTTATCATGAATTCCATATATGCGATTAGTTGTTTCGTAATCATCATGCGTAGCTAATTTTCTCGCTAGGGTCGAGGGGGATCGATGAATTATTATACGATTATGTCGCTTTGATACTAAATTCATAATTATGCTAGTACCACTTTCGCGTGTTTATTTATCGATTAATTTGTTAAATGCCACAACATTTTAATCTGTTTGGGAAATTCTAGTTCCTGTGCGAAAGCCGAATTAGGATTAGATCACGCACGATTTGGTAGGGAGTCTAATAAGTTGTGAGAGCCCGTTAGATCCTTCCTAGGTTGACACGATTCGAGAGAACGTGTTATAGCCGACTAGCATGTTATATGTTTATTATTATCGTCGCATAATTGTTGAGCATCTATCGTGAACCCGTGACCTTAGTTTTCATCTCTTTATTAGATTCGATTATTTATTATCGCATTTTAGTAGTGTTTTTATTTCCTTCATCAATTCAACCGTTTAGAGCATCCTAGAATCGCCATAGCTATTTGACTAGTTTAACTGTTTCCCTGTGGATTCGATACCTTGCTTGCCGCTATCTTCTTGTTAGTAGCATTATGTTTACCTTGATTGGGTGAGACGACTTTACCCACATCAGGGTTCAATACGGGAGGCAAGCCCATTCCCCACAATAAACACCCATCCAATAAGATCGACCAATCCCTACTTTAGGTGTCAGTCTGACAAACAGAAAAGAAAAAGAAAAAAATGCTGGACAAAAAAATCAGAAGTCCAAGGAAAAAAAGCAAAAGGCCAAAAATAAAAGAGCTGGCCATGATCAAAAAAGAACTCCAAACACCCCTCGACCAGATACGGTCAACTCAAATGAAGAATCCCACGACCGGGGCTAAGAGGTCAACCAACAAAAGAATTCAAAACCCACGACCGTAGTTATCGGTCAAATCAAGTGAAAGTCCCTTGACCGGGCACGGTCAATTCAAAAATCATCAAGGTCCATACCGTCAAATAGGGGAGAAGCAATCTAGTTGGTCAGCTAACACCACATCTAGTCTTCCAACTTTACAACCCTCAAGACCTTCTCGAGACCTAGGCTAGAGACAACCCAAAATTTTGAGGATTCAGGCTCCATAGGATACCCTAACCATTAGGGCCGGACATGGAAATCAGATCCCGCGCATTATCAAACCTACCCCGATCGAAGTTCGAGTCATTTTTACTCGACCTCCCCTTTCCTACCACATTACGGTACCTACCCTCGAAGCCTTAGGTCCACAAAATCAAGCTCCAGATGTCAAAACATCAAAGCCACTTGCGACCTAGTACCACATTTCCAAAATTATCCAAACCAGTTACCAGCCCCAAACACGGGAACTCAACTTGCAGTCGGCATAGAACATGCCCAAATAAGTTCACACCACCTCTGGGGGCTACCCCGGAGAATGCTCACAGTCACAGGATTAACATCCTAACTATTCTAGCCCTTTGATCAAGACATCATCGGGAATGCACCTAGCCTACATCATCGTTATGGCTAGTTACACACAAAGCCCTAATAGACTAGACTCCATAATATATCTTTCAATCCACTGAACTACGGCATGATTTGATTTCACCACACGTGAATACGTAGGCAGCCTTTCAACAGAGGCACAACCACCCACATTGACACGCATTCAAAAAGCACCATCATTCCTGACACGACACTGTCATGTTCTCAACAGCCAGCTTTGTCATCCTGGGGGCTTCTCCTAAGCAGAAGTTCTCCATCCACTCACATAATCCAAATACTGTCAAAACACTAGCCTCCTTTCTATAGAGTGTCCTAGTACTCGGCTCAGTCGAAGACAAGAATTTGTCAGGGACTCAAATAAGCACCTACCTTGGGAATATACCCCGAAACCAAAGAAGATCCAAAAGAACACAAGTCTACCACTAAGTTCTGTCGTACAAGAACAGTCTCATTACAGACTACTGCAACCCCGTATAGCATATCTATCCCATTTCGACGTTCGACCGTGTTGCCACTCGCCTAGGCTACGTAATAGCGCAACTTAAGAGTCTTGTCATAGTAGGCGGCCCACCCCCTTACCGCGTCACGGTCCAACCCCTCGAGAGTCCAGTCGTGTCTGTCAACTCGTCTGGTCGCGTCCAGCGTCGAGTTTGTCGGTAGGACTCTCTCTTCGAATCCTCATTTTAAAATTTGCAAAACTTAGCCATTTGAGAAAATCCTTTTCGACAAGGTCAAATTTCAGTCTATTTAAACTGCAAATTTCTTTTCTACCCCTTTCAATTTTGAAAACCTATCTCCTAGCACGTGAGTTGCTTTCAGGACTTCGATTTCAAAATAAAGCAAAAATCATTTTCCCCAGCGCAAGTTAGTCTATAGATACTAAATGCATTTCCTGTATGCTATCTTGCTATCTGCTACATTTGCTATTTCTGCCTATATATCTAATGTTTCAGGTACCAGCTTGTGCTTCCCAAAGGAACATCGAGCTTTTACTTCCCCAGCGTGAGTCGTGTTTCACCTAAATGTTACATACGAATTGCTATGTGTCAGCATACAGGTACACCCAAGACTTCAGAAGCAAGCTTATACAACTCTTTAAAACTCCCCAGCGGAAAACACGAGATGTGTCTACAAACGAACACACCCATTGCTTCCTAGGCAGCTCCCGCGCAGCTCCAAGTTGGGATGTGTCTGCAAACGGGCACACCCAAGGCTTCTTAGGCAAGTTCCCACAGAGCTATTAGCATCAACTCAGGTATGATTTTTGTCTTATGGCTGGCGAGCCCTTTTACGCGAGTCTAATGGACTATAAACGACCCGATCGGAAGTCTGCCAGGTCTTAATCTTTGATTGGCCTGGTAGCTACTCTGACTTTCGCCTTGTCCAAGCCTCAGTAAGAGTGGGGGCTCGGTAGACATCCACATTTTGACCGCCAGGTGTCTATAGCAGTTTCAAAAAAACTCCCGATGATGATCGGACGTAAACATGACTTAATACGCTCGATTTTGGACTCGGAATCAATAGTAATTGATGCGAGATTTTAGCGGAGTAAAAATCTCACAAAACCGACCTCAAATTCAGGCCCAGTGAGTTGTTTCCAGTCAAATAAGACTAATTTGGGTCAAAACCTAGATCGAGGGCAAAACCGTCTTTTGGTGACCGGGTCAAACCCCGGTCAAAGACATTTCCGAGACAGAAAATCTGTCATGCGACATTCAAAAATCCTATTAGAAGTCGGATTCCTCACAAAAATCAGCTACAAAAATAATAAACAATTCCGTAAGAGATAACGTTTTATCTTTTGAAGAGTTATACCACCCGTCTAGCTCCACTCGATCTAGTGGAGTGGCTCACTCGGTCGAGTGGGCTCGAAAAAAGCAATCAGATTCGAGTTTAGACCGGGCACTCGATCGAGTGTCATGAACCACTCGATCGAGTGACCTCTTTTTTCAGCCAAAACCGGGAGTTTCTTCCTCTTTAAGCAACTTCTCCTATCCACAAGCGGAATCATACTTCCTTCCAACCGTTGCTTTCTTCCTTGGCAAGAAACCGCTTTCCTATCCAAATACTAGGAATCTCCTATCCCGAGTGGGGGAATCCCATCCTATAAATACCCCACCCTCGCAACACAATTACACCAACTATCACAATTCAATTTCATCAACTACAACATACGATCCATACATCTACACACATACAAATTTCTCAATCACACTCGAATCTCTAGCAAACCTTAGGCAAATCATACCAACCATACAACACCTTAACTCCTCCTATATTCTCGTTACTCCTACGCAAGCGCCGTTACTACGAGTTCCTAATCGAGACCAAATTTAGCATGTAGGTTGAGGGTGTTTCAAATCCGATTTCTCTTTTCTTCTCCTTCCCTTCTCACGTTTTCCTTCTTCTCTTGTCCGTCGTCTTTGTCGTCGTCGTTTCGTTTCAATTATTATTACTACTATTATAGTTAGCAATAACAAGTCGTCCCTAAGGATTCGATATCAACTCTATAGTTGAATATCGGATCTAAAGGAATCAATCAAACAAAAATGTTTTCAAAAACTTTTTCTCGTTGATGTCGAAGTAATTGTCACATAGTCCTAAAAAGACTAATACGACAATAGAACGCGGAGGGATTCATTTCAATTCAAAACAATTTCTAAAAAACATCTTTTTTTTTCTAGCAATCACTCTAAATATCGGATATCGATTTCGTAATCGAATGTCGGATATTTACGAGATTTTCAAATCTTAAGTCGGGTATAAATTACGCCATATTTCTACACGACTTAACGAATTTATCGGTTTTCAAAAAATAAAAGTAATTTCAAAAATTACAAATCGAGACACTCCTCGAACAGGGGGCACTCGATCGAGTGCCATAGTCACTCGGTCGAGTGACACCCCGAAACAGAACCAGAAAGTTTTTTTTGAGGACCACTCGATCGAGTCCCGTCATGACTCGATCGAATGGCATCTCAAAATCCGAACAGAAGGCTTTACCCAAAGTCCACTCGACCGAGTGGCCTTTGTCACGACAAATCCTTGAACCTTCAACATATTTTGAGGTTCGATAAAAGTTTTTTAACGACTTCGGTCAACACGTGTCAAGTCTATCAAGTCTCCTAATATTTTCAAAACCTTGCTTCATATTATTTAAGTCATTCTAATCTTTTCTATAAACCGTTACTAACTCGTTTGTTTCTATTTTGGCATCTCTTTTGTTTTATTGTACTAAAACGAATCTCACATGCTAAAATAACTTCGACTTAGTTTAAAAATGCATTAAACGACGTAGAACAAACATAATTCACATGTTTAGTCTAAAAAGCCTTGTTTGCATATCATTCAACCGTCGAACTAACGCGCGTACACAAAAAACGAACGATATCTTAGTAAAGGCCGCTAAGTGCGGGCGGGGTTGGGTGTTCTTTGTGAACTTCCCAACACGTATCCTCACCCCTTACTTAGAACCATGGTTTCCGGATGTCCGAATCCATTGGCATACGAGAGTCATTCAATACCCGATTTTCGATAATGTCGGAATCGGTATCGCAATGCTAAGGGACGAACCCAATAAACTCTGAAATCGGAATGAGCCGTACTTTGTGCACGACCCACTACGACATAGAGTGGGTTCGAATGGGCCCGAACTCCCACAAAGTTCAGCGGCGACTCCAACTTCGATTTAAATTTCAACTCGAGATCCATCTTACATGAGATTCATTCGCCTTCTCAAACCCGCGCGTGGCCGCGTCGGGGTGGACCTATGTCATGTCCACAAAACTCGATAATGAAATGATTTTTTTTAAACCGTCATTTTATTATGTTACGGATTATGTCATACGGAGTATTATATTCCCTCCCCCCCCCCACCATAACACTAATATTATTAATAATATTAAAAATTCATATATAACCATCATTGTTAGGGGGACACAAGTGTACTATAGGCGATTTTAGGGGGTTTTAGTATCAAATATAGAAAATATTTTAGTAAAGATTATTAACAATGTTTAATTGGTTTAGTGGTAAAGAGTCTCATTTGTCTTCTAGAGGTTGTGGGTTTGAGGCTTGGTAGTAACTTATTTTTGTAATTTTTGACGCCTCTTGGGCGTAAGAACTTTTTAATAATTTTCATGTTCTTTTTTTTAATAATTTTTTGTACGGAAATCAACGATATGGACATATAAAAACGAATACGTCAAACCGTAGTAATTAAAATCGAATACTTCATTGATTACTTAACTACATGCTAGCTACGGAGAGACTAAACTATCAACCTAATCACAATTATAATGGAACTAATCGACCTAAATAAAATCACTTACAAAATATAAAGATTCTTGAGCTTTATATTGAGAGACGTATCTAAAAAACCGTCAAAAATTATCAAAACCATAATCTTAATATAAAGTAGTCAGGAAACAATAATTAGATTAATTAAGTAAAATAATTAATATCATTAATCATAATTAAAGAAGGACAAAAGGGTAAAATCACGTATAAAGCGTCAACGACCTGACTGAAATGCCGACGACCTAATGTAATTGTAGAATTAGGGTATGACCTCATTTGGTTGATTAGGGGAGGAGATAGAAGAGTATACGTACATCCGTCAAGTCTAACGTCCATCCGTACTTTTTTGACGGAAACTGGCATTGAAAAAAACTTAAGGTGTCTTTTTTACGAAAGACCTAAATGTTAGGTGTCTTTTGATAAAAAATTCTTTGTTTAATATTAAACTAGTATAAACCCCGTGCCCAACACGGTATATATAGAAATTTAATTTTAAGTTGATTATTTATATTAAATAAATTTTAATTTAGCATTTCATTATATTTTTAGTAATAACTTGAAATTAAACTAATTAAATAAAGACCTTAATTAATTCTACGTATCATGAAAGATGTATTCTAAAGAAAATGCTCCTTCAATTCTAATTTCTAGATGAACCCGTTCCCTCTGTAGTACTAATAATTAAGCCTAAATTGTTGTTAGAGTTTTTGTTGTTAGAGCTTTTGCTGTTGCAATTATACGATTTTTGGTCTAATTGAGAGTTAGAATTTTAGGCGGAGAGATATTTCGAGAAATTGGTATTTTCTTAGTTAATACAATAAATGATTTCCTTTTATTACTGTAGTTCGCAAAAACTGTAAGTAATAAAGATTATTTTGAGTTTTGATTTTTTGGAAGAATCTTTCATACTTAAAAATATATAGAATTATGATTATATAGTGCCGTGAGATGTTATTGCCTTATTAGGGTGCATAATTTCAGAGGAAATAATTTTGAGCGGGAATTTGGGTTGATGAGGAGTTGACACCTCATCTTATTGATATTTTTTGTTATTCTTTTAGTATAAGAAGGATGTAGGGTAGATAGTGGAATTTATGTAAATATATAAGGTTTAAAATATTTGTTTAATATTAAAACAATGACTAAAATGGAAATGAGAAGCTTGGAATTGAACGTTCCAAAACGGAATAAGAGTGTTCGACTTGAACAAAGGGAGTATCAGGTTAGACGAAATTGATTCTTTTCAAAACTTTTGTAAGGTCCGAAGACCCTCTTGTTAAAAGTTGGATCATCAAACATGCACATCGATATGTTATAAGATAATGTGTAGAAGGGGATCAAATCGAAGTGAGAGATTTCTGTTTTAATGAGAATTTATTTTAGGAAAATTTGCGAAACACTCCGTTTAATAAATGCTGTATCACAAACTACTTCCTTTTAAATTTTATTTTGTCTAACACTTCCTTATATATTTATTTTTTTGTTTAATGTTTACATTTGTGCGAATTAATATTTCAAAAAAAAAAAATTACACTATCCTGAATAAATGTTATTTTCCTAACTACTTCTTTTTTTTAAAAAAAAAGTTGCTAACACTGTCTTCCTTTTGATGAATGAAAAATGAACAATTCTTTTCTTCCAGGTATAAAAACTGCATAACCTAATAAAATTCCAATATTTTTATTTATATAGTTTATGAAATAAAAGAATTAACTAGAATAATAACAAGGAGAAATAATAAATAGGATAGAATAAAGAAGCAACAACCTACGTCCAGATGTTCGCTACTAGCAGCACTTGGAAACTGAAACTGAAACTGCCTCTAGTAACAACCCACTCTGAAGTTTCTAAAACCTTATTGATATTGAAACTGCCGCTAGTAGCGGATAATCAAGAACAAAAGTGTCGCTAATAGCGTCACTTGGAAACTCTCAATTCTTTCTTTCTATGTCTTTCTTTTCCTTTCATTCTTTTCTTTTTCTCATGCAATCTTCGATATAGCCCGACATTTGACACATAAACCACACTATGATCCGGGTATAATACAAGAATTTCAAGATTCTACAAATATCTAGAACCGTCACTAAAAGTGAGTAGTTTGGAAGTATTAAACAAAAAAATAAATATATAAGGGAGTGTTAAACAAAATAAAATTTAAAAGCGAGTAGTTTGCCAAACAACATTTGTTAAAGGGAGTGTTTCGCAAATTTTCCTTTATTTTATTCAAAGTTTACATTATTGTATTCGTTCAATTTCGATATAAGTTGTAAATCCCGTGTGACTTTATTAATCACGAAAGTGAATTAAGCCCCATTATTATGTCCAATCGTGAGATTGAAACCCTCAAGTTTTAATTGTAGTGATTAGACTCCTTAGGTCAGATAAAGAGTGAAATTCAACTCTTTACCCAAAATCTCATGAGAATCTCATGAGATATTGAGTATCTCATCTTACAAAATATAAATAATAACTTAATAACTAGATAGACGTAGCGGAAACAACATTAATAATTTTTTTCTTTTCCAAAATCTTAACTTGAATAAATAAATGGGTTTTTCTACCTAGTACCTCCGAGTTTTTTCGAATCCTATGTGGTATCCCATCGAATTTCATAATACACGTGGTACCCCCTGAGTTCTATGCTTACGTTGTTGCCGTACCCTTACTAACCCATCTGTTGAATTTTTCACAAATGGCGCCGTTAACTGTTGAGGTGGCAAATTAAATATATAATACTAAACCCTAATCTATATAATCAAACTAACTACCTAACTTATCCTTTAGTTAACCAAAACAAATCTGACTTCCTTTAAAACAAATCAAAACCATCAAAACCTAAAACCCTTTTCGTTTCTCCTTTCTTACTTCCTCTGCTTGCTTGTACTTCCCATCTTCATCTTCAACATCTTCTCCAGCTTGTTCGTCGACATTGTTCTGCAACTGCAACTCCAAGACCTGATGAGGTATTACTCATATCTTCTTCATCTCTGTCGTATAACCCTAATGTTATTTTCTTCTCTTCACTTTTGATTCTCATGGTGATCTGGTTTTGAATATTCATGAAGTCGTTTATGCACGTCACCCAATCAAGTATGCATGTTATTTCTAGTAAAGATTGAGTCTTGTAAGATGGATACTACCGTCCTTTCCGATTTAAAATTGTTTATTCAGTAATTTTTTTTGTCTTTTATCTTTAATTTTGCAATCTGTGGTTATAAACAAAGTATTTCGATGTTTTCTGCATTTTATAAACTAAGTATTTCCAGTATGGATGAAGCGGTTTTGCAAATGCATTGGTTGGGTTGTAAAGTTGACATTGTGATTGAGGATATAGATAGGTGTTTACTCATTGATGTGTATAATGACTTATATGATGAAGCAGAGGAGGTTAAGATGCCATTACCCAAACACCCTTCTTTAGGATATAGTTGAAGAATGGGTCATGCTTACTTAAGGGATGATAAAGACCTAATGACAATGTTTGCTAGGAAAGCACTTGATGAGCCTGTGGCTATATGGATAGGTTCTGAGGAGCATCCATGTAATACTTTGACTATGGCTAGGACTTTAAGGGTTTCTAATGTGGGGGAAACAACAAAGATTCAGGAAGTTGTTAATGTTGCTAGCTAGGAGTAAGCCAAGTCATCCTAAGAAACAAATGAGGGAAAAACTTGTAGTTAAGAGAAACACTAGGTCAGCCAATATTGTAAGTGAGGATAGAAATGCAACTACAACTACCCTTGAACGTAATATAGAAGAACCTAATGGTAGTGCCACAATCATTTCTACAGTGAGAACCCCTAGAAGAAGCTCTTGGTTGAGGCAATCTACTGATTTAGGTGAATCATTTGAATCAACCCAATTCATACAAACCACCCAACCCACTGTGACACAATCACCATCCACTACCATTGAACCTACCGTGACACAATCCACAACCACAGAACCTACAGTGACAGTGACTCAGTAGTCTGGTCAGCCAAGAGTTAAATGCCCAAAACAACAGCCTTGAGAAAGGGCCTTTTTGTGGCTAAGTCACAAAGGGACAATGTGGGGGGAGGGAAGTACTAGTAGGCCTAAAAGGGTAGGGAAATCATTGGTAATACCACATGATAGGAATACAAATGATGATGTTGATGAGCTGGATGAGGAAGGGGAGAGTGATAACTCTTACAATATCTTAGATGATGAGGATGATGTCTTAGGAGAGGATGATGAGGGGGAGGTAAGTAGTTTAGAGGATGAGGACAATTTGATATTCTCTAGCCCTGAATTCATTGATGATGGGTATGTACCATTTTCAGAGAATGGTTGGTCAGGTGAGGAGGGAGGGTACTATGGTCAGGTTGCAAGAAATGGTGAGTTATATCAAGACCCTGACTTTGGGGTAATTAGGCTGAGACCTCGGATGTTATTCATGGACAAGGAGCATTTAAAGGATGTTGTAAAAAATTTCTGTGTCCAAGAAGGTTTCAATTTGGTTGTCCTAAAGTTTGACAATGTCAGGTTTACTACTGATTGTGCCACCCTAACATGTCCATGGAGAATACATGCTAGTGTTCTTCTTGACGGTATTACTTGGGCCATCAAAACTATTAGGAACCCTGAACATGCTATGCGGGTGTTAGGACAAAGAACCCTATGGCTAACTGTAAGTGGGTGGCCAAAAAACTTATAGAGGACATTAGGACCAATCCAGACATCCCAGGAAGAAGTGTGCAAAATCTTTTATAGGAGAGATATGGGATACAAATGGCACACTCTAGTGTCTACAAAATGAAAGACATAGTCATGAGAGAGATCAATGGTGGCCATGATGAGTCGTACAAATTGCTTTCTAGATATTGTGAAATTCTTAAGGCAACCAATGTAGGTAGTGTGGCTAACTGTTCTTGGGTACAAATGGAGACACCAGAGAGAGCACTTCAGTTCAAGAGTCTTTTCATCTCATTTAGAGCAATGACAGAAGGTTTGATTAAAGGTTGTAGAAGACTGATTGGTGTTGATGGTACACATTTAAAGGGGAATTATGGAGGTGTCTTGTTGTCTGCAGTCACTCTTTATGGCAAGAACGAGTTATTCTCCATAGCAGTTGCATTAGTGGAGTCATAGAACAAGGACAGTCGGTTCAATTTCTTTTGGCACCTCAAACACACTTTGAAAGATAGTGGCAGAGATGATTGGACCATAATCTCAGGCAGACAGAAGGTATGAAATGTGCTCTATTCATTTGGTTTTCGTTTTTTCCTTCCTTGATTTTGGACATTCACTTAAGATGCACACTTTTGTAGGGTGTTGAGCCTGCCCTAGATGAAGTATGGCCAGACTGTAGTAGAAGGTATTGTGCAAGACACTTGTGCAAGAACTTTAAGGCAGAATATCCAGGGCTACTTATGAACAAGCTATTCTGGGGTGATGTCAATGCGACCTCCAAGTTTACTTTCAAGAAAGCTATGGAACAGTTGGTTCAACATGGTGGTTTAGAAAGCAGACAATGGTTTTTGGACCTAGGGGAGAAAAATTTGTGGACCAAAAATGCCTTTGATACAAGGTTCTCAAGTGATGAAAACACTTCAAATTTTGTTGAAAGTTGCAACACAACACTTGGAATACATCAAAGCAACCCTATACTAAGTCTTCTAGAAGGTAATAATCATTTTGGTTCAGTGTAACTCAATAAAATGTATGCAATAGTATTCTAATATGTGATAAATCATGTAGGTGTAAGAAGAGTTGCCATGGTGAGGCATGCAACCAGAAACACATTGCTGATTCGTGGCCTGATGACGGAGTGTGCCCCAACATACTGAACATGCTAAGAGTACTAACTAAAGACTCCAGACATGTTCGAGCATACAACTCCGGAAGAGGAAAGTTTGAGGCACATGAGGGACATTCTCACTTGGTGAACCTGAATGATTGCGTTTGTGGAGCATGGCAGTTATGTGTAATACCATGTAGGTATGCAATTAGGACAATACTTGATGCTGACAAAGACTCATCTCATTTTGTAAGCGATTGGTATTATGTGAGAATGTACAAGGAGGCATACAGTCTATGCATCTCTCCATTTCCTGATTCACATCAATGGCCTGAATCTGACCAACCTTTATTGGAGCCACCACCCATGAGAAGAGCAATAGGAAGGCCAGCTAGAAACAGAAGAAGGGAACCAGGTGAGCAAAGAAAAGGCAAAAGGTCAGTTTCTATTAGATGTAAGAAGTGCAGATGCTTCGGCTATAACTCCAAGACCTGCAAGGGAGGCTACACAACAAGGGAGAGGGTCAAATGCAAGGGAAGTAGGCCTAGAACAAGTCCAAGAGAGCTAACACTGGTCTGTCAGTACAGCTGACTCAAGAAACTGAAGGTAGTCAAAGCCAAAGTGCAGAGAGGACAAGGCAGACAAACAAAAGGAAGACCAAGTGAAGCAATTTAATGGGTTAACATTCAATTGATGGTTAACAGTTGTGGTGTAACGTACTTTTATCGTACTTTGGTAAACTTGAATCTCTAGTTTTCAAGTACTTTGTCATCAATGCCATCTGTTTTGAAAGAGTTGTATGATGGTTAACATTTAACAATGAGTCATGTTGAAACACTTGATAGATGGTTAACTAACATGAGCAAGAATGTAATCTCTTATAAAAGAGTTGTAAGATGGAGAAGAATGCAATGATTTTAGCTTCGTTTTGGTATTAAGAGTATTGGAAAACTGAATTTGGAAGCACAAGAAGGTGATCATTTAATTGGAAAGTGCTGACAGAAAACCATTGATTTGCAGTAAAAAAAACCAAGAGAAATGCTAAATAGAAAGGTACAGACATTACCATGGATTTCAAAACGATACAAACATTACCATCGATTACAACTACTGAAATGTATACTAGCACCACAACCGTAACCGTAACAAGGACGAATACACACCAAAAAAATCAAATCAAGGCCCACTAAACATCTAATTTTAGAACTTAATTATAATGACTAAAATAAGAATCAACATAAGCATAAAAACACACTTATATGAAAACCTAACATAAGCATCTATGTTCTTCAAGTCGTCCTTCAACCTAGCAACAACTTCATCAACAGATGAATTACATCCACCATTACCTACGTTAGAGGTAACGTCTTCACCAACTTCGACTACGTTTCTTTGAACTTCTTCGCTACGCCCGAATTTCCAGATCTCCCTCTGGTTCTTGTAGCATTTGACCCCTGATTCTCAGCGGCTTCATAACCTTGATATGTGCTTCAGTTAGCCACGTAACAAACCGGTCACACTCCAGACATTTGAAATATGCTTTCATTGGGTTGGCGGTGGAATACAATATCTTGATTACTGCATTTAACCCACAAATACGGCAAGGTTGATTGTAAAAATCAAGGTCGTCTATGGGTGATTGCCAGTAAAGAGATTGTGCACTACTAGACATGGTCATCAGTGGGTTAATTGTGAAATTTTCAAGGGAAATGAAGAATAGAGGAAGAAGATGAAGTGAGGGGGGGGGGGGGGGGGGGATGAAACAGGGTCATATAGACTGATTTTGGCGTCAATTGGAGAGATGATTTGGGGGAATTGGAGGGAAAAAGCTAAACAAATGTAGTTAGTTTGATTATATACACTACAAGAAAAGCAGCCCGGGGCGTCCACCTGATGGGCGTCCTGGGCATACGGACGCCTAAATGGCATCTGCTTCAAAGAACGAGCGTCCACTGTCGAACTCCAAACATGGCGTCCAACGAGGATGGGGGAGACAAAAATTTGGGCAGACAGGCATCCGCTGGCGGACGCCAGTTGGGCTACTATGGCATCCACTAGCGGACGCCAAATGGGCTAGGCGGACGTCCACTAGCGGACGCCAGGTCTCATCTCAGATTTTTTTTTGGCAATCCACTGTCGGACCCCCATTTCCCCAACTCGCATCAAATACTAGCCGACCCCCCTCTTCTTATTCATTCTTCAAATTTTTGTTTCACTCTCTGACTTCTCTCTACCTTACACCCGCGCCTCCTCTCTTCCATTTTTCCTTCTTCTTCCTAATTTACGGTATGTTTTTCTTACTTTAAATTACTTCTTATTCAGTTTAATCTTTGTAAGTTTTGATTTATTTCAATTTTCTTCAGTTATTATTGCTAGTTTGATAGTTAATGTTGTTTAGGTCTCAATTGAGTTGCATTGTTTGTTTGCGCATTAGTTTAGCCCAATTTTGATTAGATAGATTAGTGTTGCCCGTTAGTTTGATATAAGCTTAGGGTTTACGGTATTGAATTCGGTGAGAATGTGATTAAATTGGGTTTGGTTTGAGTAATTTGTTAGTATAAATATGTTAAGGTCAATTCTAAATTAATGATACATTTGGGTTTAGTTTGAGTAATTTGTGATTAAGTTGGGGAAATTAAGTTTGTGTAATTTGTAATTTGTGATTAAATTTGGGTTTAGTTATTGCTAAATTAAGTTAGGAAAATTCAACTTTAATTTGTTATATATATATATATATATATATATATATATATATATATATATATATATAGAAATTGCATCCGGTGAGTTGGTCTTCTTTAAATGAGTGCGTCCCGCAAATCACAGCCACATGATCAAATCACATGAATGGTTGATATTCAATCTCAGCGTCATCTTCATCGTATATAATCTTACTGTTACAGTAACAGAACATTATTATTTTTTTTATTTTTTTATATATATAAAAAAAAACTATTACAGTAACACAAATATCTTACTGTGACACTGTCACAGTAATAAGGAATTACAATAATAATATCAGAGTAATACTGTTACAGTAACAGAACACTATTACAGTAACACAAAAATCTTACTATGACAGTGTCACAGTTATAAGGAATTACAATAATAATGTCACAGTAATATGAAATTAAAGAGTTATAAATATCTTACTGTGACACTGTCACAGTAATAAGGAATCACAGTATAATGTCACAGTAATAATGTCAAATTCATTTATCAATTGACACTACAAAGTAACATCAACATGAGATTAACAGTAGCACTGTTACAGTAACAGAGCACTATTACAGTAACACAAATATCTTACTGTGACACTGTCACAGTAATAAGAAATTACAGTAATAATGTCACAGTATTAATATCACAGTAATATGGAATTAAAGAGTTATGATGTTTGTGTATGCAAAGGCAGCCTTGTTACTCTTCCTTAATGACGTGGTCCAATCTCAGCCATTCAATCTTGTTTGATTGTGTGGTCCAGATTGAAAGGACGGACTCATCTAAAGAGGGAGACTCACCGGATCCTCACTCTATATATATATATATATATATATATGTATGTACATATATATATATATATATATACATATATATATATGTATATGTACATATATATATATGTACATATATATATATGTACATATATATATATATATATATATATATATACATACATACATATATATACATATAGAGTCGAGATCAGGTGAGAACTCATACTATGGTGAGAACTGTGAGAACTCTTTATTTCAGCCTTTATTTTTTTTACGTAAAATCTAAATTGAAGTTGGCAGGGTCTCTCTTCTTTCCCTCTATTCCTTCGCCCCATTCCTTCATCAATTCACCAAAAATTGAAGAACAATTTCAACATAATTCACCAAAAATCAAGAAAACGCAGATTAAGCTTCATTTATAAATTCAAATCAATTAAACGAGGTTTGTTATCTAATCTGAATAAATTAGGGTTAGGGTTTTGATTTCAGTCGATTTCAGTTTTGATTTGATGATTGATTTTAGTTTTTTCTTTGTTTAATTCTACCGATTCCAGCTTAAAATCGTTAATTAGAGTGCTAGAACTTCTTGTACGGAGTATTATTGTTCTTCCCCAATTTGCGATAACTTCTTTCGCCATTCCTTTAACAATCAACCTTTTGAATCATCAATCAACTGCGATTCCTTTAATCAACCGCCATTCCTTCTGAATGATCAATCAACCGCCATTCCTTCTGAATGATCAATCAACCGCCATTCCTTCTGACTATTCCTCAATTCCTGAATTTTTCAATCAACTATTCTTCTATCCATCGATATGAATCCCAGTAAGTTTTTAATTTCATCTATTTAGGGAAAGCTTATTAGATTAAATTCAATTGTTAGATTTTTGATGTTAGATTTTTTAATCTATTGTTGTTGCGGTTGTTATTCAATTAGATTCAATGATTCGATTTGATTATATTTGTCCTCATTCTTCCTCAACCCACTTTCATTCATAATTCTTCTCAAATTCTCAAACTTTATTGGTTTTTAATGGTGGTTTAGATAAAAAAAAAAGTTGTTGCTGTAAAAGGGTAAGTAAAAGGGTTTGTTTGATTCGATTAGCTTGTTGTTCTTAACTGTTCGATTAATTCTTAACAGTTCGATTAATTCTACTAATTCTACTAATAATTTTACTAAAAGGGTAAGTAAAACCAGCCATGCACATTTTTTTCTAAAATTGAAAAAGGGTACGCTAAAATTGAAAATGAAAAAGGGTACGCTAAAATAGAAAAAAGGTACGCTAAAATAGAAAAAAGGGTACGCTGAAATAGAAAAAGGGTACGCTGAAATAGAAAATGAAAAAGGGTACGCTAAAATTGAAATTGAAAAGGGTAAGCTAAAATTGAAATTGAAAAAGGTACACTAAAATTGAAATTGAAAAATGGTACGCTAAAATTGAAAAATGATACGCTAAAATTGAAATTGAAAAGGGTTCGCTAAAATTGAAATTGAAAAGGGTACGCTAAAATTGAAAAAGGGTACGCTAAAATTGAAAAAGGGTACGCTAGAATCTGATGGCTGAGAAGAGCTCTCACAGTTCTCATTGAGTGAGTGGTTCTCACATGAACCAAAATCTATACATATATATATATATATACACATATAGAGGTAGGTTCAAATAAGGTCAGCAATTTTTTTAAGTCTATATTAAAGTTACAATTGACATACGATAAAGTTGCATTTATTCAAAATTGATATGTAACTATAACATTCAGCACTTTTATCACTTCAAGTGATAAAGTGCAACTTTATCCCTCATCTCGTGTAACTTTAAGCACTTTTTGTGTATTTTTAACACTGGAACTTAGGAACTTAAAAAACTTGTTGACCTTATTTGAACCTACCTCTACACATATATATACATATATACATATATACTCCCTCCATCCCACTATCTTCTTCCCACTTTCCCAAAAAGGAAATCTCACTAATATGTTCCCATTTACTTTATTTCCTTAATTGGTTAGTCTACTTTACCATAATATCCTTATCAACACTATATATTTACACAATATACCACTCATATTAGTTGGAATGACCCCACTTGCATTTAATTATAATATTTCCTGTAAACATTGGACCCACTATTAATATCTTATATTATTCCTTAAGAGATGTGCCCATATCAAATGGGAACATCTCTTTGGGATGAAGGGAGTACATACATATATACATATATACATACATAGATTTAGGTTCATGTGAGAACCACCCCTTCAATGAGAACTGTGATCACTATAATATGAGCCACTAGATCAGAGTGTTCAATCTCATTCGTTGAATCTTTCAAAATTTTTCAATCAAATTAACCCATCACAATTGATTCAGCCTTCAACCCGTAACTCCTTCTCTTTCTACAACATTCTTCGACCCATAATCCTTTAATCCATAAATTCTTCAATCGACCATTGAATCCGATTCTTCAATCCATCAATTTTTCAATCAGCTTTTCTTCAATCCATTAATTCATCACAATTAGGTATTGAACCCCAATAACCTAAGTAGTTTTTTTTAATTCATCATTTTATGATTAACATATTCAACTAAATTCATTAATTCATTACAATAGTAACAGTATTATCGTCGGCAAATATAATTGCAATAATTGCAATAATCTCAGCAATGGTGTGTTATCGTTTTTTTTTTCAAATTTTCTGATTGATTTAAGAGTTTATCTAAAATATTGTTCTTTAATTTCCTTTTGTACGGATTTTATATGAAATACAAACACTTTTTCTTCCAGCCCTACTCTATTTAATTTTCTTTTTAAATTGTGGTGTACCCTATTTCAATTTTAGCATACCCTTTTAATTTTTCTATTTTAACGTACCCCTTTTCACTATTAGCGTACCTTTTTTTCTATTTTAGCGTACTCTTTTTCAATTTCAATTTTAATTTTAGTGCACCCTTTTCAAATTTTAGCGTACCCTTTTTCACTTTTAGCGTACCTTTTTTTTTTTTTTTTTTTTTTTTTTTTTTTTTTCCTATTTTAACGTACCCTTTTTCAATTTCAATTTTAGCGTACCCTTTTTCACTTTTAGCGTACCCTTTTTCAATTTCAATTTTAGTGTATCATTTTTAAATTTTAGCATATACTTTTTAAATTTTAGCGTACCATTTTTCACTTTTAGCGTACCCTTTTTTCAATTTTAGCTTACCAATTTTCAATTTCAATTTTAGCGTACCCTTTTTAAATTTAAATTTTAGCGTACCCTTTTTCACTTTTAACGTACCCTTTTTAAATTGTAATGTGATTACAACTACTACTGTAAAAGTAGTGTAACAAATAAGATGATTAATAGAAGTATAATTAGAGGGGAATGAAGCATTGAATAATTCCACGATAGGTGTTTAGAGAAAACAAGTAAACAATGGAAGAAAATGGGATTATGGGAGGGAGACATCACATCAGGCAGACATGTTCTCTTCGATCGCCCAGCGAATCTTCAATTTAATTACAATTTACAAATAGGAAACCCAATGGATTATCGCACGAAACTACCCAAACAAATTCGATCGAATTATAGTGAAAACATTAGTTTGAATCAAGAGACTGAACAACAAAATGTTAAGAAATCGAAAACCAGAAGACATGCATGCATACCTGATTAAAGACATTAAGAAAGATAATATTACCTAATTCATCTCCGCCATTTCATCCTTCTCGAATTTTAGGAATCAAATTTCAAATCAGTTGCATGAAAAATTGATAATTGGAGTTGCAATCGAGTCATTTGGGTTCAAGATCGTCGGGTTCTATTAAAATCGGGTTGTGTGGAGTCGACATAAGGTTGGGTTGGTTACAACTTACAAGAATTTTGTAAATTTATCGTGGGATCGTTTCATACAAGAGCTTGTGTATTCCTTAACACTCAAGCTAATTTATCGTTGGATCTTCCAGTAAATTTAGTCCATATCGGACAATGTACCGATTCAGATTAGGAATATTAAGTTTGCTCGGTTATCAACGAGTTGGGTCATTATATAAGTTTTACTTATTTGGATAATTTTAAAGCTAATTTCTTAACGGATCATTCATCTTAATAGAGTCACTATCATCTTCAACAATTTGAAATTTTGATTGAGTTTGGATTAAGTCAAATACAACCGTTCTTGATTTTTGGTGAATTTTGTTGAATTTTTTTCTTCAATTTCAGCCATTGTTGATGAAGGGAATGAGAAGGGAGAGAGAGAGAAAAACAGATTTTTATTTTGTTAAAGGAAGAGGGGATTTTTTAAGAATAATGTCAGGCATTAGATGTGAATAAGATCTAATGATTCTAAATAGTTCTCACAGTTCTCATTGAAAGGTAGGTTCTCACCCGATCTCAACTCTTATATATATTTAGGTTCATGTGAGAACCACTCCTTCAATGAGAACCGTGAGAACTCTTCTCAGCCATCAGATCCTATTATGTGAATGGATGACTGAGATTAACTTTCCCCCGATTAATTTCCTTACCCTCCATTTTCCCCAATTTCCCTCAATTTTCCCCCAACTAAACTAAATGAACGATTTCCCCTAATTTCCCTCAATTCCCCCCAATTTTCTTAATGCAATCTGAACCCTAACATAATCCAACTCTCACTGTATCATACAACTAAGAAAATTTGTCTTCAATCCTCGATCTTCTTCGCAATATCATTTGTCTTCAATCCTCGATCTTCTTCGCAATATCCAGGTATTCCTCACTCAATCTTCTTAATTACTCTTCTTTTCTGCAATCGATGATATCAATTCAATCGTTCATTTAGTTCATTTAGTTCAGTCGGTTAGTTCAATCGTTATCATCATCATCATGCAATTACTTGACTAGTCGATTACTGCTTGCTAAACTAGATTAATTTGATTTCAAATTGTTTTACTTCGCTTAGTCGATGATTTGACTTTTTCTTTGTGATAATTTAGTTTTATGTTGATAATTGAGGTTTCTTCCTGGTTTGATCAATGGCAGATTAGGCTGCTTGATGTTTTGTTTTGTTTATGATGACTTGACTTAGTTTCGTTGGCATAATTGAGTTTTTTTTACTTAATGTCGATTATAATATAATTTTGTTTCTTATGTAGTTATGTGTGATGATGAGTTTTGATCGATCAATTGATTGGATTTTTGAATCAGTGCCATCGTGATGTTTTAATTGTTTTGTTGATAACTTTACTTTCTTTTGTGATTATTGAGGTTTCGTCGAGATAATTTAGGTGTCGCTATGATAATTGAGGTTTCTTCATGATTATGGGTTGAAAGTTGTTTGTTTACATGGTTTGATCGATTGCAGATTGTACTTGCTTGGTGCTTTGTTGTTTTTCTTTGTTTTTTGTTTTGTTGATGGTTTGACTTAGTTTCTTTGGCATAATTGAGTCCCAGCAAACCATTTTATTTTCTCTATAATTGCAGTACACGACGATATTTCATTGCTGTAAGACAGTTGTTTGATTCTACGACACTGTAAGACAGTTGTTTATAACTTTCATTGCAAACCCCGCTTTGCTTCATATTGTCGATGGACAAATGAACTCATTGTCTTGATGGCCACCTACAGTTTTGCCAGTATATACCTCATTAAAATTGGAAAGGGTACGCTAAAATTGAAATTGAAAAGGATACGCTAAAATTGAAATTGCAAAAGGGTACGCTAAAATTGAAAAAGGGTACGCTAAAATTGAAATTGGAAAGGGTACGCTAAAATTGAAAAAGGGTATGCTAAAAGTGAAACTTTTTTTACGTGAAATCTAAGGGCTGTAAAGGGTTCTCACAGTTCTCACCATAGTATGAGTTCTCACCTGATCTTGACTCTCTCTCTCTCTCTCTCAGTTTAATGTTTGTAATTTTTTATTTATTTCAAATTTTTCAATTATTATTGCTAATTGGATAGTTAATGTTGCTTAGGTCTCAATTGAGTTGCATTGTTTGTCTGCCCATTAGTTTAGCCCAATTTTGATTAGGTAGATTGTTGGTATAAGCTTAGGGTAAGCAATATTGATGTTGTGATGAATTCGTGAGAATTTGAGTAAATTGGGTTTAGTTTTTTAAGTAATTTGTTAGTATAAATATGTTAAGGTCAATTCTAAATTAATAATACATTTGGGTTTAGTTTGAGTAATTTGTGATTAAATTGTGATTAAATTTGGGTTTAGTTAGTGCTAAATTAAGTTAGGGAAATTCAACTTTAATTTGTTGTATATATTTTTTTTACATAGAAAATGAGGAGAATTGAACGGAAATGGATGTATGAAGGAAGACTTGATAAGAAAACATGTCCCACAGTCGAATTTTTGAGGGGTGTTGAATCATTTGTGGAGGTTGCTAAAAAATCACTTGACTATGCATAGAAGGGGGAAGTTAGGTATCCATGTACTAAATGCAAGAACCTAAAAATTTTTGTGATCATTGTGGTTAAGGAACATGTCATTTGTAATGGTTTTTCACCCAATTATTATCGTTGGATTTGTCATGGGGAGCCCTCTCAGTCCGAGGAACCCGAGATCCGACAAAATGAGAGGGGAGGGAGGTTGAGAGGTATGATAGTCGACGCTTGTGGAGTGCAACTTGTTTAGCAACGATAACACATATAGGAATGACGACTCACCTAACCCACGAGCAAAAGCGTTTTTCGACATGTTGAACGCTTCCGAGAAACCATTATTTGGAGGGTGCGATGTAACTTTGTTAGAAGTCGCATCTATGGTAGTTAGCCTTAAATGTGAGTTCAACCTACCCTTCGCTTGTGTCGATGGTTTTGTTGCCTTCCTTGAGAGAGTCATCCCAAAAGACAATATCATGACCCGAACATTCTACACAACCAAAAAAGTTGTGAAAGGTCTTCAACTCCCGCATCAAAAGATTGATGCTTGTCCCGATGGATGCATGTTATTTTGAAAGGATGATGCGATGCTTGATGAATGTAGGAGATGTGGTAGGGGTAGGTATAAGACGGTTGAGGGGGATATTCTTTTGAGGGGTAGAAAAGGGAAAAGTGGTGATAGGGGTAAGAAACCGATCCCAATCAGTCAGCTTACATACTTCCCCATTACACCTAGACTTCAAAAACTATATGCAACAAGAACCATAGCCGAGCAAATGAGATGGCAGGAGGAGGACAGTAGGGTACCAGGAAAGATGTGCCATCCGAGTGACGGTGAGGAGTGGAAGCGTTTCGATAGAATAAATCCCCACTTTTTAGTAGAACCCCAAAATGTAAGGCTTGGGTTGTGTACTGATGGATTTGCACCTTATGGCCAATTTGGTAAGTCGTACTCTTGCTGGCCTGTGATGATCACACCTTATAACCTACCTCCTTGGTTGTGTTTGAAGAAGCCTTTCATCTTTCTATCTCTTATTGTTCCCGGACCAAAAACCTGAAAAATCATTTGGATGTTTACTTGCAACCTGTTATTGAGGAATTGAAAGAACTGTGGGAAGTGGGGGCGGAAACTTATGATGTCTCTTTGAGACAACTTTCAGCTGAGAGCAGCTCGGTTGTGGACTATAAACGACTTTCCCGCATATGGTATGCTCTCGGGGTGGTCTACTGCGGGTCATAAAGCACGTCCATGTTGTATGGATGAGAGCAAAGCTTTTATCTTCCAAATTCTAGTAAAATAAGCTGGTTTGACTGTCATAGACAGTTTCTACCAGAGGGTCACCCATATAGAAAGAACAAGAAGGCATTCAAAAAGGGAGAGGTGGTACTTGATGACGCACCTGATCAACTCCCAGGAGACGAAATATGGGAGTTGATTTTCGAGTACCCGTCCACTGTTGATGGAACCGACCAGGAGTTCAAAGATCTGAAAAAGTTTAAAAATGGTTGGTTTAAACGAAGCATATTCTTTGACCTCCCATATTGGAGTACTTTGTTACTTCGTCACAATTTAGATGTGATGCACATAGAGAAAAAATTTTTTGAGCAGTTGATTCACACTGTGATGGATGTGGAGGGGAAGAGTTGTGACACTACGGGCTCCCGGTGAGATGTAAAATTTTTTTGTGACCGTCCTCAATTGCACATAAAACGGGATGGATCCAAACCAAGAGCCGTGTATAGCCTCGACAAGGCTCAGAGAAAGGCCTTGTTGGAGTGGGTGAAGAAGTTGAAATTCCCCGACGGGTATGCCTCCGACTTCAAAAGATGTGTTGATCTTAAGAATCTAAAGCTGCAAGGTTTAGAGAGTCATGATTGCCACATGTTCATGGAGAGGTTACTGTTAGCATATTATTAACATGACATAAATAAAACATAATTCCCATAAATCTTTGAACAACATGAAGGTCACAAAAGATTAATTAAGACGAGTTTAAAACATACCTCATTACAGAATAAGTCGAAATCTAATACGAACGATATTAGATCTCTATAAGACGACTTCATAAATAACAAGACGATAATATATAAGACGACTTGAAATAATAATAATAATACGTCTTCATATGATCTTCAAATAATAAAAATAATAATAAAAGGTACGGTTTCATAATTAATAGGTATGGTTTCTCCGTCTTGTCCTATAACGTAATAAGTGTTGTTTTACCACGTTTTAATTCATTCATAGAGTTTCTGATGGGGAAGACTCCATTATATAGGCAGAGAGAGGACCAGTTTCCTATAAAGGTTTTAGATTATGTAATCTCGACCTTCCATCAAGGTTGAGTAAATATGGAAAAACTTCTTATTTAGTCCGATATTATTGTGATAGCATATCTCTTAAAGATTCGATTTCCAATAAAACCGTAATTATGAGGAAGAAATATTAGCATAATAATAGGGAAGATATATTACATATCCTATAATATTATTATATCATAAAATATTCTTACAGTCTCCCACTTGGTCGATTGGAAAATCTGTAATGTTCTTTAGAGAATATAAGTTGCGCGTAAGTGCTAAACAAATAACGTCTTAAATCAGCGATCATAAGTGCCTCGACTAATTCAATCATTAAAGGGAGTCATGGCGTGCACATGTCAATTTGCAACATAATTACTTCCATTTACCACTACATTAACGAATTGAACAGTTAGGCCATAAGTGGAGTTCTACGTAATGGTCCACATAATGTCTTAAAAAGACTATATTTCCGTTATCATTCATCCAATAATAAATGTGTACACATTGGAAACAGAAATAATATTATTTAGCAAGTGTAGAATCGTTAAAGAGATCTCATTAATTCCGTGATCTAACATCTTGCTTCAGTAAAAGATATTTAAGGTTCATGTGTTTTGTTCCCTTAGATACCATATCATTCTCGGAGAAAAAGATTGCAATTTCATTATTATCACGATAATTACGCAATCATGCTCCTTATATTAAAGCCTCATAAAAAGTTACATATTCAGCTTCCATGGTGGAGGTATAAAGCAACTGTGAGTACAGTGCCTTGTGTCATAACATCTTCAAAATCTGAATTTGAATAATCAGTCACCTGTGGGTGATCTAATTTTCTAGATGTGAGCATCAATAATGTCAGATTTACCTGAGCATACATTAAGTTACCAACCATGCATAAGGATATTATTTGGCCATTTCAATACATAAGTCTTGGTTCTATGTAATAAACCAAGATCGTTTCTGGCTAATAAAATATCAGAATATAGAATCAAATATATGAACTTACTCCCACTGATCTTGAGATTTAGGCTTAGATCAACGATATTTTCTTTAAAATCTGTAATGATTTTATCGAACTTTAAGTATCATTGTTCCAATGCTTGTTCCAGTCCATACAATGAATTCTTAAGTCTTAATGTTGGTATTATCCAACACAAGAATAAAATAAATAATCTGTCAGATCTCTTCCAAGATTCATGGAAAGATATTTGAGCAGTACTTTCAAAAGTTAAGTCGGTCGGCTTGTCTTTGCGAAGACAAGTATCCAGTTTCATCAACTTCAATACGAACTTAAATTAATTACTCTTTTCATTCAGAGTAGTTTGTTCGTTTCATTAAACTCAACAACAGATTGCACTTGATTAGATAAATTTTAGTTGTGATAAAATAAGACAACATAAATAATAAGGCTTCAATATGTGAAACGACACGTCTTTAATAATAGTGCTCCTGTGGGTAGTTACTAAAATATTTAAATAAATAGAATGTTACACATGGTAATATAATCTACCTGCGGGTAAATATATATTTTTATATGTGAACGATATAATGACTATAGTAAGTCAAAATTGAACTTTAGTTGTAAATTCACTGTGGTAAAATTTAACCATAAGGATTTCATATTATCATTATCTAAAACCGAATATGAATTTATAATTATCATAAATCATTATTTGTCAAACGAATAATTATATCGAATGAGCATAAACAATATGGTCAAAACGTATTTCAGTAAATATGTAATCATACAGAGTATATTATAATCATATTGTCATGAAATTACTTCTCAAATAATAAAATTTTAAGTTACTTCACATCACAACTTTAATCTATATACTAATCAATATGTATATAGTAAATCATATAATCATGATAAAATCAATTTAACACAATATAATACAATGATGATAACAATGTCAGGTTAAACTTTCATTAATTTCCATATCAATAATAAGAACTTTGTCATGGCAACAAATTCAGGAGACAACAAGCTACATCTCATTATCAGGCCAATTCAAACATTATATGATCGAATAATTGAAAATCACGGATTATGGCAATATATGAGACGTATTTGTAACATTACATAGGACATATTAATTCAATACAACATTGTGAAACATTATCTACAAAACATGCACTTAATTCAATCATTATACGTATGTATGCTGCTTGTGAGATAGATGACCGAGTAGCTTAGGTGACCATAATTTGAATAAATTGGCAATTGTGGACGATATTGAATTCTATCATGCATAAACTGATACACACACCATACTCCAAAACATAATACGAGTATATAATAATAAGAATAATAATTGATAGACAAACTCGTTTATAATACGGAGTGATATGATGTATAATAATAAATAATCGGATAATCACGAGTTCAACAACCTAAGCTCTGATACCACATGTTAGCATATTATTAACATGACATAAATAAAACATAATTCCCATAAATCTTTGAACAACATGAAGGTCACAAAAGATTAATTAAGATGAGATTAAAACATACCTCATTACAGAATAAGTCGAAATCTAATACGAACGATATTAGATCTCTATAAGACGACTTCATAAATAACAAGACGATAATATATAAGACTACTTGAAATAATAATAATAATACGTCTTCAAATGATCTTCAAATAATAATAATAATAATAATAATAATAAAAGGTACGGTTTCATAATTAATAGGTATGGTTTCTCCGTCTTGTCCTATAACGTAATAAATGTTGTTTTACCATGTCTTAATTCATTCATAGAGTTTCTGATGGGGAAGACTCCATTATATAGGCAGAGAGAGGACCAGTTTCCTATTAGGGTTTTACATTATGTAATCTCGACCTTCGATCAAGGTTGAGTAAATATGGAAAAACTCCTTATTTAGTCCGATATTATTGTGATAGCATATCTCTTAAAGATTTGATTTCCAATAAGACCATAATTATGAGGAAGAAATATTAGCATAATAATAGGGAAGATATATTATATATCCCGTAATATTATTATGTCATAAAATATTTTTACAGTTACTACCTGTATCATTAAAACAACTTCTGCCACTGACGGTGTGGAATTCTATAATTGAGACATCTCAATTTTTCCGAGATTTGTGTTCTTCTACAGTATCAATTGAGGACATGACTCGGCTGGAGGATCAAATTCCAAAGATACTCTGCAAACTTGAGATGATCTTCCCACCGTCGTTCTTTAACTCCATGGAGCATCTACCGGTCCACTTGCCGTACGAAGCTAAGGTTGGAGGACCTGTTTAGTATAGATGGATGTACCTATTTGAGAGGTACATAACTTGTTTATTAACTTAATTTGTAATTTTAATTAAAACATAGCTAATTGTAATTTTAATTAAAATATAGGTTCCTCAACCATTTGAAAAAGAAAATTGGTAATAAGGCTAGGGTAGAGGGTTCTATTTGTAATGCATATTTGACAGAAGAGATTGCAAACTCCTGCTCCCTCTACTTCGAGAAAGATGTCCAAACAAAAACCAAGAATCTTAACCTAGAACAGTCGATGTCAATTGATACTACGATACCAGAGTTTTTTCAAACGAAGGAAGAGGAAGGAACTTCATCCGTTGAGGGTTCTAGGATTCTATATGAGAAAGAGTACAATCGAGCTCACCTTTATCTACTTTCCAATTGTGAGATTTTAGGGCCTTATGAGAAGCAATTTGTAACCAAATTTGTGGCTGCAAACGTTGATGTCAATGCTGATGATGTTTGGAGTAAGCATGAGGAACAGTTTCCTAAGTGGCTTAAGAGTCATGTAGTTGCCTTAGACATACAAGATGATTTGATTAGAAGTTTGGCATAAGGTCCTTTGTGAGTGGTTAAAACCTGGAACCGATACTCGGTGATTGAGTTCAATTTTCACACATTCAACTACGGGAAAAACAAGGCTAGATGTAATTTTGGTGTGAATGTCTCATCTCTTGATGGTGACGAGTACTATGGTATTTTGGAGGATATTTTCGAGTTGTGTTACGCTGGTAAAGAACGTGGGTACAGAGCTGTGATATTCAAATGTGAGTGGAAAGACAACTCAGTGAACGGAACCTGAGGTGCATGATCGATACAAGATTGTCGAAGTTAATCACATCAAGAAATATCCTAAGTACGATCCGTTCATACTCGCACATCAGGCGAAGCAAGTGTACTTTGCTCTTTCGCCTTACACGAGAAATGACAGAAATCAAAGTCAATGGTGGGCATTCTTTAAGACTAAATCGCGGGGGCAAATAGACTGTTCTCTTTTCCAGGAAGATGCTGCTTCAAGTGGTACACGCTTATCTCCAACTGACGAAACCATATTCTCCAATGAAAATCAAAAGGGTAGAGGAAGATTTAGAGGATGATGACGATGGTGGTAACAATTACGTTACAGATGTTTGGGAGATCCTTGAGGAGGATGATGGACACGACGAAGAGAATTTAGAGGAAGATCAGGTGGAAGGTGAGGAGACGGAGGAAGAAGATCAGACTGAGGAGGATGAGGGTGATGACGATAAGGACAACGAAGATGATTATTAGAACTGTTGGAGTAGGTTTTATTTGTCGTTGTTTTAATTATTTGGTGCATTATTTTAATAAAGTTAGATTGTAATTGCTAATTACTGTTGATATTGTTTGTTGCAAGGTTAAGATGGCAAGCAGAGGCACCAGGAGACGTGGTGGGAGTAGTAAGTCTGCGCAGACGTCCCGCACGCAGCAAGTGGAGGAGGAAGTGGTCCCCGAAACGGGAGCGGAGCAGAACCAGCAACAGGGGCAGCTGGAGTACGACGACGAGGGTCGGTTGTTGATTGACCCTGGTCGCATATGGTAATATAAGCTAACATATCAAAACTTTTGTAACATATGAATTGTTCCAATAATTTTTTAAGATTTCATACATATATGTGATTCTCGACACGGTGCAGGTTTTGGCATGATAATGTGATTACAGGGTGTACTAATAGTTACATGATTATGTGTTGTGACTCGCCTATTTTTGGGAAGCAAATGCTTCGATTTTCTCGATATTAATCGATGAGTAACTACAGATATTTAACATGTAGTTCGGCCTTGAACCCGGAATTAATCGCTTAGAGTTTGGAGCACCAACCCTCTAAACCCTTTGAAGTACCTTCTCGAAGATTAAAAGCTAGATTAACAATTTAATTAAGAGTTTGCAAGTGTTTGTTTTTAATTCTGAAATATTCGATGGCCTTTCTTCAAATGGGATGTGGCTTTATATAGCCCTACATGCTCAAGATCCTCTTGGTATCTCTAGAGATATCCTACCTATAATGTTTATGCTAAAATGTAAATAAATATTGTAAACTACATAGCTAATCACCACCATATATGGTGCATGATTCTCTCCTATTTTCCTACTATAATTATGTAGATTATGCTAATCCACATCTACTTATATAAAGAAACTATCTAAGTAGTGCATAATTAATTATTGCTTAATCAAATCCTTGCCAAATGATGATATATCCTTGATTCTCTTGTCACCCATTTGAGATCACGCCTATCTTCAATTTTGGTAAGGATTTCTTGTTGATATCTTTTGGTTGATTCTCTAGCCACCTATTAAAGATCACGACATCTCCAAGATTCATGGCATCTCCTCTCTTAAGATAAGAATTCACTTGCTCCATTTTCCTATGTATTTGGACGTGTAAGTTGAATCGGGTAGTCGCATGAATTTGGACATGCTCGAGCAAATACACGCCTATCTGCAGTGACTTAGATTTGAATAATCCAAGTATGTAGTTTGTTGACTTGTCCGGCCCAGTGCTTACCTTATCGAACTCCACAATCGGGTCAGTTCCAAACAAGAAGATATTGATGAGTTTATCCAATGTACTGAGGATTGTGATATGGTGGATATAGGGGCTACTAGTGCCTATTACACATGGAAAAATAAACAAGATCCTCAACATAGGATTTATAGTAAACTGGATAGGTTTATGGTAAATGTAGAATGGCTACAGACTTATCCTAACATGAATACTCACTTTCATCCTAAAGGAATATTTGTTCACACCCCTTGTGTGGTTTCTTCTAACATTGGTGGGAGTACAAGAAAGATCACTTTCAAACTCTTTGATATGTCGACTACCCATTCTGAGTTCCTTCCCATTGTTGAGGCTCAGTGGCAAAGTCATATTGAAGGCACCAAAATGTTCAAGTTTGTGAAGAAATTGAAAGGCTTGAAACCTCATCTTAAACAACTGAATAAGATGGTATTTTCTGATATTGAGACCAGGTCTGCTCAAGCTAGCTGGCAACTTGAAGCCATTTAGTTGAAACTGTAGTTAGATTTGACAAACCCTGTATTGATTGCTGAGGAAAAACAGGTTGCAGGTGAAGTGAGAGAACTTATTGACCAAACCAATGCATTCTTGAGGCAAAAGGCTAAAGCAAACTGGATAAAGGATGGATATGATAATTATGCTCATTTCCATAGAGCAATTAAACAAAGATGCCAACAAAACAAAATTTTGCAGGTGAAGGATGTTGCTGGCAATTTACAGTTTGAGCCTCAGAGCATTCAAGATGCATTTCTGTCATATTACAAGGGTCTTTTGGGGAGTACCAAGCCTACTGAACAAGTGAGACACGAGGTAATTCAGAAAGGGGTTTGCTGAAGCCCCCAACATGCAATAATCCTGATGGCTCCCGTGACTGACAAGGAGATTAGGGACATAATGTTTTCTATTCCAAATGATAAGCCCTCTGGGCCGGATGGATACATTAGTGAATTCTACAAAAAAAGCTTGGGGGCTTGCTAGTGAGGAAGTTTATGATGCTGTCAAAGACTTCTTCCAAACTAACAAACCCCTGCACCAGATTAATGCTACTAATTTGGCACTAATCCCAAAATGTGAAAGACCTGATGATGTCAAGCAGTTCCGGCCTATTGCTTGCTGCAATGTAATCTACAAGATCATCTCTAAATTACTTTGCAACAAATTAGCAAGGGTTCTGCTTGATCTGATTCATGAGATTCAGGGTGCATTTGTTAAAGGCAGATCCATTATTGAAAATATATTGATTTGTCAGGATATTGCTCAACATTATGCCAGACAACATGCTTCCCCTTGATGCCTCTTTAAAATTGATCTCCAGAAGGCCTATGACTCTGTAGAGTGGAAGTTTGTGGATGATTTGCTATGCCACCTGCAGTTTCCTCAACATTTTAGACTGATGATCATGACAAGTGTTACTTCTCCAAGTTTCGCCCTTAATCTCAATGGAAACACTTTTGGCTTTTTCAATGGGAAAAGGGGGTTGAGGCAAGGGGATCCCATATCTCCTATGCTTTTCACCCTTTGCACGGAGTATTTAAGCAGAATGATAACCTTTGTAACTGAAAAACGACTATTTAGATACCATCTTATTTGCAAACAGATGAAGCTCACCCACCTGTTCTTTGCTGATGACTCATGATGTTCTGCAAAGGGGAAGCTCAATCTATTATGTTGCTAGTTAGGGTGTTGCCTTCCTTCTCCAAAGCTTCTGTTCTTACCATCAACACCTCTAAGTCTGCCATATATTTTAAGAGGATGCACATACTTCTCAGAGATTATATCCTCCAGGTTATAGGGTTTAGTGAGGGAGAACTACCTTTTACCTACCCGGGAATCCCCATCAAAACAAAATAAATAAATTAAATAAACATGAATGCTCTAAGATAACTGACATGATGATTGCAAGAATTAAAAGCCTTGGAGTCAGGAAACTCTCCTATGCTGGCAGGGTTGTTCTCATCAATTCAGTCCTCAATACCCTTTACAATTACTGGGCTACCACTTTCATTATTCCTAAGGGTGTTATCAAGAGAATTGAGGCAATATGTAAGAACTATCTTTGGGAAGGGAGTCCTGACTACAAGAGAGTTCCTCTAGTCTCTTGGGACAGGTCACTAGAACCAAAGAGGTAGGTGGTGTAGGTATCAAACAAGCTAATCTATGGAATGTTGCTGCTGTTGGGAAGATAGTGCACTGGGTGTTCTGTAAAAGTGACAGACTCTGGATCAAATGGATTAATCATAACTACTTGAAAGGCTGTAACTAGCGTGATTACATACCACCTGCAGATGTTTCCTGGACCTGGAGAACTATATGCAAGACAAAAGAGAAGCTGAAGAATGAATATGAGGATGATATCTAGATGCCTATCCTACTGGCTATACCATAGCTAGGGGATACAAGTGGCTGAAAGGAAGCTTTCCTACGGTTGATTGGGAAAATTTGGTGTGGAATGGATGGAATACCCCAAAATATTCTGTCCTCACCTAGATTATGCTTAATGAAGGTCTGAATACAAAAGATAAACTGGTCAGGTTTGGCTATTGCAATGATGACAGGCGCTGCCTTTGTGACAATGAGATTGAATCAGTATACCATTTTATGTACCAGTGTGAGTATAGCAGTAAAATTAGAACTAAATTGGAGAACTGGATGATTGTTGCTATGTCTGAATCACCACGATATCAACTGAAAGCTGGGAGTGATGGATGGATTCAAGCTGCTGTTGCAACTGCCTTCTTCCGCACTGTCTAGATGAAGAGAAATAAAGCAAGAATTGAGGGCTAAGTGCATAGACCCGAACATGTTGTGAAAGAAATTCAGAATGAAGTTAGGATTAGAATGAAATGTTTGAGCCAAAATCCTCAGCTGAAGCAATCGGAAATAGATACTTTAAATTCTTTACTCATGTTGTAATTGGCTAGACATTACCATATGATATGTAATTAATCATGATGTAATTCTTTTGCTGTGAATGAAGTAATACTCACATTCTCACAAAAAGAAGGTAATTAATGAGTAACGTGGTGCATTAACAAAAAAATTGAAAAAAGTAGGCAGTATGATGGTCGAACCCTTGACCTCAGTTGCCCAATTCAACTCCTCTACAATTGCACTATGATATCTAATTGATTAAAATATCACTAAATTGTATTTGTCTTATATGTATCTGGGCTATAACCCATAAAATGTTGGATTCCAACGTTTTAAGAATTGGTAAAAAATCAGATTCTAATGTTCTACGGATCCTTAACACGTTGAACTCCAACGTTTTACATGTTTTTATGTTTTTTTTAAAAAAATTTTTAACGTAAATTCGATCATTAAACACGTTAATTATGTTCAAATCAAGCTGTAAAAAGAAAACTGACTCCATAATCTATCATCCTACGTTGTACTACCAATGGGAAGGCTAAGCTATCATCCTAACCAATTATAATGAAACTAATCAACCAAAAGGAAAAATTAATTAGAAAATTTAAAGATTAAAGAGATCGATGAAAATAATTTTACTTGATTGGACGATAATGTCGATTTCTTGAGAAATAGTTTTATATTTAAGAAACGGTTAAGAGTCAATAGAAAAATGGCTATATTGAATCCGGTTAAGAGTCAATTGAATCATATCGGGCCAAAGTTCGAAAAACCGCTAAAAGTTAGCAAAAACCGTAAAAAATTAACAAAACCGTTCCATCAAAGTAGTCGGAAAGTTAAAATTAGATTAATTAAGTATAACAATTAAACTCATTAAATATAATTAAGGAGGGGCAAAAGAGTAAAATCACATATAAAGCGCGGATGACGCGACTGAAATGCAGATGACGTAATTAGGTTGGGATATATATATATATATATATATATATATATATATATATATAGAGGGGGGATCAAGGGAGTTACTAACTCTCCAAGAGTCTCTTAGTGTTGACCCCCCCATCCATTTAGCTTAATATGAACGGTGGATGGATGAGTTTAGATTGTATAAAAAACAAAAGTGCTGCGGGACGGATGTGCTGCGGACAACCATCAGCCATCAGCCATCAACCCCATCACTAGTCAATAGCCCCCTCACCCTATTCCCCAATTAATTTCCCTCCTCTCTATACTCCCGCCCAAAGCGTTTCACCTTCCCCATTCACCTATTTTCAATTCTTTTCCTACCTAATCACTCACCGCTCTCTTCCTCTCTAAAAAAAAAAATCAATCTCCATCTCCATCTCCATTTCCGCAGCTTCTCCATCTCCATCTACATTTCCGCAGCTTCTCCATCTCCAATAAGGTATGTTGAATGTTCGATTTTCGACCTCCGATTTTCCTTTTGTTCAACCCTTTTTTATTCCATTTTCATGAACCCTAAGAAGAGCATTTTTGAGTTAAAGAGCAATTTCATGAACCCTTGTTCCGGTTACGGAAACAATTTACCCGGCCCAGAATCCGGGTAGTGTAATTGAATTGATGCTGGATTATTAGTCGCTCGATTCCCTTGATCTCCCCTTCCTCTCACTCTCGGAATCGGACTTTCCCGGCGGAAAGCGGCCTGCTCCCTGCACAAAGAGCGCACAGGGCCTCGGAGGTTGTCCGAGGAAACCCTCTCCGATGCCTAAGTCAGTCCGTGAAAAGCCTTTACGAACCTAGCTCGTGAGGAACTAGGTGGCGTTTTTAAGAGTAAGAATCTAGAGAGAGAAAATCCAACCCCTCTCATGTGGGAAGTGGGTAGGTATTTATACCTTCCCACAAGAGAGAGGAAAAGAGAAAGAAGAGGAGGGAAATGGGTGGATGTTGGCGCGACACGTGGACTTACCTTGTCCACCCATTTCCCCTTACCTTAGATAAAAAGACGGATGGGTCCTCGGTTTTCCTTCGGCTCCATTCAGGCGGGAACGCCCTGGAAGCAGGCGGCAGGCTTGGTTTACTCCGTTTGGCGGACGGCACAAGGGATTGGGGCCACACTTGGAGATTCTAGTGACTGATGGGAAAAGCTTCTAGACAGACCTTTCCCCCTTTTGGGACTTGCTCGCCTCGGGGCCTGATTGGCAGGCGGCCAATGACAGGTAGCCGACCCCCATCAATTGGCCCTCGCCGGCTGAGGAGGAACGGGGTTCCAGCTCGGCAGGCGATGTCTTGTTCTGGGACAGCGGGAGGTTGCTTCTTTGGACACTTGCATTTAATGCGTCGCATGTTCCCGAGGGAACATGCTTTAATTTCTCTAAGCACTCAGGGAGTTCAAACGTCTTTCGTTATGATTACCCTCCTTTGCATAGAGAATTTTTGGGCAGCGTGCCGCTCCGCTGATTGGCCTTCTCCCTTGCAGAGATGGTTGGGGCACCATTAATGCGGTGTTTTCCTTGGTATAAAACCTTTAGCTTTCTTGATCATTTGTGCTTCATTCCACCTTCAATCTTTCCATTTTCCTCATTTTAAACATGGCTTGGATCAAGAAAAGTGTAGTTCGCCGCGGAGTCAAACATGTTTCCTTCATCTTCAGGGGGTTTTGGAGGCTCAGATATGCGCGGACGGCTTATTTAGCTGTTCGCCGGAGTCGCTGCTCACAGTTTCGCCTTCGCCGAAGGGGTCGGAAGGCCCCCATTAGGATGGGCAAACGCCCCAGGAGGTCCTCTCCTCCTGCTGCGCCTAGGTTTAGGCGTTGCTCCCAGGGAGGGGGCTGTTATGATAGGGGGTGTCATGAGTGTTTTCCATGGCTGCACCCTGAACAATTCGGCTTCAACTCTGACACCGATTCCTCCCTGGAGTCGGGTCCTTCTTTGCCTGTAAAGAAGACAGGCTGTCGCACCTGCGACGAGTCCCGGGCTGTCCCTTTTGGAAGGGACTGGGAAGACAGCAGCCATGACTCTGACGACAGCGAAGGTCTTGGCTGCCTGAGCGACAGAGACGAAGACGGGGCTTCAGATGACCCCTTCCAGGGCTCCCCAAGTTGGGACTGGGGTTCGGCTCTCGGGAGTCCGGGCAATCCTGGAGACTATTCCCCGGATCTGGGGGATGACTAGGCCTGCGTGGCAGGGCATTTGTTTTTCTGTCAGGCTGAAACTCTTGGGCCTCATGTATTTTTCCTTTCATATTTGTCTTTAAGATGTAACTTTTCTCTATAAGACTTTAATGAAATGAAGATCAGGCGGCGCGTTTGTGCATTGCGATTTTTTTTTTTTTTTTTTTTTTTTTTTTTTTTTTTTTTTAGGGGGGACGTCATAGGGTGACCAGCCTGCTGACACCCTTTGGTCCTCCCAAGGTTTTTCTTGGGAAGCTGCCTGGGGCAGACCTCCCCAGGGGTGACACGTGGACCGCTGCCCTTGGGCGAATTCCAGAGGGCTGAGTGACTCTTGGCATGCCTTCCTCTATAAAAGTGATTCATCGTCCATCACCTTCCTCTTTTCCAATCTTTCTTTTCTTTCGATATTCCTTCACTCTCTTCTTTTTGCCAAAAACCTTTGGGTATTGACGGATCACTTCTTCCTTGCACCCCCATTTCCCTGAGACTCCCTCTTCGGGCTTGTGGCGTGCTGTCGGGCGATCCTTAGGTCAGATTTCCAACCTCCGCTCTTTTTTCTTTCTTCGGTTTTCTTTTTTCTGCATCTTTTCCTTTTTTAGAGTAATCATGTCGGGAACCCGTGAAAGGATTTTGCCCTTTACCGACCCATCAAGGAGAGGAGAAGGGATGGACTTTGCCTCCTCCTCTAGGGAGGTTGATTTTGAGGAGGAACACTCGGCGAATAGTGGGGGCGGTAATTCTCCTGAACCCCCCTCGTTCGACGCTATCGATTCGGACGACGAGGCGTTGGAAGTTGACCCTTCCCGAACTTCCGGCCCCCTCGTTCGTCGGGAGAAGGGGAGGGTTTATTATCTAGACAAGGTTAAATACCGCATCCCTCTGAGCACGTTCCCTGACCCGAAAAATCGGGAAGTGATCCTTGCTAAGAACGCCGCCGTCGTGATTGAGCGGCTCTATAACTTTGGGGAGGGGTACACAGTTGTTGTCCCCGGCGAAAAGGATACCGTATGCAACCCCCCGGATGGGTGTATAGCGGTCTTCCATAAATGTTTAGAGTTTGGCCTTCGCTTTCCCCTCCATCCTGTCTTAGAGGAGATCTTCAGGCGCATGAACGTCGCCGTCGCCCAGCTGACAGCCACAGCTGTCAGGGCGCTGATTTCATATGTCTGGACCTGCCTTTTCCACCGCATGGAGCCTTCCATCGACGCCCTGCGGTTCATGGTGGGTTTGCAGATGGTTTCATCTGGGAGTACGGGGTCCCCTGGTTACTGGTCCCTCTTGAGGCAGAAGGGACATTGTTTGGTGTGGCCTGGTATGGACAGCTTGAGGGATTGGAAGAACAACTTCATTTACATACACAGCACCCATGGGTGGAGGATTCCTCGTCACTTCAGGAATCACGTCCACACTAGGATGGAGACCCCTGAGGAGTACCACCCTGGCGTGGGTGGGAAGGCCTTGGAGGTTAAACTAAGTGAGAAGGAGAAGGAGTTGACGGCCTACTTTGCAGGCCATACTAACAAGTACGGGGTGTATGGCCCCACCTTATGGCTCCCTCATGCGGAGCTTTTAGCGACTGACAATTATTTGACCCGGCTGGGCATGAATCCGGGTCTGGATAAAGGTAGTTCAGGAGTGCTGGTGATTCCTTCTTACTCTTGTGTATTTCGGAAATGCCTTAACGGCCTGTTTGTTTGTTTTGCAGCTCTTGCCACTTTTATCTGGAAAAAAGGGGAGGTGAGACGCCTGGGCCTGGACGAGAACCTTACTGTCATCCAGAGTCGCCCTTCTCTTCCCCCTGGTTTTAGGAGAGGCGAGAAGAATCTGATGAAGCATTTGAAGGGCCTGTCATTCAGTAGGCCAAGGCTTCCCCCTCCTCCTCGAGTTACGCCCGCCAAGACGGCGGTTTCTGAGGCTACCCCCTCGCCAGCTGCGAGGGCGATTGCTTTCGAGGCTACTCCTTCGCCTATTGGCAGGCAAGAGGGCCTTTCAGCAGGGATTCAGATTCCCTCGCAGTCGCGGGCCGCAGGTTCCGAGGAGACTGGGGAGAGTACCCCCCGGGCACTGACCAGAAAGAGGAGTCGGGAGGCCCCTAACGTTGACCAGGTGGTGGATTTGGAGACTGCCACGCCTGAACCCAAGCGTTTTGCTCCGGAGATTCCCGCCACCCTTTTATCTGAGGAGAACGTTGAGTTCCACTATAATGCGGGTGACAGCCAGGATATTTCTGCCCTACTCTCCGACTCAGGGGCGGTTTTAACTGACCATCTTCTCAAGACCGTCAAGTCCGCTGCCAGTCAAGTGACCCAGTATATTAAGCGCACCTCCCGAATTATGCAGGCCTCTGCGGAGCTGGCTGCCCTTGGTCGTCTGAGTGATGAGGAACTAGCCAACCCCGACCGCCTTTCTGCAGTTGAGAGGGATGTTGCTCTCATTGCCAGCCTTAAGGACCAGCTGGCGAAAAAGGAGACTGAGCTAGAAGAGGCCAGGGGTCGGGCTATCCACTGGAAGTCTGAGAGCGAGAAAGCTACACGGGAAGTGTCTCGCCTGGGGGAGGAGTCCAAGAGAGCACAGCAGGCCTTTGCTAAACTAGAGCAGGCCAGAAAGGCTTTGGCTGAACTGGACCATGCTAAGAAGAGCGTTATTGACCTTGGGGAGCGCCTTTCCAAGGCAAACTCTGATCTGCAGACAGCCCTCGGCGATCTGGCGGCGAAGACCGAGGATCTGGCGACGAAGACCGAGGACTGGGAGAAGGAGAGGGGCGAGATTCTCCAGGAGGTGGAAGTGGCGGTGTCGGCGGGATTCGTTAATGGTGCTAACTCCTGCCTGAAGGTTGTTATGGAAGCTGTCAGGGAGATGTTCCCGGGTTTTGACGAAGATGCCTTCCGGGCCCTCTACACTGCTAAGGATGAAGCTCAAATGCGTAGGTTGTCTGAGGGAGACGCTTCCGGTCCAGACGCTCCCCCTGCTTAACATGGAGGGCAGTCTTCCTCAGAGGGCTCTTGCTCGTCCCCTGCTGCGCCTGTGCTAACGCTTTAATTTCCTTTACCTTTTTGCGCGCCGAGCCCTTTGGTGGCCGGCTGCCGTACCCTTGGTTGTAACTATTTGTCTTGAAAACTTGAAAACTTGTCTTGTATTTCCTCGACGCTACTTTTTCTTTTATATGTGAATTTTCTGTTTGCTTTTGTGTATTTTGATTCTTCATGAGTTTGATTTGCAGCCCACCTGCCTGTAGGTAGGAGGGTTCTTGTTTGCTTGGCCTGTCCCTGGCATTTGTTTAAAATCCAGGGAGCCTGCCCCCTGCCTGCCTAGGGGTAGGAAGGGAGATTCCTCAGCGTTTTTTATACAAGGCTGGGGGGCCTGCCCCCAGTCCTTGTTGGTATGGCCTGCTCCTGGCTTTTCGTTCAAGGTCCAGGGGACCTGCCCCCTGCCTGCCCAGAGGTAAGCAGGGTAGCTTTTTGCGTTTTTTTATACAAGGCTGGGGGGCCTGCCCCCAGTCCTTGTTGGTACGGCCTGCTCCTGGCTTTTCGTTCAAAGTCCAGGGGGCCTGCCCCCTGCCTGCCCAGAGGTAAGCAGGGTAGCTTTTGTGTTTTTTTATACAAGGCTGGGGGGCCTGCCCCCAGTCCTTGTTGATACGGCCTGCTCCTGGCTTTTCATTCAAAGTCCAGGGGGCCTGCCCCCTGCCTGCCCAGAGGTAAGCAGGGTAGCTTTTTGCGTTTTTTATACAAGGTTGGGGGGCCTGCCCCCAGTCCTTGTTGGTACGGCCTGCTCCTGGCTTTTCGTTCAAAGTCCAGGGGGCCTGCCCCCTGCCTACCCAGAGGTAAGCAGGGTAGCTTTTGTGTTTTTTTATACAAGGCTGGGGGGCCTGCCCCCAGTCCTTGTTGATACGGCCTGCTCCTGGCTTTTCGTTCAAAGTCCAGGGGGCCTGCCCCCTGCCTGCCCAGAGGTAAGCAGGGTAGCTTTTTGCGTTTTTTTATACAAGGTTGGGGGGCCTGCCCCCAGTCCTTGTTGGTACGGCCTGCTCCTGGCTTTTCTTTCAAAGTCCAGGGGGCCTGCCCCCTGCCTGCCCAGAGGTAAGCAGGGTAGCTTTCTTTGGTTTGCGTTGGGGGGTTCACTTTTCCCAATTTTGGCAACAGGGGGGCCTCCCCCTATTGCCCCCTGCTCGTTTGTGTGTGAAAGACGCGAGTGTGAACAGGCAACGAGTATAAATTTGCATCTTCTCATTTCTCTTAAAATTTTCTTTTTGACATAGGGGTGGTCGGAGCCGTCGACATTTCTGATCGTCCTCCGCCTTTTTACTCTAGTAAAAGTAAAAACTGCCTACACTCTTGTTTAAACGTAATATTTCTTTAGTGTATCTGCATTCCAGTGAGCGCCTAGCTCTTGTCCCTCCAGATTGGCTATCCTGTACGTGCCTGGACCCAAAACCTGAGTTATTTGGTATGGGCCCTCCCAATTGGCGCTTAGCTTCCCATGCTCTCTTGACTTTCCAATCGCCTGTGTTTTTCTCAGAACTAATTCGCCACCTGGAAGCTCCTCTGTCGGACTTTGCTATTGAAAGCTTTCCTCATTCGCTGCTGGTAGGCAGCGATATTGGTACTGGCTTCCTCTCTTAGCTCATTTACCAGGTCCAGGGCCTCAACCATTGCGGCTTCATTCTCAGCCTGGTTGTACTGCAGGGAACGTAGAGAGGGAATCCTTGTCTCAATTGGCAATAAAGCCTCTGCTCCATATACTAGGCCAAATGGGGTCTGGCCTGTAGACTCCTTTCTGGTAGTTCGGATGGACCAGAGTATACTGGGGAGTTCATCAGCCCACCTGCCTTTGCAGTCATCCACCATTTTCTTCAGGCCATTCAGAATTTGTTTGTTGGCTGCTTCCGCCTGTCCATTGGTTTGAGGATGGCAGACGGCTGAGTAGGCGACTGAGATGTTGTGGCTTTCCAGCCAGTTTCTTAGTGGGTCATTATCGAACTGCCTTCCGTGGTCAAATACCAGCATTTTTGGTACACCGAACCGGGTGATGACATTTCGCCAGATCACCTTCCTGACTGCCGGCTCAGTGATGTTAGGCACTGCTTCAGCCTCCACCCATTTGGTGAAGTAGTCTATGGCGACAATTAAGAATTTTCTGCCCCCTGTGGCCACCGTGAAGGGTCCTAGGATGTCCATCCCCCATTGAGCAAAGGGGATGGGAGATAGGATTGGCCTGAGCTCCTGAGCCGGGGCATGGATCGATGGGGCAAAGAGTTGGCGTTTTCTGCATTTCTGGGTCAGGCTCTTGGCATCTGCCAGCATGGTAGGCCAGTAGTAGCTTGCCCTGAGGGCCTTGTGGGCCAGCGACCTCCCGCCAATGTGATGCCCACAAATCCCTGAGTGGATATCATCCAATACCTCAGCGGCCTGATCCGCCCGTAGGCATTTAAGCAGGGGATAAGTAAAAGATTTTTTGTAGAGTTCTCCATTAATGAATATGAACCAGGCTGCTTTAGCCTGTACCTTCCTTTTTTGTAACGAGTCTGATGGTAAGATACCGTGCCTCTTGTACTGGACGAAAGGGGTCATCCAGCTTTCCAGCTCTTCTTCCACGGCGTTAATCGTTTGACAGGGATCAGTAGACTTCTCGTGTAAAACGTCAACCCATACTGATCTCCGGATGTCCTGCAGGCTGGAGCTTGCCAGTTTTGACAGGGCATCTGCTCTGTTGTTCTGGGATCGGGGAATTTGTTTGACCTCATATGATTTCAGGCCGGACAATTCTCCCTTTACCATCTCTAGGTATGCGGCCATTGCTTGGTCTCTTGCTTCGTATTCTCCATTGATTTGGTTGGCGATGAGCTGGGAGTCTGTTGCTAAAACAATTCGTTCCGCCCCTGCGGCTTTAGCCAGCCTGACGCCTGCGAGTACTGCTTCATACTCTGCTTCATTGTTTGATGCTGGGAAAACGAACCGGAGAGCGTGCTCAAAGTCGGTGCCTTCTGGGCTGGTTAGCACGACGCCTGCACCCGCGCCGTTGGCCGTCGAGGACCCGTCAGTATATACGGTCCATTCCTGGGTAGGAGCTTCCTCTTCCCCTGAGTGGGAGCACTCGGCCAAAAAGTCCGCCAAAGCTTGGGCTTTGATGGCTGTTCTTGACTGATAAGATATACCAAGCCCACTCAGCTCAATTGCCCATTTCAACAATCTCCCTGATTTTTCAAATTTTTCCAACACCTTTTCCAGGGGTTGGTCGGTGAGGACTACGACTGGGTGCGCGTCAAAGTAAGGTTTGAGCTTCCTGGCTGCAATTATGACCGCGTAGGCGGCTTTTTCAACCATCGGATAATTCTTCTCGGCTGCCCCCAGCGCATGACTCACAAAGTATATAGGTTGCTGGGTGCCTGCCTCTTCTCGTAGGATGACTGCGCTGACAGTTATATTGGTTACTGCAATGTAGAGGAAAAGTTTTTCTCCTGCTACCGGTCTTGCCAGGGTAGGGAGCCTCTTAAGATGGTCCTTCAGCTGCTCGAAGGCCTCTTTCTGCTCGTTTTCCCATTTGAACTGTTTGTTTCCTTTCAGTATTTTGAAAAAAGGAGTGGCTCTGTCTGCTGATCGGGCGATGAATCGGGCCAAGGCGGCCATTCGACCCGTCAGGCGCTGGATGTCTCTGATGGTCTTGGGCTCGGGGAGGTCTAGAACTGCCTGAATTTTTTCAGGGTTGGCATCTATACCCCGAGAACTGACCAAGAACCCTAGGAATTTTCCGGAGCGGACTCCAAACGTGCATTTTTTCGGATTTAGTTTCATTTTGTAAGCGCGCAAAGAACTGAAGGTTTCCTGCAAGTCTGTCAGGTGTTCCCTGTCCTCCTTGCTTTTCACAATGGCATCATCAACGTAAGCCTCGATGTTTCTACCTTTTTGTTTCTCAAACACTTTATCAACCAACCGCTGGTACGTAGCCCCTGCATTTTTGAGCCCGAAGGGCATCATCTTATACATGTAGGTGCCCGAACTAGTGATGAACGCACACTTCACCCTGTCCGGTTGCCACAAGTACACTTGGTGGTAGCCTGAAAAGGCGTCTAAGAAGCTTAGCATGGTGTAGCCACTGGTGACGTCTACCAATTGATCGATCCGAGGGAGCGGATAGCAGTCTTTCGGGCAGGCCTTGTTCAGGTTTGTGAAGTCGACGCACATTCTCCATGCGCCTGACGACTTCTTGACCATGACAACATATGCCAGCCATTCTGGGTAGTCGCAAACTTCAATAAAGTCTGCTTTCAAGAGTTTGTCAATTTCTTCCTTGATTGCTGCGTCTTTTTCTGCAGACATGTTTCGTTTCTTCTGTTTTACAGGGCGAGCATCCATGCTTACGTTCAGCTTGTGGACGATGCATGAGGGATCAACGCCGGGCATCTCGTCTGCAGAGTAGGCAAATACGTCTTTGTTCTCTCTCAGAAGTTTGACCAGTTCAGCCTGGTAGGATTCCTCTAAGCCTGTTCCTACCAGGACCTGTCTCCCTGGTTCTAAGTCCACCAGCATGCTTTCGCCCCCTGGTTCCAGGCGGTCGGGCGTCGGGTGCTCGACTGGGACTTCGCCTTCCCTGCAGGGGGAACTGTCAGCTTTTCTTTTTCCTTTTCTGTCCCTCTCGTGCTCTTGTAGGGCCACGGAGTAGCATTGTCTGGCTGACTCCTGGTCCCCGCGTATCTTTCCTTCCAGCCCGAAGTCTGTGACATACGCAATGGTGAGAGCTCTGATGGAGATTGCGGCCTCGATTTCATCCAGCGTGGCCCTGCCAATCAGGGCATTATAGGCAGACCTTGCGTCCACAACAACAAAGGTTGCCCTGACATTCCTGGCTGCGGAACCTTCTTCGAAGGTTACAGGCAAGTCGATGATGCCCATGGGCAGCACGCCGGCCCCACTGAATCCATACAGGGATCCGGGAGCAAGCCGTAGATGCCTTTTTTCCAGGCCCATCTTTTCGAAAGCATCCTTGTACAAAAGATTTGTATATGCGCCTGTGTCTACCATACATCTTCGCACAATATGGTTGCTGATTTCTAGGGACAGCACCAGAGGATCACTGTGCGGATATATCACCCGTCCTGCATCATCAGGGGTGATACTTAGTGTCACTCCCTTTGGGCTCCCTTCTTTCTCAGCGTAGCAGATCTGGTTTCTCAGCTCGCGCATTTGCCTTTTTTGACTTCTTCGACTGAGCTGGCCCTCAGTGCCCCCTGAAATCACGTGGATTACCATCCGGTTCTGCACTGACCCCTCGGGTTTCTCAGACACTTCCTTCTGAGACTTGTTTTTAGCTGCGTAGTTGGCCAACCATCCGTTCCTGATTAATTTCTCAATTTCATCCTTCAGGTGACGGCACTCTTCGGTGGTGTGGCCAATACAGTCGTGGAAAGTGCAGAATTTCTTTGGGTCGCCTTTTGGGCTGCGAGGTTTGTTTGGACGGTTCCATTTGGCAGTTTCTTTTTCCAGTTCGAAGATTTCCGCCCTGGATTTGTTCAGAGCGGTGTAACTATCGAATCTGGGTTGGTAGACTGGGCGTTCTTTCTTGGGAGTGTCTCCCTCTTCTTTTTGCTTACCTGGTTCACCTCTGCCCCTTCCACCCTGCGGTCCCCCTTGAGGCCTTGTTTGGCCTGCAGGGGTGTCCGTCAGGCCGTGGAACTCTTCCTGCAGAATGAACCCCTCAGCAATCTTTCTGGCCATGGCCAAGGTTTCTGGTTGGGCCCTGATCATCTGGTTTTTCATTTCCCCTGGAAGTAGGGAGATTGTCAGGGCGTAGGCGGCGGTGGAATCGTCGATCTCCCTAACCTGCTGGTCGTGGGTTCGATCCCCACAGACGGCGCCAAATTGTTCCGGTTACGGAAACAATTTACCCGGCCCAGAATCCGGGTAGTGTAATTGAATTGATGCTGGATTATTAGTCGCTCGATTCCCTTGATCTCCCCTTCCTCTCACTCTCGGAATCGGACTTTCCCGGCGGAAAGCGGCCTGCTCCCTGCACAAAGAGCGCACAGGGCCTTGGAGGTTGTCCGAGGAAACCCTCTCCGATGCCTAAGTCAGTCCGTGAAAAGCCTTTACGAACCTAGCTCGTGAGGAACTAGGTGGCGTTTTTAAGAGTAAGAATCTAGAGAGAGAAAATCCAACCCCTCTCATGTGGGAAGTGGGTAGGTATTTATACCTTCCCACAAGAGAGAGGAAAAGAGAAAGAAGAGGAGGGAAATGGGTGGATGTTGGCGCGACACGTGGACTTACCTTGTCCACCCATTTCCCCTTACCTTAGATAAAAAGACGGACGGGTCCTCGGTTTTCCTTTGGCTCCATTCAGGCGGGAACGCCCTGGAAGCAGGCGGCAGGCTTGGTTTACTCCATTTGGCGGACGGCCCAAGGGATTGGGGCCACACTTGGAGATTCTAGTGACTGATGGGAAAAGCTTCTAGACAGACCTTTCCCCCTTTTGGGACTTGGTCGCCTCGGGGCCTGATTGGCAGGCGGCCAATGACAGGTAGCCGACCCCCATCAACCCTAAAAACACCAACTCCCGCATGCATGAACCATAAAAAATGATAAAAGAGCATTTTTCCAACCCGATAACCCTGATTTTGAGTTAAAGTTGTTGTAGTTGTATAGTGGTTGTAGTTATAGAGTCGAAGATGAAGTTTTTTTTCTTTGACAACTAATATTCACACAGTTTTTATTCTTGATTAATCGTTATTTCTCTAGTTATAACCCTAATTTTGAGCTGAAGGGGTCGTAGTTGTACACTAGTTGTAGTTATAGAGCTAAAGATGAAGTCTTTATTTCTTTGTTGAAGTTCATGTTGAAGTTCCCATAGTCGTCATTGTAAGTATGCATGTGCCATCGATTAGACAGTTCTTTGTTGAAGTTTTGCATGCTTCCTTGTTGAAGCTTACGTTAAAGCAGTCTTATAGTCACAGACTTGGTGTTTGGGAAGAAATAAAATTAACATTTGAAGAGTCATACAGAGTTGGTTGTACAGTCATACAGAGTTGGTTGTACAGTCATACAGAGTTTGTTGTGAAGTCACAGAATGATGTACAATCACACGTTTGAAGCCACACAGTCGCAGTCTTATGATGCAAAGTCACACGCTTTATATTGTATAGTCACAGAGTTGGTTGTACAGTCATTGCAACGGTTGTACAGAGTTGGTTGTACAGAATGATGTACAATCACACCTTTGGATCTACACAGTCGCACTTGTTATGATGCAAAGTCACACGCTTTATATTGTATAGTCATGCAGTGTTGGTTGTATGGTCACCCGTTTGAGGCTGTATAGTCACATTCCTTATGTTGCAGAGTCGCTCTCTTTTTACTGTAGAATCACACCGTTGAAGCCGTATACTCAGTTGTAAAATCACACTCTTTACGCATGCTGTTATTGCAGCAGAATGTCGGGTGCGAAGAAGAAAGTTCGAACGAAGATTAGTAAGAAGAAGGCCGTGGCAGAGATATCGGTCCGCGAAAATGTAATTGATGATACATTGGTTGTGGACCAAAATTTGGGTAAGAAGAAACATAAGAAGAAGAAGACTGTTGTAAAGTCTGTTGAAGATACATCAGGGGACCACATTGTTGCCGAGACGAATGTGGTGGGGACAAAAATCGTTGACGAAGGCAGGCACAAGAAAAAAAAGAGGGTGACTTTTGATTCACCGGTCGCCGATCTGGATGTGGGTGAGACGAAAAGTGTTGAGGAAAGCAGGCCAAAAAAAAAGAGGAGGGTCAAATCTGATACAGTGGCCGACCCCACATACGTGAGTGTGTCTCGGAGGAAGAGGGGGAGGGGGACCGCCGAGAGGGTCAGCCAGATATTCACTGTAGGCCCAAGCGGTTGCACCAACTAATTGTGCAATTATCGGATGATCAGAAAGAGAGGGTGGGTGCTGTTGGCTTCGGCGGGCTCTTCGACCTGAGGATCGAATCGGTCCCCACTGACCATGCATGCGCTTATGTTCCTACGTGCATTTTCTGACGGGTCCCATATTTTTCGCGCCTGACGCCGGGAGGCATTCATGATGTCAAAGTACGACGTCCACGATTGCCTCCAGCTACCTTTAGGCCCTCATCCGGTGAAATTAATCCCAACACAAAATAAGAAAGGGGCAGACTCACCTGACGTGATCAGGTTAAAGAGTACCTGGAGGAAGGGGTTCGATGTGGTTGACAGCAGCGGGCCAATAAAATTTGGGAGGGTGCACGAAAATTTAATGGCAACCAAAGCCGCTGACGACGACTTTGTCCGCAGGTTGGTGTTGTTCGCGTTGTCATCATTCCTCGCGCCTACTACGAACAACTCACTGGACCTGAGTCTGCTGGCCGCAGTGGAGGACGTGGACTTGATTCGGGAACAAGACTGGTGTAGCTATGTCCTGCAGGATCTGGTGCGGGCGGGTAAGGGGACGCGTGACCCCAACAAAGACGTCAACTACCTCCGGGGGTGCATCCTCATTCTGATGATTGCGTACTTCCAGCGCTACGATTTCCGTAGCGAGACTTGCAGATGCGACATACCATTTATCGCACATTAAGATGCACGGAGAATAAGCGATCGTCTTGCTGGGGAACTGGAGACGGGATCCCTGGGAAATCAGCTGCGTTCGAAGGTGTCGTACCCACGTACATGTGGGAAAACAGGCAGCGAGTGCACTCCTGCTATAACGATGCCCTCTGACAACCAGCACTCTAGTCCCAAAAGATTAACGACAGGGGTAGAGAGAGGCGATCAATCGGAAGACAACGCGGTTGATGTAAGTGATCTCCCAGCCACTCTATAGATCATCAATTAATTGTTCGTGAAACGATTTAATCTGAAAGCCTTACCTATGTTTTAAAAGCATATGCGATTCATAAAACTGTGTTTATAATATAGTTGAGATTCAGTAGTCAAGGTCGTTATGATCACACTCATCCTGATGTATAGTCACATACTATTAGCTGTATAGTCACACACTATTACTTGTATAGACACACGCATTATGTTGTCCAGTCAGTACTATAACCTGCACAGTCACACGCTATAAACTGTATAGTCACACACTTTATTCCTTACAGTCACACACTTAGATGCTTAGTCATAGTCACACTGCCAGCCTCAACACCACTGAGCTTCGCACTAATGATTTGACTTCAACTGAATTATAGGACGACCGGCATTTTTTCATGGAATTCCGAAGGTGTGCGCTAGCCTTTTGCGGTTTCTGTGAGCAGGCTGCCTCTAAAGTAAGAGAAATATCGACGAGGAACAATGCAGTTCCAAGTCAGGACCCGTCCTCCCAACAATTCTGGGAAGATCCATCTGTTCTCCGGTATATCGATGAAGTCGTTTCGTTGGCCGGCCAGTTGAAGCAGACTACCCAGAACGCCCCCGTCGTTGAGGGCGAGGAGCAGCGCGATGCTGAAGCCTGCGGTCTGGTACGCCAAATTATGCAAGACTTGCGTGATTCTGGATACGCGGATGAAGATATTGAGAAATCAGGTTTCTACGTGGGAGATGATGATGGAACAGAGGGTTGCGATGATGAGGGGACTTTTGATGGTGGCATCGTGACACCAGGTTTCGGTGAGGGGGAAGTTGAAGAGAATGATGCCGCTGTAGAAATCAACCAAGACTCCGCTGTGGAGGGTTTGGTGGACATGAGTCCAACCGTAGTGGTGGCTCTACGGCAAGCAGGGTGGGGGACAGCGGACGCATGGTCGGCTTTAGATGTAGCACCGGCTCCGCCCGATGCGACAGTCAGTTCAAGCCTTGAGAGGGAACTGGACAAAGCAGACTGGGCTGTAGCGGACGCTGTTGCCACCACGCCCACGACAGAAGAAATCGTCGCGACCGATACTCAGCAGACAGACGATGGTTCAGTGACCAGGACGCACCTAGAGGCTAAACATCATCGGTACATCTTCCACTCCGACGTGGCATTTGAGTGCATGGACACGATTCCGGATAATTTGGGCTGCACGTTGGACTGTGGAAGAGTAATGAGGGGGCAGCTTGTAATCTCTGGATTCATGTGCTCCAACATCGTCATCTTCTGGGATATCCTCAGCGTACGGAAAGACGTAATCGACTACGTCTTCGACCGGGCAACGCCACGTTTGTCAGGGTACGTACTTATTGTCCTGCTCATGTTGTTTTTAAAAATGCATGTGCTAATCGGGACTTCGTTTGTTCTGCAGCGAAATGCTGGTCGAGTATACAGCTTACGACTGTATCGCGAGGGGCGACATGCATACGCTCGAGCCTGGCCTGGAGGTCATGAATAACGTCGTTGACTGCTGGTGTAGGCTGCTGAACCACCTGGTGCACGACAAAAAAGCATCAAGAGTAACCAGTAGATGTTACTTCTCTCTTGGACATATGGTACGTTCAACCCCCAAATTAGGTGTATAATCGCAGACAATTGGCTGTATAGTCACACACATTGCGTTGTCCAGTCACCGCTATAAACTGCACAGTCACACGCTACAAGATGTATAGGCACACATTTTACGCTGTACAGTCGCACTCATGTCAAACACAAACTGACTACATGTATTACCATCAATGCATGTCAGCAGGCCCCAGTGTTGTCATTGTGGAAGGAAGGAGGCAAGGGCAATAAATATGATGAAGAAATATTTTACGTGTGGGGCGAGTGGATAAAAAATAGTTTCTCCGACTTTGCTTTGGACTCGGACATGGTATTATCCTGGACATACTGTCTATTCGTAGTTGTTATCAACCCATAATCCTGACGCATTGTTTGCAGGTGTTCGTCCCGATCTTGACGGGTGACGAGGGTCACTACAGTTGCGCCTGCATCAACTTCAATTCTGAGCAAATAGAGTACCTCGACAACCAGTTGTACGATAAAGATTTTACAAAGTTGTCTTACTATGGCATTACTCGGACAGCGGTCAGGCCCTTTTAATTTAATATTGAATCAATTATGTGACCGCGAATGTGTCCAACAACTGATCCTGCTTGAACTTGTTTTGCAGGTTGATAAGATGGGGGAATTCATGGTACAACGAGGGATGGAGAAAGGTGAGAAGGTCCGTGCGTTTAAATTGGTAAACGTTCCCTTATCATGGCAGGGAGTGGGGTACTCCGCCAATGACTGTGGAGTGTACCTGATGATGCACATGATGCTGTACAACGGGTCCCCGTTCAACTGCTCCTTGGGGACAATGGCGGCCATGAATATGTGCAGGGCGGAGATCACGGCGACCCTTATACTGAGCGACGCGAACAAGATGAGGAACGCTGTTTTGCAGAAAGTGATTGAATTAGGAAAATACAAGGAATCGTTGGAATCTGCCCGTACATTTGAAACCACTCCTGTTAAGGCAACCGCCAAGAAGCGTCAGAGCAAATCACCGAAAACACCTGGACCCACCCCCAGATCAGTCCCAGAAGAAAGACAGTCGGCGATTAAGTCTCGGATACGGGGCTGTGGAAATGGGTTGGGTTGCTCCTTGAACCAGGGTGAACCTGCCCCAGACGCCATTGTCATGTCACTCGTATTTTGCCTGCGAGTGGGGCTGACGAGTAGGATGCTCAGCCTGCAAAAAACACACCGCCGACTACTGCTTCCTCGACGATAATGGGTACGACGAAAAGTAAGTGACCGTCTTTTGTTCCTGATGCGTGTTTCATATTACACCTACTAACCGGTGTCAACAAATCCGCAGTGAACGCTTTGGGTCCTACGGCCCTCGTGCGCAGCTGGAGAGGCGTGACATTCAATCGCTCTTCTCCGTCGGTGGCATGAGCGCCGCTGTGCTGGAGTGTTGGTCGCACCTAATGAACTGGTGCGAATCAGACGACAACCGGCGTGGGTTTATCCTCCCCCACGGACCCAACGATGGCGTGGTTCGGAATTCAACACATGGTATGCCCCCATAACCTCCTACCTATCACATTAAATAGTACAAATGATCCCTATTCACATTAAATAGTTAGAAATAATCACAAAGTTCACTTAGCACAGTCACACATGTTGACATGTACAATCACATGCTATCAGTTGCACAGTCACACATATTGAGGTGCACAATCACGTGAAATACGTTGCACAGTCACACATGTTGATGTGTACAATCACTCTTGTTGAGGTGCACAATCACACTGTCATGTATAGTCACACTCTGCACGCTGCAAAGTCACGCAGCTTAGTCTGTACAATCACACACTTTGCGATGTGCAGCCACGCACATGATATATTCCATTCTCGCATCCTGTCACTGATGACAACTAATATTCGCCATCCGTTAGGACTCACTGACCCGTATACTGGAACGACCCGACTCAAGTACCCCTGCGGACGAAGACACTGACGGTCTGTATGAAGCGTGGGACAGATTCATACAAGACTGCGCCGAGACATTCGACTTGAACGCCGAACTGTTGTTTTTCCCGGTGCATACTATGGGGCACTACGCGTGCGTGTGCGTCAACTTTAGAGAAAGAACAGTTGATATCCTCGATCACCAGACACACGCCCCAGGGTCGCATATGTTCCGGGTGTCCAGCGAGATAGTAAGTTGCACGCATATGCTTTATTTCACCACGTCAAAAATATTCTACTGCTTGGGTGCTGATGTTTACTATTACCTAATACTGCAACAGATGCAAGCATTGAGGGTCTACATGGACGAGAAAGAGCTGATTAAGGGCAGTCACCTGGCGAATTTTGAGCATCGCCAAGTAAAATTGGAATGGTAGAGCGCCCAGAAGAACGATCCGGAATCCGGCATTTTCTGCTTGATGCACATGTGCCTGTACGACGGTGCGCCGTTCACCCACACTGATATTGGGTCAAAGCTCGGGAGACGTTACTTGTCGTTCGAGGTGGCAGCAAGTCTCGTACTTGCTGACATAAATGAAGCTCGCGACGACGTGTTGCCAAAAATTCGCGCTTTCATAAGAAACGCTACGTGCATATGGATCAAACTCGATGACAAACGTAAGATGGGGAGACTAGTGGAACGAAAGACCTCAGCGAACCGTAAGGCATGAATGTGTAGTGAAGTAAAAACATTTTTTTGTGAATATAGAAAAAATCTCATGTTCGAGTATCTTCTGATTATCAAATGAATGACAACTCAGTATCAGGGTCGCATGTGCGACGTGATACAGTCACGCAACTTCTGACTCACAGTCACAGTCAAACTCCTGCAGAGTCATGACAGACGACCACAAAATCACTAATTAATTATACTAACTACCCCTGCATATATGTCCATCCATTTACTTTCAGATTATTTCACCTTAAAAAAACCGATGGTTCCCTTATTTACAGAAGACACCAAAAAAAACAATACATGCACCGTAAAATCGGATTATTTCTCAATAAGAAAACGATGGTTCGAAAACGATGTCGACAAAATATAAACTGTACATTGAGTGATGTTTGTGAGTGCGACTGCGAATTGATGTTTGTGAGTCTCAATGCACATTGAGAACACAAACCATCACCTCACTCTGCTAACCCTATTTACTTTAGAAGGATAGGGCCCCCACCTAACTCAATTAATATTTACTGCCCCCTTTACTGCCTCCCCCCTTCAAATACCAACGCCATTTTTACACCAACTACTTCCAACTTCACCTCTTTAAACCTAACAAAAAATGGCAAGCAAAATAGAAGAAATCGGAAAAATGATCGAGGAGTACGATGGTTTGTTGAATACCACTAGATCAAATGAATTAAGAGCCATGCAGCTAGTCGCTCCTGCCATAGACGCGAGGACCTATATGGCATCCATTGGCAGTACAGAAAAGGAGACCGAACTGGACGACTACATCAAATTCTTGATGACAAAGTGTGTTGGATGTTTCCACACTAAGAAAGCGTTGCAGTGTGATTTGGCCAACTTGAGGAAGATGCTTAAAAAAAACGGGGGTTAATTGTGCATGTAGCGAAAATGAAGGGTGTAATGGATGTATCATGTTTCAAGTACTGGATGTTTTAATGTGTTTTGAGATATAAAATATATAAGTAGTGGATGTTTTTACGTTTCAAGAATATTTTTATGTTTCAGAATGTGACTTTTCTATTTTTTCGCTATTTCTCTATCGTTGTTTTGCTATTTCTCTATTTTTAGGTTTCTACGCTTCATTTTGGAGAATCACTGTCAGTGTGTTGTAGAATCACAGACATTATCTTGTACAATCACACTCCCACAATGCTACTGTAGAGTCACACCCTGCCTACTGTAGAGTCACATTCATTGTATTGCACAATCACACTCACTTGTTTTGTGTCAACCAAATATTAAGTTAATACTGTTTGTAGCGTTTAAAGATAATGCATTCCAGAACAAAAACAATTTTATGGACCCCCATGTTTTACGACTACGCCATATTAGAAATAATTAAGATCGACAAAAGACGTAACGACTACACCATGTTTTACGACTACGCCATTCTAGAAATAATTAAGATCGACAAAACCGATGTGACTGTGAAGGGATGTTTGTGAGTCTCAATGAAACGTTGGGAAACACAACACCCACCTCAATCTCTTAACCCTAATAAATATATGAGAATAAGCCCCCCACCTAACTCATTAAATTTTCACCCCCCCCTTACTGCCTAACCCATTCATTTTCAACCCCCTATTTACTGCCTCCCCCTCTTTAAATACCAACGCCATTTTTATCACCTTAACCACTTCAACTTCACCACTTTTACCAGCCCCTACATACAACTCCACCACTTTAACCTTATAAAACAATGGCCAGCAAAATAGAAGAGATCAGAAGTTTGATCGAGGAGTACAATGGTTTATTGGATTCCACTGTGTCCAATGAATTAAGAGCCATGCAGCTAGTCGCAACTGCAATTGACGTGAGGAGCTTCGTGGCGTCCACTAGTGATACACATAAAGAGGCCGAACTGGACAACTACATCCAGTTCTTGATGAAGAAGACTATGGAGTGTTTCCGCACAAGGAACAGGTTCCAGCGTGTCTTGGCCAACTTGAATAAGATGCTTAAAAAGTACGGAGGTTAAGTATGTATAGGTTAAGATGTAGCGTTTAGTAATGGTCATTTTTATGTGTTCTAAGTTTTAATGAATGTTAAAGTGTAGCGTTTAATGTTGAAGTGTAGCGTTTAATGGATGTTTTCCGCATTATGTCGTAGAATGTTTTCCGCGTTTAAGGGTATGCAAGTATTACATGTTGTGTAAGAGATGGACTTTTTCTAATGTACAAATATTTCCATCGCTATTGCGCTATTTCTCTATTTCCATCGCAATTTTTCTAATGTACAGACACATGGTGTATAGTCACACTCAACAAGTTTTATAGTCACACTAAACATGGTGTATAATCACAGTCATCATGTCATAGAACTAGTTTAGGTTTCTACACTTCATTTTGGAGAATCACAGTCAGTGTATTGAAGAATCACAGTCATTATCTTGTACAATCACACTCCCACAATTAGTGAAACCACAGTCCACCTCTTGTTCTACAATCACACACTGCCTGCTGTAAAGTTGCACTCATTGTGTTGCACAATCACACTCACTTGTTTCGTGTCACCCAAATATTAAGGGCATAATGTTCCTGTACAGCTGTATTTGTAGCCAAAGATGCTGCATTCCAGAATAAAAACGACTGCTATTTCAATGTATTCTTACAGTCAAAGAAACAAAAACAATTTTACGGACCCCCACGCTTTACGACTACGCCATATTGGAAATAATTAAGGTCCGCAATAGCATATACAATATCACGGACCTTGACCATTTCAAACGTCGACAAGTCTTTATGTTTCACATAAGAATGTTCCTAAGTAACAGATGATATTCATGAACAATCCTCCTCGGCAATCCCTGCCGGGTCCTCCTCCTCCTCCTCCTCCTCCTCAACAACAACAGGTGGGTACTCAGCAAATGGGTTGGAGCCGTTCCTCTTGTCATGGTGCCCCATCCTCTTGCAGTTCTTACACAGCCGTTTAGGCTTGGCGGCAATTGGAGCAGCCTTCGCCTTAGAAGAAAGCATCCGCTTCCCACTGCTCTTGTTCTTGGCTTTCTTCGGGGGCAATATGGTTATTTCAATTGAGCTCGTACAGCCGAGGATCTCCTCTAATTCTTGCGTCTTGCTACAAGGGCCAGCAGAGGCAATATCGGACCTGAAGTCGCGAATGACGTCAGCTAGATTACTAACGTCTTCCTTACCCATTTTGCTGACATGACTGACGGTCTCATAGAACTCCGAGAACAGCCTCATGACTGTAACAGCCTTCTCATCGCGTAGGCGACTCTCTGACAGGGGACACGCATTAACATTACGTAGAGCATCCTTTGTCCATCTACATGCCACGTATCGTTCCAGGATCGTCTCCCGTCCTTTCGAAGAGTATATCCAAATGGCGTGCCTGCAAAGAATTCCATACCGACCGAACTTCCTGCAAGTAAAGCTGACCTCACAGGTACCTGTGAGTGCATTAAAAAACACATAAAGAGTGCGATTGTTGACCGTACAGACGGTGGCTACGCAACGTACGAGATGAGACTTCGTAAAGGTATGATCACAACCTTGACAGGATACACTCACACCCATTATGCTGCATAGTCACAGTCCTTACGACGCAGAATCAAACGAATTGCGTTGTACAATCACACGCACCGCGTTCCAGAGTCGCACCCTTTATTGTGTACAGTCACATTCAATGAATTATGGAAAAAAACTCGTTACGTTTAGAATCAAAACGTTTAGATCATATACTATGGCTACACGAAATGGACAGTGACTTTCTATGCCACTACCTGGGTTGTATTCAAAAATGTAGTTGCGGTCCCGGATGGAGTCCAGTACTGTTGTCGCTTCGATCCCGTCCTTCTCCTGATACCCACGAACGCTGCACGTGTACAGCGAAAACTTAACCTCTTCCTGAAAGTGTGCAAAGGCCACGTGCGTGTACACCCTTGCCGCGTGGCTCTCCATCGGATTCGTCGATCCAATTTGGGGAATGACTGCCGGTTATCATTGTCTAGCCTCTTCTGCATGTGCCTTTGTTGGTCCATCGCACTTTCGAAACGCATCCAGAACTGGACCAACGTACCATTGTTGTCTTCAAACTTTTTGAAGAAACTGTTCTCACTCTCTGATCTCTGCGTTGTCCTCATAATTCCGGACATCCTCACCTCCTTGCAATGCGCGGCGACCCATTTGCTCCTGTCTTCGAACATATTTTCGAACCATTCGATCCCAACAGCATCATGGTCGATCATAATCCGCCCCCACCTGTCGTCAAACTCCGACGCCTCGATGTCATCATCCCATATAATTGCATTGAGTGCTTTTACAAAGTCCGAGGCCTCATCTCTTGATCTGCCGTACTTTGTTGGAACCTTGTTCATGATGTGCCACGTGCAGCACTGTTGGTGCTCTGCTTTGAATATTTCGGGGACGGCTTTTAAAATTCCGGGATCCTGATCTGTAATGATATAACACGATTCCTTCCCGCCCATGACTTCCAGAAACCGGGAGAGGACCCATATAAATGACTCGTAGTCGTCCTTAAATAGCAACGCCCCACAGAACGTGATAGACTGTTTGTGGTTGTCCATGCCAGTGAACGGTGTGAACACCATGGAATACACGTTGGTTCCGTACGTTGGGTCGAACGAAACTGCATCCCCGAATGCCGCGTAATTCCTTCGAGCTGCACCATCCGCCCAAATGACCCTGCGTAAGCTTCCGTCTGTATCCACATCGTAGTCAAAGTAGAAATCCTCCTGACTGTCCCTCAAACTCTTGAACCGGTCTATGAACAACTGACCATCCTGCTCGTGGATGAAGCACTTGACGTCCCTCCCCCAGTTATTGAAATCAATCAACGATGCTCCGATGTTCTGATATCCGCCTGACAACTCCTTGCACATCCTGTATGTTCGAGTCGCCCCGATCTTCAGCTGCACACACAAAAATGCAACTACATTGGTCTCGCACAGTTGGCAGTCAACCATACACTAACAACATTGTTGACAGACATTACGCACCCTCGAGTTACAGACGATCATCTCCTTGTGATATCTTGATAGATTTCGAGATGACTTTTGAAACTCTCTATCCTTGACCGTCACAAGATCGTGGTTGTGTTCCTCGATGAACTCTTCAATATAAAACCCCCCGATCATTGCACAGAGCCTAATTCTTGCTCCACATTGCGTCCTCGTCGCCTTCGTAATCCTTTTGGGTTCGTACGATCCCACATACTCTTGCCCCTCCTTTTCTCCCATGCTCGACAGCTTCACCATGCTCTGGCTGGCTGTTTTGCCCTCCTTGTTACAAGCCAACAATTTCTTCTTGATCGAACCATCAAATGATCTAGTTGTCGTGTACCTCTTCGCCTCGAAACCAAAATAAAATGCGTAAGCTTGATAAAACTTGAATGCTCCATCGATGTCCACGAACTTCTGCCCTACGTAAGAGACAATCACTGTATCTTCAGCTGGCATATAGGTTGGAACAAAAAACAAATTATCAATGGTTGGACACAAAAAACCCCTAAATTACACACTATCAATCTTGTAACGCACGCATTCATCTCTGACCATATTGAAGTGTGACTTTTCTCAACAACGATGGTGACTTTGCGCGTATAACAGCATGATTGTTAGAGTTTAACACCCGCACCGCATAACAAAAGCAAGTACAACTACAACCCAAGATGCAATACCAACAATAATAAATATATATATTTTCTCAACAACAAAAAAACACCCACAATAATAAATATAACAATGATAAGGAAACAAACATATATATTTTGAATAGTAAAAGCAACTTCAATGTAATACAACTACGCCTACAGCTAAAACTACAACTACATGCAACCAACAAAATAATAATTTGCCTTGATTAATATCCACAACACATAAGAACTACAAGTACAACTACAAACCAATATGCAATACTCAACAACAACAACAAAAAATACAATGATAAATATAACAATGATAAAGAAACCAACATAAATATTTGGAATAATAAAGAACCTTCAACGTAATACAGCAGAATAACTACAACAACAGTGAACGTATGACTGTCTATCATATTGAGTATGACTGTCACGTTATAACGGTGTGACTCTGCAAAAATATCAAACCAAACAAAACAATGTTCGACTGCACATTTTCGTGACTCTTCTCATTTAAAAAACCAAATATATATGTATATATCCATCTTACCTCCTACATGTTGCCCAGAAATTTTCAACTGCACATTTTGATCATCGCGTGGTTCTTCGAGGAACAACACCATTAGAGCATAAAGACGTACAAAAATTTACGAATTAGGGTTTAGTTATTCTGAATAATGGTATAGATAGAGGGAAGCTTTTTTATTAAGGATAAATTTCGAATTTTAGTGAGAGCTTGTTGAGAGATTTGGGATGATTTTCAAATTTTGGTGAGGGAGTGAATTTTGTTGATGGAAAGGGTGATAGATTTGATGATAGGAATGGTGATTGCATGCTGTACTTTTGCCCTGCTGCTGCCTGCTGCTTGTCATTCACGGACATATTCTCCCTTTTTTCTTTTTTTTTGATTAATCTTAGCCATCCATCCAAACCAAATCAAGGGCCAAAAACACAACTTCCCACTTTTCACCAAACTCCCTTGATCCCTTTTCTCTCTATATATATATAATAGAGAGAGAGAGAGAAAGAGAAGATCAAATAAGTTCACCATGTGTCAGTAACTTTATATTAAAGTTACATATGACATACGATAAAGTTGCATTTGTTCAAAGTTGATATGTAACTATAACATTTAGCACTTCAAGTGATAAAGTGCAACTTTATCTCTCATCTCGTGTAACTTTAAGCACTTTTTGTGTAACGTTAACACTGGAACTTAGAAAAGTTGTTGACCTTATAGAAGAGATCAAATAAGTTCACCATATATAATTAAGTCTATATTAAATTTACAGATGACATACGATAAAGTTGCATTTGTCAAAATTGATACGTAACTATAACATTCAGCAATGTTATCACTTCAAGTGATAAAGTGCAACTTTAAGACCCATCCCATGTAACTTTAAGCACTTTTTGTGTAACTTTAACACTGGAACTTATGAACTTATAATAGTTGTTGACCTTATGTGAACCTATCTCTCTCTCTCTCTATATATATATATATAGAGAGAGAGAGAGAGAGATGAAGGATCAAGTGAGTCCACTTATCATAATTGAGTCCGTGAGTTCTCTTCGCAACCCTTAAATTAGTGATAGATTAATGGTTAAGATTGTTTTGTCAATTAAGGAAATAACTAACTAAATCTTGGTAAATATTTTATTTTTTTCTCTCTCTTCCTTAATTATCTTAATGCAAATGTTCTCTCTCCCATCAAATTTTTAACTGCATCTTTCTATCACACAACAAGTGCATCGTTTCATCTTCATTTTCACAAAAAAAAATCATCATTTCGTTAGTGTCATGTTACTCTAACTCATACAATGTGTTACTCTAATTCATGAATTGTGTTACTTTAACTCATAAAATCTGTTACGTTACATAATAGTGTCTTACAAAAACAGTACGTTGCAAAATGTATGTTTCTATTAAGGATACTCCAAAACAAGAATTATAAAACTCCATTATAATTCCAATTTTTCACACCTGTTACTCTAAGAACTTGATATTGGTAATCAAATTATACTCATAAATTGTGTTACTGTAACTCATTATGTATGTTACTCTAAGGCATAATGTGTGTTATTCTAACTCATTTTACATCAATAAATTGGTACAGGAGTTCCAATTGAATCAACTTCATTACAATTCTAATGTTTCACACCTGTTACTCATTATCTGTGTTACTGTAACTCATTAAGTATGTTACTCTAACGAATAATGTATATTACTCTAACAATATACTATCCTACTTAGAATTATGCTTCTTCATCCTCCTCGTCCTCTTCATCATCATGATCATCATCATCATCATCATCGTCAGAAGCTTTGATTTAATCTAACCACCGCACCATCTTTTCGTTGCGTACCTCCTCACATCGAATCCACAAGCCAATGCGTAGATTTTATAGAAGTTTACTGACTCATCCACGTCCTTGAAGATCTGCCCTATATATGGAGGAAACTCTCACCCACATCCCTACACCATTCATGTGCTTTTGCGTCTACTGAAAAATAATAACAGCGCCAATAAACGTAGCGAAAAAGAAACAATCAGAATTTGAAATATGGATTAAAGTAACAGATGACAAGAATTAAATTAACAGATGAAGTGCATTGAAGTAGCACTGGATTCAATTAACGGAGGATGCTTATACACCAAGTATAAAGTAACAGAGGTCAGACATTAAAATAACAGATAGTGTGAATTAAAGTAACAGATAATGTTCATTAAAATAACACCAGGTATAGGTTAGTGCAAAAAATTCATATAATGATCAGAAATGAGAGTATGACGCAATATCTTTCTTTGAATGAGGGCGATATTCTTTGATATTGTTTCTTATTTTGAAGTCAATCATGTCCCATAATTATAGGAAGCAATATCTTTTTATTTTTATTTTTTTTGTATGGCGGTATTCTAAATCTTTTTTGTCAGTCCAATGCATTACAGTAACAGATGAAAAGAACTAAAGTAACAAATGAAGTGCGTTAAAGTAACACTAGGTTCAATTAACATTATGTGCATTAAAATAACAGGGGTTAGCCATTAGAATAACAGATTGTGTATATTAAAGAAACACAGTATGTGCATTACAATAACTCCATATATTTGTTCATGCGTAAAATTCGTATAATGCTTAGACTTTTTGTATTACATTTTTGTGTTACTCTAATTAAAATTAGGTGTTACTGTGACTCAGAATGTATGTTACTTCAACGCCGTGTCTGCTTCAATAGAAAACAAAACAATAGTATCAGTGAAGCTTAAGAAAAACCTAAAGAATAAACAAAATAATAACACGAGAGTAATGGACCATTGATGTGAATCTATGAATAATCAAATGAATAAAATTCCACCTTTTAACAAATATAAAAATTTGGAATCTATACTAATAAGAGAGCAATGAACTAGATATGAATCTATAATGAATGAAATGACCAAATCAATATCGACATGAAAATCGACGAAAAACATGAAAGCAAATTGACGCAAATTAGTCAAGATGATGAATAAAAATTGACGCAAAACATGAAAGAAATAACGAAACTCACCATTGTTATAGTCGATGAATTGATTATCAACAGTTGATGAAGATCTCGCGATCATTGAATCCATAGTAACGAGATTTCGAGCACAAATTTGAATGAATGAACGTGATATTGGAAGTGTTTTTTTTTAGGTTTTGATGAATGTGAACGTGAATGAATGAGTGAGTGAATGTGATGTTATTGTTTCCTAAAATTGTGGGAGTTATTTTAGGAAGCAGTATCTCCCTTTTTTTTAATGCAAATATTATGATGCATCTTGTCCATCTCATTCAATGGATGGGATGAAGACTTAGGGACTCATATATAGAGAAGGACTCATAAGAGGCTTACTTTATATATATATATATATATATATATATATATATATATATATATATATATATATATATATATATATATATATATATATATATATAGTGTAAAGATCAAGTGAGTCATCTTTTTTTTTGAGTCCATAAGTCCTATTTAGAGCCATTGATTTAGATGGGATGGATGGTGGTGATTGAGTCTAGTAATTAAGGTAATAACTAACATATTTTGGAAAAAATATAATAAAATCATCTCTCCTCCCTTAATTACCTCCAACCGCTTAACTCACTTCATCACGTTTCATCACATTCAACTCTTTCATTCAAACTCACCCGCCTAACTAAAACCCTTCACCTTCATCATCCCAAACTCAATCTCTCGACTTTTGATTTCTTTCAAAACACACCCGCTCATTCTCTCATCTTCAACTCAAGCAAGGCTACATTGAAGCAGCTCTCTAAATTCACCTAAGATAATCTTCAGGCGGCATAATATAAGGTAACTCGCTAATACTCGATTGTTGTACTGAAGAATTAGGTTTAGTTTATATTCGTATCTGATTTCATTAATTTTCTCACTAACTATTGATTGATTTACTTTGTTGCGTTTGTGCCCTATAATTAATTGGTTTTACTAAAGATTGTTGTTGTATATGGGTTTTCATCTGTTTTGTCTAATTGAATTCACCTGCATATACAGACGAACATGTTTCGAATGTTATTTTAATGCGCATACGCATTTACTGTAATAAACTTGATGTGTTACTGTAAGAGGTTGCTTAGTTATAGTGTTACATGTGTGGTGTTATTTAAAAAACGATCATGTGTTACTGTAATGTTGAAGACGTGTTACTTAAACCTCCATCTTCGTGGTACTTTGAAAGCTTGCGTTCTGGTACACTCAATTGTGCAGACGTGTTACTCGAATTCCTATGTTATGTTACTCTAACACTTTCCTTGTGTTACTTTAACGCTTATCACCCGAACTTTTATTCTTTGGTGTTAATGTAACACTTATGGTGTTACTTTAAAGAATTGAGTGTGTAACTGTAATCTAGAAGACGTGTTACTTTAATTTGCATCTTTGTTCTATATTTATGTTAATTTAACGCGTATCAGTTGTAAGTTTATTTTACATACAAGGTTATTGTACATACCAACTACTTGTTACAATAGTTTTACATCACTATTGTACTTCTCAGATGGAAAAAGGTGGAGACGAATCAAGGAACACTTGTGGTGCGAAATCGCATCGCAAGGGGCAGGTCAGTTGTAGGCCTTAGCATTGTTGATGTTTTCCTCTTACCTTGTGCATACTAAGCCCTAATAATAGTTGAACATACTAATTATTCTCATGCTTGTCCATTTTCAGAAGGGAAAAAAAGGGGAACAAGAAGCCGTTGGTAAGAAGATTCAGTTCAGGTGTAGACCACAAAGCCTGGTGGAATTAATGTCTAACTTTAATGATAGGCAGCGGGAGGCTGTCATCAGCATCGGTTTTGGCGGCCTACTACAAATGCGACTTAAAATTTTCCCCGGTAAGTTTGCACCTGACTTCATGAAGCTATTCACAGATGACACTCTGATTTTCAGACTACCAAGGAAAAGCGATCAATTCTTGGTAATGAAGCATGATGTTCACGACTGTTTCCTCCTACCCTACGGTCCAAACCCAGTTGACTTGCTCCCAATGGGTTGGTCGAAGGAAGCACTGGCGGAGGATGTCGTCAGTCTGAAACAAGCATGGAGGGACCGGTTCCAAATTTCTACTGGAAGCGACACGATCTTTCTGACTCTATTGCTGTAGGAACTACAAAAGAACGTTGACGGTGGGGACGACTTTTGCAGGATGTTTGTTCTGTACAGCATGTCTATTTTTCTTAACCCAACGTCGAATTATGTTGTTGATCTGAGTCTGTTGAGGTGCGTGATGAACGTAGAGCAGATCAAAAACTATGATTGGTGCACCTTTGTATTGGATGGGCTTGCTGTAGCCTGTCAAGACTCCGTTCTTCGGAAACCGACATACCTGCTTGGTTGTTTGCCCTTTTTGATGATCACATACTTTCAGCGTTTCCAATACCGTGATCGTCGTTGCCCGTACGATCTACCTCTGATCAAACATTGGGACCGCGAGCGGATGCTTGAGGGGTTATTGGGTGAAGTTGTTGGGGGTGGGCTTGGTCGTCTTACCAAGTCAAAGGTGAAATACCCCCGTTGTTTACTTGATGAGGCGGTGGATGAGGAGATGGTGGATGATGTGCCGCTGCTGACGATAAAGAGTGTCCGGCACACCGATGCCCCAACATCATCCGGGCACAAAGCTGCGAAGTCTATAAACATCGAGCTAGCAGATGGCGTCGAGGATGACGACGACCTAAAAGCAAAGGCAATAGACGTAAGTGATAAAAAATTTTGTCAATGATGGTGGTGTGTGTCCTTGTCACTGTATTCGTTTAATTATGTTACTTTTACTTTGAATTCCTATTACTCTAATGCGCATCATGTGTTACTTTAAGGAATTCAGTTACTTTTTAAGCGGGAAGATGTGATACTTTTAACCTTGAAGATGCGTTACTTTGATGCCTACCATGTGTTACTCTAATAGCAATATTTGTTACTTTAATACCAATCATGAGTTACAGCCCCCTGATTAACACCTTTTGATCTTTTATGATGCAGGAGGTACATGAGTTGTACCTCATGATGGCAGGGAATGCAGTTGTCTTCCATGACTGGTGGATCTCAGCCGCTTCCAAATTGAGAAGAGTAACATCCAGGAAGCCACTGCACGATGACCCGGTTCCTTCGTAGGTATCGCAAGACTTCTGGAGTGGGGAGGAGCTCCACCGGACGGTCGATGAAGTTTGCGAGGCATACGCACGCGCCAAGAACGCAACGACAAAGGGTCCCGCATTCATGCGCCAGCCCACTCAACCAGAGGTGGCGATCGTGACACCTCTCGATTGTGGGAATGAAGGCGGTCCGGACTTCGAATTTTATACGACAGCGAAGATGGTTGAGGCTGTTAAGGGTTGCCCGGACGAAGGCGATCACCGATATGATGAAGCCAATGTCAGTGAAAGTTTGTGGGTAGAAGTTGATGGACGGAAGGTTTTCGACGAGAAACTTGGATGCTTGTATGATTGTGGGACCCCTGAACCTAACCAACTAATCGTATCGGACTTTTTGGTTAGAAATACCAGGTTGTTCAGGTCCGTATTGAGTGTTCGGAAAGACGTAATGGATTATGTCTTTTACAACAATGAAAAATATAGCGCAGAGTAAGATTTTTTCAATAATCAATGTCCTTTACCTGCTGTTTGTTCTCTGATAAGTGTACTTTGTGGTGCCTATTTGTTGTGTTTGGTCCCGGTTTCTCTTGTGAAATCGCTCTTTGGAGCGGTTTCTAGGCTACTTATGCTTCTTCTAGTTCGTTTTAGGTTCCCAAGACCATTATTGGAGAGATGGAACGATTCCGACTCATTTCCGACACATTTGGAGCCAACGAAGAGAAGCGACGATCACCCGGTGGCTTAGACTCGATCCCGAGCCCTTGGGACCCATTCTCGAGCCCCTTGGACCCAATCCCGAGCACCGAGAATCGATGAGAAGCCTAACAAGAGCAACTAGGGACCTTTGGGACCATAAGGGAGGCCTACAAGACCCTTCCCGGGCGGGAAGAGTAGCCATCCCGACTGGGAAGGAGTGCGCGAAAACAACACCCACTGATGCACTATCCCGACCGGGACCATCCATCCCGACCGGGAAGGAGCTGTTGTAGCCGCGTGACTTTCTTTTCTTCTCCTTCACTCTTGTAACCTTATAAATACCCTTCCTTGGTATTGTTTGAGCACCTTAGACTCCTCTACATTATTCTAAACCCTAGATAGACTTCCTCCTCTCATTAGCTTAATCTTTCCTTAAGCTTTTGTTAATCTTAGATTAATCTTAGTAATTAGTCTTGTATTAAGGGGATTCTTGAAGACTCATCCAAGATTGACAATCTTGGGAGATTTAGTTGGGTTTTTCTTATTAATGCAAGTTCTTATCTTTTCATCTTCTTGTTAGTAGGTATAATCTTCTTATACTCTTTAATCTTAATCTTTGTTTAATCTTTCAAGTTTTAATCTTTGATTATTGTTCTTGTTCTTGCTATTTCCATTATGAATGATTTGTTGATTGTGTTAATTTCTCTTGTTATGGTTAGGGTTAGTTTCATAATGTGTGAGTAGACTTATTGGGTTAGTAGGGGGATTAAGTGTGGATTATGGGTAATTAGGGTTCGATTAAGGGTAAAGGTGTACTCTTTGTTTCTAGTCACATGTTAAGAGCTCCATGTGTTTGTTGAATTGCTTGTTTGAGTTGTAGTGGCCATGCTTCTCATGCTGGTTTTCATCTTCTCATTGTGTGATTGATGTGTGGTTGAATTCTTGTGTATTGGGTAATATCTTGCATGAGTATTCGGGTCTTGTCTTAGACACGAGAGTGCGGACATTGGTTTTGACGCGAGAGTGCGGACCGACCTTAGTAACTAGGCGACACCTACATCCCTTGATTACCCAACTATCCTCCTACACTTATGAACCCAACCTAACCCTACTCCTTCCCATATTTGATTTCTCCATCCTTTTAGTCATGATTTCTCTAGTTTTATAGTTTCATTAAGTTTTAGTTGTTCCATTTAGTTCTTGTTATATCTAGTCCATTGTTAGTCTTGTTTCATCTCCTTCCATCAACATAGTTATTCAATTCTCTTCTCTTTGTGTGTTGTTTTGGTGACTTAGCCTCGTTTTTAGGTAGACCATAGTCTAGACCCTCATAACCGTCCCCGTGGATATCGACCCGACTTACCCTAACTACTAGTTAGGTCTAGTTGGTATTACTTGATTGGTAGGACCCACGGCAAATTCCTGACCATCAATTTGGCGTCGTCGCCGGGGACGGTGCATGTTTAGACTTAGTTTGCTTGATAACTTGACTTAGTTACCCCTCTTGTGTTCTTCTTCTATCTCTTGTGCATATTTTGTAGGCTTTTTCTTAGTTTCTTTAGCTTTCTCCTCTCTTTGTCTTGGGTTGTGTTCGTTTATTGTCTTTGTCTAGTGCCCATAAAGCACTAGGTGTTCTCACGTTTGTTCCAAGTGTGTAGTGCATGCCTAGGAGGAGAGACGACTTCGTTCTCTTCAATCCAGAGCCGGAGAGACTCTTTAGAGCCTTTCGCCAACGAACGATTGACCGGGTTAGAAACTCTCAACCGGGTACTAGCAATACCATTGAAGAACAAGCCCAAGGATCCGACTTTGACGAACAACCTCAAGGCAATACCGAAGGAACCTTCATCAATCCCTTTGGTACTTCTTCTAGTCATTCCTCTCAATCAAGTTCTCCTTCAACATCTACATCAACACCATCTACACCATCATCTCCCGCTTATCCAATAATGCCTAAGTTCTCTTCTCATTCAACCTTCACGGAAGACGTTTTGCCCGGTCCCACCGCTTTACCGGCTGCTTACGCCGGAAATTTTGTGGCAAAAACGCAATTTATTCAATTGGTTGAAAGAAGTCAATTTAGTGGGTTACCAACCGAAGACCCTCATCAACACATGGAAACCTTCTCGGATTATTGCGATGCCATCTCACAACCGGGAGTAGCCCAAGACCAAATCCGGTGGGTATTATTTCCCTTCTCTTTAATTGTCAAGGCAAAGCAATGGCTCAAAGGTTTAGATAAGACGGCTGTCGGTATTGACACTTGGAAGAAGCTAGCCTTAGCATTCTACCAACAATTTTATCCACCGAAGAAGACCAATCTATTGAGAGCTTCAATCATGGGGTTTCAACAACGTGACGAAGAAAGTCTTTATGAGTCATGGGAAAGGTTTAAAGCCTTGATCCGTTCTTGTCCCCATCATGGGTTGGCCCAATGGTTCCTTGTACAACAATTTTGGAACGGTTTATATGAAGATTCTAGGGCTATACTCAACATGGGTTCCAATGGAAGGTTTACCGAGGTCGATATCGATCAAACATGGGCTAGAATTGAAGAAATGGCGGTCCACAATTCCCAATATAATAGGCCTAGGAAGGCGAATCGAGGGGTAAGGCACGAGATCGATGCCATAACACAACTTAGTGCCGATCTTGGAGCGCAATTGAAGACCCACATGGATACTATTGATAAAAAGCTCCAAGGTCACCTCAATCAAGTTCAAGGCACAAGTTCTTCCCACCAACGTTCAATTCAAGAAGTTAATGTTATGGGAGTGGTTCCTCCTACATCTTATTATGGGATATGTGAGCTTTGTGGGATATATGGACATGAACCTCTACATTGTCGAAGTAATATTGAGCAAGTGAATGCCTTTCAAGCTTACAAGCAAGGTGTTCCATATTCTAAGCCTCAAAATGTGCCAAATCAACATATGTTCCAAGCTTCCCACCAACAAGCCCAACAACAATACCGTCCCATCTATGTTCCTCCTCCCTTAAGGGACAACAACCAAGGTTTCCAAGGTTATCAAGGCAATCAAAGGCCTTTTAACAATTTCCAACAACATAACCAAGGTGCCTTCAACAACAATCAAGGGTTCCATCAAGAGAACTTCAATCATCAAGGTGGTTTCCAAGGAAACCAACATTCTCAAGGATACCAAAGCGACAACCAAGGTTACCACAATCATAATCAAGACAATACTCAAGGGTTCCAAGGGAACTTTCAACAACAACAAGGGTCCCAAAATCAACAACAAGAGAACAAGCAAAGGAGCCGGTCTCCAACTCATGACTATGGCATTCCCCTAGCCATTACCAATACCCCACACAATCAACAATATCCACCTAGAGAACCGGAGATACGAAAGACAATCTTGGAGATACAAAGAATCCAATTGGAGATGCAAAAAGCTCAACATGAATTCTTTACCAACCTTCAAATGGAAAATAGGGCAAGAGATACGCACGTGAAAATGCTTGAAACCCAACTAGCTCAAGTAGCTTCGGGTAGTTCTTCAAGACAAAAGGGGCAACTACCTCCTCAAGGTGTACCGACGAAGTTTGAACATGTGAATGCCATCAGCTTAAGGAGCGGTGCATCCTATGATTCTCCCTTGTTTCCTAGTGAGCAACAAGCCATGAAGGAAGTGCAATCTCCACTTCAAGACGATGAAAATTGGGGAAACCTCATAGAGGACCAAGTCTTGTGGGAGGTTGAGAGACCCCATGAAGACAAGCTTCCCCCACTCCAAGGAGAAGACAAAGGAAAGAAGAAAATGTCATTTGAAAAATCCCAACCTAATGAGCAAGACAAGATACACATCAAGTTGCCGTTCCCAACAAGGCAAATGAAGACCAAGGTGGATGTTCAATATGACAAGTTCCTTGATATTGTGAGGAAGTTGGATGTGAGTATCCCTTTCACCGAGTTAATTACCCAAGTCCCGGCCTATGGAAAGTTTATGAGAGAAATCTTGGCTAGGAAGAGATCCGTCGACAAGGAAGAGACCATAGCGTTCACAAGACAGGTGAGCGAGCTCATACAAGGCTCTACACTTTCTAAGTTGAAGGATCTGGGTAGTTTCTCAATCCCGTGCACCATAGGGAGCTTGAAGATTGATAGGGCATTATGTGATTTGGGAGCAAGTGTGAGCATTCTTCCTTATTCTATTTGTGAGAGACTTGGGATGAGAGAGCTTAAGTGTACCTCTATCACACTCCAAATGGCCGATCGCTCCCTAAATCGACCATTAGGAATGTTAGAGGATGTGCCTTTAAGAATAGGGAAATTCTTCATCCCGGTTGACTTCCTCGTACTTGATATGCCGAAGGATGCCATCACTCCCATTATCCTAGGCCGCCCATTTCTACATACCGCCGGTGCAATGATTGATGTGAAGAATGGTAGGATCACTTTTGAGCTAGGCGACGAGAAGCTCGTGTTTGACCTCCAAGGCAACACCTCGCCTACAAATGAATAGTCGTGCAATATGATCCGTGCCATGAAAGACTTCGATCTAGGGAATGAGATGGGTGAAAACTTGAAAGATGACAACTTGTGGGGAATTTAAGATAGTGATTCCGAGCTTGGGGCGGATGAATGCCCATGTGATGTGTTTGATGATAAGTCGATTGGCAAGAAGAAAGTTGAGCCTCCCTTGAGGCCTTGTGAAGATGAGTGGAAGTTTGGTTATATACCGAAGGATCGAAAGTACAAGTTCAAGCCATTGAACTTAGTAGATCGGGATGCCCCAGGGACTTCTAGACAAGGTTGTAAAGAGCCATGGAGTGGAGATTGGTATTCCACAAGCTTGATTGAAGACTTCTCGAGGGCCTTCGATTTGTTACTCCGTGCTCTTGATGGCGATGGAATTATTTGTGAAGTTGTGAAAAATGATTGAAGAATGCACCATCCTTGGTTTGATGGAGTTCCAAAAGAACCGTCTTATTGTATATATCTCTTTCTTATTCTTTTGAGTTTTGTGAAATTCTTGTAATTTGGTATTTGATGAGCGATGTGAGGGGGAATTTGATGATGTTTATTGAGTTCATTTGATAGGTAATAGTGAAGATGAAGTCTTGAGTGAGTAGTTGATGATAGAAGCTTGGAGCTTGGGCTGGGGAGTCGGTTTTTGAAGCTTTTGACAAGCTTTTGGGGACGAGATTTTAGATCTCGTTGTATTGGTGGCCTTGTGGGTGATGCTATCAAGGATATGAAGGGTAAGAATTCCATCCCGACCGGGAAGGAACCATCCCGACCGGTAAGGATGTCATCCCGATCGGGATGAGTGTGCTGAAAAGTAGGTTCACTGGAGTGCGATCCCGACCGGGACCAAGTTCGTCCCGACCGGGATGGTCCCCAGCTCCTCCTTTTGCCTCTTCTTCGACATTTGAGCCCACCCAACCACTTTATACCCTCTCCCAACCTCCCTACCTACCCTTGCACCTATCATATGACCCCTACACTTCATATACATACATTCATCTCATCTTCTCTTCACTATCCACCGAGTTTCACATCAAATCCCACCTCCTTATACCATTGAAAGCCTAGTACTTCAACCATGCGACCATATTGAGAACAAAGAGGAATAACAATGAAGAAGACAAGTAATGTGCCGATATCGAACATTGAGACGATGGAGACTTTTGAGTTGCTAACCGTGTGGTAAGGCGACTCTCTTTTCTTTTCCGTCTTTTATTACTTGTCTCCCTTTGTTTGTTCCCCTTCCCCTTATCATTTTCGTGTCATGGCGGCCCTCGGGGCCTCGGTAGTCATTGCTCCCGATTCTCGATGACGTGACTACATCGAGAGTCATTTCAAAATCCAAATTTGCAAGTATTTTCACTTTTTCTTTGATTTCTCTTTCTTTTGTTAGAATTTAGTCGGATTTAGGCGGAATCCGAGCTAGGTGACTTGATTACACCTAGCCCTCCCCCCTCATTTCCTTTTATTTTCTTCTTTTTATTTCTTCCCCCATCCATATCTTTTCTTGTTTCGGCCCTTGGTGACTTGACTACACCCCGGCCGGACACATTCTATCCTTTCTTCACCTTTATTTTTGATTTTTATCTTTATCTTCGTAGTTTCTCTTCTTTTTAGTGTCTCCGCACACACTACAGATCGAGCATGAGGACATTGCTCGGTTTAAGTGTGGGGGAGCGATATCCTAGCCTAGTTAGTTTTATTTTCGTAGTTTTTTCCGAAAAATCTCAAAAACCCCTAAAAATTTGAAAATTTTCATAAAAATCAAAAAGAGTTTCTTTTGTGTCTTTTCCTTTTGTGTCGTTATGTCGTATATTTGTTGTGTTGTGTGTGTTTGGCCTCCCTTTTCCTTGTAGGTAGCCCAATCACCGCTAACTTTGGAGGGCTTTCAAGACATCCGGTAACATCTTTTTATCCCTTTTTCCCTTTGTCTCTTGTGGAGCTTGGAGGAGATTGTGTGATGACGTGTGCTCGGGTGAAGCTTTGTAGAGTTGTGGTTGATTGGTTGCCTATTTGGATGTTTCGGGGTGGTGTTTGTTTTGTTTGTATGTTTGTTTTCTTTTCTCTTATTTTGTTTTGTTTTGTTGTGTGTGTCTCATTTTCTTTCGTCCTTGTTGTGTCTTGTTTAGTTTGTGTCTTGTGTAATAAGGTTTTCGAAAACCCGATTTTGAGGCTAGTGAGCAAGTGTTTACTTTCCCTTTCTAGTAGTATAAATCGAGTCTTGGACTTTAGTCTAGTAGAATGACTCTAAATCAATGATTTCGTTGGCTTCTTACCTTGAGTTCACCTAGTCTACTAGGGATTTACTACGGGATTTCCATTTTGACCATTATGACCACCCACGGAGTGAAAAGGCCTTGGTTGCCGAGTTCCGTCCCCTAGGTGACCGTGTTCGGAATTGTTTTAATTAGTCCAAGTTTCTCCCCTTTTTGTGGGTTTGAAGGGAAGGCGCCGTCCCGGCTCACCCATTTCCCTACCTCATACACATTTTTCCACAAATAAGTTGCAAAATCGTTGAAATTCTCACTTGGTTGCGAGAATTGCCTATAATACAAGTTATATCAAAAAGGCAAACCAAGTCAAAAGAAAGAAAGAAAGAGAAAGAAAAGAAAGAAAAGAAAGAAGAAAAAGAAAAGGCACAACAGTCAAAAAGAAAATACAAAAGAAGAAAAAGAAATGGCATAGAAAATCGAAAGCCAAATGGAAAAGAATGAAAATGCCAAAGAAAATCATCTCACAAAAAGTATTCTCCCCCTCTCAAAATAAGCCTTTTTCCGATCGTTACCGTCAAGAGCCTACCAAAGGACCGAGTCCCTAGGAAGGATGATAGCGGTAATGGTCGGTCTTCCTTCATTTTGCAACCTTTACCCACCTTTTTCCTTGGACTAGTTTGGCGATTTTGGACATGGGACGACCCTCCTGGCTTATCGCTGAAGGGGGCGGGGCTTCACTTACCTACAGTGTCGACTAACTCTGTGGTTCATCCTTTTTCCATCCCGCCTATCGTCCCGTGGAACGTTCTTAGAAGGTTAGGAGGAACCTAGGTAAGTTACCAACGTTTTTATTGCTTTGTTGTCATACCATTAGGGTTTTGTCCATTTCGGTTTGTATTGCTAGCTTGGGAACATTGTCACTTGCCTTGAGTCCTTAACCGATGTCTCTTTCACCGCTTTGTTGAGGGAAGCGGTATTTGTTTTGTCTTGGATGCAACCGATTGTTTGTTTGTTTGTGTGTCTATTGTGTGTTTTCGTGTTCGGTTGCACCCACAGTTTTGTCGCAAGACCTCACTTGCCTTGAGAAGAGCACTTTTCCTCTAAGTGTTCTCGCGTGAGTTGAAAGGGCGTAGGGTGCGTTAATACCCGTTCGGTTAGTAGTCTAGTTTCTTTTAGTTTTTAGTTAGTAGGTGCTTACTTGAGGGTGAGTAAGGGTTAAGTGTGGGGGAGTTGATAAGTGTAGTTTGTGGTGCCTATTTGTTGTGTTTGGTCCCGGTTTCTCTTGTGAAATCGCTCTTTGGAGCGGTTTCTAGGCTACTTATGCTTCTTCTAATTAGTTTTAGGTTCCCAAGACCATTATTGGAGAGACGAAACGATTCTGACTCGTTTCCGACACATTTGGGGCCAACGAAGAGAAGCGACGATCACTCGGTGGCTTAGACTCGATCCCGAGCCCTTGGGACCCATTCTCGAGCCCCTTGGACCCAATCCCGAGCACCGAGAATCGATGAGAAGCCTAACAAGAGCAACTAGGGACGTTTGGGACCATAAGGGAGGCCTACAAGACCCTTCCCGGGCAGGAAGAGTAGCCATCCCGACCGGGAAGGAGTGCGCGAAAACAACACCCACTGATGGGCCATCCCGACCGGGAAGGATGACCCATCCCGACCGGGACCATCCATCCCGACCGGGAAGGAGCTGTTGTAGCCGCGTGACTTTCTTTTCTTCTCCTTCACTCTTGTAACCTTATAAATACCCTTCCTTGGTATTGTTTAAGCACCTTAGACTCCTCTACATTATTCTAAACCCTAGATAGACTTCCTCCTCTCATTAGCTTAATCTTTCCTTAAACTTTTGTTAATCTTAGATTAGTCTTAGTAATTAGTCTTGTATTAAGGGGATTATTGAAGAGTCATCCAAGATTGACAACCTTGGGAGATTTATTTGGGTTTTTCTTATTAATGCAGGTTCTTATCTTTTCATCTTCTTGTTAGTGGGTATAATCTTCTTATACTCTTTACTCTTAATCTTTGTTTAATCTTTCAAGTTTTAATCTTTGATTATTGTTCTTGTTCTTGCTATTTCCATTATGAATGATTTGTTGTTTGTGTTGATTTCTCTTGTTATGGTTAGGGTTAGTTTCATAATGTGTGAGTAGACTTATTGTGGGGTTAGTAGGGAGATTAAGTGTGGATTATGGGTAATTAGGGTTCGATTAAGGGTAAAGGTGTACTCTTTGTTACTAGTCACATGTTAAGAGCTCCATGTGTTTGTTGAATTGCTTGTTTGAATTGTAGTGGCCATGCTTCTCATGCTTGTTTTCATCTTCTCATTGCGTGATTGATGTGTGGTTGAATTCATGTGTATTGGGTAATATCTTGCATGAGTATTCGGGTCTTGTCTTAGACACGAGAGTGCGGACATTGATTTTGACGCGAGAGCGCGGACCGACCTTAGTAACTAGGCGACACCTACATCCCTTGATTACCCAACTATCCTACTACACTTATGAACCCAACCTAACCCTACTCCTTCCCATATTTGATTTCTCCATCCTTTTAGTCATAATTTCTCTAGTTTGATAGTTTCATTAAGTTTTAGTTGTTCCATTTAGTTCTTGTTATATCTAGTCCATTGTTAGTCTAGTTTCATCTCCTTCCATCAACATAGTTATTCAATTCTCTTCTCTTTGTGTGTTGTTTTGGTGACTTAGCCTCGTTTTTAGGTAGACCATAGTCTACACCCTCATAATCGTCCCCGTGGATATCGACTCGACTTACCCTAGCTACTAGTTAGGTCTAGTTTGTATTACTTGATTGGTAGGACCCACGACAAATTCCTGACCATCATTCTCTATGTTATTTTTATTGATTGTCACACAATTCATTTAAATTGTACCAGTGAGATGCTGGTGAGGGTTGACGACTTTTTCAACATACCTCGTGACGAGCTGTCGACACTTCAGCCGGGGTAGCAGCTCTCAAACGCTGTCATCGACAGCTGGTGCATACTACTTAACAACCTTGACGCTGTCACCGCGTCTGATATCACGCTGCTTCTTTGGCGTTAGCCACAGCGTAAGCTTGTCTCTCTTATTTTGATCATACTAGTACAATCAACAATCAGTGTTACTAACATATCTGGAATGAACATTCATAATGAATTTCCTCTTCTGTACCACACTTCATTCCCTCCCACAAGTTCATTACTGTCTATGTTATTTTAATACACCAACAAGTGTTACTCTAAGGCGTGGATATTGTTACTTTAATGAGTATTTCACTATAATGATGATACCCACAACTAGTGTTACTCTAAGGCGTTAGTACTGTTACTCTAACACAACAACCAGTGTTACTACAAGGCGTTGATACTGTTACTTTAATTCTACAACGAGTGTTACTCTTTGTGTTATTGTAACGATTATGTATTTTTACTTCGACATATGTCATGCAGAAGACAGTAATGAAATTGTGGAAGGGCATAAAGAGTGAAAAGACAGTTGACATTGGCGATGACCTGTTCAACTTCTGGGACATTTGGACCAAAGTAAATAAAGACACCATTAATCTGGACTCTGACTTGGTACGTCTATATATACTCATACCCTTTGACCTTTTATTACATCTCCTTAACAATAATCACCAACAACTTAATTACCAAATAACAGGTCTTCGTCCCGTTGCTTTCCGACGACAACGACCACTACAGCTGTGCATGTATCAACTTCCTGTCAAAGCAGATTGAGTACCTCGACAATAGGAGTTACGAAGAACAGGAATTCGAAAGCCTGCCATATGTCGGGATGACAAAAATCGTAGTAAGTGTATTTATGTTAAATATAATTGGACATCATTTTACACAACAAGACATGTTTTGTCAACCTTCCTTCTTATTTTTTTTTGTATAATCAAGGCTGTGGAAATGGGGAAATATATGGTCAAAAAAAGTATCACAAAGGGTTCGGCTGTCGCGGATTTCCCTGTTGTCAACGTCCCATTCGCATGGCAGGGTGGCGGTTTTTCGGCAAACGACTGTGGTGTCCACCTCATGATACACATGATGTTGTATGCAGGGGAAGTGTTCGACTGTTGCCTAGGCACAATGGAAGCGAATAACCTCTATAGAGCAGAGATTGCAGCTACTCTGGTCCTGTGCGACATCAACAAGGACAAAGATGATGTTATAGCGAGTGTGAGAGAGTTCCTGGATGTTAAAGCAAATATCGCCATCGAGGAAACAATATCCCGTGTTGCTGACACAACGGGTGAGACTGTCAAAAGGGCAGGAGAGACAGAACATGATGAACGACCGTCGAAGAAGAGCCGACTGTCGACACCTGACCCTACAACACCAGACGCAGAAATGGTGCCTGATTTAGAGTTGACAACGCGGACAAGATCCGTCCTGAGAAGCCGAAGCCGTGGTAAGGGTGACGGCCTAGGTTGTTCTATTGACTGTGGCGAAGAAGATGCGAACTGCCCTATGTTGTCACCGCTTCTAGCGAACAACAAGACTTTGTAAAGCAAGATCGCCATCCGTCTCAAAAATGTCGTGGACTACTGCTTTGTGGAGCTCGACACTATAGAAAATACGTAAGCACTTACTGTAACAGTGATGAGTGAATATTTTTACAAATTTTTTTGACCTCCCCTTTTTTTTTTTTTTCTTTTTTTCAGCGAGGAGGTGGCAGTGTATTCATCCTTGGCTAGAATTGAGCGGAATGATATACGTTCGAGGCTACCGGGTCAGAGAATGTCGTCGTGCATCATCGAGTGATGGGCGATGCTGTTGAACAGGCTTGCATATGGCGATACTGCTACGGACGAGACACCAACGACGGCTTTCTTTGGTCTCCGACAGACGGTACGCGTTACTGTTGTATTTGTGTATATTAATTAAATCACCATTGGTCCAGGAGAGTACAGGTCCCTCGTATAAATTCTTGCGTGAGAGCCAAATTCATAATGTAATCCAAGAAATTAATACTGAAGGTATGTATATTAATTAAATCGGCCATGTTTTGTGTTACTCCAACGTAGTGAATGTGTTACCTCAACATACTCTGATTGGAAAAATTTGGATCAGTTGATCCCAATCTGAGACACACTGAATATGTTTGTAAGACTGCCTTTATGGGATGATTGACCAGTATGAAGACGGTCCATCCACGCAGTCAGTGGACATCTTGATGTCGCATCTTGACTTTTTTAAAAGAAAGTGTGGTCATTCTTGTAACTTGAATGCTGATCTCATCTTTGTTCCTATCAACATCGATGAGTACTAGTCATGCATATGCATCAACCGTAAGGAGAAGACAGTAGATCTCCATGATCACCAACACTACACGAACGTGCAAGATACAAACGTGTACAAGGCCGCAAATATAATTGTGAGTGCTCTCCTTCCGATCAGTATATGTATGCCAGTAGTTATTATTGCATACTGCTATCTGTTTCTCACCTACTTACGTTGATGTGATACACGCAGGTGTCAACATTGAGCGATTACCTCGACAAGCATGAAGTCCCTGGTGCAGCTGATATCGTTACTTACAGCTTTAACGATGTTAGTCTGAAGTGGCAGAAACCAGGCGCAACTAGGAACGAGTCGGGAATTTTCCTTATGATGCACATGCTAATGTACGAGGGCCATAAATTCCACCACATAAACCTCGAGAGGAAGGTCAATAGACGATATTTGGTGGTCCAAACAAGGTGCGGTCGCGGTTGTTGGATAATGTAGATAAGTACGTCGACGCGAGACAAAAGATCATCGACGGTCCCAAGAGCAAGCCAACAAAGGGCCGAAAAAAATAATGTGTTTAATGAATGTTGTGTGCTAAATTTAGACCTTTTTCCTCCCATTTAGACCCGTTTTTCCCTTGTTTTGTGAGTTTAGAGTGCGATTATCGCCATATTTTGAGCACTTCTCGCAATAGCATCCCTCTTGTGCGTTTTACGTGTTTTTGGTAGTTTCTCTATCAATTTTGATAGGATTTGGCACCGAAATCACGATTGAGCTTCCACGAGCACAAGAGAAGGGAACACCGTCCAAAGAACAAAGCACACAACTTAAAGTTTAAAGCCATCAATCAATCGACAAAGAATGAGACAAGGAAAAAGGCTAGAGAATATGACCGAGTAAAATTTCACCCGATGAAATACCACCGGGCGAAATTTCACCCGACGGTAAAGTGCCTCCCCGAAGATTTTCCAAGCTTCCCCACCAGGCAAAAATCACCGGGCGAAATTTCGCCCACTGGGTGAAATTTCACCCGATGGAGAAAAGCGCCAAAAACTGCAAAATGAGAAGAAAATCTCACCGGGTGAAATTTCACCCGGTGGTGTTAACTCGTCAAGCCGCAGGGCGAAGTTTCACCCCATGAAGATGCAAAGGATGATTGTCTCACTAATGAAGCAAAAAGTTGGATTTGGGCTTTAGGTTAAGAGACCCATTAAGCAATTACTATATATATATATATATGTCACCCTAGTTTGTTGCCTAAGGCATCCTCATATGACTAACAATCTCCCATTAGTGTAGTATCTCCATCCATCATTAGTGTAGTTACACCATCCTCTTAGTAGTAATCTAGTAGTATTCTTAGTAATTCTCTATAATTCTAGTAGTAATTTAGTAGTAGATCTACTTAGTTTCCATCAACAATTCTCTAGATTTCAAGTTTGTAGAAGATTATTTCAAGTTTTATTTGAAGATTTGTTAGGTTTATTGAAGAATTAGTGACAAGTTTCTTCATTCTCTTCATCAAAGATTCAACCTTTACTTATGCAATCTTCTTATTTCTTGTAGATCTTCATAGTTGGTATATTTCTCTTCCACTCTCTAATCTCTAGTTTAGATTTAATAAAGTTTTTTCATTATTGTCTTGCTTAGATCATCTTAGTGTTGTTAGTTTCTCTAGATCTTACTTATGTTGTTCTAGATTGTTCTCTAATTTAGTTTGTTAGATATTATCTCTTTCATAGTTTAGTGGGTAATTGTTAGATCATAGTTTTCTCATTAATTTGTTGTTAGTTTCTTTAGATCTAGTTATTATGCATGTTGTAGTTATTTTCTCCTTAGTTAGTGTTTTGTTGTCTTCCATTATGATTAGTGAGTACATTTCTTGTTGGGGGTTTAGGGATGAGGACTTGGATTATTTGAATTAAAGGATGTTGGTGGGTTGCTTGCTTGTTTGGTTTATCTTGCTTATGGTTGTTGTGTCGTTGTTCTTTTAGTCCGGCCAACTAGACCGACCTTGACTCATTTCTTTCAATATGGGGAAACTCGGGGTAGAAATTACCATAGCTAGAGACTTACCCTTCTTCGCCGGGAAAGCGGGTTTTTAGGTGGGTTGGGTGAAGAAACCGAGTTAGGTTGTTGCCATTGGAGGCTCTCTAAGTGAGCATTTTGGGGTGTTATGGTTGATTGTGTGCTTGAATGTTGATGGAGTATGGAGTACGTGACCTTACTTGTGTTTTCCTTTATTTTCCTTTTTCTTTTTCGTATTCCTTTTGTTTTTGTATAGAGTGTCTAGGACTAAAATTTTCGAAAACCCGATTACGAACCTTTTACAAGAGTTTACATTCCATTGTAGATAACCCATTGTAGATTTTGGACCTTAATCTAGTAGAATGACTCTTAATCAATGAATTTGTTGATCCTTTAGCTTGAGTCCACCTTTTCTACTAGAGGTTTACTTCGGGGTTTGCATTTGACCACCTTGACCACCCATGGAGGAGTTAGACCTTGGTTCCCGCATCCCGTTTTCTAGGTGACCTTGCTCGAATGACCATTGCACCTTTAGTCCAAATTCTTTCCGCCTTTTTGTGGGTTATCCGAGAATGGCGCGCATTCTCGATTACCTATTTTTCCTCCACCTATACATCACCACAATAAGTTTACACAAAAATAACTTCCAAGCTTGGTTTCGAACCACATCAAAAAGCCAAAAAAGGGCAAACCAAAGCAAGAGAAAAGGGCACAAAAACATGAAAAACAAAGGAGAGAAAAGGAGCTTCAAATGAAAATCATATCAACGAAAAACATCTCCTTTAAAAAAAAAGCCCTTTGATCGATTGATCGCCGTGAAGTGCCAACTAGAGGACCGAGTCCCGAGGTAGGAAGATAGCGGTGATTAGTCGATCCACCCCAATAATTGTAAACACTTCACCTTTTTGTTTGAGCTAATTTAGGAAATTCGAGTTTGGAACGACCCTCTTGGCTTAGCCAAAGAGAGCGGGACTGTACCTACCTACAGTGTCGAACAAATCCATGGTTTACTTTTTCCACTCCGTTATACGCCCCGTCGTACCCCTTTAGAAGATTAGGAGGACCTAGGCAAAGTTATCAACACCTTTATTGCTTAATTGTCATAGTATTAGGCTTTGGTCCTTGTTTATGTGGGTCATTTACATTGGAAAGTTTATTGTTGTTTTAGGTAATTAATCGGTGTCTTCCCCGCCGTCTCGATGAGGGATTCGGTGTTTTATTTTTGCTTTGGATGCGTCTACTCTTTCGTGTTATGTGTTTTTGTGTGATTAGTCGCATCCACCATTTTGAGCAAGCCCCAACTTGCCTTGCATGGGAATACTCTTCCTCATGGGTATTCCGATGTGAGTTGAAGGGACGGAGCGGGCCCGTTAATTGTCCCGTATCGGCTTAGCATAGTCTAGCTAGTAGTAATAGTTTGTAATTTCTTTTTGGGTCTTTGCTCGAGGACGAGCAACGGTTTAGTGGGGGAGAATTGTTGTGTGCTAAATTTAGACCATTTTTCCTCCCATTTAGACCCATTTTTCCCTTGTTTTGCGAGTTTAGACTGCGATTATCGCCATATTTTGAGTACTTCTCGCATTAGCGCCCCTCTTGTGCGTTTAACGTGTTTTTGGTAGTTTTTCTATCAATTTTGATAGGATTTGGCATCGAAATCACGATCGAGCTTCCATGAGCACAAAAGAAGGGAACACCGTCCAAAGAACAAAACACACAACTTAAAGTTTAAAGTCATCCAATCAATCAACAAAGAATGAGACAAGGAAAAAGGCCAGAGAATATGACCGGGTGAAATTTTACCCGATGAAATACCACCGGGCAAAATTTCACCCGACGGTAAAGTGCCTCCCCGAAGATTTTCCGAGCATCCCCACCAGGCGAAAATCACCGGGCAAAATTTCGCCCACCGAGTGAAATTTCACCCGATGGAGAAAAGCGCCAAAAACTGCAAAATGAGAAGAAAATCTCACCGGGTGAAATTTCACCCGGTGGTGTTAACTCGTCAAGCCGCAGGGCGAAGTTTCACCCCATGAAGATGCAAAGGATGATTGTCTCACTAATGAAGCAAAAAGTTGGATTTGAGCTTTAGGTTAAGAGACCCATTAAGCAATTACTATATATATATATGTCACCCTAGTTTGTTGCCTAAGGCATCCTCATATGACTAACAATCTCCCATTAGTGTAGTATCTCCATCCATCATTAGTGTAGTTACACCATCCTCTTAGTAGTAATCTAGTAGTATTCTTAGTAATTCTCTATAATTCTAGTAGTAATTTAGTAGTAGATCTACTTAGTTTCCATCAACAATTCTCTAGATTTCAAGTTTGTAGAAGATTATTTCAAGTTTTATTTGAAGATTTGTTGGGTTTATTGAAGAATTAGTGACAAGTTCTTCATTCTCTTCATCAAAGATTCAACCTTTATTTATGCAATCTTCTTATTTCTTGTAGATCTTCATAGTTGGTATATTTCTCTTCCACTCTCTAATCTCTAGTTTAGATTTAATATAGTTTTTTCATTATTGTCTTGCTTAGATCATCTTAGTGTTGTTAGTTTCTCTAGATCTTACTTATGTTGTTCTAGATTGTTCTCTAGTTTAGTTTGTTAGATAGTATCTCTTCCATAGTTTAGTGGGTAATTGTTAGATCGTAGTTTTCTCATTAATTTGTTGTTAGTTTATTTAGATCTAGTTATTATGCATGTTGTAGTTATTTTCTCCTTAGTTAGTGTTTTGTTGTCTTCCATTATGATTAGTGTGTAGATTTCTTGTCGGGGGGGTTTAGGGATGAGGACTTGGATTATTTGAATTAAGGGATGTTGGTGGGTTGCTTGCTTGTTGGTTTATCTTGCTTATGGTTGTTGTGTCATTGTTGTTTTAGTCCGGCTAACTAGACCGACCTTGACTCGTTTCTATCAATATGGGACAACTCGGGGTAGAAATTACCATAGCTAGAGACTTACCCTTCTTCGCTGCGAAAGCGTGTTTTTAGGTAGGTTGGGTGAAGAAACCGAAAGGTGGCATTCTCCCTTTATCAATGTTGCGACAAAAACCCGATTCCAACCTTCTTAGACTCCAAGTTCCGAATCCCGACTTCCCCCTAACACCTTTCCCTAGATTGATCACCCCATAGCTATCCTCGTAGTCATTTCTCTAGTATAGACTCGACCCTTAGAAACCCCCCCTCTAGACATCAAACACGCTGCTTTAAACTAGTCAACACACTCCGTTCCCTGTGGACCGACCTCGACTTACCACGATTACTCTAGTAGTTTTTGTGTTATTCCGAATCTATAAATATTGTTTGATCCCCCGTCCTTCGCTAAACGACCGATTCGATTGGGGCACGATCAATGAATCATGTCATATTCTTTTTAACTACGAATTAATGGTTTGTATTCTTTAGATACTTGTTATGTACTTTGGTATTTTGACTATCACCAATGTAACAAAGCTGCTAAACTCTGTGTTACAGTGACTGACTGTACATGTTAAGTAACGAATGGTGTTACTATGGCAATGAATGAAGTTTACCCAAAATACATATGTGGTCTCATAATCAGCGTGTTACATTGACGTATTATAAGTGTTACTTTAATGAACAGATGATGTTACTCTAAGTAATTAATGGTGTTATTCTTTGTCTCATGGTTAAACAATGCTATTATCATCAATTACTCTGACGTATTATATATCGTTCTTTAAAGAACGACAATCGTTAATTTGGTAATGAATGATTCTAATCCAAGTTATCCTTAGTTACTTTGGTAATCATTTGTTTAAACAACGCTGCTGTCCTCAGTTACTTTAATGCATTATGTTTGTTACTCTAACTGACGAAAGGTGTTACTCCAATAGAACTGAGACGTTACTCTAACCAAATGCACATGTATTAAATAAAATATAGAGTTAATTGCTACGTAGCACAACGCTACTTGTAAAAAAAATGTGTACAAAATCAGTTATTCTTGTAAACAAAAAAAAGAAAAATATTTTTATCATGACCAAAAACACAAGTATTCTCAAAACACATGTTCCTCCTCCCCATCTTCCTCAGTGTCTTCCTTAGTTTCCTCATCTTCGTCGTCGTCATCCACTTCATCCTCCTCATCCTCACCAATGGGTGGTTTAGTAGGCTGTTTAGGGGGTCGTGCTGCGTACAAATTTGGACAGTTTCTTTTGTCATGGTGCGCCATTTGTTTGCAGTTATTGCACATACGTTTCGGATTTCTAGAAAGTGCGACCTTCTTATACTTGCTCGATAACATCCGGTTTCCGCTGCCCTTTGTCTTAGAAATCTTTGGAGGGAGTATTGTGATATCGCTAGAGGTCGTACACCCAAGCATATTCTCCAATTCATGTGTTTTGCCAATATTCATCCCACCAGAAACCGGCTGCCTCTGCAACCTGAACTCCCGAATTAATCCGCACAAGCTCTCCACATCTGCCTTGTCTCCTGTCCTCAGAAGTCCCATTGTCTCATGGATTTCCGACCACAGTTTCGACATCTCTATCTGTTTTCCGTCGATGATGTCGATGTTTTCGCGGTCTAATCCTTCATCACCGATACGAGCAATGCGAACAACCTCTTTTGTCCACCTTTTGGTTACCATGCTTTTGGGTATAGTGGTGTGCCCTTTTGATGAGTATATTCAGACTACATGTCTACACAGTATTCCTCATAAATTAAACAACTGACATGTGCAGCTTGATTCAGACGTACCTGGACAGGTGACGACATATTAATGTGGCATTGTGAGGGCAAAATAATGCGTAAATTACATTTAAAATGTGATGGAGTCAACAAGAGTTACTTTTAAGAATAAGTGATGTTACTTTAATGGATGATCGGTGTTACTTTTTAGAATAAAGCATTCACAACGCATTATAAATGTTGTCCTCAGTTACTCTAACGCATTATATATGTTATTGTAAGAATCGACTGGTGTTACTTTATTAAATAACATGGCTGACATAAGAAAGGACACTCTTAACCTAAGAATTAATGGTAAACAATGCTGCTATCATCTGAACAAAATGTCAGTACATTAGTGAGCTTAAACAGTACCTGATATATACTGGACCGTAAACTCTTTATTACGTGTAGCATCCCTCACCAATGTCTCCTCAATCTCGTCCTTCTCAAGGAAGCCCCTCACGCTGCAAGTACCCACAGAAAATTTCACCTCCTCCTGGAATTCTTCAAATGCGGCGTGGGTGTAAATTCTCGAAGCGTGATGTTCCATTGGCAGATGGGTTGTTGTTTTTGGAGAAGCTTGTACATTGTCATTGTCGAGTTTTTTTTGCGTATACCGTTGCTGGTCCATGGCACTCTCGAATCGCATCCAGAATTCGATCAAGGTCCCCAATTTTTGTTCGAATCTTTTGATGAAACTGTTCTCACTCTCCGACCTTTGAGTTGTTCGCATTAAGCCGCCCATCTTTAAACCCCTGCAATGTGCCATCACCCACTGCCTCCTAATGGAGAATGTAGTTGAAAAGCACTCGACATCACCCCTATGGTACTCCTTCATTATGTCACGCCATTCCGCGTCAAACTCATCTCCATCAATCTCCATATCCCATACTATAGCATTCAATCTCTTCAAAAAATCCTGGTAGTCACTCCGCGCTGCACCGTATTTGGTAGGAACCTCGTTCAAGATATGCCACATACAGAAACGGTGTAGCGCCGTCTTAAACATTTCCCTTACGGCTGGTATAATACCCGGATCTTGGTCGGTAAAAATATACCCCGGCTCTTTGACTCCCATTGTAGTCAGAAATCTCTCAAACACCCAGACGAACGATTCATAATCCTCGTGCGCTATCAGAGCGCCAGCAAAGGTTACCGATCGTTTGTGATGATCAACGCCGGTGAACGGCGTGAATATCATCTTATATTTGTTCGTCCCGTACATCGGGTCGAACGAAACTGCATCTCCAAATAACTGGTAGTTTTGCCGTGCCTCACCGTCAGCCCAGAAAACCTTGCTCACACTCCCATCTTCATCCAGCTCGTAGTCAAAATAGAAACCCTTCCTATTCTTAGCCATGTCTTTGAAACGATCGATGAATAGCTGACCGTCCCTCTCATGTAGGAAGCACTTTATATCTCTTCCCCAGTTATTGAAGTCAACCAAGCTCGCACCCATGTTTACGAATCCCTCTACCTGCTCCTTACACATGTTGTATGTCCGCGTTGCGCCGATCTTCAGCTGAAAAGAAGAATCAAGCGTTGCGATAATTTAACATTAATACACCAGTTGTGTTACTCTTATCCTTAAGTACTGTTACTCTATAGAATCACTGGTGTTACTCTAGCAAAAGTAATTAGATTATGCACACATTGGTCTAATCCAGCTGTTACCACCCCAAAAAAATGGTGTTACACCTACCTTACTCACATGTTATTCTATAAAAAAAATTGTGTTACTCCATACCCGTGAATTATTCAAGATCATTTGCTTGTGGTACTTTGTCAGGTTCCTCGACAACTTTTGGAATTCTCTGTCTTTTGGTGAGATCAGTTCGTGGTTTTGGCCGATGTGGAACCTATCAATCCTGAGAATGCCGCCTTTATTGAACAGCCTAATCCTTGCCTTGCACCCGCAACGACGGACTTTTGTCTTCTTTTTAAGCGCGTCCACAACAACTCCTTCCCCAGCTGCATCGTTAACAACTTTCACAGCCGCAGGTGTATTGTTAAGGGCTTTAACAGATTTCGTAAAACCTTGTCTGTTGCAGACTAGGAGCTTCGACTTTATCTCACCACCATACCATCGCTTTGTGGTATACTTTCTCACATCAAATCCGCAAGCCAGCGCGTAGATTTTGTTAAATTCCACTGCCTCATCAATTGTTCCGAATACTTGCTTCATGTACGGAGTGAAAGCCTCACCCAAATCTCTGCACCATTCCTGTGCATTCGGCTCTTTGCCAATGCTTTATGCAAGAATTTAAAAAACGTTACGCCCATGGACATACGTGTTACTTCAACTCATAAGTTGTGTTACTTTAACTCTTAAAAGGAGTTACTTCAATGGCAGCGCCAAAAAACCTTTTCAATGTTACGTGTTTGTGTTACTCTAATTAGAATTAGGTATTACTGTAATTCATAACGTGTGTTACTTCAATGCCATGTCTGCTTCAACATAAAGCAAAACAATAATATCAGTGAAACAATAATATCAATGAACCATTGTTATTAATCCGTGATTAATCAAATGAATAATATTCCACCTTTTCCAGTGTTGTCTTGTGCGTTCGCATCTTTCCAATACCACCTGCACAAAATTGAACAGCGTTACACCCATGCAAACAATGTGTTACTTCAATTACTAAGTTGTGCTACTCTAACGAGTACAATGCGTTACTTTAACATCATCATCAAAATCCTTTTCGCAACGTTCGTTTGTGCTATTGTAATTGCAATTAAGTGTTACTTTAACTCAGAAGGCATGTTACTTCAACGACGTTTCTGCGTTAATAGAAATCAAAACAATAGTATCAGTGGATAACATGGAAAATCTAAATAAAAAAACATAAAACCCTGGAATCTATAAAGATCGAGAGAGCAATTAACCATTGATACGAAACTATGATGAATAAAATGACAATGAAAGCAATATAAACATGAAGATCGACGTAAAAAAATAACGCAAACTGACGCACAATGTATCCATGAATAAAAATTGAATTAAAACGTGAAAGAAATATTGAAACTCATCATTGTTATACTAGATCAATTGCTTATCAACATTTGAAGAAGATGACGCGGTCATTGAATCCATTGTAACGGGATTTCGAGAACAGAATTGATGAATGAACGTGAATGAAGAAAGGTTTTTTTTTTAGGTTTGTATGAACGTGAATGATGAATGAACGTGATCAAGGGCGTTATTGTTTCCTAAATTCATAGGAGCTATTTTAGGAACGTAAATCTCTCTTTTTTTTTAATGCAAATGCTAGGATGCATCTGAGGACTTAGGGACTCGTCTAGAGTAAAGGACTCATAAGAGCCTCTCTCTCTCTCTATATATATATATATAAGTGGGATCAGGTGAGTCCACTTATATATTTTGAGTCTGTGAGTCCCCATATTAGCCATTGATTAATTGTTAGATTAATGGACAAGATTTAATCTCATAATTATGGAAATAACTATAATATCTATCAAAATATATTTTCTTTTCTCACTCTTCCTTTAATCTCTCCCGCCTATCCTCTCTGTAAAACCCTTCAGTTTTCACTTTTCATCGCTTACATCACTTTTCACCGCTTACTTCACACCACGTTTCCTATAGAGCAAAGTTATTTCGATTTCTGAAACACTCACGCCTTCGTTACTCTCATCTTCGTCTTCTCATCTTCGCTCATCTTCGTCTTCTCATCTTCGCTCATCTTCGTCTTCTCTTCGCTCATCATCGTCTTCTCTTCGCTCATACCGACTACATCCATAAACGACGCAGCTACACCATATTTGAACTAAACTTAAGGTAAATTAGGGTTTTTTCTGTGGTTTTAATTACTTTTAAGGTAAATAGGTTTTGTTCGTGATGCTAACTACCTTTAATTGTTTTTGTTTTATTTCTCTCAATTTGTATCTAGAATGCACGATTCTTTAGTTCTTTATGTCCGAATTTGATTATATACTTTCTCTGTTTTTCATGTCTCCCCTGCATGTTATTTTTGTTACTTTAAGGAACATTATTTGTTACTTTAACTGGTATCATTTGGTATTTTAATTAATAACCTATAGAGCTAAGCTTATCCTTCTACTGATACCATATTACCTGCATCGTTTTGTAATGTATGTGTTTCTTGTTACTTTAATTCATATATTATGTTACTTTAATACATAATTTCTGTTACTGTAATGCGTAGATCCATGAATAAGGATCTTTTTTCTCCAACTTTTAATGGGTTACTTTAATTCACATGATATGTTACTGTGGTGCTAGTACAATGCGGATGATGGGTATGTTATGCGGATGAGGGGTATGTAATCCTTTATTCAGTTTGTATCATTGGCATTATTCTCATAATAATACATCATCAGATGGCAAAAGAAGGTAAGATTGTCGGTGCTGGTGAGAAGAAGGGGCAGGTTAAGAAGCAAGTTCAACGGGCAAAGAAAACGGCTGTCAAGTCTTCGAAGTTGAAGAAACTAGTTACCGAAGAGGCTGGTGAATCCAACGTCGACCGTTCGTCGTCGGTCAGGTGTAGCTCGAAGCTCCTTGTTGATCTAATATCTAATTTAAACCAGAGGCAGCGGGAGGCGCTTTCAACTATCAGATTTGGCGGTGTACTTGAAATGCACCTTAGGAGCTTCCCTGTAAAGTTTGCTACTGACTTCATGTCTTTATTCAGCGACGACACACTGGTTTTTAGGTGCGGGAGCAATCAGTTCCTCGTAACCAAGCATGATGTACATGACTGCTTCCTTCTTCCACTTGGACCGGACCCTGTTGATCTGTTGCTGATGGGTCGATCGAAGGCGGCCGAAGAGGAGTCTGTCGTGGAGCTGAAGAAAAAGTGGAGGGGTGACTTTCAAGTCGTCAATGAAAGTGATGTAATCCCTCTGTCAAAGGTCCTTAAGAAACTGCAGGATGATAGAGGGTGGAGAGATGTTCTGTAGGATGTTCGTTCTCTACAGCAAGTCGATATTTTTCAACCCGAAGTCCAACCATGGGGTTGATCTAAGACTACTGAAGGTTGTGCTAGATGTACAGCAGATTAAAAACCTTGACTGGTGCACGTTCATACTGGACGGACTGGCGCAGGCGTGCGAGGATTTTGTGTTCCGTAGCCGATCATATTTACTTAGCTATGTGCCGTTTTTAATGATTATCTACTTCCAGCGGTTTGTCTACCGCAATCTCCCGTGCCAGTGTGATCTTCTTTTGATCAAGCACTGGGATGGTAAACGCATGCTTGAACGGTTGGTCGGTGAGTTTATTGGTGGTAGGCTGGGCCGGCTTACCCGATTTGATGTGGAGTACCCTCGTTGTGTACATGTGGTGAGGGGGAGACGCGTCATCGCCGTTGAAGATTACACAGAACCGTCACACTGATGATGGTACATTGCCTGGACAAGAGGGCGATAAGTTCACCACCATCAAACTTTCTCGTGGTCTTGAAGATGATAGTGAACTGAGGGCCAGGGCGGTCGACGTAAGTAATCATGTCTTTAATTCATTAATGAATCTATATGTGTCTGACTTGGAAACCATGGAATAAGTAAGGATGTAAATCTGGGATGTCTGTAAATCTGCATGTTACTCAAACATATCTTCTGTTACTTTAGCAGATAACTGACGTTACTTTAGTGAACAATATGTGTTAGTTTAATTCTTACAATCCATTACTTTAACCTGTATCATCTACATTATTGCTCCAACATATATGATGTTACTTTAATCCATACCATTTGTTACTTTAGTTGATATTATCTGTTACTTTAGTGTCCACTCTCTTTTCGCTACACGTTCTGTCAGTTGATTATACATTCCATGCACTGTTACTTTAGTACTCCCTCCTATTCAGAGTATTCCTCCCCAATTTTTTGGGGGGGAAACCAAGGAGGGAAGTAAAATAATAATAAGGGTGGATATAAAGTAAGAGAGACGAATAGAAAGTGGGGTATGAAGTGTAAAAGGTGGGGGTATAAAGTGAAAAGGTGTTGGGTTTAGGTGTGGAGGAAAAGAATAAAGAATTGAAGGAAGAATAAAGAATGATTAAAGTTATTTCCAAAAAAGGAAAGTGGGAAGAAAACCAAACTAAGCTCAAAAAGGAAAGTGGGAGGAATACTCTGAATAGGAGGGAGTACATATTTGCAACACAATTATTGTTTCATGCAGGATGTTCATCAGATTCATCTGATGATGGGAAGGAATGCAATCGCATTCCATGATTGGTGGGTCTCACATGCTGCGAAGATCAAGAGGATAACATCGGGCAATCCATTACCCGAAGACCCGGTGCCATCACATGCATCCCAGTCATTCTATGGAGGAGCAGAGCTACACCGGGTGGTGGATGAAGTCTATGAGGCGCTTCGTCGCGATAGGGAGCTGTCGTTGCAGGGGCCGTTATTTGAGGCCAAAAATACAAATCAAGATGAGGAGGATGATCTTAACATTCAGCTGTACTCGACGGCTGAGGTTAATGAGGTTATTCAGGAGGGATTGAATTTAAACAGTGACCGCCAGGTAGTGCTGTATCTGTGGGATATTGACAGAATTGGAAACGAGGAGGTCGGTGAGTGTTTGTCGGTGGAAGTAGATGGAAGGAAGGTCTTCCACCCTTTCTTTTTTCATTCTGAAAAGCAGTTGGGATGCATGCAAGTCGTCAATGAGAGTCTTGGATGCTCATGTGATTGTGAATTCCCGGATCCTAACCAGCTTACGTTGTCGGACTTTCTGCGTGAGGATAACAGACTTTTCAGGTCTGTAATGTCTGTGAGGAAAGACGTAATTGACTACGTCTTCTACAAAAATGAAAAATACAGTACATCGTAAGTGGTCTACATCACCTATTTTTTTTAGTGCGTTTTGTGGTCGATTTTGTTAAATGTTACATAATCCGTTCGAATATTTGCAGGGAGATGATTGTGAGGTTCAGTGACTTTATCAACATACCCCGTGGTGAGTTGGCCACGCTGGCACCTGGAGAACAGCTTTCGAATGCTGTAATTGACAGCTGGTGCATACTTATGAATCACTTGGCAGCTGCTCAGTCTGCACCGCGGCGAACATCACGCTGCTTCTTCGGTGTCAGCCACAGCGTAAGCTAATTTATTCACTTGCCCATCCAAAATGATAAGTGTAACATCATCAACAAACTCTAGTAATATTAATATAATGTCATCATATCAGTCGATATAAAATATTCATGCAAAAAAAAAGGATGTTACTGTGGTTCTATGACTGTGTTACTGTAATGCACTTTCTGCATTACTCTAATGATAGCGACCTGTTACTCCAACAAATGTCATGCAGGATACAGCTCTCCAGATTTGGAGAAACAGAAAGGGTGGTGTCTTGGTGGACATGAGCGAAGCATTGTTCAACTTCTGGAACATATGGATCGAAGAAAATGAAGGGAATCTTGATCTAGATTCTGACCTGGTATTTTTTATTTTAGATCCCATGTTTTGTAAGCTTCCTCCCCAATTATAATTATGAACGTGATACCCATTCCCTACCTACTGTTATTTGTTCCGGTGCTGTCGGAAAACAATGACCATTACAGCTGCGCGTGTATCAATTTTTTGTCACAGCGGATTGAATACCTTGATAATAGGTCTTACGACGAGGGGGAATTTGAAAGTCTTCCTTACGTTGGGATGGCACGGCTCTCAGTAAGTCTGCTCATTTTGGTATATATTTAACATTCTTATATACAAAACGTCGTATATTAGGATGACAAAAAAACAAACGGTGTTTCGCCGCTTTCTCATTCTTATACGTTTTTATTTTATTTTATTTAATATCACCAAGGCCGATGAAATGGGTAAGTATATGGTTCAGAGAGGCATCAGTAAGGGGGCCAATGTCTCTTCGTTCCCTCTTTCAACATCACGTTCAGATGGCAGGGCAGCGGGTTCTCGGCTAATGATTGCGGCGTATACCTCAGGATACACATGATGTTGTACGCCGGGGAGGAATTCGAATGTCCCTTGGGCACGAGCGAGGCGAACAATCTGTATGGGCAGAAATTGCCGCGACACTGTGTCTCTGTGACATTAACAAGGAGAGGGACGTGTTGATATCGCGGGTGTCCTCCTTTGTAACTGATAAAGCCAACCTTGCCATCAGTAAGACTATGTCAGATGTTGCCACGTCCGTCAGTGAGTCTGAAAAGAGGTCAGGAGAGCCGATCCCCGACGTGAGACCCTCTAAAAAGAGCCGCATGCCACCATCCACTCCAGAAACACCCGTTGCAGAAACCGTGCATCAATCACCGAACACCACCGGGTCATTATCTGTTCTTGGTAGTCGAGCTAGGGGGGACGGGGACGGCTTAGGCTGCTCCATCGACTGTGGCGATGCAGATCCCAATGTACCGATGGCATGTCCGTTCCCTGCAAACAACAAGACCCTGCTGGACAATCTCCCCATCCTGCGGAAAAATGTCGTGGACTACTGCTTACTTGAGCACAACAACTACAACAGCAGTTAATATGACGAACACTACACATATTTTGAATATATTAAATTTTTGGTCACCTATTTGTTGTTCGCAATGCCTACTCATCTGTTTTGAATACAGAAAATTGGTTGCAGAGTATTCACCGTTGGCTGTAATGACCCGGGGTGATGTGATGTCCATGCTTCCGGGTAATGACATGTTGTCATCTGTTGTTGAGTGTTGGTCAATGCTTATGAACAGCCTTGCCGCAAACGAGAACGGGTCGGGTAATTTTCCGAAAATGGCATTCTTTGGTCTACGACAGACGGTATGCCTAACGAGTTATTGTTTGGGAGTTTATGTACAAAATTATGGGATGGGGCGGTGTGTATCAGGATATATTGTGCATATGCATTATTTTTGCCTCATAATCTGACTCTTTTTGGAAAGTGATTTATTAGAGTAACACTTCAACTGCATTGAAGTAACACTCACCACATGTTGTAGTAACAAGTTTTTCACTACATACTAGGACACTCACCACGTGTATCATTACAGCACAAGGACACCAACTAATTACTTTGTATTAATTGTCAATATTCACACAATCCCAACCTTTTTGCAGAATGCGATAATGAGGATTATTGCCGAAAATCCGGACAGTGCGTCCACTCAGAATGCAGACGCCTTGATGGAGCAATGACATATTTTCAGAAGTAATTGTGGCGGTACATCGCAGCTGGACGCTAAACTGTTCTTTGTGCCCATCAACGTTGACGGGTACTTCTCCTGTGTAGTCCTGAACAGAAAGATAAAGACAGTCGATCTTCTCGACCACTGTCGCTACACAGCTATCAGAGATACAGACCTCTTTTCAGCCATCAAGACAATTGTGAACCTCTCTATTCTTCATTTCATCAGTTTTTAATCACAATCTTGTGCGACAACGGGTGATTTCCTTCACTATTATCATCAATGATATTCAGGTGGCGAATATGAGTGCTTTCCTTGACTATTATAAGGTTTCTGGTGCGGAGGAAATTGTGTCGTACAGGTTCCGCGCGATTAAGCTTGGTTGGCAGTCCAAAGTCACCAACAAGGATGAGTCAGGGATATTTCTTCAGATGCACATGCTAATGTACGAGGGACGTGAATTCAATCACGAAGACCTCGACAGGAAGGTTAACAGAAGATACCTGGTGGTCCAGCTTGCAGCCACTCTTCTCCTAGCAGACTTGAATAGCGTTCGAAAGCAGCTGATTGCTTATGTGAAAAAGTTTGTAGCAGCTAGGGCAAAATTAATTTTAGAAGTGAAGGCTAAGCGAGGGAAGGGCCGGAAACAGTAACCCGTAAATGGTTGGATTAATTCGGACTTTCGTTTAATAAAAAACCTAAGCATCGTTTTGTACAAGGTTGACAAATTGTGTTGTCAGAAAAACAGCTAGTCATTCTGACATATTTCAATGTTATTATATCCTTTAAACTTTGTTACTCTAACTCGAATAATTTGTTATTTCAATTAATGTCATGTGTTACTTTAACTCTAATATCTTGTTCACTGCATCATGGTTTCTTAATTTAACACAGGATGTCCAATTAAACAAAATAGTAACGCCTTCTTTATTGAGTACTCCACAAACAAAGAGTAACATCTGTGAATCGATCAACATTAGAAGATTGATGTTTCCTTGTTACTCTAACTCATCTAGCATGTTACTCTAATGAATAATGTGTGTTATTTTAACTGAATCTTACTCTAGTAAAATTTTATATCATCCAAGGAATGAATATCTGCAACTCAATCAACACTTAAAAAATGGTACTCCGTGTTACTCCAACTCATCTAGCGCGCTACTATAATGAATAATGTGCGTTACTTTAACTAAAACTTACTCTAGTTGTGATATTCTCCAAGGAATGAATATCTGTAATTCAATAATCTTAAAAAAAAAAGTGTTACTGTAATTCATTCAAGTCGTTACTGTAAAGAATAAGCTACGTTACTCTAAAGAAGCACATTTCACTAATCAGAATACTGGTTCATCTTCTGCATCCTCCTCGCCCTCTGATTCTGATTCAGATGGTTCGACAGTCAGTGGGGCCGTGCTGCAAAGGGATTGGGGCAATTCCTCCTGTCGTGATGCGCCATTTGCTTACAATTGTTGCACATGCGCTTGGGTTTCTTTGCAAGTGCAACGGATTTTGCTTTGCTCGATAACAACCTTTTGCCGCTTCTTTTTGTCTTGGAAATCTTCGGCGGGAGTATCGTTATCTCTGTTGTTGACGTACATCCTAGCATCTCTTCCAATTCCTGAGTTTTATTCAATGTCTTGCTACCCCCAATCGGCTTAAGCTTCATCCTGAATTCGCGGATCAAAGCACACATGCTCTCCACATCTTCTTTATTAGCAAACCGTAGAATACCCATTGTCTCATGAACTTCCGACCACAGTTCAGACATCTCTATCTGCTTTCCGTCTATGATGTCAATGTCATTGCCTTCCACACCGTCGTCAACAACACGAGAATTGCGCAGTGCATCCCCCGACCACCTTCTCGCAACGTAGTTATCGGGTATACTGGTCAGGCCCTTCGAGGAATATATCCAAATTATGTGTCGACACAGTATTCCCCTTGTCTCAAACAATTTACACGTGCACTTGACGTCCGACGTTTCTGCAAGAGGTTATTAAAGCATTAAGACTATCAGAACTATAACCTTCAAAGCACGTTACTTTAACTGATACTGTGTGTTACTTTCATACATGCATTTTGTTACTTTAACTCACAAATCCGGTACAACAAAAGCATTTTGTGCTGGATCCACAACCTACAAACCGCATTACTTTAACTCATACTGTGTGTTACTCTAATACATTCATTCTGTTACTTTAATTCATAAATCCCGTATAAATGAAGACAACAAGCAGGCCATTGCGTACCTTGTTTGTAGTGGACTAGAAATTCTTTACCCCTGGTGGCATCCCTCACTGTAGTTACTTCAACCCCATCCCTTTCAGCAAATCCTCTCACACTGCATGTCCCCACCAAACCCTTTACCTCCTCTTGAAATTCATCAAACACCACGTGGGTGTACACCCTTGATGCGTGTTGTTCTATCAGGAGGTGGGTCATTATCTTCGGTAGAGATTGTATATTCTCGCTGTCAAGCTTTTTCTGGTTATATCTCTGCTGATCCATGGCGCTCTCGAACCGCATCCAGGATTCAACCAACGTTCCATGTTGGTTCTCAAACCGTTTCAAGAAATTGTTTTCGCTCTCCGATCTCTGTGTTGTTCGCATTAAGCCACCCATCTTCAGATCCCTACAGTGTGCCATGACCCACTGCTTCCTAATCGAAAAGGTAGTTGTGAACCACTGAACATCACCCACGTCGTGCTCCTCCATTATTTCCATCCACCGCTCGTCGAATTCTGCTGCATCGATGTCGTCATCCCACACTATTGCATTCAATTTCTTCAGGAATTCCTGGTAGTCAGCCCTCGAGGCACCATATTTAGTGGCGTCCTTATTCATTATATGCCACATACAAAATCGTTGCCACGCCGATTTAAACATCTTCGCGAACGATGAAATGATCCCAGGGTCCTGATCAGTGATGATGTACTCAGCCTCCTTGCCACCCATGGCCTTCAAGAATCGTTCAAACACCCAGTTGAACGATTCAAAGTCCTCGTGTGCGATGAGAGCGCCACCAAAAGTTACCGATCGTTTGTGGTGATCGACACCGGTGAACGGGGTGAATATCATCTTATATTTGTTCGTCCCGTATGTTGGGTCGAACGAAACTACGTCACCAAACAACCTGTAGTTTCTCCTAGCAACATCGTCAGCCCAAAAGACCCTGCTCAAACTACCATCCTCATCCAAGTCGTAATCAAAAAAAAATCCCTCCCGATTGTCCGACATACCCCTGAAACGATCGATGAATAACTGACCATCTCTCTCATGGACGAAGCACTTTATATCTCTGCCAAAGTTCTTGAAGTCGACCAAGCTGGCACCTACGTTTGCGAACCCTTCAACCTGCTCCTTACACATCTTGTACGTCTGCGTGGCACTGATCTTCAGCTGAAACAATTTGTTGATTAAAGTAACTTATCACAGGAGTTGAAGTAACAGTAAGACGGCATTAAAGTAACGCTTTGATTAAGTCACCAAAAACTACTAAATCACAGATGACATTCATTAAACTGACGGAGTTTATGAACCACAGTAACATAGCATGTGCATTAGAGTAACCAAATATTACCTATGGCGCAGTGAACTAAACACTTAGTGATCTGAACTTTAATAATTGAACCTGCAAGAAGCTACTCAACACATACCCGTGAATTGTTTAGGATCATTTGCTTGTGGTACTTCGTGAGGTTTCTCGATAACTTATGGAATTCTCTGTCTTTTGGTGAAATTAGCTCGTGGTTGTGCCCACTGTGAAAAATAACAATTTTTAGAGGTCCGCCTTTGTTGAACAACTTAATTCTTGCCATACAGCCAATACGACGGACCTTAGTTTTCCTTTTTGGTTCCTTCACAGCGACTCCCTCTGTCGTCCCCTCCACTGCTTCCTGATGGTGGGATTTGTCGTGGATCCCGCCACCAAATAATAACCGGCTAGCACCTAACGGTAGTTAGGGTAAGTCGGGTCGTGTCCACGGAGACGGTGTTGCAAGGTTTAGACTAAATCGGCCTAAAACGAGACTAGGTCACACAAACAAACACAAAGAAACAAGAAATGGAAAACTGTGATGGAGGAGAGGTAAGAACTAGACTAATGGTAAACTAAGCTAAAACAATGCTAAACAATGCTAATAATCAGACTAACTAGCAAACTAAAGGAAATGATGACTAACTAATAAGATGAATCAAATATGGAAAGAAAGTGGGTTAGGTCGGGTTCATAAGAATAGTGGGGTGATCGGGTTGGTCAAGGGTGTAGATGACTCCTAATTGCTAGATTCGGTCCGGGCGATCGCAACTTAAACCGATGTCGATGACTATTCTCAACATGCCCACACACAAAACAAACAATGAGTAGAAGAAGACTAGCATGAGAAGCATGGCCACTACAACTCATACAAGCATATCAACAAGCACATGGTGTGCCAAGTATGTGGCTAACAACAAAGATTCACCCTTTACCCCCAATCAAGCCCTAATCACCCATAATCTACCCTTAATCCCCCTACTAACCCACAAGAAATCTACTCACTCATAATCAAAGATAAACTAACAATAATAAGAGAAAACAACATCACAATCCAAACATCCATTATCAAGAACAATATGAACAATAACAAGGAACACTAGTAAAGATTCAAACATGAAATAATAACAAGAACAAGAGAAAAGAGGATTATACCTACAATAGGATGAATAAAAGATGCAATCTTGTATAAATAAGAAACCCCAAAATAATCCCAAGGTTGTCAAGCTTGGAGAAATCTTCAAGTATCTTCTTAATACAAGAACTAATTAACTAAGATTAACTAGAATTAACTAAAGATTAAAGAGAGATTTTTGCTAATGTGAGGAACTAAATCTAGGGTTTATAACTTGTAGAGAGGCTTAAGAGAGTCTAAACTAAGGTAAAATAAATAAACAATACAAGAGGGAAGTATATATAGGGGTACAAGAATGAAGGAGGATGAAATAAGGAACTCCGGCTACAGCACCTTGGTCCCGACCGGGACGGGATCATCTCGACCGGGACGGCCGGTGGTCCCGACCGGGACGGGTTGGTCCCGACCGGGACGGCCTGGCAGTGACACCCCTAAAAGTGCACTTCATCCCCGACGGGATGAGGTGCATACCCGTCGGGGATGAGTCTTGTAGGCCTCCAATATGATCCTTTTGGTTTCTCCTTGCTTCACATGAACTTCTCATCGATTCTCGGGACTCGGGATCGGGTCTCGGAGGCTCGGGATTGGGTCCCAAGGTCTCGGGGTCGAATCCAAGGCATCGAGTGATCGTTCCTCCGCTTCGTTGGCTCCGAAAAGTGTATGTATTGAGTCAGAATCACTCCAACTCCTCACGAATGGTCTCGGGAACCTGAAACGAGCTAGAGGAAGCATAAGTAGCCCATGAATCGCTCCCAAGGAGCGATTCCACAAGGAAAATGGGACCAAAATACTACGAAATAGGCACTACAAACTACACTTATCAACTCCCCCACACTTAACCCTTACTCGCCCTCGAGTAAGCACAAACTAACTACTAAACTAGCCGAGCGGGTATTAGCGCACCCTACGCCCTTTCAACTCACGCGAGTACACTTAGATGAAAAGTGCACTCCGTAAGGCAAGTCGGGTCTTGCGACAAAACTGTGGATGCAATCGGACACAAAACACATAAACAAACAAACAAACACACAAAAGGTTGCACCCAAAAGACAAGAAATACCGCTTCCTTCAAACAAGCGGTGGAAGAAGCACCGGTTTAGGACTCGAGGTAAGTGACAACGTTCCCAAGCTAGCAGTACAAACCGAGGTGGACTAAACCCTAATAGTATGACGATAAAGCAACAAAAACGTTGGTAACTTACCTAGGTTCCTCCTAACCTTCTAAGAACGTACTACGGGACGATCGGCGGAATGGGAAGTGATGATCCACGGTGTTAGTCGACACTGTAGGTAAGTGAGACCCCGCCCCCTTTAGCGTGAGCCAAGAGGGTCGTCCCGTATCCAAAACCGCCTAACTAGCCCAAGTAAAAAGGTGGAAATATGCGAAATGAGGGAAGACCGACCACTACCGCTATCATCCTTCCTAGGGACTCGGTCCTTTGGTAGGCTCTTCACGGTAATAGTCGGAAAAAGGCTTATTTTTGTGGGGTTAAAATCTTTTTGTGAGACGATTTTCTTTTGGCATTTTCTCTTTTCTTTTGCATTTTTGCCTTTTTTTGCCATGCCATTCTTTTTTTTCTTCTTTTCTATTTTCTATTTGGCTTTTGTGCCTTTTCTTTTTCTTCATTCTTTTCTTTCTTTCATTTTTTTCTTTCTTTTCTTTTCTTTGCCCTTTCTTGGAAAGATTTGGCTTTTTGGCATTCCTTATTGGGTAACAAGAAAGAGAGAACTCAACAAATTGCAATTTTATTGTGTGGATATGTGTAGGAGGTAGGGAAATGGGTCAGTCGGGACGGGCCCTTCCCTTCTAACCCACAAAAAGTGGAGAACTTGGACTAATCAAACAATCCCAAACACGGTCACCTAAGGGACGGGACTCGGTAATCAAGGCCTTTTCACACCGTGGGTGGTCATAATGGTCAAAAGTGCAAATCCCGTAGTAAATCCCTAGTAAGCTAGGTGGACTCAAGGTAAAGGACCAACGAATTCATTGATTTAGGGTCATTCTACTAGACTAAAGTCCAAGACTCGATTTACACTACTAGGAAGAGAAAGTACACACTCACACACTAGCCTCTAAACCGGGTTTTCGAAAACCATTTACGCACAAGACACACAACAAAACACAAAACAAAGACTCAACGAAAACGAAGGGAAAAGAAACAAAAGCAATAAAACAAGAACAACACAAAACAAACACAAAGAGAACACAAACACCACCCCTATCATCCAAATGAGCAACCAAATCAACCTCAAGCATTACGTTGGGTGGACTCAAACAACGAAGAAAAGAGCCAACGGAGGACAGGGGGTCCATCCCGGTCGGGATGGGTGGTCTCGGTCGGGATGACCGTCTCGTCCCGGTCGGGAAGACCTCGTCCCGGTCGGGATGAGCTGTCAGTGAACCCATCTTTTGTGCACCTCATCCCGGACGGGATGACATCCTTCCCGGTCGGGATGGGCCTTCCATCCCGGACGGGATGACCTCTTCTAGGCCGGGAAGAGTCTCCTAACCCTCTATAGCTCCCAAAAGCTCGTTCCAAGCTTCAAAAACCGACTTCCTTCACACAATCCAAGCTCAAACAATGACCACTCTTCCCTAGGAATCACTTCCACTTCACACCTATCACAATAAACTCAAATAACACATCAAATTCCCTCCCTCACAACGCTCATCAATCATCCATATAATCAAGAAATTCACAAAACCAAACAAACTATAAGAGAAAGAGATATATACAAAGAGGCGGTTCTTGTGGAACTCCGTCAAACCAAGGTGGTACCTTCTTCATTCTTTTTCAACAACCAAAATTAGTTCTATCTCCATCAAGGGCACGAAGGAAGAAGTCGAAGGCCCTAGCAAAATCTTCAATCAATCTCGAGATATAACCGACCACATACCAAGGCTCTTCATGGCCTTGCCTTGACGTTCCCGGGGCATCCCGATCTTCCAAGTTCAATGACTTGAACTTGTACTTTTGGTCTTTGGGGATATACCCAAACGTCCACCGGTCTTCATGTGGCCCCAGGGGAGGCTCATCCTTCTCCTTGCTTTTCATCTTGTCATCAAGCCCATGAAATGGGCACTCATCCTCTCCAATCTCGGAGTCATCATCCTCAAGTACATAAGAGTTCTTGTTCAAGCTTTGTCCCGACTCTCCCCCTAGATCGATGTCTTTAGTGGCTTGGATCATGTTGCATGACTCATCATTAGTAGGCGAAGTGTTACCTTGAAGGTCAAAAACTAAAATCTCTTCGCCTAGCTCAAAGGTGATCCTACCATTCTTCACATCGATCATAGCACCGGCGGTGTGTAGAAATGGGCGCCCAAGAATAATGGGAGTGATTGCATCTTCCCGCATATCGAGCACGATGAAGTCAACCGGAATGAAGAACTTACCGATTCTCACCGGCACATCCTCTAGCATCCCCAATGGTCGGTTGAATGAACTATCGGCCATTTGGAGCGTGATAGAGGTACTTTTCAGCTCCTTCATCCCAAGTCGGCAACAAATAGAATAAGGAATGATGCTCACACTCGCACCCAAATCACATAATGCTCTTTCGATCTTGTAGTGCCCTATGGTGCAAGGGATCGAAAATCTACCCGGATCCTTCAACTTTGGAAGCGTAGAACCTTGAATGAGCTCGCTCACCACTCTTGTGAACGCAATGGTCTCTTCCTTGTCGACGGATCTCTTCCTAGCCAATATTTCTCTCATAAATTTTTCATATGCCGGGATTTGGGTAAGTAGCTCGGTAAATGGGACACTCACATCCAACTTCTTCACAATACTAAGGAACTTGTCATATTGAGAGTCTACCTTAGTCTTCATTTGCCTTAATGGGAAAGGCAACTTGACTTGGTATTTATTTTGCTCAATTGGGGTGGGCTCTTCAAATGACACTTTCCTTTTTCCCTTGTCTTTTGCTTGAAGTGGGGGAAGCTTGTCTTGTTGGGGTTTCTCAACCTCCCATAAGACTTGCTCCTCCGTTGGATTATCAAAGCTTGAGCTCTCTTGAGTTGGAGGTGTAATTTTCCTTGTCGGTTCTTGCATTGGCTCTTGCTCACTAGGAAATGGAGGGGAGTCATAAGATGTACCTCTCCTTGTGGTGATGGCATTGACATGCTCAAAAGTCGGAGTTACACCTTGAGGAGGTAATTGCCCTCTTTGTCTTGAGGAACTTCCCGATGCAAGTTGTGCTACTTGATTCTCAATCATCTTCATGTGAGTTTTCATTTCCTTGTTATCCATTAAAATTTGAGAAATGGCTCCTTGTTGTGACATTTGTGTATCCAATTGCCTCTTTTGCATTTCTTGAGTATCCCTTTGGATATCCACCATTTGCCTTTGTATGTCGAAATCCCGTGGTGGGGATGATGGATTATGCGGAGTATTGGTGAGGGCTAAGGGAGTACCATAGTCATGAATAGGAGACCGGCTCCTAGGCTTGCTTTGTTGTTGATTGCCTTGAGTTGCTTGTTGTTGACGTTTCCCTTGGAACCCATGATAATTGCCTTGATTAAGGCCTTGATTGTTGCCATGGTTGTGGTTTTGATAGCCTTGGTTGAAGTTCCCTTGTTGGAACCCTTGATTGTTGTTGAATGAACCTTGGTTACTTTGCTTGAAGTTGTTGAAAGGCCTTGAGTTGCCTTGGTAACCTTGGTTGTTGTCCCTTAAGGGAGGTGGAACATAAGGACGATGTTGTTGTTGGTGTTGAAAGGCTTGTTGTTGAGGGACTTGATTGGAAGCTTGGTATTGATTGGAGTAAGAGGCACCTTGCTTGAACGCTTGAAAAGCATTCACTTGTTCAATACTTCCTCTACAATTCATAGGGTCATGACCAACGATTCCACAAGTGTCACACATGCCATAATAAGGCAAAGGAGGTGCAAAATTCAAAGCATTCAATTCTTGAAATGAGTGTTGATGAGAGGAACCAATGCTTTGAACTTGAGTGAGGTGGCCTTGGAGCTTCTTGTCAATGGTCTCCATATGTGTCTTCAATTGGGCTCCAAGGTCAATGCTTAATTGAGTAATAGCATCAACCTCGTGCCTACCTCCTCGATTTGCCTTCCTAGGTCTTGAATATTGCGAATTATGGATCGCCATCTCTTCGATTCTCGCCCATGTTTGGTCATCATCGACCTCGGTAAACCTACCATTGGAGCCCATGTTGAGTATAGTTCTTGAGTCCTCATAAAGACCATTCCAAAATTGTTGGACCAAGAACCATTGTGAGAGTCCATGATGAGGGCATGATCTAACCAAAGACTTAAACCGCTCCCAAGCTTCATATAGGCTCTCTTCATCTCGTTGTTGGAAACCGGTAATGGAGGCCCTAAGCAAATTAGTCTTCTCCGGAGGGTAGAAAGTTTGGTAGAATGCCAATGCAAGTTTCTTCCAAGTGTCGATGCCCATGGTTGCCCTATCGAGACCTTTAATCCATTGCTTCGCTTTTCCAATAAGAGAAAATGGGAAGAGTACCCAACGAATTTGATCTTGAGTAACCCCGGGTTGAGATATAGCGTCACAATAATCGAGAAGGTCTCCATATGTTGGTGCGGGTCTTCGGTGGGCAAACCACTAAATTGATTCCTTTCCACAAGTTGAATGAAGTGGGTCTTGGCCGTAAAATTTCCGGCATAAGCGGCCGGTAGAGCATTGGGTCCCGGCAAGACGTCTTCCGTGAATGTAGAGTGAGAGGAAAATTTCGGCATTATTGGATGTAAGGGAGAAGATGGTGTAGACGGAGTTGAAGTAGATGTAGAAGGGGAGCTAGGACTAGAATCTCCAAAGGGATTGGTGAAATTCCCTTCGGCCGTCTCTCGAGATGCTTCCTCAATATCGCTTCCTTGAGCTTGCTCTTGATGGGTATTGCTTGCACTTGGTTGAGAGATCCTAACCCGGTTAATCGTCCGTTGGCGAAAAGCTCGAAAAAGCCTTTCCGGCTCTGGATTAAAGAGAAAGGATTCGCCTCCCCGCCTAGGCATACACTACACACTAAAACAAACGTGAGAACACCAAGTGCTTTATCGGCACTAGGTAACGACAATAAACAAGCACAACAAGAGACAAAAAGAAAAGAAGGCTAAGAAATCAAGAAAAACTAGAGAAAATTCACAAGAGATGATAGAAGGCACAAAGAAGAGTAACTAAGTCTAGAAATGAGCAAACAAAGTCTAAACAATGCACCGTCCCCGGCAACGGCGCCAAATTGATGGTGGGATTTGTCGTGGATCCCGCCACCAAATAATAACCGGCTAGCACCTAACGGTAGTTAGGGTAAGTCGGGTCGTGTCCACGGAGACGGTGTTGCAAGGTTTAGACTAAATCGGCCTAAAACGAGACTAGGTCGCACAAACAAACACAAAGAAACAAGAAATGGAAAACTGTGATGGAGGAGAGGTAAGAACTAGACTAATGGTAAACTAAGCTAAAACAATGCTAAACAATGCTAATAATCAGACTAACTAGCAAACTAAAGGAAATGATGACTAACTAATAAGATGAATCAAATATGGAAAGAAAGTGGGTTAGGTCGGGTTCATAAGAATAGTGGGGTGATCGGGTTGGTCAAGGGTGTAGATGACTCCTAATTGCTAGATTCGGTCCGGACGATCGCAACTTAAACCGATGTCGATGACTATTCTCAACATGCCCACACACAAAACAAACAATGAGTAGAAGAAGACTAGCATGGGAAGCATGGCCACTACACTAGTAGAATTAATGCCATTGGAACCTATCAAAAGGAACCGGTTGTAAGAACAAGAGGTTCCTTAGATGACCGAAAAAATGATTGGCACCTATTGTAAGTTGAATCGGTTCCAAAGACCTTATCAATGGAACCGGTTGTTCACTAAAAGAGGTGCCAAAGGTAGTGTCTAAAATTTTTAGCCCATATCAAAATACTTTGGCACCTTTTGTAGGTTCAACCGGTTCCAAAGACCTTACTAATGAAACCGGTTGTTAACTAAAAAGAGGTGCCAAAGGTACATGTTAAAAATTTTGGATCTTATTAAAAACTTCTCCATTAATGGAACCTATTTTCCTAACAAATGGTTCCAAAGACTTCTAAGGCCCTGTTCTCTAGGACTTAAATTGACTGAACTGAACTGAACTGAACTGAACTGAATGTGTCTGAACTGAACTGAACTGAACGTGTCTGAACTGAACTGAACTGAACTGAATGTGTCTGAACTGAACTGAACTGAACTGAACTGAAAAAAATAAATTCGTAATGGATTTAGATTGTATTGACGAAAATATTTGTGGTCATTTATGTAAGTTTAATTTTGAAAATATCGTTCTTTTACCGTTATTATTTTCATCATCCACTGTAATAATAATAATAATAATAATAATAATAATAATAATAACAATAATAATAATAATGAATATTATTATTATGATGATGATGATGATGATGATGATGATGATAATAATAATAATAATAATAATAATAATAATAATAATAATAATAATAATAATAATAATAATAATAATAATAATAATAATAATAATAATAATAATAATAATAATAATAATAATAATAATAATAATAATAATAATAATAATAATAATAATAATAATAATAATAATAATAATAATAATAATAATAATAAGTCTGAACTGAACTGAACTGAACTGAACTGAACTGAATGTGTCTGAACTGAACTGAACTGAACTGAAACTGTCTGAACTGAACTGAAACTGTCTGAATATAAGTCCAGGAGAACAGGGCCTAAATTACAAATAATAAAACACAAAATGTTAAGTTATCTTCTTAGAAATTGAACAAAATTGAAAATACAAAATTGAAAATACAAAATTCAAAACACAAAAAAGATAGCTACAAGCAAGATAGAAACACGAAGAACCTTATGAACAAAGATAGCTACAAGCAAGACAAAGAATCCTAATTGAAGAAGATAGAACCAGCACCAAAAAAACAAAAAAAAACCCTAATCAAAAACCCAGACGAAGAACCCAGACAGAAGACACACAAACGACGAAGGACACAGACAGAAGACACAACGAAGAACTCAGAAGACACACAGACGAAGACCAGACAGAAGACAAAGACACACAGACGAAGAACCCAGAAAACCAAACACCCTAATCAAAAAAACGAAGACACAGAGAGGAACGACACAGACGAAGACGACACAGACAAAGACGACACAGACGAAGAACCCAGAAAACCAAAAACCCTAATCGAAAACGACCCTAAACACGAGGTACCCTAATTTTTCGTTTTTCTGCTTGTTTGCGCTTTTTTGTTCTACGATTGATCGTTTTTTACTGTTAAAATCGATTGATTTAGTATAATTATTCTTTTTATTGGAGTATATACAGTGAAAGAGGTGTTTCTGTTTCAATATCTATGAGGTTGTTGTTGAACCTTACAGTTTCAATATGAGGAATCAGGAGGGTTGTTACTGTTAGAGAATAAGAAATTGAAATTGTTATTATTATTATTATGAAAATTAGGGGAGGAGTAATTAGGATTAGTAGGAGTAGTATTATTAGTTGGGAGGCAGAATTGATTGAGATTGGAGTTAACTGCAACAAAAAAGTAGGAGTAGTATTATTATTATGTTCATTTTTTGAAGATACAAATACTCAACTGCAACAGAATAGCATACACAAAAGCATTGGAATACTGAACTGCAGAAATCAACAGAAAAGAAAAATACAATCAACGAAATACAGAACAAATCAACGGAATATCGAAATCCAACAAAAAATCAACACAAACGAATTTCATTAATGTTTAGGGAGGTTGATATCGAATGGGTAGGTGATTTGCGAACTGAGATTTCTCTCTTTTTTTGTTACCAGTAGACAGTTCATATAGTTTATTGATTGAATCACCAAAGGCATTATACATACATGTTTGGACAAAAAAAAGTTAATCAACTTAGACAAAAGAAAAATTAACAGTATAGTCTAGACTCGAGCAAATCCTCGAACAAGTATCTCGATTCGGAATTTCCCCAAATCATATGCTTCAAATTATATAAGAATAGTTAATTATAATTAATTCAACTGAATCATTCTAACCTAAAGTGCAAGTTCATTCAACTCTAATTCAACCCTATATTAATGAAAATACAAGAATTGTGTGCTTAAAATTGAAAGAAAAAGGAATAGAAAATAACCTTGTATAGGATTTCCAAGGATAAATCAAGTCAAGTTCAGGAGGAATTAAAGGATAACCTTGTATAAGATCTGATGAAGATGATGCAGTGTTAAAGTTTAGGGAATAGGAATATAGAGCCCAGCTGTTGTAAAACTATGGTGCGTTTTAGGTTTAGTGAGGGCGGGTTCCAGGGGGATTAATAATAAACTCTATATTAGGTTGGAATAAAATATTATTATTAACCACTACTAGAAAAGAGGGCAAAGAAATCATGTTAAAATGCCCTAAGGCAGCATTTTGGAGATGATCTCCAGGTCAAAGGTGTCTTAGGGTAAGAAATCATCTGTGAAAAATGGTTTCTTTGCCTACCAACTTAATAAACCATGTAACACACTAAAATTGTTTCTTTGCTACCTTAATTCGTTAAATATTCAAGATAACACAACCATTGAAATACAATGTACTCATTTTCATATATCAACTTAAATAAATTAAACACTGATTTTCATAAAAAAATATCGTATATATATATAATATTGAAGCCAACATATGTCAAAATTACATTAGAAGCACACAATAGTGTGCTACTGAGTATAAAATTAATATCCTAACATCCTACAAAATGAGTATGTTTTCTAAAAAAAGTGTGAGCTAGGGGAAGAATGACTTGATTGCGAATACATCCAAAGCGACCTACTGGCAAGGTGCAAAGGGTAGCGGTGATAGCAGCAGCAAGCCAGTAGCGTCTGGATCAATCCCGGTGTTCTCTCAAGAACCAAAGAAGCACTATTGGAGGCACATCCTGCAGGATAACATAAGACTCGGAATGAGCATCTATTTTGAAAAGAAGCACAATTGGTTCAGCTTGTAAATCAATTGGTTACCCACTTTCCAAAGCATAGAGGCTCTAGCACAAAGCACTCCATATCGACCAAGTACTACTACACAATTAAAAAAAGTGCTAGCAATTCATACGTTCAATCACATTCCAAGTCAAAGAACGGATAATATATCGCTCTATTATAGACAAGTACAAAATAGGAAAAAAAATCATAATTGTTGATTGCCTCACTTGAGTCAGAAGAACTTGTATCTACAATAGGTAAAACTTTCTTCATATCATTCTTCGACAGTCTAAGCTCCTTGCACTTAAGTAGAGCGTCACGGGCTCGCATCCTGAAGAACGAAGTTTATCAAGGTCCGACTATTATTATTAGACTCTATTACAAACAATGTCCGAAAAGAAACTGATAGTTCTAGTGTCTAAATATTCTTACTCTATTACAAGCAAAGGCGACCAACTTCTTTGTGTACAATCTAATTTCCAAATCATGTTAAAACATAATCCTTGTACGGAGTATAAGACTGTCCAAAAATACCGACTCGATCTATTTCTTAATCTGCCCAATTATAAAAAAAATACATCTAAAGAATAAATGAATGTATACTTTAATCCCAAAAAAAAGTACGAAGTAACTAAGATGCAAAACACCATTAAAAATTACTGTAATCAACTTTCTAGATTGAAACGAGAAAGACCAGCATGCTCCTGCTGCTTCAGATTGATTGAATCAGATTTCTCAAGCGTCAATTTCACCCTAAACATGGCGATGAAATCATCAGCTTTCCCATTAACATGGTGATTACTACATTTAATTATGGATTTGGATGAAAACTAGAGTACTCCGTATTACTGTTTTTGGTAAATTGTGTTATTCAAAATTGTGTTACATTTTAGGTCATGTGGTTTCAGATTGGGTCCAACAAAGTTCAGGGCCGCTATGGGACAAATTGAGTCATCTCTATTAGACAGGTTTCAAGTGACTTAGCGAGAGTCGTGAATCAACCAAGTTAATAGGCCAGGTCCTAGTTCTAAGCTAAGTTGATAGCATCTATAAGAGCATTGGGCTTTTCAAAGACAGAATGAGATGCTAATGAATTGAAACTCAACCTATCTAATAGAGATGACTCCACCAAGCAGTTAGTTTCATCCTCATATTAACCTGATGTACCCTCTAGCCCTTGTTTATGTAATTTACCATCGACCAAATGAAATTGAACGATAATGGTTGATGTACTAGTGCTTTCTTACCAGTGTAGCTGGAAGAATGCCGGTATGATTCTTGCCTATATACTCTCGAGTTGAACTTTCAATTGACTGCAAAATCCAACAACGTTTTGTCAAGTATATTCATGGTTTTACATTCCATTGATCACCTCTTTCCCTCAATTACTAGCAGATATTAATTACATGAGCAATACTCAGCATATACTGACAAGTCTTACCAATCTCAGTGATGAGATCTTGAGCTGGCTTCATTCAAGAATGTCTCCCCTATCTGCCTTTGTGCTGAAACATCAGTTGGAATAAAGCAAACTTTATACTTGAGAAAAGATATCTCTAGATTTAAGTGAGTCTTACCTTCACAAATAGCAAGAAGTTCCTGAAAATGGTTCCAGTTACGCAAACTCCTCAGTAAGTTTCTCAACAGCCTTACCCCTCTGTCTAGAAGATAATTATTGCATAGTTAACGTATCACTCTGCACATCAGTTTTGACCAATTCCACAAGGCCACGAATTGCTGCACTTGGGATATGTGGATTTCAAACAGCAGATATGATTGAGGTAAACATAGTTGTCTTTAAAAAATATAGTCATACGGTTAAAAAATATAGTCTCGATGTCATACGGTTAAAAAAATATAGTCTCGATGTGAACATGATTGAGGTAAACAACATTATCAAGCTTTAACTTGTTTAATTATTTCTTTTTTTTTTACATGGGTTAGTAGTTGCCATTTAATTTAAACTTAACGCGTTGATTGAGGTACTTCATGAAATCTGGTTAATGATTTTGAGTTCTTAAAAATGTTTACTCCATTATAGCTATCTCATTGTTGTCTTTTTTTTTCTGTACAAATTTTGTGTCGGAGATGACTAAATTAAAGCAATGATTATAGTGCAATTGATGAATTAAACTATCTTGGTGAATAATGATTTATAACACCTTTTTGTTCATACAATTTCAGTGTCCTCAACAATCTGGAGCCTTTGAATGTGGATACTATGTCATGAAGTGGATGTACGACATCACCGTATTTTACTCTAAGAGTCAAGAAAGCTTAATTAAGGTTTTTTTTAATTTAATCTTAGTTTTTCTGTTATAAAGTAATTATGGGTGTAACCGCTAATCCATTGTTATTATTCTTTTTATTTGTTAGTGTGTTTCAAAATCAAGAATGACGACAGAAGATATGAACCAAGTTCGTGAGTATTGGTCTCAGAAGTGCATAGAGTTGATGATGTAGTACGTTTGTGACTTTGTTAACTTTTGTGGTTAGACATATATTGTAGTCATGTTGATTGCTAGTCGTGGGGCATTCTACTGGAGATGTTAGTTAAGTAGTTGGAGGTGTGGATTGGTTATGGATTTGGTTGTGCTATTTAAACATTGCAGTGATATGATTTTGATTTTGGTTTAATCAAATTGTAGGGAGGTGCTGCCCAATTTTCGACAAATTATTAATATTATGATTGACGCGCTTTGATTTGTTTTTTATATACCATTCTCAGGGATACAAAAATTCAATTTTGTAATTAAAATCAGTAACATTTGTCACCGGTTTCAAAATATAAATAAATGATAAAATGGCATGCCTTTGGAACCGCGTCTAAATTATCATAGGTTTTAATGAGGTACCCTTTGGAACCTGTTGGCATTACAATAGATTCCAATGGTAAACCTTTGGAACCGGTTGTTAATAGCAAAAGGTTCCAATGAAACAGCCTTTGGAACCGGTTGTGAATTGCAAAAGGTTCCAATGGAAGACCCTTTGGAACCGGTTGTGAATTACAACAGGTTCCAATGGTATACTTTTGGAACCGGTTGTGAATAATAACAGGTTTCAATGGTACACCCTTTGGAACCGGTTGTAAATACAATAGGTTCCAATGGTATACCCTTTGGAACCGGTTCCAGCAACAACCGGTTCCAAAGGGCATCTATGGAACCTTCTTACAACCGGTTCCAAAGCTCCGGACCTAAGGAATCTGTGGCAGTAGAACCTTTGAAAAAAGGTTCCAAAGGGTAGTTTACAACCGGTTCCAAAGGGTAATTTTCTACTAGTGCTACAACTCATACAAGCATATCAACAAACACATGGTGTGCCAAGTATGTGACTAACAACAAAGATTCACCCTTTACCCCCAATCAAGCCCTAATCACCCATAATCTACCCTTAATCCCCTTACTAACCCACAAGAAATCTACTCACTCATAATCAAAGATAAACTAACAATAATAAGAGAAAACAACATCACAATCCAAACATCCATTATCAAGAACAATATGAACAATAACAAGGAACACTAGTAAAGATTCAAACTTGAAATAATAACAAGAACAAGAGAAAGGAGGATTATACCTACAATAGGATGAATAAAAGATGCAATCTTGTATAAATAAGAAACCCCAAAATAATCCCAAGGTTGTCAAGCTTGGAGAAATCTTCAAGTATCTTCTTAATACAAGAACTAATTAACTAAGATTAACTAGAATTAACTAAAGATTAAAGAGAGATTTTTGCTAATGTGAGGAACTAAATCTAGGGTTTATAACTTGTAGAGAGGCTTAAGAGAGTCTAAACTAAGGTAAGATAAATAAACAATACAAGAGGGAAGTATATATAGGGGTACAAGAATGAAGGAGGATGAAATAAGGAAGTCCGGCTACAGCACCTTGGTCCCGACCGGGACGGGATCATCCCGACCGGGACGGCCGGTGGTCCCGATCGGGACGGGTTGGTCCCGACCGGGATGGCCTGGCAGTGACACCCCTAAAAGTGCACTTCATCCCCGACGGGATGAGGTGCATACCCGTCGGGGATGAGTCTTGTAGGCCTCCAATATGATCCTTTTGGTTCCTCCTTGCTTCACATGAACTTCTCATCGATTCTCGGGACTCGGGATCGGGTCTCGGAGGCTCGGGATTGGGTCCCAAGGTCTCGGGGTCGAATCCAAGGCATCGAGTGATCGTTCCTCCGCTTCGTTGGCTCCGAAAAGTGTATGTATTGAGTCAGAATCACTCCAACTCCTCACGAATGGTCTCGGGAACCTGAAACGAGCTAGAGGAAGCATAAGTAGCCCATGAATCGCTCCCAAGGAGCGATTCCACAAGGAAAATGGGATCAAAATACTACGAAATAGGCACTACAAACTGCACTTATCACTTCCCTCGTCGACGTCGCCTCCTTGGATGCCGCATCTCCGCTGACATTTTGTTTTGTTAAAACCCTGCCTGTTACATACTAGCAGCTTTGATTTAATCTCACCACCCCCGCCATCTTTTCGTTGTGTACCTCCTCACATCGAACCCGCAGGCCAATGCGTAGATTTTATAAAAATTTACCGCCTCTTCTTGGTCTTTGAATATCTGCCCTACGTATGGGGTGAAACTCCCACCTACATCCCTGCACCATTCGTGTGCTTCTGCGTCAACTGAAAAACGAACCAGTTCATTGAGGTAATTAAATTAACAGAAGATGGATATAAAATAGACATAAAGTAACAGATTACGGTCTCTAAAGTAAAGGATAATGTGCATTAAAGTAATGAATATTGTTCACTAAAATATCTCCAGGTATATTTCATTCATGTATTTAAAAAGTATGTGATAACATGCAGTGTTCATACAATGAGCGTAAAATCTAATAATATGGAGGATTTTAATTGCTTCCATTGTGTCTACGGTATATATCACAAACAAAAAACTTACAGTTTGTTTGTTCGACAGGTTGAATATCAGCCATAGAAGGAGATGTTTCAACGACACAAGGTAGAAGATGAATGACCTAACGTGTATTGTAATTCGTTGACTGAACTCGTGTACTTTGATTGTAGGTTATTTTGATTGGAAGTCGTGGACGATAGTAAAGCAGTATATTTCTCTGAATGGGCAGTTACTCTTTTTATTTGTTTCCTATTTTGTTGTCAATCACGTCCCACTATTATAAGAAACAAAATTTTTTTTATTATTTAAATATGGCGGTTTCATATATCCCCATGACCTGCTAATGCGTCACAATAACAGACGTTAAGAACTAAAGTAACATCTTCGATGAATTAAAGTAACAGACCATAGAAGTAATAGAAGTTTGGCATTAAAATAACAGGCACTCTACACTAAAGTAACACAGTATTTGAACTAAAATAACCCAATATCTTTTTGTCTGCGCAAATATCATTTGATGAATATGCAGTTCGACATAGAAAAATAGAAACTAATAATTTGGTATCATCTTAATGACTTCCACTATTATAGGAAACAATATCTTTTTTTAATTATTATTTAAATATGGCGGTTTCATATATCCCCATGACTCGCTAATGCGTTACAATAACAGACGTTAAGAACTAAAGTAACATCTTCGATGAACTAAAGTAACAGACCATAAAAGTAATAGAAGTTTGTCATTAAAATAACAAACACTCTACACTAAAGTAACACAGTATTTGAACTAAAATAACCCAATATCTTTTGTGTGCGCAGATATCGTATGATGAATATGCAGTTCAACGTAGAAAAGTAGAAACTAATAATTTAGTATCATCTTAATTACTCCCATGTCCTTTCCAGTATAAACTACAATGTATATACTCACCGTTTATTTTTTCTACGATTTGCATATCAGCCATTGAATGAAAAGTAGAAGGCGGATTGATTGAATCGTCTAATGCAACAGCGCGATGAAGACGACTATTGAATGAATGTGTTCTTGATTGTGTGGTTTTGAAATAAATGGCAGCGGCGCGATGAAGACGATGACTGACTGAATGTGATTTTGATGAAAGAATGATGAACAAGAGAATGAATGATTGAATGAGCGAGAGAACGATGAAGAAGAAAGTGGTGGAAACAGAATTGATGAACGTGAGAATGAATGAATGATTGAATGAATGAGAATGATACGTTACTGAAATATTCTCCTTCCTATTTTGTTGGAAACAGTATCTTCTTTTTTTTTTAATTAATATAGTGATTTATCTCGTCCGTTGATCCATCTCCCATCCAACGGATGGGATGAGAACTTAGGGACTCAATTCTTATAAGGGACTCATTGGAACCATATATATATATATATATATATATATAATGATGGAGGGTCGGCAGCCTGCTCTGGACCGCCTGCCAAGCAGGCCCTCAGAGGACTCTACCCGGGGAGTCCGGGAACCGACCTGACGGACAATCAGAGCAAAGTCATTAAAAAGAACCCACTTGGGGCTTCAGATAACCGCCTGCCCAGCAGGGCGACGCGGTCTGCCTAAGTCCAGCCTTCACAGCCCTTACCCGCCTGCCCTCTGGGGGAAATCCCTGCAGGCCGGACAGGGATAACCAAGGGACCTCCTCGTCATTTCGCCTAAGGTAAATGAGAATGGATGGATGAGGAGAAGTCACTTGTCACCTCCTCATCCACCCATCCTCCCTCCACTTCCCTCTCTTGTGCGAAGGTATAAATACTCTCCCATTTCCCACAAAAAAGGGGTTGGATTTTCTCTCTCTAGAACTCGTACTCTAAAAACGCCACCTAGTTCCTCACGAGCTAGGTTCTTCAAGGCATTCACGGACTGACTTAGGCATCGGAGAGGGTTCCCTCGGACAACCTCCGAGGCCCTGTGCGTTCTGTGTGCAGGGAGCCAGCCCATTCCGTCGGGAAAGGTCCGACTAGTGGAGTAGGAGGAAGGAGAGGTTAACAAGATTGACCAATTGCTGATTCAAAGCGGTAAACGTACACCGAACAACACGAGCCCGAATTCCGAATCGGGTTAATTGATTCCAATACCGGAACAATTTGGCGCCGTCTGTGGGGAAGATCTGGTTGTATCCACGAATTACCCACAAAAATCAACCATTCCCAATTACAAAAACTAACCAATCAAAGTAATCATGCCTGAGATCGTTGACACCAGTGTAGGGGTAGGTCCGACGGTCCCACCGGTGACCCCCCTATACGGCATGCCGCAGCCGGAGAGGGCACCTTTTGCCACGATCCTGGGGATGGGGGGAACCAGTCTCCTGGGCATGCCAAGTGCAGCTGTAGCACCAGAGATGGGGGCACATCCAGGACACACCCTGAACCTAACCCCAGCTCAGATGGTACAGACAGCCGTTTCTTCTCCGCAATGCTTAACCAGGAGTTCACCCCTGAGGACCTGGTAGGCAGGGTCGCAACGACCCCCAGACAGCCCCCCTCAATTAGCATGGATGGGGCTGGGGGCACGAAGAGAACCGCCACCAGGAACGCCCAGAGGAAAGCAAGAAAAACAGCTCAAGTATACGCACAGGTGCAGAGGCGCATCACAGCAGGCAGCCAAAAGTCGCCTGCCCAGCAACAGGCGTTCTCCATACACACCACGGAGTCCGCGTCTGAGGAGAAGAGAGGTCTGTCTCAGGGATTTCAGGAGCGGATGAGGCACAAGGAACCTGCGTCTAACAGCCTGGGAGAAAAGCAGGGCGGAGTCTTTTCCAGGTTAACGCCAGCAGCAAAAGGACAACCAGCCCCGGGGTTGTCCCAAAGCCTGCTGTCTAGGCTTAACCGGGGACAGCCGCTTGAATCAAGGTACCACCAAGATGACAACCTCGGCCAGTCTCGGAGAAAACGATCCAGACAAATCTCCCCTGATACGGAGGACAAAGCAGCGAGCAGGCGGCCACCGAGGCACCGCTCCCTCAGTACGAGGAAACCGATCCCTAGGCAATGGGATATCCACGGTAACCAATCTGGGGAAAGCAGGTCACGAATGGTAGGCAGGCCCACAAAAACTCCTCTTCATCCTGATGTACAAGAATACCCCATCCCGAAAATCAAGATGCCCACCGTCAAGTTTGACGGGACCACAGATCCAGAGGATCATCTGGCGGCATTTGAGAGTCATATGGGCATGTATGACGTGGATGATGCAATCTGGTGCAAAATCTTCCCAACCACCCTAGTAGGGCTTGCACAGGGATGGTTCAGGGATCTTCGCCGGGGATCGATTAGCTTCTTTATAGAGTTAGTCGAGGCCTTCCTTGAACAATATGCAGGGAACAAAAGGAGGCGACTCACTCGGTTTGATCTTATGACCCTGAAGCAGAAAAAGGGCGAAAGCGTCAGGGAGTACCTAAAGAGGTTTGACTTGTCCTACCAGCAAGTCAGAGAGTTTGATGATTCCACCGCTGCCTACACCCTGACAATCTCCCTGCTCCCAGGGAAAATGAAGAATCAGATGATCAGGGCCCAACCTGAAACTTTGGCCAAGGCCAGAAAAATCGCTGAAGGGTTTATTCTGCAGGAAGAGTTTCACAGCCTGCCGGACACCCCTGCAGGCCAAGCAAGGCCGCAAGGGGGACCGCAGGGTGGACGCGGCAGAAACGAACCAAGCAAACAGAGAGAGGAGGGGGATACCCCCAAGAAAGAATGCACAACTTACCAACCAAGGTTTGACAGCTACACGGCCCTCAACAGGCCGAGGGCAGAAATCTTTGAGCTGGAGAAGGAAACAGCAAAATGGAATCGCCCAAACAAGCCGTGCAGCCCAAAGGGGGATCCTAAAAAATTCTGCACGTTCCATGATTGCATAGGCCATACCACGGAGGAATGCCGACACTTAAAAGACGAGATAGAGAAACTCATAAGAAACGGCTGGCTGAGTAACTATGCAGCGAGGAACAAACCCCAAAAGGAAGCGGCAGACAAGCCTGAAGGCTCAGCCCAAAATCGCACGATCATTCATGTAGTGTCAGGAGACGCAGAGGGGCGAACAAGCAGACGAAGCTAGAAAAAGCAGATCCGCGAATTACGAAACCAGATTTGCTACGCCGAGAGGGCAGGAAGCCCAAAGGGTACGACCTTGAGCATCACCCCTGAAGATGCAGGGAGAGTCATATACCCGCACAGCGACCCCTTGGTCCTAACTCTAGAGATTAGCAACCACATTGTCAAGAGATGCATGGTGGACACTGGCGCCTACACAAACCTCTTGTACAAGGATGCCTTTGAAAGAATGAATCTAGAGAAAAGACACCTGAAGCCCGCCTCTGGATTGTTGTATGGGTTCAGTGGAGCAGGTGTACTTCCCATGGGGATTATCGACTTACCGGTAACATTCGGGGAGGGAGCCTCTGCCAGGAATGTCAGGGCATCATTTGTTGTGGTGGATGGCAAGTCTGCATACAACGCCCTGATAGGGCGGGCCACGCTAGATGAAATCGAAGCCGCTGTGTCAATCAGGGCCCTCACCATAGCCTATGTAACAGACTTTGGCATGGAAGGGAAGGTCCATGGGGATCAGGAGTCGGCCAGACACTGTTATTCCGTAGCCCTGCAGGCCCATGAAACAGAAAGAAAAGGAAAACGAAAAGCCGAAGGCTCCCCCAGCAGGGAGGGTGAAATCCCGGCTGCCCAACAAAAAGCAGCCCACTTAGAGCCTGAAGGGGAAAGCATGCTGGTGGACTTAGAACCAGGAAGGCAGGTCCTCATAGGGGCCGACCTGGAGGAGTCCTACCAAAAGGAGTTAATTGCAGTCTTGAGAGAAAACAGGGACGTATTTGCTTACTCTGCAGATGAAATGCCAGGGGTCGACCCGGCTTTTATTGTTCACAAGCTGAACGTTAACCCGGAGGCCCGCCCTGTAAAGCAGAAGAAAAGAAATATGTCCGTAAAAAAAGACGCGGCGATAAAAGAGGAGATAGAAAAACTCTTGAAAGCAGATTTCATTGAAGTCTGTGATTACCCTGAATGGTTGGCGAACGTTGTGATGGTAAAAAAGTCATCAGGCGCGTGGAGAATGTGCGTAGACTTCACAAATCTTAACAAAGCCTGCCCAAAGGACTGCTACCCCCTGCCCAGGATAGACCAACTGGTGGACGCCACTAGTGGGTATACCACGTTAAGTTTTCTGGATGCATTCTCAGGGTACCATCAAGTGTACCTCTGGCAGCCTGACAGGGTAAGGTGCGCCTTCATAACCAGCCATGGCACTTACATGTATAAAATGATGCCATTTGGGCTGAAGAATGCAGGCGCCACCTATCAGCGATTGGTGGACAAGGTCTTTGAAAACCAAAAAGGGAGAAACTTGGAAGCCTATGTCGATGATGCAATTGTCAAAAGCAAGGGGGATAGGGAGCACCTGGCGGACCTACGGGAAACATTCTCCTCCCTGCGATCGTACAAAATGAAGTTAAATCCAAACAAGTGCACGTTCGGAGTCCGATCTGGCAACTTAGGGTTCTTAGTCAGCTCCAGGGGGATAGACGCCAATCCCGAAAAGATTCAGGCGGTCCTAGACCTCCCAGAGCCTAAGACCATAAGGGACATTCAAAGGCTTACAGGCAGGATGACTGCTCGCTTTATCGCCAGGTCAGCAGACAAGTCAACCCCCTTCTTCAAAGTGTTGAAGGGCAACAAGCAATTCAAATGGGAGGATGAGCAAAAGAAAGCCTTCGAACAATTAAAGGAGCATCTGAAGAAGCTCCCTACCTTGGCGAGACCCGTAGCCGGAGAAAAACTATACCGATACATTGCTGTCACCAACTCAACAGTGAGTGCAGTCATCTTGAAGGAAGAAGCAGGCTCACAGCAGCCCATCTACTTTGTAAGTCACGTCCTGGGGGCAGCGGAGAGAAACTATCCTATGGTAGAAAAAGCCGCCTATGCAGTCGTCATAGCAGCCAGAAAACTCAGGCCCTACTTCGACGCACACCCTGTTGTGGTCCTCACCGACCAGCCACTAGAAAGGATATTGGAAAAGTTTGAAAAATCAGAAAGGCTGCTAAAATGGGCAATTGAGTTAAGCGGACTGGGGATATCATACCAACCCAGGACAGCCATCAAGGCACAGGCCCTGGCGGATTTCCTGGTTGAATGTTCTCATTCAGGGGAAGAGGAGCCTCCCACCGAAGAATGGATAGTATACACTGACGGATCCTCAACGGCCAATGGTGCAGGGGCAGGCGTCGTACTGACCAGCCCTGAAGGAGTGGATTTCGAGCATGCGCTCAGATTCACCTTCCTTGCATCAAACAACGAGGCAGAATATGAGGCCGTGCTTGCGGGAATAAATCTAGCTAAGGTTGCAGGTGCAGAGCGAATAGTGCTAGCAACTGACTCCCAGCTCATTGCCAATCAAATCAACGGGGATTATGAGGCTAGGGATCAGGCCATGGCCACCTACCTAGAAAAGGTGAAGCAGGGAATATCAAGCCTAAAGTCCTATGAAATCAGGCAAATACCTCGGTCACAGAATAATCGGACTGACGCCCTGTCAAAACTGGCCAGCTCCAGCCTGCAAGACATAAGGAGGTAAGTTTGGGTTGATGTTGTGCATGAGAAGTCCACTACCGCCTGCCAGACAGTCAACATCGTCGAAGAGGAACAGGAGAACTGGATGACCCCCCTCATTCAGTTCAAAAAATACGGCATCCTACCGTCTGATCCAGTACAAAAAAGGAAGGTACAGGCCAAAGCAGCATGGTTCATGATAATTAATGAAGAACTATACAAGAAATCCTTCACCTTCCCCCTGCTCAGATGCCTGGGGGCAGAGCAGGCCGTTGAAGTTTTAGATGACATCCACTCAGGGATCTGTGGGCATCACATTGGAGGAAGATCGTTGGCCCACAAAGCTCTAAGGACAGGCTACTACTGGCCTAACATGCTAGCAGATGCAAGGAGCCTGACTCAGAAATGCAGAAAATGCCAACTCTTCGCTCCATCAATTCATGCCCCAGCCCAAGAACTCAGGCCAATTCTATCTCCCATTCCTTTCGCCCAATGGGGAATGGACATACTAGGTCCCTTTGCTACGGCCACAGGGGAACGAAAGTTTCTGATCGTGGGGATTGACTACTTCACAAAATGGGTTGAAGCCGAGGCAGTCCCAAACATCACCGAGCCAGCAGTCAGGAAGGTCATCTGGAGAAACATCATAACCAGATTCGGCCTACCAAAAGTGTTAGTGTTTGATCATGGGAGGCAGTTTGATAATGACCCCCTAAGAGCTTGGCTGGAAGGGCATGGAATAAACGTCGCCTATTCCGCCGTCTGCCATCCGCAGACCAATGGGCAGGCCGAGGCCGCTAACAAACAAATCCTAAATGGGCTCAAAAAGATGGTGGATGATCTCAAAGGAAGATGGGAAGACGAGCTACCAAGTATACTCTGGTCAATAAGGACCACCAGAAAAGAATCAACAGGTCAGACGCCATTTGGCCTGGTGTATGGAGCAGAGGCTTTACTACCTATCGAAGTACGAATTCCTACCCTGCGGGCTCAGCAATACAGCAAAGCTGACAACGACGCAGCAATGGCCGAAGCCCTAGACCTGGTCCATGAAATCAGGGAGGAGGCCAGCATCAACATAGTCGCCTATCAGCAAAGGATGAGAAAGGCATACAACAAGAGGGTGCACGAGAGAAGGTTCCAGATAGGTGACCTAGTACTAAGGAAGACACAGGCTGTAGGAAAGTCTAGGGAGCACGGCAAACTAAGCGCCAACTGGGAAGGCCCATACCAGGTGACCCAGATTTTGGGAACAGGCACATACAAAATCGCCAACCCAGAAGGCCAAGAGCTGAGCGCACATTGGAACGCCGACACCATGAAAAGATACTATGTTTAGCTAAACCTTAGAAAAATCTCGTCTCTAAGAAAAAGTACTGGCGGAGAACGATCAGAATGAAATGTCGACGGCTCCGACCACCCTTATGTTCTAACAAAAGTTTTTATATATAATACTCAAGAATTCATACTCGTTGTCTGTTTAAGCTTGCGCTCTCACACACAAACGAGCAGGGGGCAATAAGGGGAGGGCCCCCCGTTGTCAGAACCGAGGAAAATGGCCCCCCCAACAAAAATTTCCTACCTCTGAACAGGAAGGGTGCAGGCTACGCACAGCTAACAAGGACTAGGGGCAATTCCCCCAACCTTGTATAAAAAACGCAAAAGCCCTCCCTGCCTACCTCTGGGCAGGCAGGGGGCAGGCCACCTGGACTCCAAGCAGAGGCCAGGGACAGGCCAGGCTGCGCATAGCTAACAAGGACTGGGGGCAATTCCCCCCAACCTTGTATAAAAAAACGCAATAGCCCTCCTTGCCTACCTCTGAGCAGGCAGGGGGCAGGCCCCCTGGACTCCAAGCAGAGGCCAGGGACAGGCCAGGCTACGCACAGCTAACAAGGACTGGGGGCAATTCCCCCCAACCTTGTATAAAAAACGCAATAGCCCTCCCTGCCTACCTCTGGGCAGGCAGGGGGCAGGCCCCTGGACTCCAAGCAGAGGCCAGGGACAGGCCAAGCTACGCACAGCTAACAAGGACTGGGGGCAATTCCCCCCAACCTTGTATAAAAAACGCAATAGCCCTCCCTGCCTACCTCTGGGCAGGCAGGGGGCAGGCCTCCTAGACTCCAAGCAGAGGCCAGGGACAGGCCAGGCTACGCACAGCTAACAAGGACTAGGGGCAATTCCCCCCAACCTTGTATAAAAAACGCAATAGCCCTCCCTGCCTACCTCTAGGCAGGCAGGGGGCAGGCCCCCTGGACTCCAAGCAGAGGCCAGGGACAGGCCAGGCTACGCACAGCTAACAAGGACTGGGGGCAATTCCCCCCAACCTTTTATAAAAAACGCAAAAGCCCTCACTGCCTACCTCTGGGCAAGCAGGGGGCAGGCTACGCACAGCTAACAAGGACTGTGGAAAATCCCCCAACCTTGGATCAGGCCATACCTTAAGGGAAAGAGAAAGAAGCAGACCAAAACAAAAGAAAGGCATTCCATAACAAACCCATGAAGGGTAAAAAGTTTTTACAAAGCAACTATGGCAAAGATCCAAAAACTAAATATTACAAACAGCTGGCCATAACAAAAGCTCAGCGCAGAGAATAGGGCTATTTCAAGAAAGGATAAACATCATGGAGCCTCCTGGCTTGGACCAGCCGCCGCCTCAGGGGGTTTGGCCGCCCGAGCCTCATATTTAGCAGAGTAAAGGCTTCGGAAGGCCTCCTCATCAAACACAGGGAACATCTCCCCAATCACCTCCATCACCAGCTCCAGGGAAGAGTTGGCTCCACTCATGAAACTTGCATCCACTGCAGCCTCGGTCTCCTCCGCAAGGGCATCCTTCTCTTTTTTCCACTCACTCTTGGCCTGCTCAAAGGTTGAGTCAGCCTTGGACAGGCGTTCCTCCAGGTCAGCTGCTTTCCTTTTTAGGTGCTCCATCTCAGCCAGAGAAAGGGTAGCCTTCTCCATCGCCAAGCGACTCTCCTTCAGCTCAGCTTCATACTTGGCTGCTTCCCTCACAGCTCTCTCCCCTTGAAGCTTCCACTGGTCAGCCTGACTTCTCGCCTCCTCCTGCTCACCCTTCTGCTTAGCCAACTTGTCTTTCAAGTTATTTATCAAAGTTATGTCCCTTTCCACCATATCCAGACGGTCAGGAGGGGGAGCCTCGGGTGTGACAGACAGCTCTTCGTCACTCAAACGGCTTAGAGCCGCCAGCTCGGCAGACGCCAGCAACACCTTGGAGGTACGCTGGATATACTGAATCACTTGGTGAGAAGTTGAAGTGACAGACTTGGTAAGACGGTCGGCCAAGACGGCGCCAGAATCAGAGAGCAGGCCCGACACGTCCACGCTGTCACCAGCAGTATAATAAAACTCCGCATTCTCCTCCTGAAAAAGGGTGCTCGAGATGTCACGAGCAGGGCGTTTTGCCTCAGCGGTACAAACGTCAGCCTCCAAGTCCACCACAGGAGTAGACCCTGAGGGCTCCCTATCCCTCTTCCTTCTCAGCTCCAGGGGAACACTCTCCCCAGTCCCCTCGGAGTTCGCAGGGCGCGTTCCCTGGGGAACACGAGTCCCGGCTGGAGAGTCACCTTGCCTGCCTCCAGGGGAAGGAGTGGCCCCTGAAGTAACTTCAGCCTCCCCATCCTGGATGTTGGGGGAAGGAGTCGTCTGCTTTGCCGACGGCAGACGAGGGGGAAGAGGCAGCCTCCGGCCAGCAGCAAGATCCTTGACGAGCCTCATTAAACCTTTCTCTCCTTTCTTGAAGTTTGAAGGGTGAGAGGGACGCTTCGAGAGGATGACAAACTCCTCACTCAAACATAACCTCTTAACTTGCTTTCTTGTCCAACGACGAGAAGCGGAGGCTGCAAGAGAAGAAAGGGCAGTCAGTTAAAAAGCAAAAGAATAAAAAAATCCTAGAAAAATCGCGCCAGCAAAAGCCCCCTAGAATTACCTTCAAGGCTAGGGATCAGGCCCAATGGAAGCAAGTACTCGTCTGTGGCTATGAGCTCTGCGTGGGGGAGCCAGAAAGCAAGGCCAAAAACACCAGACTTATCTGCAACTATTTCAAACTTCTTGACTAAAATCTCTTCTTTGGCACTCAGCTTTACCTCCAGGGCCTTCCCCCCGACGCCTGGATGGTACTCTTCGCGAGTTTCCATACGGGTATGAACATGGTTCCTAAAATGCCTAGGAATTCGCCACCCTGACGCGCTATGTACATACAAGAAATTATTCTTCCAGTCTTTCAGGCTGCTTAAAGCTGGCCAGACCAAAGCGTATTTCTTCTGTCTCTGCAGGGACCAGTACCCAGGGGAACCGTCTCCCCCTGACGAGGACACCATTTGTAGCCCAACCATAAAGCGAAGGGCGTCAATATAAGGCCCTTCACCGTGAAAAAGACAGGTCCAGGTGTAGGCTATCAGGGACCTAATGGCTGAGGCAGTCAGCTGGGCTATAGCAACATTCATCCTCCTGAAGGTCTCCTCCAGGAAAGGGTGAAGAGGGAATCGAAGGCCGAATTCCAAACTTTTGTGGTAAACAGCCACACAACCTTCAGGGGGCAGCATACTGTGTCCTTTTCCCCTGGGACTATGACTGTATACCCCTCCCCAAAATTATATAACTTCTCGATTTCCTCGGCAGCGTTACTTTCTAAAATCAAATCCCTATTCTTGGCTTCAGGGTAGGTTTTTAGGGGAATCAGGTATTTTTTCTTATCCAAGTAATAAGTTTTCCCCCTCTCCCTGCGAATGAGGGGGCCGGCAATCCTGGAGGGGTCCACCTTCAGTGCCTCGTTGTCTGAATCAACAACATCAAAGGGAGCGGGTTCGGGGGATTCAGCACCTTCCCCCTGTCAAGATGATCCTCCTCTCTGGGCCCAACCCCAGAAGAGGAGGCTAGATCACGTCTATCCCCGTCTCCACCCACAGTCCTCTCAGACAATGAACTAAAAGAGAAAGCCCGAACTCGAGATATACTGGCTTATAAAGAAAAAGTATCGATGAAAGGAAAAAAGGGTGAAGATGTAAAGAGAGATCCTAACCTAGAACGTTGGTCGTCGCCGGAAAATGTGACAATAAGCACTCCTTGGTCTCACAAAGCTCTCAGCAACGAAGATGGTTTGGGAGTAGGAGAGAGATTATGAGTTTCGAAAAATGTAAAAGAAAGAAATGAAGGAGGGGAAGGGCTTATATAAAGCCCAGGAAGCCAAAAAGGCCGCCTCTCTGACAAAACGTCCCCAACAATCTACCCCACGTGTCACACTCTGAACATGGGCCGCTCACCTCTTCCCAAGAGGGGCCTCGAAAAAGCAAAAGTGTCAGAGGAACGATCAGCCGCCGACGTCATCCCCGCATTCAAAAAAAAAAAGAGAGAGAGAGTAACAAAGTCGCTCGGATTTTTCATTAACTTTAATGGAAAATGGACAAGTTACATGTCATGCCCGGCAAATAAAGAAAATACATAAGGAGCCTGAATTTCCGGCTCAACGCGCCTATACCCTGCAAGCAGGCCTAGTCATCACCTAAGTCTGGAGAATAATCCCCAGGGCTGCCTTGACCTCCAAAGTCCGACCCCCAATCCCAGTCAGGGGAATCCTTGAAGGGATCGTCAGGGAGGCCGTCCTCATCTCTATCACTCAAGCAGCCCAGACCCTCACTGTCTTCAGAGTCCCGGCTACTGACATCCCAGTCCCTGCCATAGGGAACAGTCTGGGATTCATCACAGGTACGGCAGCCTGTTATCCTCACTGGAGAGGAAGGGCCCGACCCCAGGGAAGAGTCTGCATCAGAGCAGTCAGGGTCGAATTGTTCAGGGTGCAGCCATGGGAAACACTCATGGCAACCCCGATCAAAGCACCCTCCTCCTTGAAGGCAGCGCCTGAACCTGGAAGCAGCAGGAGGTGAAGATCTTCTAGGGCGCTTGCCCGCCCTAATGGTGGCCTTCTGAACATTCCAACGGGGATGCAACCGTGGACGACGGCTGCGGCGAAGGGCCCGGTAAGCCGCCCGAGCATACCTGAGCCTCCAAAATCCCTTAAAAAGAAAAGTAACAGTGCGAACTCCACGGCGGGTAACAGATTTCTTAATCCAAGCCATGATTCAACAGAGAAAAGTGGAAGAATTAAGGATGAAGTAACAAAATGGCGAAGGAAGCTGAAATTTATACAAAGGAAATAAAGCATTATATGGCATCCCAACCATCCTGGCAGGGAATGCCACCAATCATGAAGTCCTCACATTGCCCGAAAATCCACCAAGCATGAAGGGTAATCATTGCAAAAGACCTCTCAACTCTTTGCATACCTGACGCAGTTAACACTTCCTTCCTCGGGAAAGTGCAAACGCATTAAATGCAGCAGTAAAACCGAAAATAAGTCAACCTCCCTCCATCTAAGCAAAAGTCACCAGCCGGAAGGAGGCCTTGCCCCCTCCCAGCTTGCGAGGGCCAATTGATGAGGGTCGGCAGCTTGCTCTGGACCGCCTGCCAAGCAGGCCCTCAGAGGACTCTACCCGGGGAGTCCGGGAATCGACCTGACAGACAATCAGAGCAAAGTCATTAAAAAGAACCCACTTGGGGCTTCAGATAACCGCCTGCCCAGCAGGGCGACGCGGTCTGCCTAAGTCCAGCCTTCACAACCCTTACCCGCCTGCCCTCTGGGGGAAATCCCTGCAGGCCGGACAGGGATAACCAAGGGACCTCCTCGTCATTTCGCCTAAGGTAAATGAGAATGGATGGATGAGGAGAAGCCACTTGTCACCTCCTCATCCACCCATCCTCCCTCCACTTCCCTCTCTTGTGGGAAGGTATAAATACTCTCCCATTTCCCACAAAAAAGGGGTTGGATTTTCTCTCTCTAGAACTCGTACTCTAAAAACGCCACCTAGTTCCTCACGAGCTAGGTTCTTCAAGGCATTCACGGACTGACTTAGGCATCGGAGAGGGTTCCCTCGGACAACCTCCGAGGCCCTGTGCGTTATGTGTGCAGGGAGCCAGCCCATTCCGCCGGGAAAGGTCCGACCAGTGAAGTAGGAGGAAGGAGAGGTTAGCAAGATTGACCAATTGCTGATTCAAAGCGGTAAACGTACACCGAACAACACGAGCCCGAATTCCGAATCGGGTTAATTGATTCCAATACCGGAACATATATATATATATATATATATATATATATATATATATATGAATCTTATACATTTACTACCTTTCCATACAATTTACCTATTAATCTTGACCATCAAATACAATAAAATCAAAGGTCAAGATTAAATCCCTTCCCCCAAACCCTTTGCTATACAAATACAAAACAAAACCTAACCCCAACCTAACAGTAACAAAATAAACTCTTCACTCCGTCAAAATAATTCTCATAACAGTAACGTTAACAGCAATTTCGTTCCTGCGTTGATTTCCGGCAAAAGGAACCCTTTACTCCAACAATTTAATTTCGTTCCAATTAGGTATTTGCTTTTGTTTCATTTCAATTACAAACCCTTTACTCTGCGTTCCAATCTCGTTCCAATTTTGTTTGGATTGCGTTCGTTTCATTCCAATTCATTCCAGTTTTTGTTCCAATTTCAATTTAATTTCATTCCAATTCATTCCAGTTTTCTGCGTTCAATCTAATTGCGTTGCAGATTTCGTTCCAATTTGATTGCCTTTCAATCTGATTTCTGTGTTTCCATTAACAGCAATTTAATTTGATTGCGTTTCAATCTAATTTATGCGTTTTGATAAATTTCTGCTGTCGTTTGTGCGTTCGTTTCTGATTTCAACGTTTGCTGATTTTCGTTCTTGCTTTCTGATTGGGGTCGGCCGCCTGTCAAGTAACCGCCTGCTGGGCAGGCCCTGGGATGACTCCAGTCAAAGCTCGAAGGACCAGTCTCTAGCAAGAAATTGAAACAGAGGCATTAAACGCTAAGGATGGCCGCCGGCTGCTGGGACTATAAGCCATCCCAGCCTGCTGGAACCTAGCAACCACTGCCCGAAGTTCGCCTGCCCTGGGGAAGTCCCTGGTCGACAGGGTCGGTACCCCCAGGGGCCCTCCCGTCATTTCGCCTAAGGTAATTAGGGATGGGTGGATGAGAAGACGCCACTTGTCACTTCTTTGTCCAACCATTCCTCCCCCACTTCTCTCTCTTGTGGGAAGGTATAAATACTTCCCCATTTCCCACATGATAGGGGTTGGATTTTCTCTCTCTAGACTCTTACTCCTAAAAACGCCACCTAGCTCCTCACGAACTAGGTTCATCAAGGCAATCCACGGGCTGACTTAGGCATCGGAGAGGGTTCCCTCGGACAACCTCCGAGGCCCTGTGCGTTCAATGTGCAGGGAGCAGGCCGACTCCGCCGGGAAGGTCCGATCCAGGGAGTGAGACGAAAGAGAGGCTCAAGGAAGTCGAGCAATCAATTATTCACCAAATAACTCAATTGTACAACCCGGATCTAGAACCGAGTTAATTGTTTCCATAACCGGAACAATTTGGCGCCGTCTGTGGGGAACTTACGGTTGTGCTCACGAGTTACCCACTAAAATCAACCACTCATAATCACAAAACTAAAACGATCATGCCAGAAATCATTGATGCCAGTGCAGGAACGGGTCCGACGGTCCCACCGGTGACCCCCCTGTATGGTATGCCGCAGTCGGAGAGGGTTCCTCCTGCCACGATCCTAGGGATAGGGGGAACCAGTCTCCTCGGCGGATCTAACACTGCTGTGACACCTGAGCTGGGAGCACACCCAGGACACGCTCTTAATCTGACCCCAGCTCAGATGGCACAGACAGCCGCTTTCTTCTCTGCGATGTTGAACCAGGAGTTCACTCCTGAGGACTTGGTAGGGAGGGTCGCATCGGCTCCCAGGCAACCATCCCCAATCAGCGAGGATGAAGCTGGGGGCACGAGGCGGACCGCCGCCAGGAATGCTCAGAGGAAAGCAAGAAGGACGGCACAAGCGTATACGCATGTGCAAAGGCGCATTACCACCGGCAACCCAGAGCCACCTGTCCAGCAGGCGTTCTCCATTCACACAACAGAATCAGCGTCTGGAGAGCAGGGAGGCTTATCTCGAGGGTTACAGGAGCGAATGAGGCCCAGGGAGCCCATGTCGAAACGCTTGGGAGAAAAGCCAGGCGGAGTTTTCTCTAGGCTGACACCGGCGGCCAGGGAGCAGTCAGCCCCTGGTTTATCCCAAAGCCTACAGTCAAGGCTCAACCGGGGGCAACCGCTCGAGTCTAAGTACCACCAGGGTGAGAGCTTCTGTCACTCTCAGAGGAAAAGACCCAGGCAAGTCTCCCCTGAGACAGAAGATGAAGCAGCAAGCAGGCCGCCTCCAAGGCACCGCTCCCCCAGTATGAGGACACCGGCCCATAAACAATGGGATACTCACGGTAACCAATCTGGGGAAAGCAGGTCACGATTGGTAGGCAGGCCCACAAAAACCCCACTTCATCCTGAGGTACAAGAATATCCCATTCCAAAAATTAAAATGCCCACCATTAAGTTTGATGGGACAACAGACCCAGAAGACCACCTGGCAGCGTTTGAGAGCCACATGGGCATGTACGACGTAGATGATGCCATCTGGTGCAAATTTTTCCCAACCACCCTGGTAGGGCTCGCACAAGGATGGTTCAGAGACCTCCGTCAGGGGTCAGTCAGGTTCTTCATAGAGCTGGCCGAGATTTTCCTCGAACAATATGCTGGGAACAAAAGAAGACGTCTCACCCGTTTCGATCTTATGACCCTGAAGCAGAAAAAAGGTGAAAGTGTGAGGGAGTACCTGAGAAGGTTTGATCTGTCCTACCAGCAGGTCAAGGAGATCGATGATTCCACCGCCGCCTACGCCCTGACAATCTCCCTGCTTCCAGGGGAAATGAAAAACCAGATGATCAGGGCCCAGCCAGAAACTTTGGCCATGGCCAGGAAAATTGCGGAAGGGTTCATTCTGCAGGAGGAGTTCCACGGCCTGACGGATACCCCTGCAGGCCAAACAAGGCCTCAAGGGGGACCGCAGGGTGGACGGGGCAGAAGTGAGCCAGGCAAGTAGAGGGAAGAGGGAGACACTCCCAAGAAGGAGCGCACTGTCTACCAGCCCAGGTTCGACAGCTACACTGCCCTGAACAAATCCAGGGCGGAGGTCTTCGAACTGGAAAAAGAAACTGCTAAGTGGAATCGCCCGAACAAGCCTCGTAGCCTGAAAGGAGACCCCAAGAAATTCTGCACTTTCCACGACTGCATAGGCCACACCACCGAGGAATGCCGTCACCTGAAGGACGAGATCGAGAAGTTAATCAGGAACGGATGGTTAGCCAACTACGCAGCCAAGAATAAGTCTCAGAAGGAAGTATCTGAAAAACCCGAGGGGTCAGTACAGAACCGCATGGTGATCCACGTGATTTCAGGGGGCACTGAGGGCCAGCTCAGTCGAAGACGCCAAAAAAGACAAATGCGTGAACTAAGGAACCAGATCTGCTATGCTGAGAAAGCAGGGAGTCCAAGGGGAGTGACATTAAGCATCACCCCTGATGATGCAGGGCGCGTAGTATACCCGCACAGTGACCCTTTGGTGCTGTCCCTAGAGATTAGCAACCACATTGTGCGGAGGTGTATGGTAGACACTGGCGCATACACAAATCTACTGTACAAAGACGCCTTCGAGAAAATGGGCCTTGAAAAAAGACACTTACGACCTGCCCCCGGATCGTTATACGGGTTCAGCGGAGCAGGCGTGCTGCCCATGGGGGTCATAGACCTACCCGTAACCTTTGGGGAAGGTTCTACTGCCAGAAACGTCAGAGCAACCTTTGTTGTTGTGGATGCAAGATCCGCCTACAACGCCCTAATCGGCAGAGCCACCCTGGACGAAATCGAGGCGGCCATCTCCATCAGGGCCCTCACCATAGCATATGTCACCGATTTCGGGCTAGAAGGAAAAGTGCGCGGGGACCAAGAGTCAGCTAGACAATGCTACTCCGTGGCCCTGCAAGAACACGAAAAAGAAGGAAAAGGAAAAAGAAAGGCTGACAGTTCCCCCAGCAGGGAAGGCGAAATCCCAGCCGAGTATCAGGCGTCCGACTACCTGGAGCCAGGGGGCGAAAGCATGCTGGTGGACCTAGAGCCAGGGAGGCAGGTCCTAATAGGAGCTGACCTAGAGGAGTCCTACCAGGCTGAACTGATCAAGCTGCTGAAAGAAAACAAAGACGTATTCGCCTACTCGGCAGATGAGATGCCCGGCGTTGATCCATCATGCATCGTTCACAGGCTGAACGTAAGTATGGACGCTCGCCCTGTAAAACAGAAAAAGCGAAATATGTCCGCAGAAAAAGACGCGGCAATCAAGGAAGAGATTGACAAGCTCTTGAAAGCAGATTTTATTGAGGTCTGTGACTACCCAGAATGGCTGGCGAATGTGGTCATGGTCAAGAAATCGTCGGGTGCATGGAGAATGTGCGTGGACTTTACAAACCTCAACAAAGCCTGCCCGAAAGACTGCTATCCGCTCCCCAGGATCGACCAACTGGTAGACGCCACCAGTGGTTACACCATGCTGAGCTTCCTAGACGCCTTTTCAGGGTACCATCAAGTATACTTGTGGCAGCCGGACAGGGTGAAGTGTGCGTTCATCACCAGTTCAGGCACCTACATGTACAAGATGATGCCATTCGGGCTTAAAAATGCAGGGGCCACCTACCAACGTTTAGTTGATAAAGTGTTTGAGAAACAAAAAGGCAGAAACATCGAGGCTTACGTTGATGACGCCATCGTAAAAAGCAAAGAAGACAGAGAACACCTGATAGACCTGCAGGAAACCTTCCGCTCCTTGCGCACCTACAAAATGAAACTCAATCCAAAGAAGTGTACATTTGGGGTCCGCTCCGGCAAATTCCTGGGGTTCTTGGTCAGCTCTCGGGGGATAGACGCCAACCCTGAGAAAATTCAGGCAGTTCTAGACCTTCCTGAGCCCAAGACCATTAGAGACATCCAGCGCCTGACGGGCCGCATGGCCGCCTTAGCACGATTCGTCGCCCGATCAGCAGACAAGGCCACTCCTTTCTTCAAGATACTGAAAGGAAACAAACAATTCAAGTGGGAAAACGAGCAGAAAGAGGCCTTTGAGCAGTTGAAGGACCATCTTAAGAGGCTCCCCACCTTGGCAAGACCAGTAGCAGGGGAAAAGCTTTTCCTCTACATTGCAGTGACCAATATAACTGTCAGCGCGGTTATCTTACGGGAAGAGGCAGGCACCCAGCAACCTATATACTTCGTAAGTCATGCGCTGGGGGCAGCCGAGAAAAATTACCCGATGGTCGAAAAAGCCGCCTACGCAGTCATAATTGCTGCCAGGAAACTCAGACCTTACTTTGACGCACATCCAGTCGTGGTCCTCACCGACCAACCGCTAGAAAAGGTGTTGGAAAAATTTGAAAAATCAGGGAGATTACTGAAGTGGGCAATCGAGCTGAGTGGGCTAGGTATATCTTACCAGCCAAGAACAGCCATCAAGGCCCAAGCCTTAGCATATTTCCTGGCTGAGTGCTCCCATTCAGGGGAAGAAGAGACCCCTGCCGAGGAGTGGATCGTGCATACGGACGGATCCTCGACAGCCAATGGCGCAGGCGCGGGCGTCGTACTGACCAGCCCGGGGGGGACGGACTTTGAGCATGCGCTCAGGTTTGTCTTCCCGGCATCTAATAACGAAGCAGAGTACGAGGCAGTACTCGCAGGCGTCAGGCTAGCTAAAGCCGCGGGGGCGGAGCGGATTGTCCTGGCGACAGACTCCCAGCTCATCGCCAACCAGATCAATGGTGAATACGAAGCAAGGGACCAAGCAATGGCCACATACCTGGAAATGGTAAAAGAAGAGTTGTCAGGCCTGAAATCATATGAGATCAAACAGATCCCCCGCTCCCAGAACAATCGAGCAGATGCCCTGTCGAAACTGGCAAGTTCCAGTCTACAAGACATACGGAGGTCAGTATGGGTCGACGTCTTGCATGAGAAATCCACAAACCCCTGTCAGGCAATTAACACCGTGGAAGAAGGACCGGAAAGTTGGATGACTCCCTTCATCCAATTCAAGAAACATGGTGCTCTGCCATCAGACGCAGCACAAAAAAGGAAAATACAGGCTAGAGCAGCCTGGTTCATGCTCATTGGGGGGGAGCTTTATAAGAAATCTTTTACTTACCCCCTGCTGAAATGCCTACGGGCAGATCAAGCTGCTGAAGTGTTGGAAGATATCCACTCAGGGATTTGCGGGCATCACATCGGGGGGAGATCCTTGGCCCACAAAGCCCTAAGGGCAGGCTACTACTGGCCCACCATGCCGGCGGACGCCAAGAGCCTGACCCAGAAATGCAGAAAATGTCAACTCTTTGCCCCATCAATCCATGCCCCGGCCCAGGAACTCAGGCCAATCCTATCCCCCATCCCCTTCGCTCAATGGGGGATGGATATTCTAGGACCCTTCACGGTGGCCACAGGGGGCAGGAAATTCTTGATTGTCGCAATAGACTACTTCACCAAATGGGTGGAAGCCGAAGCAGTACCCAACATTACTGAGCCGGCGGTCAGGAAAGTGGTCTGGCGAAATATTATCACCAGGTTCGGTCTGCCAAAGATGTTGGTATTTGACCATGGCAGACAATTTGATAATGATCCTCTAAGAATCTGGCTGGAAAGCCACAACGTTGTAGTCGCTTATTCAGCCGTCTGCCACCCGCAAACCAACGGACAGGCAGAAGCGGCCAACAAACAAATCTTGAACGGCCTGAAGAAAATGGTGGATGACTGCAAGGGTAGGTGGGCTGACGAGCTTCCCCGTATACTCTGGTCAATCCGAACTACCAGGAAAGAGTCTACAGGCCAAACCCCCTTTGGTCTGGTATATGGAGCAGAGGCATTATTACCAATTGAGGCAAGGATCCCTTCTCTGCGCTCCCTGCAGTACGACCGAGCTGAAAACGAAGCTGCAATGGTCGAGGCCCTGGACCTGGTAAATGAGTTAAGGGAGGAAGCTAGCACCAACATCGTTGCCTACCAGCAACGAATGAAGAAAGCCTTCAACACCAAAGTCCGACAAAGGAACTTCCAAATGGGTGAGCTGGTTCTGAGAAAGACACAGGCGGTTGGAAAGTCAAGAGAACATGGAAAGCTAAGTGCCAACTGGGAGGGTCCATACCAAGTGACTCGAGTCCTGGGACCAGGCACATACAAAATCGCCAACCTTGAAGGTCAAGAGCTGCATGCTCACTGGAATGCAGACACTTTGAAGAAATATTACGTCTAAACAAAATTCGAGGATAGATTTTGATTTTTTGCTAAGAAACAAAAGGCGGAGGACGGTCAAAAAATGTCGACGGCTCCGACCACCCAAAAATGTCGCAAATCTTATAAAGAAATGAGAAAGATCCAGATTTATACTCGTTGCCTGTTCAAAACTTGCGCATTCACACACAAACGAGCAGGGGGCAATAGGGGGAGGCCCCCCCTGTTGCCAAAATCAGGAAAAACGAACCCCCCAAAAAAAATCCACCCTGCTTACCTCTGGGCAGGCAGGGGGCAGGCCCCCTGGACTTTGAACAAAAAACCAGGGACAGGCCAGACTAACAAGGACTGGGGGCAGGCCTCCCAACCTTGTATAAAAAACGAAAAGGCCACCCTGCTTACCTCTGGGGAGGCAGGGGGCAGGCCCCCTGGACTTTGAACGAAAAGCCAAGGACAGGCCAGATTAACAAGGACTGGGGGCAGGCCCCCCAACCTTGTATAAAAAACGCAAAAGGCTACCCTTCTTACCTCTGGGGAGGCAGGGGGCAGGCCCCCTGGACTTTGAACGAAAAGCCAAGGACAGGCCAGATTAACAAGGACTGGGGGCAGGCCCCCCAACCTTGTATAAAAAAACGCAAAAGGCCACCCTGCTTACCTCTGGGGAGGCAGGGGGCAGGCCCCCTGGACTTTGAACAAAAGCCAGGGACAGGCGAGATTAACAAGGACTGGGGGCAGGCCCCCCAACCTTGTATAAAAAACGAAAAGGCCACCCTGCTTACCTCTGGGCAGGCAGGGGGCAGGCCCCCTGGACTTTGAACAAAAGCCAGGGACAGGCCAGATTAACAAGGACTGGGGGCAGGCCCCCAACCTTGTATAAAAAACGAAAAGGCCACCCTGCTTACCTCTGGGCAGGCAGGGGGCAGGCCCCCTGGACTTTGAACAAAAGCCAGGGACAGGCCAGATTAACAAGGACTGGGGGCAGGCCCCCCAACCTTGTATAAAAAACGCAAAAGCCACCCTGCTTACCTCTGGGCGGGCAGGGGGCAGGCCCCCTGGACTTTGAACAGAAGCCAGGGACAGGCCAGACTGACAAGGACTGGGGGCAGGCCCCCCAACCTTGTATAAAAAACGCAAAAACCACCCTGCTTACCTCTGGGTAGGCAGGGGGCAGGCCCCCTGGGCTGTGAACGAAGCCAGGAACATGCTGTGACAGGCGCGATTAAACAAACAAGGAAAGGATCCCTGAATTTTAAAACAGTTTGCCATAAAGAGCAAAGAGAAATATTCCACAAACAAAACCCATGAAGGGTGGAAAGGTCTTTACAAAGTTGAAGAAGCAAAGACAAAGTGGCAAATATTACAAACAAGATCGCCATAAGCACTGGCTCAGCACGGAAAGATAAAAGCTCTTATAAAAATAGAGAAGGGGCGTCACGTAGCATCCTGGTGAGCGCCGGCATCTGCCTCAGGTTGCCTGGCAGCCCGAGCTTCATTCTTAGCGGTATAAAGACTCCGGAAGGAGTCCTCATCAAAGGAAGGGAACATCTCCCCTATCACCTCCATTACTAGCTCCAGAGAGGAGTTGGCACCGCTCACGAAGCTGGCATCCACTGCAGCCTCAGTCTCCTCGGCCAAGGTCCCTTTTTCCTTCGTCCATTCCCCCTTAGCCTGTTCAAAAGTCGACTGGGCCTTTGACAGATGCTCCTCCAAGTCAGTCACTCTCCCCTTCAAGCGCCCCATCTCGGCCAGGGATAGATTGGCTCGGTCCAACGACTGTCGGCTCTCCTTCAGATCAGCCTCTAGCTTGGCAACCTCCTTCACAGCCATTTCCCCCTGCAGCCTCCATTGACCAGCCTGCTTCTTGGCCTCCTCTAACTCTCCCTCTTGCCTTGCCATCTTATCTTTCAAGGAGCTTATCAAGGAGACATCCCTTTCTACCATGGCCAGGCGGTCAGGAGGAGGAGCCCCAGGAGTAACTGTCAGTTCCTCATCACTCAGGCGGCTGAGAGCCGCCAGTTCCGCAGACGCCAGCATAACCTTGGAGGTACGTTGGATATATTGGAGCACTTGATGAGAAGTTGAGGTCACCATTTTTGTAAGGCGATCGGCCAAGACGGCTCCGGAGTCAGAAAGCAAGCCTGACACATCCACACTGTCACCAGCCGTATAGTGGAACTCTGCATTTTCCTCTGGGAAGGGAGTGCTTGAAGGCTCACGTGCAGGGCGCTTTGCCTCAGGGGTGGCAACATCCGCCTCAAAGTCCACCACGTCAGCACTAGGAGCCTCCCTCTCTCTCTTCCTCCTCAATTCCAAAGGAACACTCTCCCCAGTCCCCTCGGAATTTCCAGGCTGCGTTCCCTGCGAAATTCGAGGGCCAGCCGGAGAGGCACCCTGTTTCTGACTGGGAGAAGGAGTAGCTCCTGAAGTAACCTCCGCCTCCCCCTCATGGATGCTAGGGGTAGGAGTCGCCGGCTTCGACGAAGGCAGCCGGGGTGGGAGAGGTAATCTTCGACCAGCGGCAAAATCTTTCACGAGCTTCATGAGGGCTTTGCTTCCTTTCCTAAAATTTGCAGGAAGGGGAGGACGCCTTGAAAGAATGTCCAATTCCTCGCTCAGGCCCAACTTCCTGACCTGCTTCTTGGTCTAGCGCCAAGTATAGGAATCTGCAGAAAGGGAAAGGCGGTCATCTAAAAAGCAGGGAGAAATAAAGTCCCTGGAAAATCGTGACAACAAAAAATCCCTAGAACTACCTTCAAGGCCAGGAATCAGGCCCAGGGGAAGCAAATACTCGTCTGTCGTGATGAGCTCCGCATGGGGGAGCCAGAAAGCAGGGCCAAAGTTCCCATGTTTATCCACCACAATCTCAAACTTTTTTACCAAAATCTCCTCCTTCGCACTCAGCTTGACTTCCAGAGCCTTCCCCCCAACGCGTGGGTGATACTCCTCGTGCGTCTCCATGCGGGTGTGGACATGGTTCCTAAAATGTCTAGGAATTTTCCACCCTGACGCGCTATGGACATATATAAAATTATTTTTCCAGTCTTTAAGGCTGCTCATAGCCGGCCAGACCAAGGCGTACTTTTTCTGCCTCAGCAGAGACCAATAACCAGGGGAGCCATCCCCCCCAGATGAGGACACCATTTGGAGACCGACCATGAAACGAAGGGCGTCAATATAAGGCCCCTCGCCATGGAAAAGGCAGGTCCATGTGTAGGCTACTAAGGATCTAATGGCAGTCGCAGTCAGCTGGGCGATAGCAACATTCATCCTTCTGAAGGTTTCCTCCAGGAAGGGGTGCAGCGGGAATCGCAGGCCAAATTCCAAGGCCTTATGGTAGACGGCCACACATCCTTCTGGGGGACAGCACACTGTGTCCTTTTCCCCAGGGACCACAACCGTGTACCCTTCCCCGAAATTGTAAAATTGTTCAATGGCCTTGGCAGCGTTACTCTCCAAAATCAGGTCCCTGTTTTTGGCCTCAGGGTAGGTCTTTAGGGGGACCACATACTTTTCCTTGTCCAAGAAGTAGGTCTTCCCCCTCTCCCTGCGGATGAGGGGGCCGGCGACCCTGGAAGGATCCACCTCCAGGGCCTCGTCGTCGGAGTCAACCACATCAAAGGGAGCTGGCTCGGGTGACTCAGCACCCTCCCCCCTATGATAATCGTCCTCCTCCCTGGGGCCGACCCCGGAGGAAAAAGCTATGTCACGACGGCCACCGTCGCCGCCACTAGTTCCCCCGAGCAAAGAATTAAAAGAAAGGGGACGAACACGCGACATATTGGCTATGGAAGGGAAAAAAGAGGAGAGATTTAAAGAAGTTCTAACCTAAAGACGCCGATAAACTCGCCAAAGACAGTGATAAAAAGTATTCCTTGCTCCTCGAAGAAATGCTCGGCAAAACGAAGAAGACTCAGGAAGTATAAGGAGTTTGAGATGTCAAGAAAGGTAAAAGAAGAGAATGAAGGGGAAGAAGGGCTTATATAAAGCCCTAGAAGCCCAAAAGGCGATCCCCTGACAAGAGCCTCAACAGTCACCCACGTGTCGCACACTGCACACGGACTGTTCGCCCTTCCCAAGAAGGGCCTCGAGAAGTTAAAAACGGCAGAAAGAAAGACCAACCGACGACGTCATTCTAGCATTCAAAAAAAAAAAAAAAACTGATTAACTTTCATTTCATTAGCCAAGAAGGGGAAAGTTACATCTTGAGACAGATACGAAAAGAAAAATACATAAGGCCCAAAAATTCCGGCCTGACAGAAACCAAGCACCCTGCTACGCAGGCCTAGTCGTCGTCCAAATCTGGGGAATAATCCCCAGGACTGCCTGGACTCCCGAGATCCGAGCCCCAATCCCAGTCTGGGGAACCCTGGAAAGGGTCATCAGGAGCTCCGTCTTCATCCTTGTCGCTCAGGCAACCAAGACCCTCACTGTCATCGGAGTCATGGCTGCTGTCCTCCCAGTCCCTGCCAAAGGGAACGGCCCGGGATTCGTCGCAGGTGCGACAGCCTGTCTTCTTCACAGGCGAAGAAGGACCTGACGCCAAGGAGGAATCAGTGTCAGAAAGGTTGGAGTAAAATTGTTCGGGGTGCAGCCACGGAAAGCACTCGTGGCACCCCCTGTCAAAACAGCCCCCTCCCTGGGGGCAGCGCCTAAACCTAGGCGCGGCAGGAGGTGAGGACCTCTTGAGGCGTTTGCCCCTCCTAGCAGAAGCCTTCTTACCCGTCCGGCGGGAATAAAGCCGCGAACGGCTACTACGGCGGACAGCTCGATACGCAGCACGAGCATACCGGAGCCTCCAAAACCCTCTAAAGATAAAAGTAACATATCTAACTCCACGACGAATTACAAACTTTTTAATCCAAACCATGATTAAAGACAAAGAAAGTGGAAGGATTGAAGATAAGCTAAGCAGAAAAGTGGAGGAAGCTGGGGTTTTATACAAGAGAAAGCACGGCATTAATGACACTCCAACCACCCTGGAAGGAGAGCCACCAATCGGGAACTCTTCACGGTTCCCAAAAATCCACCTAGAGGAGAAGTGTAATCATTGCAAAAGGCACTCTCAACTTTTTGCATGCTTGACGTGAGCAGCATAACATCCCTTGGGAAAATGCGAAACATTAAATGCTATGGCAGACATGGAAGTCAACCTCCCTCCAAGCAAGAATCGCCAGCAGAAGAAAAGCCTTACTTCCCTCCTACTGACGAAGGCCAATTGATTGGGGTCGGCCGCCTGTCAAGTAACCGCCTGCTGGGCAGGCCCTGGGATGACTCCAGTCAAAGCTCGAAGGACCAGTCTCTAGCAAGAAATTGAAACAGAGGCATTAAACGCTAAGGATGGCCGCCGGCTGCTGGGACCATAAGCCATCCCAGCCTGCTGGAACCTAGCAGCCACTGCCCGAAGTCCGCCTGCCCTGGGGAAGTCCCTGGTCGACAGGGTCGGTACCCCCAGGGGCCCTCCCGTCATTTCGCCTAAGGTAATTAGGGAGGGGTGGATGAGAAGACGCCACTTGTCACTTCTTTGTCCAACCATTCCTCCCCCACTTCTCTCTCTTGTGGGAAGGTATAAATACTTCCCCATTTCCCACATGAGAGGGGTTGGATTTTCTCTCTCTAGACTCTTACTCCTAAAAACGCCACCTAGCTCCTCACGAACTAGGTTCATCAAGGCAATCCACGGGCTGACTTAGGCATCGGAGAGGGTTCCCTCGGACAACCTCCGAGGCCCTGTGCGTTCATTGTGCAGGGAGCAGGCCGACTCCGCCGGGAAGGTCCGATCCAGGGAGTGAGACGAAAGGGAGGCTCAAGGAAGTCGAGCAATCAATTATTCACCAAATAACTCAATTGTACAACCCGGATCTAGAACCGGGTTAATTGTTTCCATAACCGGAACACTTTCTGATTTCGTTCCAATTTTTGTTTGCTGATTTCCTATTGAACGTAAATATTTGCTGAGTTTCGTCAATTTTACTGATTTATGGGTTCAATGTTCTTGCGTTCTAATTTCCGTCATTTTTTTCTTCTGATTTTCGATTCAACATCTATTGTTGCTGATTTTCGTTAATTTTTGCTGATTCTCGTCTATTTTTGCTGATTTCATTGCTATTAGTTTCTGCTGTTTTTCGTCACTTTTCGTTCTGATTTGTCATTATTCGTTGGGTTAATAGCTCGTCAATTTTAATCTGGACTAAGTGTTGCTGAAACTGGTCAATTTTCGATTTTCGTCAATTTGATTTCGCGTTGATTTACTATAGTTTTTGCGATCATTTTCTCACTATCATTGATTCTGAATCTGACGGTATCAACTTCTGAAAATCTCACTATCATTTATTACTGAGGCTTTGCTGCGAAATCTGTTGAAATCAATTAATGAAATCTGTCATTGCATTAGAAGCTGTTATTGCATTAGAAGTTGCATGATAGAGTCTGATCACCATGTTGATTTACTGCTCTTATTATTATGCAGTTATTCTAGTCCACAATTACAATTACCGTAAGGTGCGAAGTCAGTTATTGTAAGTTGTTTAGTAGGTTTTTAGCTCTTTGTTTATTTAGTTATTTTGTAGTATTCGATTATTTATTCTAAAGTTTTAATCAACTTTATTGTATTCAAGCTCCCATTGCTTAGTTCTCTTTATACACTGTAATTTCAATTATTGGTGCTCTTATTATTATTCTAAACATATTTTTGACCAGTTATTGTATGGTGTTTATCCAGTTATTCTAGTCCACAAATACAATTACCGTAAGGTGCAAAGTCAGTTATTCTAAGTTGTTTAGTAGGTTTTTTTTCATTGTTTATTTAGTTATTTAATAGTGTTCAACTACTTATTCTAAAGCTTTAATCAACTTATTGTATTCAAGCTCGCATTGCTTGGTTCTCTTTATACACAATAATTTCAATTATTGGTGATTTACTGCTCTTATTATTATCCTAAACATATTTATGACCAGTTATTGCATGGTGTCTATCCAGTTATTCTAGTCCATAAATACAATTACCGTAAGGTGCTAACTCAGTTATTGTAAGTTGTTTAGTAGGTTTTTTTTTCTTTGCTTATTTAGTTATTTTATAATATTCAAGTACTTATTCTAAAGCATTAATTAACTTATTCAAGCTCCCATTGCTTAGTTCTCTTTATACACTGTAATTTCAACTATTGGTAAACGAGGATTGTACTAGTATTACCTAATCATCATAGTATTCAATTGTTTTCTTTCCTCATTCCCCATTGAGCCAGTCGAATTTAGTTGGAGGACACCCGAGCTTAAAAACAAAGAATCTGGTTTCTTCTTGATGTACCATATATTGTTTTATAAGGGCAAGAATTTTCCATCTTTTGTTGGCAAGAAAATCAATCGAATCGGCCTATGGATTGAGGTGACCAGTATAATGATTATGTCGGACGTAAACGAGCATAGGACTTCACTTGTAGAATCTGTGAAGTCGTTCGCAGATGATATAAAGTCTATAAATAAGACACTTTTAGACAAGTGGAAGAGCAAATAATCAAGAGCTAAGGAGCAAGCACCCGAATCTAAAGGGAAAAAGGCTAAAGCGGAGCAAGTACCCCAATCTAAAGGGAAAATGGCTAAAGCGGATCAAGCACCCCAACCTAAAGGAAGAAAGGCTAAAGCAATCCGAAAGTGACGATAGAGGCTGTGACGTAGTATTCTCTACTACTGTATTACAATTTTCACTCTTTTTTGTCAATCAAGAATTTACATGAATTTGATTATCTTATGGCTAAACAGTAGTTATTCTAACATATTTCATTGATTATCGTATAGAATACATATATCCCCTACATCAAGGGAGTTATTATATATCACACAAGTAGTTATTATATATCACACAAGTAGTTATTATTTAGTAGTCAACTAGTTTTTTTGACATGTTCATTATTTATATTGTTTATTCTAACAATGTCATATTATTGTATTATATGAATCTAATTACTGAAAAATGAACTCATTGCACTGTGTCTAACGTCAAATTTAAAATGCAAAAACTATAATGCCAACTACAAAACTTGATTTCCATATCAATCACAATCAGATATCCTCCATTCCCTCTTCCTCAATTTTGTCGACAAAAGAATCATCAACGTAAGGGTTGGGACAGTTCCTGTTGTCGTGATTTGCCATTTGCATGCAATTATTACAAAGTCTCTTTGGTTTCTTGGCCTTCTCAATTGATTGGGTCTTCTTGGATATGAGTCTTTTTCCACTTCCTTTGTTTCTTGAAGGATTAGGTGGACGAATGCTAACCTCGGTTGATGTAGAACAACCCAACATCATCTCTATCTCCTTCTCCTTGGATAACACAACTTCCGTTGGTGCAATCTTCCACCTGTATTGTTGCAGTATATCTGTCATCTCGTTCGTATAATGATCAGGCATTGTTGTAAGAACACTAATTGTTGCATAGAATTCAGACCAAAGCTTTGACAAACCCAACTTCCTAACATCAGTCTCATCAAAATCCTGTTGTAGCGATCCATCCAAATTAAAGAGTGATCTCCGATATGCTTTTTTTTGTCCACCTACTTACTAAGATATACTGTTCAGGAATTTCTAACACACGTTTCCCCGATAAATACCAAATCACGTGACTTCGTGAAAAAAAATTGAACAAATTATCTATTGAAGGTTATTCACAAACACCCAATTTAATATTAAAAATTGAACAAATTATCTATTAAAACAAATTAACACCCTATTGAACGTTATTCACAAACAACAAAAAGTGATTAAACTGTTGAATATTATTGTTCATAGCATCTGTAGTTATTCTACAGTACAACGACAATTATTGTATCTTCTTACATTGATTATTCTATATTACGGAATTGAAGCAACGAAATTGACTACCACTTTTGTGTACAATCACTTTGTTTTTATTAAAGGTGATTCAATTGAAAGAAAAAATTGTATACTCAACGAAAAAACGAAAAAATAGCATATAAAATGTAATTTAGTCTCTATTAATTTCTTCGAAAAATTGAAAGTTATTTACAAATAATATAAATTGATTAAACTGTCGATTATTATTGTTCATAACATCTGCGTTTATTCTATAGTACTACGACAATTATTCTACCTTCTTACATTGATTATTCTATATTACGGAATTGAAACAACAAAATTGTCGTCCAATTTTGTGTACAATCATTGTGTTTCTATTAAACGTAATCCAATTGAAAGAAAAAAATTGTATATTGAAAGAAAAACAATTGAACAAACTTCGTGAAAAAAATTGAACAAATTATCTATTGAAGGTTATTCACAAACACCCAATTTAACGTTAAAACTTGAACAAATTATATATTGAACAAATTAACACCCAATTTCTGTAGGGTTACAACCCTTAAACCCAAGGACCTGTTACGAGTATTAACCGAAAAGACAAAAGAAGAGGGATAACAATTATACCTTATCTGCAGCGGAACAGCATATTAATAAGAAGTATAATAAACCCAAAATATATATAATCTCCACGGATAGAATAAATAATCTTCACGGACAAGAATAAATAATCTCCACGGACAAGAATAAATAATCTCCATGGACAGAATAAAGCACCCCAAACGTGATGCCTCATTTGGTATCCACACGGGTACGGAACTGCGACGTATATGCTAGTATAAGGGTTTTGTGAGACGATCTCACAAAATTCTCTCTCTAATAATATATGAATCAATACTCACAATTGTATCTTTTTGGTTCATCATATGAACCTCCTTATATAGTATATAAAAGAGATAGGTTACCTACTTAACCTAGAAGATATACCATAACTCCAATTGGTATAATTAGATTATCACGATAAGTCTAGTTACCATAACTAGATTATTACTATAACTCTAATTACCATAACCCGACAGCACAGCTGAGTCGTATTACTACTGACCCGATATATTAATATACCGATATATTAATAATATCCCATACATATTGTGTGTGACCCAATGGGCCCACTTAAGACTCTCAGACATATAACTCATTTATATGTCAACCCGACCTCGACCTCTAGCAAGGCATATCGGATACATAGACTTAAGCGGGTAAATCCGTAGGACAGTGGACATAACTCCTTCAGTCTCCCACTTGTACATGTCCTCTTAAGAACGACGTTAAGTCTCTTTGCTACTATTGTCTCCAATTGAGAATGAGGCAAGAAGAAGTGTCATCCTCACATATCTCAATCTTTTACTCGAATCCTTGAGTTGACATGTTAAAAGAGCAGATAGATGACAATCATCCTATCTGAGCGCGGCCACGCATTTGCACAAGTCACACTCTTCGAGTGGCCAAGAAACAATAAATTCCCTTCAATAAAGGAAGAGCAAATCCCCTCTTGTCTAACCACATACTATCACATGATCCATGCATGCCCAATAACCATCCATAGCCCCCTTTCACAGCTGACGAGGAATAGTATCAAAGCATACACATCACATGTACAGGATAGTCAAAGACTCAGGTCTAAAGACAGTACAAGTTCATAACTTGCAAAGAACTTTACTGACACTAAGCGAAATCTTAGTAAAATCCTTTTCGGCGGGTCTGTCTAATGCATGTTCTTAACATACACCCGTGTGCCTGGTTTAGTATCTCAATACCTATGACTCAAGGAACTTAGTCGTCAACCAACTCACACACTAGTCATTTAAGGTTATTCAAATGTCCCAACACAATACCCTGACTAGAGACAAAATAATTACATCATCCAAATAGAGTTCCAAGACTAAGTCACGTACTTAGTGATCTATTTCATCAATGTAAATTATTTAGGGACAAAATTCGGTTACATTAACCAAATGACAATATGTCATACATATATCAATTATCGAAATAACTCCCACTAAACCAAACACCTCTAAAAGTACTAAGACCATTCGCCCATGCGTCTTATACCGATCATAACCAATATGATCTTTATGTAGAAGAGGTTTCGGGACATACAACATTTGTATCGGTTATTTACAAGCATATGATCAATCTACCTTCTCTCAATTAAGGCAAACTGTTAGTTTCATAAGCAACAAATTGCTTCATAAACTTTAAAGTTGAGTGTGTGCTTAATTCGTAATCAAACGTCTATTTGCTTCAAAAGCAATAGAACACTAACTTTACTTATAATATTAGTTATAAAGTTGTCCTTTGGAACCGTTCCAACACACAACTTCTTATCCAAAACAAAATTGACTGAGATTACAATCTCACGTCATCTTTGTCTATTTGGAAATATAAATCGTTGTAACTTGCTTACAATAATTCGCTTATCACATCATGCGCATTTCTTAAACAATTCCCTTTTTGCTTCTTAAGCGCAAAGGAACAATTCTTAGATAGCATTCTAGTGACTCTCACTAGATTAGTATTTACTCGTCACACGAGCACATAATAAACACATTTCTTGCAAAGTCTCGTAGACTAAAGCAATCAAATGTCATATAGTTAGAGAAGTATGTCACTTACATACCAAATAATAACGATAAATGCACTCCCACTAGCCTCTTGTACACACTTTGTCTCTCTTCGTCTCAATGGAAAACAAACATATTTGAATTACCACATTGTGAACGAAGATACTTGCTCCATAATACTTGCTCCAATCAAATTGGATCATTCACATTTGTCTAGCAACTTTAATAATATGAAATTCATACGATGCGTCGCACACACATCATATTTCATCCCTTTCAAGAAATGTATTTCACATATATATGTCCAAAACCCATCATAATGAGTGATGACATTCAAAATGCTAAATCAATCTTAATATACTTAAGCATAATTGTGGACATGACATAGCTCCACCCCGACGCGGCCACGCGCGGGTTTTGGGGAGGCGAATGAATCTCCATGAGTTGGTCAAATGGAAATTTAAATCGAAGTCGGAGTCGCCACCGAATTTTATGGTTATTCGGAACCGTTCGAGCCCACTCTATGTCGTAGTGGGCCGTGTACAAAATACGGCCCATTTCCGATGTCAGAGTTTATTGGGCTCGTCCCTTTTGCATATCGATATAGATGCCGACTGGAGCGGTTAATCGTATATTGAATGACTCTCGTTGCCAATGGTTTCGGACATCCAGAAACCATGGTTCTAAGTAAGGGGTGAGGGTACGTGTTGGGAAGTTCACTAAGAACACCCAACCCGCCCGCACATTAGCGGCCTCTACTAGGATATCGAATGACGTTTTAATGCGCGCGTTAGTAATACGATGAATGATATGCAAACATTGTTTTCCTAAGCATGTGAGGAATTGAACGGGTTGCTAAGTGGTTTAATGCATGAAAGATTAATTAACGTCAAAGTTGAATTTAACATGTGAGATTCGTTTTAATATAATAAAACAAATGAAATAAACGATGAATTTGCTACAAAACAAACAAACGAGTTAGCATCGATTTGTAAATAATGATATAGCAAATAAAATATACGAGATCGAGAAAATAAATATTAATCGAAATCTGAAAAATATTGTTGAAAAGAACGTTGTTTTGTATAAAAAACGAAGTTCGAAAAAATAATAAAAAGGACGGAAAAGGCCGCGGCATAACAGCCGGCCGCGCGACTCGCCCGGGACGCCGGCGGGTCGCGTGGTGGCTTGTTTCGGGGCCGGTTTTCGAAAACTCGATATTATTATTAAATCGCGTATGAATATTGCATGATTCGTACTCGACTTAATATTTTCGATATTCCTTATATTCGATAGTTGACTACGAAATCAATATCGAATACTTAGAATAGTTTTGAAAAAGATGTAAATTTTAGAAATCGATCGAAGAATAAATAATAAAACGAACGAAAAAGTCGAAAAAACAGCCCGGGTTTCAGGCTCGTGCGCGAGTCGCTCGGGCGTGGCGCGACTCGCGTACGGGTCTGTCCGGTTTTTATTTTTTGTTCGAAAAATGTTATTTCGATGAATCGCGTACAAATTATGAATTAACTTGTATTCGATCCATGTTTTCGATATTCGTCGTATCCGATATTCGATTATGAAATCGATATCGGATATTTAGAATAAAAAAAGTTTGGTAAAATAGTTTGTTTTGAACGAGAAAAGAAAAGAATTTTGAATAAAAAAAGATGTAACGATTTTTAGTATCGTCGAGATCTTAATATAATTCTTTTCGATACGATATTCGATTATAGAAAAATCGATATCGTATGTTTAAGAATATTCGTTATGAAAATAGTTTTTCGTTAATAACGATATTAGGAAAATAAAAAAAATGACTCTAGACCCGTAATATAAAACGGACGAAGAGGAGTGAAAGAGGGAAAGGAAGAAATCGGGTTTGGTTACACCCTCAACCTACATGCTTTTGTTGACTCGGATCAGGACTCGTCGAAATGTGGCTAGGCACGGGAGCGTCGAGTTTTGGTTCGGCTAGGAGGTCGGTTCGGATGGGTGAAGGTTTCGGGTATGGGGCCGGTTTTCCTTCGGTTTTTGGACGTAATATCGGTTTCTCGATGCTAAAGAATTATGTGTGTGTCGGGATGATAAAGAATTGATGTCGAGGATTGTATCTTTTCGGTATAATGGGTGTGTATGGTTAATCAAAAATCGTGTTTTTTGTGTTGGATGCAAGGGGCTATTTATAGGAAATTCCCGACCTTGACTTAGGAGAGTTTGACTACCGCTTAGGATAGGAAACATAGGAATTTGAGGGAAATAAGAATTCCGCTTTCTTATGAAGGAAGAAAGAGGATCTCGGCTGTTTTTGGGCTGTTTCGGCCGAGTGTTTTACACTCGGTCGGATGCTCGAATCGGTTTCTGAACGGGATTCCTGTTTGAGCTAGGATTACCGATTGAGTAAGAAGCTGAGGAGAACGAGAATTCCGTTTTCTTGTGAGGGAAGAAAAGAGGAATACCGGCTGGTACGTACTACTTGGCCGAGTGGTTGCACTCGGTTGAGTGTCTGAGTCGGTTCTCGGATAGGATTCCTACTCGGGACCGAATTCTACCTTAAACGAAATTGTTTATTATTTTTTGTATGGATGATTTTGTAGAGTTGGACCGTGAGTATACCGTGTGAGGTGTCACGGTTGACTCTCAAGTTTCGAGAAATATCTTTGACCGGGTTTTGACTCGGTCGCTAAAAGACGGTTTTACCCCTGGTGACAGTTTCGACCCAAATTAGTGTTATTTGACTCGAAACGACCCACTGGGCCTGAATTTGAGGTTGGTTTTGTGAGATTTGTACTCCTTAAATGCCTAGGCCAAATATCCATCATTTCGAGCCCATTTACGAGTACGTTTAAAGCACGTTAGCGTCCGATCATCATCGGGTGTTTGTCGGAAACTACTATAGACACCTGGCGGTCAAAATGTGGGTGTCTACAGAGCCCCCACTCTGACTGAGGCTTGGACAGGGCGAAAGTCAGAGTAGCCACCAGGTCAATCAAGGATTAAAACCTGGCAGCTTCCGGTCGGGTCGTTTAAGGTCCATTAGACCTGCGTGGAGGGACCGCCGGCCATGGGCTAGAAATGTACCTGAATTGATGATAACTCCGTGGGGGAATTCGTCGCATGAGACTTAAAATGGGCCTGTATGTGGGCTCATCTTGTTAAATGCCGCTGGGGAGTTATGCAAATTGCATGGTCCTGCTTGAGCCGTCCTGTACGTATTTATGCAAAGCTGCAAAATTTTGCATGTAATATTTGTAGGAAAAAAATGACTCGTGCTGGGGAATAAAAATTTTGAGAAAAGGTTTGAATTTTTTGAGTTTGCAAAAGTCTTTGAAAAATTAGGGAATTTTTGTTTTGACTTTGAAAAGGAATAGGAATGCTCGGAATGACTTAGCTAAGCCTTAGGACAATGGCTTGTATGCTAAATACTCTAGGATTGGGAATCCTAAGGTGAGGAGGAGAACTTATATTTTATACTATAAATACCCCTTCTTGCTTCATAAATTTATCATAATTCCATAACTCCTCAATTCCTCAAAGAAAAGAATAAGCCCTGAAAAATTCATTCTTTCTTTTAGCAAATCCAATATGGGAATCGATCGATTAGTCAGAATGCTGCACGAGTGGTCCAAATATTTTAGGGATGCCGATAGGGCTATCCTAAATCAGAATGGCGTTACCCAATTGTCCGTGATCCGTCAGATGCAAGTAGACTGCCACTTCTTGGATGCTTGCCTATCCTATTGGGATGATACCTATCATATATTTGGTTTTCCTCGAGGAGAGATTTGCCCTATTCCTGAGGAAATTGCTGCTGCAGGAGGATGGAATCCTATACTTCGCCCTGCTATCCCTTTTTCAGTTTCTGACCCAAGGAGGAAGTTAAGGGAATTTTTAGGGCTTTCCCATATGGAGGTATCCCGTATGCTAGAAGGAGATACTGTTTCCTTGATTGATCTAGCTGAAAAATTCATGAACCCAGATGATGTCCGGGTCAGGCCGGTTCATAGCCGTAGGGCCTTCACTTTCTGTATGCTCCATGTTTATGCCTTTGAAGGGCATATGGACTTGTTATCTTGCATGGGCCATGTTAGACTTCTTACCGTGGCTGACCTGATGGAGACGGAGCACAGCCCGGCTTGGCTAATTACAGGAGAGATTATCCAGGGTTTGGATAATCGTAAGAGGGATCCGTCAGTCCGGCTGACTGGGAGTACTCGGCTTCTACAGGTATGCCATTTTTCGACTTTTCTGATTTTTCGGTTTTTCCCGTTTTCCCGATTTTGCGCGGCTTTTTCCGATTTTCCCGGTTTTGCGCGGCTTTTTCCGATTTTCCCGGTTCCTGCGGTCTTCTCGGTTTTCACGCCTTTTCACGTTTTTTTTTTTTTTTCATGATTTTGACGATTTTGATTTTTTCGGATTTTTTCAGCTGTGGCTGTTCGAGAGGTTATCGATCTTGGATCCTCCCCTAAATGTGAGCCGATATCAACCCAGGCAAGTTATGTCAAGGAGACGAGCTATTGCCTTTTCTCGCTTCAATACCCAACAATATTGGGATGAGGTGTTATCTTTCCACGGAGGCTTATTGATCCGTTGGGCCGTGCCATGGTGGCCAATTTACCTCTGGACTGGTCTAGAATCTCGAGATAGAGCTAGATATCAGGTAATCCTATCTTTTAGGCAAACAATTCACCTCTTTCCCGATCGCATACTTAGGCAATATGGTCGGGCACAAAGAATCCCAGAAATTGAGGTCGTTGTGAGTGAATCTACTCAGCTGACGGATGTAATGTGTGACACCTGGATGCAAAGGTGGTATACACGAGCTACTTGGCCTGTTCTCAAAAATTCTCATTCGATCTGGGTAACCGATTCTTATTTAAGATGGACCCGGGCTGATTCAGCTAAGACCCGGGCTGCCCTGAAAATTGACGAGGCCTATGACCTGTTACGTCGAGAGCATGCTAAGGACAATAGGAGCTTCTTTACTGAGGGAGCTACTTCGACAGGTCAGAAAAGAAAATCTAGGACTCAGACTGAAGGGTCCAGTAATAAGGGTGCACGGGGGAAGGTGAGCCCCCAGACGGACTTAGAAAGGAGACTAGGGCCAAAACTGGCTGCTAAGGACCGACTTGGTCCTCGAGACAGGCTTCCCGAGCCGGTTAGGGCTCGGCTTGGGCCGGTGCAAAGGATGGAAAACCCAAAATCGAAGAAACGGGTTCGAGCAAAGGAAGTTTCCCTTGTGATTAGGGAACGTTCGCCCCCGCCCCGTCGGCCTCGTGCTCCGCGTGACCCAAAAGATAAGGGGAAAGGCAAAATGTACGAGTAGTCTCCTAAATTTATTATTTAAGTATCACTACTATTTTTGTGGTGTGATTTTGTTGCTTTTTTTTTATGTATTTTTGAAATAATAAAAAGACATACTAGTGAATACCGTTCCCGTCTTTTCGTTTATTGCAATGGTTGTACCCTTTTGAGGGGTTGCCTACGTATCCAAAATTAATGGAATCAAACCTTCCGTAGTTCAGAAGTACTTTTGCAATTTTTGAAATACATCAAGATTATTAATTCAAGATGTGCAACGGTAGGATAAATGATCCTAACTTATTGACTTGCTTAAAATTTTGAAAATTCATAGAAAAGACATTTTTTTTTTAACTTTTGCAAATGACATTGAGATAGGGTTTATGGGTAGTAACGCTTCAGTTGATCCAAGTTTGTTGGATTGACGAACTCGTTCCCGTCCAAGTCAGTTAGCATTACCGCCCCTCCTGAAAGAATCTTCTTCACTAAATATGGCCCAGCCCAATTAGGTTTGAATTTTCCCCTTGGGTCAACTGGTAGCAAAGCTCGAACAAATTTTAGGACTAGATCGCTCTCTTTGATATTCCTGGGCCTAACCCTTTTGTTAAAAGCCCGTTGGATCCTTTTCTGATATATCTGAATATTATTCAGAGCCCGGGATCGCCGTTCGTCTAAGAGGATTAGCGAGTCATATCGGGCTTGGACCCAGTCTGCCTCAGGTACCTGACTTTCGAGCAGAATCCTAAGGGATGGTACTTCTAGTTCGACCGGCTGGACTGCTTCCATTCCATATGTTAGATAGTATGGAGTTGCTCCAGTTGCAGTTCGAATTGATGTTCGATATCCCCATAAGGCCAAGGGTATCTTGTCGGGCCAGTCCCGGTAATTCTCAGCCATCTTTTTAAGAATGGTGACAATTGTTTTATTGGCTGCCTCTACCGCTCTATTTGTCTGAGGACGGTAAGGTGACGATGTATGTCTTTGGATCTTGTACTTTTCCAGCAAAGTGGCAGTTTCAGCTTGGAAATGGGTCCCGTGATCGCTGATGAACTCATGTGGAATCCCATATCGACATATAATTTTGTTTTGGATGAACTTAGCCACCTGTTTGGCATTCAAGATCCGGTATGATTCGGCTTCGACCCATTTAGTGAAATAGTCGATAGCCACTAGGATGAAGCAGTGACCTCCTGTCCCGGAAGGGTTCACTTTCCCGATTATATCAATTCCCCATGTTGAGAATGGCCATGGCGATGTCATTGTATATAGTAGGGATGAAGGCATATGCTGAACGTTAGCGAAAATCTGACAGTTATGACAGTGTTTAACATACATCTGACAGTCAGTTTCCATGCTATTCCAATAGTAACCGAGTCTTGCGATTTTTCGGGCCAACATATGGGCATTCATGTGTGGTCCGTTTTCGCCATCGTGCACCTCGGCCATAACTCTTTCGGCTCGAGTTTTGTCAATGCATAGAAGTAAAGCCCCCTGTGTTGTCTTCTTATATAGTTGTCCATCGTCTGTGCGGATGAACTGGGTTGCCCATCTTCGCAGAGCTTTCTTGGCCCGGTTTTCAGCTCCCGGAGGATATTCCCCTGACGTCAAGTAGGTTAGAATAGCCTGGTACCAAGGTTCTGGATCAGTTATTTCAATATCTGAGATAGCGTGGATGTATGCCGGCTCAGACCGTCTTTCGACACAAATGGGCGTGCTGGTTAGATGTGCTGGGATATTTAGTAAAGATGCTAATTTTGATAGAGCATCTGCAAACTGGTTTTCTTCCCGAGGCAGGTAAATGTATTCCACTTTTTGAAATTGTTTTTCGAGAACCCTTACTCGTGCTCGGTAAGCCACGAGGTTTGCGTTCCGAGTCTTCCATTTTTGTAAGGTTTGATTTATGACTAGTGACGAGTCACCGTGGACCCGGAGGTTTGTTACTCCTAAATCGGCGGCGGCTTGCAACCCGTGAATGCATGCTTTGTACTCGGCTGCGTTGTTAGTCACGTCAAAATCTAGCTTGATGGATAACGGGGTATGTTCACCTTGTGGTGAGATTAGCAAGATCCCGACACCAAATCCTCGAAAGTTGGATGCTCCGTCAAAGTACAAATCCCATGTGTCGGTGTCGGTATGGAATATGTCTTCATCTGGGAAGGCCCAAGTATCGGTGTGGCCTTCCTCGGATACCGGACTATCGGCGAGGAATTCTGCTACTACCCGGCCCTTGATGGCCTTTAAAGGTACAAACTTGAGGTCAAACTCAGCTAGCATTAAAGTCCATCTGGATATACGACTGTTAAGGATGGGCTTCTCGAATAGATATTTGATTGGATTCATCTTGGATAGCACATGTACCTCGTGACTAAGCATGTAAAGTCGGAGCTTTTTAGTGGCCCATACTAATGCTAGACACGTTTTCTCAAGCATGGTGTATTTGCATTCGTATTCCAAGAACTTCTTACTAATGTAGTAAATGGCCCGTTCTTCAGAATCGACCGTCTGGGCTAGCATAGCGCCCATGGCAGTCTCGGTTGTTGTCAAGTATAATGATAGAGGCAGACCATGTTGAGGTGGCATTAGCACCGGTGGAGAGGATAGAATTTCCTTGATTTTATCGAAAGCCATTTGACATTTGTCGTCCCACAGTGTTCGTTCTCCTATCTTCAGTTTCTTGAAAATGGGTTCACATACCATGGTTAGCTTTGAAATGAACCGGCTTATATACTGGACTTTCCCGAGAAACCCCCTTATCTCCTTTTCGGTTTTAGGTGGTTGCATCTCGGTTATGGCCTTGATTTTTGCTGGGTCAACTTCGATGCCCCGTTGGCTGACAATGTGGCCCAGTAGCTTGCCCGATGTTACCCCGAAACTGCATTTTTGAGGGTTTAACCTCATGTTGTACTTGCGTAGTCGAGTGAAGAACTTTCTTAGGGCTGCAATGTGCCCGTTTTGGTCCTTTGACTTGACAATCATATCGTCGACGTAGACCTCTACTTCCTTATGCATCATGTCATGGAATAAAGTAGTAGCGGTCCGTTGATAAGTGGCGCCAGCGTTAATGAGCCCAAATGGCATTACGGTATAGCAGTAAGTCCCCCAAGGTGTGATGAAGGTGGTCTTACTCATGTCTTCTTCCGCCATTTTGATCTGATTGTACCCGGCATACCCGTCCATAAATGATAGAAGGGCATGATCGGCCGTGTTATCCACCAGTATGTCGATATGTGGCAACGGAAAATCGTCTTTTGGGCTGGCCTTATTAAGGTCCCGAAAATCTACACATACTCGGACTTTGCCATCCTTTTTGGGTACTGGTACTATGTTCGCAACCCAGTCTGGATATTCAGACACTTGAATAAAGCCCGCTTTGAATTGTTTATCAACTTCTTCTTTGACTTTGAGAGACCATTCGGGCCTCATTCTTCGGAGTTTCTGTTTTACCGGCTTGTACCCGTCTTTGATGGGTATTCGGTGTTCAGCTATTTCCCGGTCTATTCCCGACATGTCCTTGTAGGACCATGCAAAGACGTCTTTGAATTCCTGGAGGAGATCCGTGAATTGCCGTCTCTCCTCGGGATCTAAAGATAGGCCCAACCTAAGTATCTGAGGCTCTAAACGGGTTCCTACGTTGATGGAATCGGTTTCTTCGATTACCAGATTTCGGGACTCCCTTTGTTCGAGTTGCTCGATTAGATGCGGAGGCAGTGGTACCTGTTCGTCGGGTTTCTCAATGTCATTGCAAGTAAGATTTTTGAAAACATTTTGAAAATAAGCCAAGTCGTAAGCAGAACGGTTATCGTTATTATTGATAGTAAATTTTGAAAAGAGCTCGAAGAGAGCTGCCATCTGATCGTTGGTCAGAGGCGGGATAGGGAGAGCCCTCGGGACAGACTCCGGGGCTCCCGATGGTGAGGCTAAAGAAGGGATAGGGGTTACATACTCGATCCTAGTACTGGACCCTCTAGACTTTGACTCAGACTCCGACTCTGACTCTGACTCGGACTCGGACTCAGATTCAGACTCGATAGCATGCATATCTCCTTCCCCAGTAGTTAGCTTGTAGACTCGACCCTGGCTGTCGGTCTACTTGGTTGTCTTCCTCCAAGCTCTCTTCCCAGTGTCGGCACCAACTTTAGAGATCAACTTAGTTGGATCGAACCTGCTGCTGCGAAGGATCAAGCTGACTAGCTCTTGCTTAGGGGTCGGGATGACCTTGTCTTCCCCGAAGAGTAGTCCTAGAATGGGCTCAGTGTTGCTTGGGCCCTCCTTCGATTCGGCTTGAATAAGGGCGAATATGTCATCTGGGATAAAATTGCATTCCCGAGCCAGTTTGGTCCCAGGATATGAGATGGTGGGCCGATAGAGGCCCGTTTGCACAGTTTCGAATACCGGGGTGACAAACGTGACCGCCTTAGTTCGGTTCGTGTAGCCAGATGCCATAGTATAGCCTAGACCGAGGTGAGATTGCCCATTGTTCAGGGTTTCGATGATCTTTCCCGGTGGAAGATATGGCCTTGACGTGACTCCCGGTAGGCAACCCAGGTTCTGTAGCATCGTATAGATGCTAACGGTGAAGTATGGCTGAAAAAGGTACTCTTCTTCGATCATTCCCACAAAGTTGAACCCTCGTGGGTCGGCTGAGCCCGTCGTGTTACAGCTTGACACGGTTATGGGAGTGGCTTCGAGAGTGATGATCCCGTCCTGTAAAGGTAGTTTGACCTTCCTATGAAGAGTGGAGGACACAGCTTTGACCGCGTGAATCCATGGTCTTCCAAGTAGCAGATTGAAGGATGAAGTAACATCGATCACTTGGAATTCTAACTCCTTCTCGATCGGGCCCGTTATGATGGTTAGTTTAACGGCCCCAGCAACTGATTTTGGGCTCCCATCAAAAGCCTGGATAGTCTTTGCAGTCGGAAGGTAGTCAGCCTCGGTAATGCCGAGGGCCTTGGCTGTCCTTAAAGGAAGGACGTTAACTGCGGACCCGTCATCAATTAGGGTCATCGGGAGATATTTGTTTCGACAAATCACTGTAATGTACAGGGCCAAGTTATGCGTGGTCCCGAATGGTGGAAGGTCGGACTCGGAGAAGGTGATGAGTGGGCCTTCTCCTTTGGGCTTGTCCTTGAGATATGGCATGATCGTGGCTACCATTTCAGTGGGGGTAACCGATGAGTCGATCTTGATTTCATCGAGGGCCTTAGTAAGTGCCGCTCGATGCTCCTGTGAACTAACCAAAAGCTGCCATATAGTAATATCGGTTCGGACCCTCTTCAATTGTCTGACTAGGGCCGTGTCGGCGTTTGGTTCTTCAGGAGTGAGTTCCGTCCTGGAAGGTTCAATGACGGTTTCCGGGGTGGCTGTGATGGTGTGTGTACCGGCCAGAGCTTTGGCTTTAGCCCTCCGGACTTCCTCGATAGTGACGGGGACGGCCTCCCCTTTAGCCAGGTAAATATCGTCTTCATCGTCATTCCATATCCCGTTGATTTGGGAAATGAAAGGTGAAATGAGATGAGTGCAGTCAACTATCTCTCCAGTAAAAATGGCATGAGTAGCAAGAGGATTGTTTTTGTTACTTGGCTTGTCACTGGGTACCGGTATCTTCCCATTTTCGATCAGATCTTGGATAAGATGCTTCAACTTCCAGCATTTTTCCGTGTAATGCCCATTGCCTTGGTGATAGTGGCAATAGGCCTGAATGTTGTAGCTTTTGGACCGTTTTTCTACGGGAACTTCCAGAGTTGGGCCTATCGGTTGGATTAGGCCCTTCGAAGATAGCCTTTGTAAGGCATTAGCATAAGTTGTTCCTATGTCAGTGAATACCCGATTTGGAGTATTCTTCTTGGTTGAGGTGTCAAGTGAGTTTACCTCGTCAAAAATGCTTCGGGCCGCCGTTGTGGTGGCGGGCTTGCTGGAGGAGGAACTGGATCCTTGATACCCTTTGGTAGAGGCCTTAGTAAGGCTCTCTAACCTTAGATCGTCTTCGATTCTAGTACCCATTTCGGTCAAAGTGGCGAAGTCGGGTATGATGGCGTACCTGAGATGGACTCGGTAAGCAGGGAGGAGGTTTTTGACAAAGGCCTCCACTAGAACTTTTTCGCCGGGCTTGTCAACCAGCTTAACGCTTTCGGTTCGCCACCTTTGGAGGTATTTGGTGAAACCCTCCTTTGGTTCTTGGGCCATAACCTCCAGAGTACGCATGGTAGTCTGGATTTCAGCATTGTCCGCGTAGTTTCGTGCGAACTCCATGGCAACATCGTCCCAAGTTTTGAATTTCTTAGGATCAAGCCTGTAGTACCAGGCTTTTGGGTGTTTCTCCAGAGAGGAAGCAAAGAGATGCTTGAACATGGTCGATTTGACCCCCTTGACAGCCATGAAGTCTTTGAAAGCCCGAATGTGAAGTACCGGATCTTCGGTCCCATCGAACATTGGTAAGCCCGTTAAGTTAAGGTTAGCGGGCAATTCATCAGTTAGGGTCGAATAGGTACGGGCATTTTCCGTGAGAATGGTGTTTCTGGTGGTCGAGTGGACCTGTTCCTACAGCTTTTGGACTGCGCCGGCTAGTGTGGCCAGGGGTCAGTCATCTTCGATCGAGGCGTTAGGGGTTCCCTGTTCTACGGCACTAACCCGAGTGACAATGGCGATCTGGTCTTCCCTCATTTGCCTCAATTGGGTCTGGATTTGGGCCAACGTGGTGTTCAACTCATCTATGGCTTTTTGCGTCATGGTTCGAGTGAAGGGTGGCCTGTCTGTAAGAGCACCATGTAATTAGCAACTTAACCCGAATCCTAAGAAAAGTACATCCCGAGCAAGGGAAAAGGAAGAAGACTAAAACGGAAATGACTCGGAAAAGACACCTAGACGGGTGACTTGTGAAAAGGTGGGCCTTCCTCAGGATCCAACGCTGTGGGTTGGGCCCTGTCCGAAGGAAGGTTCACGTGAGACATTCCCAGACTTTTAGACTCGATTGTGTAAACGGGCCAACCTTTGTAGGAGTATGTCCTACGTAGGTGGGCCTTGCCTTAGTAAAATAAGGCTGACTAGGATAGGGGGGAAAATCCGTGATGTAAGATCGACGGAGTTTCGACGCTAGAGACTTATGACACGACCCGACACTGCTAAATACGGGAAGTCTAAGAAGAGGAAGTTTTGAAATGTGATTTTTTTTTGAAAGGGCCCGAAAAAATCGGGGAGGAGAATCCGGCCCTTTTTTTCGAAAAAGAAAAAGAAGTGGGCCGAATGACGGGTTTTGAAAGTTTCGAAAATATTTTCGAGTTTTGAATTGGGCATAATACCGGCTAGAAAAAAAAAGGCTATTTTGAGTAAAATCATGAGTCCTAAATTCGGCATATGTCCGGGGTTTTGAAATGGGATATTTTGAAAAAGATGCAAATTTTTTGAAAAATAACGGTTTTTTAAAAAGATGTGGATCAAGTAGCACGTAGTCATGGAAACAGTATAATGACACCATGTATGCTCTTAAGCTAAGTCTCGGTCAGTCTGTAAGGGTCTATACCAGTGTACATAGCCTATCAAGAATCGGGGCGGACTCCCTAACTCGAGTTGAGATTAGGACATGCCGTAAAACCCATATGAATCGGCTAATGGACACCTTTGACATAACCAGTTTGGACTATATCAACGGTATAGTGGGACGTCGGTCGCGAGTACCGGCCCGGGAAAATGGGGTTATGCATGAACCGTAAAACTAAAACGCGCATTGTACTAGTCAAACGATTTCTATTCGAGTCTCACCCTGAGGATACCGAAGGTTATTAACTCATCAGTAAATCCCCAGCGGAGTCGCCAAATTGTGGACATGACATAGGTCCACCCCGACGCGGCCACGCGCGGGTTTTGGGGAGGCGAATGAATCTCCATGAGATGGTCAAATGGAAATTTAAATCGAAGTCGGAGTCGCCACCGAATTTTATGGTTATTCGGAACCGTTCGAGCCCACTCTATGTCGTAGTGGGCCGTGTACAAAATACGGCCCATTTCCGATGTCAGAGTTTATTGGGCTCGTCCCTTTTGCATATCGATATAGATGCCGACTGGAGCGGTTAATCGTATATTGAATGACTCTCGTTGCCAATGGTTTCGGACATCCGGAAACCACGGTTCTGAGTAAGGGGTGAGGGTACGTGTTGGGAAGTTCACTAAGAACACCCAACCCCGCCCGCACATTAGCGGCCTCTACTAGGACATCGAATGACGTTTTAATGCGCGCGTTAGTAATACGATGAATGATATGCAAACATTGTTTTCCTAAGCATGTGAGGAATTGAACGGGTTGCTAAGTGGTTTAATGCATGAAAGATTAATTAACGTCAAAGTTGAATTTAACATGTGAGATTCGTTTTAGTATAATAAAACAAATGACATAAACGATGAATTTGCTACAAAACAAACAAACGAGTTAGCATCGATTTGTAAATAATGATATAGCAAATAAAATATACGAGATCGAGAAAATAAATATTAATCGAAATCTGAAAAATATTGTTGAAAAGAACGTTGTTTTGTATAAAAAACGAAGTTCGAAAAAATAATAAAAAGGACGGAAAAGGCCGCGGCATAACAGCCGGCCGCGCGACTCGCCCGGGACGCCGGCGGGTCGCGTGGTGGCTTGTTTCGGGGCCGGTTTTCGAAAACTCGATATTATTATTAAATCGCGTATGAATATTGCATGATTCGTACTCGACTTAATATTTTCGATATTCCTTATATTCGATAGTTGACTACGAAATCAATATCGAATACTTAGAATAGTTTTGAAAAAGATGTAAATTTTAGAAATCGATCGAAGAATAAATAATAAAACGAACGAAAAAGTCGAAAAAACAGCCCGGGTTTCAGGCTCGTGCGCGAGTCGCTCGGGCGTGGCGCGACTCGCGTACGGGTCTGTCCGGTTTTTATTTTTTGTTCGAAAAATGTTATTTCGATGAATCGCGTACAAATTATGAATTAACTTGTATTCGATCCATGTTTTCGATATTCGTCGTATCCGATATTCGATTATGAAATCGATATCGGATATTTAGAATAAAAAAAGTTTGGTAAAATAGTTTGTTTTGAACGAGAAAAGAAAAGAATTTTGAATAAAAAAAGATGTAACGATTTTTAGTATCATCGAGATCTTAATATAATTCTTTTCGATACGATATTCGATTATAGAAAAATCGATATCGTATGTTTAAGAATATTCGTTATGAAAATAGTTTTTCGTTAATAACGATATTAGGAAAATAAAAAAAAAAACGACTCTAGACCCGTAATATAAAACGGACGAAGAGGAGAGAAAGAGGGAAAGGAAGAAATCGGGTTTGGTTACACCCTCAACCTACATGCTTTTGTTGACTCGGATCGGGACTCGTCGAAATGTGGCTAGGCACGGGAGCGTCGAGTTTTGGTTCGGCTAGGAGGTCGGTTCGGATGGGTGAAGGTTTCGGGTATGGGGCCGGTTTTCCTTCGGTTTTTGGACGTAATATCGGTTTCTCGATGCTAAAGAATTATGTGTGTGTCGGGATGATAAAGAATTGATGTCGGGGATTGTATCTTTTTGGTATAATGGGTGTGTATGGTTAATCAAAAATCGTGTTTTTTGTGTTGGATGCAAGGGGCTATTTATAGGAAATTCCCGACCTTGACTTAGGAGAGTTTGACTACCGCTTAGGATAGGAAACATAGGAATTTGAGGGAAATAAGAATTCCGCTTTCTTGTGAAGGAAGAAAGAGGATCTCGGCTGTTTTTGGGCTGTTTCGGCCGAGTGTTTTACACTCGGTCGGATGCTCGAATCGGTTTCTGAACGGGATTCCTGTTTGAGCTAGGATTACCGCTTGAGTAAGAAGCTGAGGAGAACGAGAATTCCGTTTTCTTGTGAGGGAAGAAAAGAGGAATACCGGCTGGTACGTACTACTTGGCCGAGTGGTTGCACTCGGTTGAGTGTCTGAGTCGGTTCTCGGATAGGATTCCTACTCGGGATCGAATTCTACCTTAAACGGAATTGTTTATTATTTTTTGTATGGATGATTTTGTAGAGTTGGACCGTGAGTATACCGTGTGAGGTGTCACGGTTGACTCTCAAGTTTCGAGAAATATCTTTGACCGGGTTTTGACTCGGTCGCTAAAAGACGGTTTTACCCCTGGTGACGGTTTCGACCCAAATTAGTGTTATTTGACTCGAAACGACCCACTGGGCCTGAATTTGAGGTTGGTTTTGTGAGATTTGTACTCCTTAAATGCCTAGGCCAAATATCCATCATTTCGAGCCCATTTCCGAGTACGTTTAAAACACGTTAGCGTCCGATCATCATCGGGTGTTTGTCGGAAACTACTATAGACACCTGGCGGTCAAAATGTGGGTGTCTACAATAATGTTGTAAGAAGGTTTTTCCATAGTCATTACTATGAGCTCAATCCTTAACTACCAACTATGCTTCATAGATACTCTTATATTAATCTACATCGTCTTTATATTGAAGACTATTCTTCACTATAAGACTCATTTAACCATAGTCTATAATTGGTAGTTATGGTATATAGAATCTATTAGATTTTATGTGACCTTTGGAGTCTTTGCCCATTATTGTTTCATCATAGGTCAAACCTATGTAGGGTAATATTTTACAAGTAAGATGATCATGACTTTTCATGGATGCATCAATATCCTCTTCAACAGTTGTAGAGAACACCTGTTAATCTTGAACATTTTCAAGGTCGATTCTACTCCCACTGTTTCTATTAGAAATCACATATTTTTAAAAGAAACATACCACTCCATGCAACAAAACAGTTTTGCTCTTTGGATGGTTTGTAGAATTAATATAATACCCCTAATAAAACACATGCCGTAATTGAGTCTAACTTCTAGAAAACAATTTTCTTTAAACTTGACTTGATAATTAAGAAAAGACTTTTAAGAACATTTTCAATCCATATCTCATATGGTGTCTATTCTCCGACTTACATGGACAATCTCATCAACATTTGTACAAAGACTTTTATAGTGCATAAGCTTCTAAAGTGTCAATAAAATCTGCATAACTCATCATAGCTAGACCAAATCATATCAAATATGGTTCGATGTAGTTTGAAACACTTTTCACTACTTCTAAAATGATCACAATCTTTTAGTTCAATTCCTCCCTGTTTCAATCATATCGAACAACTCGTACCAACTTATCAAGTTGATTTTGTACCTTGAACAATTCAATGCATTCAGTTTCAAATTTCATCAAATGAACAAAAACCATATGCGTTACCCATTTTTGCAACATCACTAGTTAAACTCACATGTATCTCTATATGTGTGATCTAACAAGTCTAAGTACCCTCCCACTACAATTAATAGGAGTTAATTCTAATGTCATTTATCCATCTAAACAAGATTCATTCACCTTAGTTGATCCTTATCAATAAGGTTAATAATTTCATCATTATGAAACATTCTTATGTTTCTTGTCTCATGGATTAAGAACAATGCCATAATAGGTAAAACTTGAGTCGTGGGACTTGAACCTTTTGGTTGTTATGTTATAAATAAAAGCATTCACTACTAGGAATGTAGAGCTCAACAATCATGTTAGTCTTATTATACCTTATATTCTTGCAAGGTATAGAGCAACAATTGTTCTACTTTTATCAAAACTTTTCATGCCCATACATGAAACAGAATCAATGTCCTTGCTTATGACTAGTACAAGAATAACAATTATTCAATTCCAGTATTTAGCTTTATGGTAAAATTAAGTGATTTTCCTTTTATATATGAAACAACAACATTTGTTCATTTCATCATAAAATACTTCACTTATATACCATTATTCCACCCTCTTTGAACATCACATCCACAATGTATTAGTTGCATTTGGTATCTTATACCAAAACAGTAGAATGAAAGTAACAATTACTCTAGTAACATACACACCAAAAGTCATACTTCAATTGATTTGCAGATTTTCTAGACACTTCTAGAAATTATCTACCAATGTCCAATATTTGTCATTACATTAATGACTAATAAAATCGTACCTAATCTAAATTTGGCAACAAGTTTGGGTATGATAACAATTATTCTTCCCTTACTTTAACCAACATCTTAGATTCATTAATCATTATCTCAAGCAATTTTCTTAATGAACTCATAGAACATTAGCATTATTTGCCTTCTTGATACAATGTTCAATCGTCTTTTAACATCTCAGGCTAAAAGGTGAGAACTTTATTAAGTCACATGTTTATTCATAATAAAGTGACCTAAACTTAGGACTAATTGAAACGATTTCAATTCCTAATTCTTTAGAAAAAGGCATCCAAAATTTCCTGATTATCAATATAATCACGTCATCATATGACACGGATTAATTAGATCATCTTCAATATTTTTTCACTTAATGGGAACGGTTCCCTTTATTGAAACAATTAATTTTGGTACTTTTAATCATCTTCATGACTCTAATTATACAGTCCATACTGTACATTAACATTGGTAATAATTTGTCGGAATTATCCTTCACAAGGAAAAAATCCGCATCTCTAATTTTGAGAACGATTCTCAAGATACCAATCGATGAGGTTGAACAATTCAAACTCATCTTTAATAAATGTGATAACTAACTAAATTACAACTATATGTATATGCAAAGTAAAACGATAATTAATATTAATTAAAAATCTTAAACAATTTTAAGATAAAATCATGAAAACTACCCTCAAGTTCGCATAATATTCCAAGATCCTAAACCTTTTGTCGCTCAAGTGAACTTGGGCTCACTGCTCAAGCTCCAAAAGTAAAGGTAGACAACAAACTTGTCAATTACATCTCTATGTAATTCCTGGTTCGTCGGAATTAGTCATCATGTGACACCAACTATTTGCCTCAAAGCCCAAGTCCGACTTGATAGCAATGTTAAGCAAACCAGACTGAACCTGTGGGTAACCGTTACCCACCTACTCAGTCCACACACATCGGCAAAGCACCGCTTAGGCAGTCACTTCAACCAATGGTATGAAATTGCTGTAGTGGTCAATTCTGGAAAGGCAATACTTAATATTTGTGCGAGGGATTAAATGCATTATGGGTCCTAAACATGCTCCTAGGTCAACTTACAAGACGACCTATCAGTTCTAGGCACACAAGTCACAAGTCTCAAACAATAAAAATCATGCATCATATGACATAATAATTTAATTGTTTCTAGTGATTTGTGTATAAAACAAGTTAAAAGATCCCATATTTTGACTTATAATCATATTACAATTCATAATTACTATTTGGTTTGAACAATTTCACCAACATCTTTCATTTTTCCAACTATGAGGAACAATTTCCCACCCGGAAAAATTGAACGAATATACAAAACTCGATTCACAATCGATCTGCAACTTATAATTGTCATATAGATGAACAATTCATCAAAATCAATTAGGACTCGAGAAACTCTTTTCCCGACCCATTTATGATAACATGATAATTAAAATGCACAAAATTATTTAGCCGATTTAGAAAACTAATTTTTCATTGATTCGGAAAAATAAAAGTATAATCCGTGTTTGATTCATAAACAACACACAAACGCGAGAAAACGACTTTTCTTAAAAGCGTCGCTCGACCCGACACCATGTCGTCCGAGTAAATATTGTGTCGTCTTGGTCAAACCTTTGCCACCCGTGTCATCCCGTTCCGATCGGGACATACCTGTGCCTACCGAGTCATACTCGTGCCAACCGAGTCACACCCGTTCCGACCGAGTCACACTTGTGTTGAATGGGTTGACCTTGTTTCGTTCCGTCTCCACCATAATTAAAATGGGCCTTGTCCTAATCTTATTAGGACTCATCGTCAACAATAATAATAAATTCCAATAATTTAACGTTCTCAATTTCAATCGAATCTTGACTAATCTAATTAGTCTCATCGTCAACAAAGAATTTGAGATTATAGTGAATCAATTTAGGGAAAATTAAATTAAAAGTAATCAATATTAGATTTTAAATTAATTTTACGAGTCAATTTTAGAATTTAACAATTTAAATTCACAAATTAAGATAAACCCTAAACCTGAACGATAATCTAATAGAGTAGCCGCAATATCAATGTAACTTTTACAAATTATTACTCAAAAATAAAATATTGTCAGGCTAACGATTATCTAATAATCGAACCAATATACACATGATATTATCAAATAATCATTTATTGTACACACATGCTAACCTAGCACAACTCACAAAGCATGATATGTCAAACAATTATCAATTATCAAAACTCAAAGTATAGTGCGGCAGTGTAAAGTGGGTAACGGCAACACCAATGTTAATTAAAATGTGATAATTATACAAAACGAGAACCATTCTCGGATAAATGATATAATGAGATTAATACGCGCTTAGAATCCCTTGTAACCAATTATGAGACATAGATTCATGTCTATCTGATTAATACTACATAACAGAGGCTCTGATACCACTGTAGGGTTACAACCCTTAAACCCAAGGACCTGTTACGAGTATTAACCGAAAAGACAAAAGAAGAGGGATAACAATTATACCTTATCTGCGGAACAGGATATTAATAAGAAGTATAATAAACCCAAAATATATATAATCTCCACGGATAGAATAAATAATCTTCACGGACAAGAATAAATAATCTCCACGGACAAGAATAAATAATCTCCATGAACAGAATAAAGCACCCCAAACGTGATGCCTCATTTGGTATCCACACGGGTACGGAACTGCGACGTATATGCTAGTATAAGGGTTTTGTGAGACGATCTCACAAAATTCTCTCTCTAATAATATATGAATCAATACTCACAATTGTATCTTTTTGGTTCATCATATGAACCTCCTTATATAGTATATAGAAGAGATAGGTTACCTACTTAAGCGGGTAAATCCGTAGGACAGTGGACGTAACTCTTTCAATTTCTACGTTTGAACATCAATAATGAAAATCATGAATTAACTTCCTGAATTAATAATTGAACGAATACGTGAAATCAATAATTGATAAAAGAATAATTGTTGAAATCAAAGAACGTAAATGAAATAATAACGTTGAAATCAATTAACATACAAACAATTGAACGAATACCTCACTTAGTCCAACGATCGACCGAAATTGACGAATGAGAAGTGTTGCAGAAGATTGATTTGAGTTACAGTAATTGTCGTTCAACAGTTTTTCTCTTTCAATTGATTTGAGTTTACTGTATCATATTTTTTATTTTGATTGTGATTTTAGGAGATAAGCGTATATAGAAGAAGAAATATTTTTAGGAATAAGTTGTGTAACTGCTTACATAGTGAACGTGGTCTTTTTTTTTCTCTTGTTGAATGCTTCAAATCTTAGCCATCCATCTCACAAAAATTGATGGTCATAAATCAAAGGTAAAATGTACAAGATTTAAATGTATGCTAAATATATGGTAAATATCATGCATCTTTAAAAATCAAGGCATCAATAAAGAATGATTAAATGTATATCCAAAAAAAGAAAGTGGAAAGAAAACCAAACTCAACCCAAATAGGAAAGTGAGAATAATACTTGTAATAGGAGAGAATATATGCTAAATATATAATTTACGTTATATATTAATCTCTTTAAAATATCTCTTTTCCACTAACAGAATAACAAATTTATAATTTTTTTTCCGCCTACTTTGTGTGGGCTAATGTATGGGTCTTTCTTAGTTGGATCATTTAGTGATTAAACCTGCGCCTAATAGTAAATCAAATAATTGAGCCCGCGCCTAATAGTAAATCAAATAATTGAGCCCGCGCCTAATAGTAAATCAAATAATTGAGCCGCGTCTAATAGTAAATCAAATAATTGCTTTGCAGAAATCAAATAATTGCTTTACAAAATTGTATCCACTAATTGATTCTCCATTATTCTTTCCGTAATTGCTAATTGTATCCACTAATTGTTAATAGTAAATCAAAAGTCCAGATACATTTTCACACGGTTCAGATACACTTCTATCATCTCTTTAACTTTATCTAAACTTTTCCCGCCTAAATCATTTTTTTCTAATTAGGCTTCATTTTTCATTAGCAACCTCTTTAATGCTACTCCCTCCGTCCCGGTCATTTGTTATACTATTCTATTTTAAGCCGTCTCACTCATTTGTTATCCTTTCTATTTTGGTATGTATTTTAAGTAGTGAAAGACCATTCTACCCCTCACTAATTTCCAAACACATGTTCATTTATCAAAGCCCAAATCAAAAAAAATCACATATGTGTGTCAAAGCCCAAATCACTTATCTGTATCAAAGCCCAAATCACTTACGGAGTATCTGTATCACCTACGACCAAATTAAAAAAATCGTAACCCTAATAATTCATTTCCGCCACCACCCTTCTTGACTTCCGATGAACCCTAAATTTTCCCCCAAATTGAACTCTCAATTGAATTCTGTAATTATGTTCATATCCTTTGATTTCTTTTGCTATTCTTTGATTCAAGCACCAACAATCCTTATTTTTCTATCACAGGTACTTTATAATTGTTCTCCAATTTGTATAGAAGGAAGTAGGGAATTTGTATATAAATCGATCATTTGAAAACTTCATTCACTCGATAATCTTCCTCTTTTTAGGGTTTGGAATTGTTTATTTGGGTTATTTTGCAGTCAAAGGTTTTATTTCTCTGTTCAATTTGCGAAATCGATATTGTGATTGTGTTGCATATGCTGATTTTTATGCGATTTTGTAATTAGTTCGTATGTCAAATTAGGTTTTGTTACTCCGCTCAATTTCCGAAATCGATTCGAGCTTAGTGAATTTGTGAAATCGATGTAATTTAGTGAGCATTTGATTAGCCAAAGTACCTTCATTCACTCGATAATCTATATACTTTATAATTGTTCTCCAATTTGTATAGATTTGTATAGAAATCGATCATTTGAAAACTTCATTCACTCGATAATCTTCCTCTTTTTAGGGTTTGGAATTGTTTATTTTGGTTATTTTGTACTGTCAAATGTTGTGTTAGATAAGCCCAAATCACTTATCTGTAAAAGTCGCTACTTTGAAATAATTTGCAGTCAAAGGTTGTGATTTCATTATAAATTTTTGATTAAAATTTTGATTTCGTTAGAGTTTTTTGATTTTGTTGGAGTATGTCAAGATGGTAATGATGTTAAAGTTCGAAATTCTGATGCTTCGGTGGATCTCATGACAGTACTTCCTGAGAACTTGTTACATTCAGTAAGTAGCTTTTGTCATATTGTTCTTTTCTTCTTCAGTTTCTTTTTTCCTTCTGCTTTGAAATAATTAAGAGGGATTGTTGCAGTTAATGGAGAGAAAGAGCAGAGGACATTAGAAGAACAGGATCCAATTGTGTCAAAAGCACGAAAGTGACAACAGTTGATGGCCGGTGTTCCTAAACTATTTGACATGATTCAACTAATATTTCAGTCTGGCAGGTGAACGGTGATGACAAAAGAGGAGCTTCTTCACAAACTAATTACAGGCCATTTGGACATTATCGATAAAGGTAAGGTCTCAAGTTATTCCTACTCCATCTGCAAATGGCTCACGTCCCCGATCTGTACGTCTTATAATATATTCGTAAACTATTTGTTTTCAGGAGAAGTCATCGAGCAACTTCTTAGGCTCTTACAAGAAGTTGCTCCTGAATTCATTACTGAGCTGTAGGAATGTTTGTCGTTCCCCCCTTTTGCTCAGGTAACTCTCTCTTCTCATCCTCATCCTATTCCCTTTTAAAAGACGAAGTCTTGTACAACAATTTGCATGTTTATGTCCTCAGGCGTTGATCGAGATGGCATACATCTTTGTCCAAACATTAGTTATGGATGTTTATGGAATTTTGGATGTTTGTACGAAACTGGTTAATTGTTCATATTACCATGCTCTTATATCCACCTATGATCCACCCTTTCTATGGGTCTGATGTGATATCTAAACTAGTTGGGTACTTGAATTCAGATTATAATAATTACCAAATGTACGGTTGTATATTTAAACAGAAGGTGACGGTCGCTAACAAACTTTAAGACAACAACCGAACATTACTTTAGAAGAAATTACTTTAAAATGAAAGTACAAAATAGGGTAATCTGTGACTACTAATTTTCCAAGTGACAAAAGAAAAGATGTTTAGTTTTAGCTTCATATATTCATACGCTAGGGTATGCTACTTCGACACCATGAGATTATGTTGAGGAGGTTTTATCTTCTTAATTCTCATTTTGCTTATAAGCATTCTAATCTTCATTCTGACCTTGTGCATTCTGTCTTGTATTCTGACCTTCTGCCTCCCTATCTTGCGCATTCTGACCTAAATTTTGAGTTTGTGCATTAATATGACCTGCATGTGTATTATGTCCTGCATTCTGGCCTTGTGTAGCATTCGATTCTTCTGCATTTTGCCTCCCCACTCCCACCATTGTATCTTGATCTTCTACAGCCTGCCCTGTTGCATCTTGTTCATGTGCATTATGTATTAATGGCCCTGTAGAATCTAACCCTTGTTGAAAACGTGATACTAGTATTAAAGCTTCTACCACATGCATTGGTGTTGGTTCAACACATTTTGGTAACATATTCAACCTTTGCAACCTCGCTTTCCCTACATGCGGAAGCTTATAGTAGTTGTTTCCTCTCACCCTAAGTATTTCATCCATACAATATTGAAGGGATAACCAAGTGAAGTTCAGTGTTTCTGGTTTCATTTCCTCATAAGACTTGACAACTGCATCTACAAGTTGGCACACTGTTTTAGGCACCTTTTCATGTTGAATGGTTTGGATAGTCCTAAAATGACCTAGGTCTAGGACATTTAAGTCTGGATTGTTTGGTGGTTGACATATCAACTCAATGTCCCACCCATCAGCAGTAGCAGCTTTAATAAAATCAGGATCTTTTGCGGATATATGAGGTCGTGCATTATCTTGTTGAATAAAAATATTCTTTCCTTTCCTATCTTGAAACTTTGACTTTATGGCTGGTAGAATCTTCTCTAATATGCATTGTTTGATGACTGTTTTGGTAATTCTCTCAATTGGTCTTTGTTCAAGTGTCCCTTTATCTCTGTTTTTACTTGATCTTTTTGCTGGAACTATGATACTGAATGGAAAAATACCAATTTTTCCATCAAATAATATTTTCCCATCTTCTGAAATTATTGGTCTCGCCACTGCCGCCATAAACATGATTTTTGTAATGAATCTTTTTGACTTTGATGTTCTATGTGGCTCCAGCTCATCAGGTAAAAAGTAATATTTCTGTGAACATCTTGTCATGTAAAACCATTTTTCATCTATGTGCACGACATTATACATATCCTCGAAAGTGGTATTTCTTGTCTTATCATGCAAGCTAGATAGGCAGATTTTATCCAACACCCATTGCATTCTGTCCATCATATTTTTATGTGTCAATGATGGTTTTAAAGCATTTGAATGACTTTGGATTTTACCTTTTTGCACAAGTCTATGAACTGTGGAGGGATGAAGATTCATTGCAAATGCAAGGCTTCAAACACTTGTTCTTCTATGTAAGGGAACATGTCGTACCTTTTCTAAGTCGATGATTACTCTCTTTTTACTTCCTTTGTAAGTTCTGTCTACATTAACCATTTTCCCAGCCTTGATTTGCTCATGCACTGTTTTCCAATATTTACCAATGGTTGTTTTGGAGATATTATACTCTTCCCCGAGCTTCTTTAGTAAACCATGCTTAAGTTTACCATTTGTGTAGTTCAGCAGAAGAGTCTGTCCAATTGCTCTTCTTTTGTCATTTATCATTCTGAAGCATTTGTTTCTTGCTGGGGAAGATGTATCTCCATTAGAAGTTACACTTGTTGTGAAGGATGAAGCTCCACTCAAATACACTTGCTGTGAAGGATGAAGCCATGAAAGATGAAGCTTCACTATTTGAAGCCATGAAAGATGAAGCTTCTGCCATTCTAATTCTCCCAGAATGGTTGGGATATTCTCCCAGAATGTTTTGAGAGATTTTCTTTTTGATGAAATGATTGAGATATTCTCCCAGATGTAAGACTGATTTTCCCAGAATTTTCCAAATTTCTATGAATGAATTTAATGAATTTGAATTTGGTGGGAAAATGAAATTTGTTTTACGGAGTAATGAATTTGAATTTGGTGGGAAAATGAATTTGATGTTTATTTCATTCAAATTTGTTTGGCTTTTACACATGTATATGGTCCCCCCCTTTATTCAATTTACATATACTTCATAATTTGCTGGCTTATGTTTATGAAGGGTAAATTGGTACTTTCAGTGCTTGTCTTGGTCTTTGTGCCCAAATGAAAGGACAACAAATGACCGGGACGGAGGGAGTATTTAAAATCACTATGTTTACCAACCACTCACTTTGTTACTTTAACAAGTTAAATCATATACTTTCTCCAGTTTTTCTTTTATCTTCCTGTATTCCTTTTTGGCCCGTCTTTTTTTTATTATTTTCTTGTTTGGTTTCTTTCCATTTTGGGTCATACTTTTACCATATTACCCTTACTATTTACAACACTTTACACCTTTATTCTTTGCTATTACACTCACTTACCGTTCTACCCTCAATATTTATTAAATTTATCTTTATATTCATTACAATAATAATTGCCAAAAGCAAACAGGAAAATAAATAAGACTAGGAGGATGTAAAAAAATTCACTTCAAATCTATCTCCTACCAACTTTACACAAACTAAGGCATTTAAAAATTTCCGCTTTAATTATTTGTTGACGAACTAGCGTATTAATTACTAATTGAAAAGCTCGTGCGATGCACGGGCCTATTTTTAATGAAAATGATAATGACACCGGGTGAGAGGATTCCATAAATTTGTGAAACTACTGGTTGACTGACTTTTATTTATATAATAGAATTTCATCGTCTTATTATAATTTCTCGATGTGGTATAATTTTATATCAATTTATAACCTCAAGAGTTGTTATAAGACTCAAAAGATTTTTCTGGTAATATCTAGAACTAATGATTTCTCTTATTTATGATATAGTATAAAATTTCATCAATTCATCATAATTTTCGATGTGTGATAATTCTACTTTAATTTTTAAGAACTCTTTTTAGGACTTAAAAGGTTTCTGATTGATATCTAAAGACGATGATAACTTTTATTTATATAATAGAATTTCATCAACTTAATGCAATTTTTCGATGTGGGATAATTTTAATTCAATATATAGCCTTAAGAGCTATTAAGACTCAAAACATTTTTTATTAATATCAAAAAACGAATAATTTCTCTTATTGATGATTCAGAATTTCACATATCGTTTATAGTCTTAAGAGCTTTTTAAAACTCAAAAGAGAAATTTTTACTTAAGTTTATTATAGTCCCAAGAGCCTTTCTAAAACTCAAAAGAGGTTTGGTTTATATCTATATAGTTTAAGAGTTTTTTTTAAGACTCAAAAGTGTGGGATATATTTATTAATTAAGTTTATGGTCTTAAGATTTTTTTTAAGAACCAAAAGATTTTATTTTTCCATCTAAGTTATTAAAAACGAACGATTACTCTTATTTGTATAATCGAATTCGATCACCTTATCACGTTTGGACAAATGATTATCTAAAACGAATGATTTCTCTTATTAATGATCTCATCATAATTTTTCGATGTGCGATAATTTCACTTAAATTTATAGTTTTAAGGACTCTTTTAATTAGGACTCAAAAGATTTTTGTTTGATATCGTCATGGTTTTAAGAAATCTTTTTAGCACTCAAAAGATTTTTGTTTGATATCTAAAAACGATGATTACTTTTATTTATATAATAAAATTTCATCACTTTTTTTGTAATATTTCGATGTGGGATAATTTTTATTTCAATTTATAACTTTAAGAGAAGTATTATAAGATTCAAAAGATTTTTTATTAATATCTAAACACAAATGATTCCTCTTTTCTCTCAGCTTATGGTCCTAAGAACATTTTTAAGACTCGAAATTTTTTTAGCTGATATCCTAGGACAAATGATTATTATTTATAATATATAGAATTTCATTAGCTTATCATAATTTTTTGATGTGAGACAACGTTAGGATAATTATAATAATAAAGAGTTTGTTTTTATATCTAACGACTTAAGAATGGGCTATTACTCATATTTATATAATAAAATTCAATCATCTTATTATAATTTTTCGATGTGAGATAATCTTACCTAAGTTTATAGTCTCAAGTACTTTTGTAAGTCTAATTTTTTTTATATCTAAGAACGAATCTTATTTATAATATCAAATTCCATCACCTCATAATTTTTCGATATAGAATGAATAATTTTGATTTAAGTTTAGATATAGTCTTAAGAACTCTCGTACTTCGTCATTACTTGAGTTTATAATCTTAAGAGATTTTAAGACTCAATTGAGTTTTGGAAGATATCTAATAATGATTAGTCATATTTAAGGACGAAAGATTACATTTATTTACAATATAGAATTTCATCGCCTCATCATATTCATCGTTTTATTGTAGAATTGATTACTCTTATTTCTTATTTATAATATAAAGTTTCATCACCTTGTTATAATTTATCGATGTGAGATTATGTTACTTCAGTTTGTAGTCTTATTAAGATATTTTCTAAGACTCAAAAGGTTTTTTTATTGATATTTAAGAGCGAATGATTAGTTTTATTTATAATATAAAATTCCATTATCATAAATTTTTTGATGTGAGATAATTTACCGTCTTAAGAGCTCCTTTTAAGACCCAAAAAATACATGGTTCTCTTATTTATAATATAGAATAATCATCATCTTATTTTAATTGTTTCGATGTGGGACAATATTAAGTTTGTAGTTTTATTAAGAATTTTTCTAAGACTCAAATTTATTTATTTTTGTCGATATTCAAAAAACAATGATTATTCTTATTTATATTATAAAATTCCATAACCCCATCATAACTTTATAATTACTTGAGTTTATAATCTTGAGAGTTCTTTATGACTCAAAAGATTTTTGCTGGATATCTAAGAACGGATGATTACTACTCCCTCCGTCCCAGTGAATTGTTTGCCTATTCCATATTGGGACGTCTCAATGAATTGTTTGCCTTTCTATTTTAGGAATGCTTTTTATATGCAATTTGAAGATTTGATTGATCCGAGCGATGTGATTGATCCGTTACATCAAAACTCAATTTAGGAAAATATCGTTAATAATTAAAAAAATCAAGCAGAGAATCTTTTAATTATTACAATAATACATTTAATCTATTATATTAATGTGATGTTTTATAATTTTCATCTAAAAAACTTTAAATTTCGTTTAATAAACAGTTATCGTAAATAAAATTATAAAAATGAAATAATTAGATTCGTGGCAGAAAATGCTTTCATTGGAGTATAAATTTCATATTATTTGTTCAAAAAGTGATGAATTTATTACATATAAAGATATTAAAGTTGTCTCACATCGACAAATTATAATAAGGAAATGAAATTCTATATTATAAATAATAGTAATCATCTGTGCTTAGATATCCACCAAAAATCTTTTGAATTATAAAGAACTCTTAAGATTATAGCCTTAAGTAATTATCCACATCGAAAAATTATGATGAGGTTATGGAATTCTATAATATAAATAAGAATAATCACTGTTTTTGAATATCGATTAAAAAACTTTTGAGTCTTAAAAAAAACTCTTAATAAGACTACAAACTTAAAATTGTCCTACATCGAAACAATTAAAATAAGATGATGATTCTATATTTTAAGTAAGAGTAATCATGTGTTCTTTTGGGTCTTAAAAGGAGCTCTTGAGACAGTAAATTATCCCACATCAAAAAAAATTATGATAATGGAATTCTATATTATAAATAAGACTAATCATTTGTTCTTAAAATCAAAAAAAATATCTTAATAAGACTACAAACTTAAGTGACATAATCTCACATCAAAAAATTATAAAAAGGTGATAAAATATGTTATAAATAAGAAATAAGAGTAATTAATTCTACAATAAGACGATGAAATTCTATTATACAAATAAAAGTAATTATTACTTCAAATTATGACTAATCATTCGTTATTAAATATCTTCCAAAACTCAATTGAGTCTTACAAACCTTTTAAGACTATAAACTCAAGTAAAATTATTACAAGAGTTCTTAAGACTATATCTAAACTTAAGTCAAAATTATTCTATATCGAAAAATCATGAGGTGATAGAATTTGATATTATAAATAAGATAAATCATTCATTTTTGGATATCCAAAAAAATTGTTTTTTGAGTCTTACAAAAGTACTTGAAACTATAAACTTAGGTAAGATTATCCCACATCGAAAAATTATAATAAGGTGATCGAATTTTATTATATAAATAAGAGTAATCGCTCATTCTTAAGTTAGATATAAAAACAAACTTTTTTATTATTATAATTATCCTAACGATATCTCACATTGAAAAATTACGATGATGTGATGAATTCTACGGAGTATATTATAAATAATAATCATTTGTTCTTTGATATCAGCTAAAAAAATTTGAGTATTAAAAATGCTCTTAGGACCGCAAGCTAATGGGAAAGAAAAATCATTCATTTTTAGATATTAACCAAAAAAATTGTCTTATAAAAGCTCTAAAGCTATAAATTTAAGTGAAATTATCTCACATCGAGAAATTATAATAAGGTGATAGAAATTCTACTATATAAATACAGAGTAAAAGTATTCATTTGGTTTTAGATATCAACGAGAAATCTTTTTAGTCCTGAAAAAACTTTTTAAGACTATAAACTTAATTAAAATTATCCCACATCAAAAAATTATGATGGGGTGATGAAATTCTACATCATCAATAAGAGAAATTATTCGTTTTAGATATTAATAAAAAAATCTTTTGAATCTTATAATACTCCCCTTAAACAAATTCTTGTTTGTGACGGAGATATTCGTCACAAACATATAACAGGTCAAATAACTACCAAATAGCTAGATAAGACAAAAGTTTAATTGGTGGGACCATTGTCTTTCCCTTCCCATATGGCACATACTTGGCCCGTTTTAACCTTACGACGGATATATCCGTCGTAAGGGAGACTAACTGCTCCCCTTAAGGCTATAACTTGAACTAAAAATTATCCACATTGAAAAATTATAAAAAAAGTGATGAAATTCTATTATATAAATAAAAGTAATCATTGTCTTTAAATATGAATAAAAAAATCTTTTAAGTCCTAAAAAGAGTTCTTAAATTTATAAATTTAAGTAAATTATCAAACATCGAAAAAATTATGATGAGATATCATAAATAAAATAAATCATTCGTTTTAGATAATCATTTGTCCAAAAGTATACTCCGTAATAAGGTGATCGAATTCTAATATATAAATAAGATAAATCGTTTATCCTTAATAACTTAGATGGAAAAACAAACTATTTTGAGTTTTGAAAAAATTCTTAAGACCATAAACTTAATTAAGTAAAATTATCCCACATTTTTGATTGAGTCTTAAAAAAAACTCTTAAGACTATAAACTTGAGCGCATTTTCTCACATCGAAAAATTATTACAAAGTCATGAATTTTATAGATATAAAACAAACATTTTTTTAGTTTTAGAAAAGTTCTTAGACTATAATAAACTTAAATAAAAATTTCTCTTTTGAATCTTTAAAAAACTCTTAAGACTATAAACATGTGTGAAATTTTTTCCCATTGAAAAAAAATATTATAAAGTTACGAATTTCATATTATTTGCTCAAAAAAGTAATGAATATATTACATATCGAAATAGTAAAATCATCTCACATCGAAAAATATCGAAAAAGTAAGACTATCTCACATCGAAAAATTATATAATAGGGCGATGAATTTTCATTATATAATTTGTTCTTAAATATCGACAAAAATTAAAGAGCTTTTAAGACTATAAAATTAAGTAAAAACAATCTCACATTGAAAGAATAATGTCATTGAAAGAATAACGCCATATGTATAAATTAAATATTTTTCATTTCTATAATTGTAGTTATAAGTAAAAAGTGAGGTTAATATAGTAAAAATGTTAGAGCAAATAAAAAATACTCTGTATTTGCGATGGGATGAAGATAGAAAGACAGATGAAAATAGAATATGGAAGAAGATAAAAGAAATGAGGAAGTGCTCCGTAGTATAATTGTACCACATTGAAAGATTATCATAAGGGGTGATCCTACGATTATAAATTGAAGTCATTATTGGTTCTTAGATATCAACTATCAACACAAATATTTACCTCCCAAAAAACACATTCACGTATGTGGATACGGATATCAACTATCAACACAAATATTTACCTCCCCAAAAACACATTCACGTATGTGGATAGTACTCCGTATTTCTTTACTATTAGACATACTTTTAACTTCGATTTCTTTCTACTGTTGCGTAGTCTCAGAAATTTATGCAGTCCTCTAACTTAGTGTCATTATCATTGTCACTAAAAATCGATCCGTGCATCGCACGGGCTTTCCAACTAGTTTAATTATAAAGACAGTCAGCGAATCATAAATATATTACCGAGTTGGGTCAATTTGTTAGATAATTCTATTAACTAACATTATATTCGATAGATTAATTAACATAATATGTAAAGAATAATTGAACTAATATATGCCACACATTTGTGCGGGTGCTACACTAGTTGGAGAGTAATGTATTACTTGGGGGGAGAGGGGAGTAATCTTTCCCCCCTTTACATAGGCTAGATCATCCTAATTTTTTCCATTTCCGCTTAACATCATCACCATTCTCCGTCATTTTCTAGTTCATTTTAGTTCTATTACCCTGAAATAATAATTACCCTCATCCCAAGCGAGCCCTTAGTCTTTATTTCAACCTTCATTACCCCTAATAATTACTCCCACCCCCAACATGTTCATAGCTTAAAAAATAGGGCAATTGGGGGGCGTTTTTCTATGAAAGGAAAGAGTTTCAGGCTTTCAGCTGGGAAGCAACAGTGCGACACATTGCTTTTCAAATTAATAGCTCGAGTAATTAATATTCGTGCAGTTTAGTTTTGCAGAGTACATGCAATAAATTTAAGCAGTAACAATTTCGTTCTCGTGAAATTTAAACATAAAAAAATAGAAATAATAGACAACCTAAAAAAAATCCTAGCCAAAATCATCCTTTAGAGCATTGCCTTCACAGAAAATCTAGGTCTTACTATGATTCACAAATACTAAAACTGAGAACTGTGTCTACTTGGACCCTATTAGAGGCTCATCGCATAAACTGTCTATAACAGGTTGAGATCCACCCATGTTACTTTTTTTTCCTTGAAAATAATTGTTACTTCCTTTGTCTATGTCAAGAGCCAAAAACATAAGCATCTTCAGGCCAAAAGTATGTTCTATTTAAACAAAATAGTTTTGTCCAACATCCTTGGTTGCAGTCAATTCAGAGTTACATAGGCTAGATACACCAAAATCTGAAAGCTTCAGCTACTTGGGACTCTATGAATTTAAAGCTACTCTGAGGCGAACAAGAAACCCCAAATTGAAGTTCTGTATTTTAATGATAATAGCCAACGCGATCACATTGAAGCAAGGTAGGTAGGTAGATTCCATCATACCTGTGTTGCAGGAAACCGTACCTACCATTTCTATCTTGATCGTATGCCTCCCTAAGATTTAGGTACAGTTACATTAAGTATCTTCACGTCCTGGTATGGTTTATCATTCCTGTCAGTTTTCACTTTGTCTATTGCCTGTTCAAAGGTGAGGGAAAATGCAGTTAGATGATGACAAAGAATGCCTAAAGATAAAGAGCACAAGCGGGTTATCGCCCAATATGAAACAACTCATGGTACCTGAATAACGTCCATTCCTTTAATAACCCTACCAAAGACAGTATGCTTGTTATCAAGCCATGGAGTGGCTACCGTGGTAATGAAAAACTGTGAGCCATTAGTACATGAGCCAGCATTGGCCATAGAAACTGTAAAGGGTCTATCATGCCGCAAACTGCAAAGCAACACAGATGATACCCATTACCCATCATATCAATGATGAAAATTTAGCACACTGAAGTAAAAGAGAAGGTATACCTAAATAAGTACCAATATCTTAAACAGGTCGTGAGATAAATCTTACTGAAAGATTAAGAGTTCTCCAAATATCCCCGCATAAAAATGGGTTATTTAACGACAATAATACCAACTATAGGGCGTCTTCCCAAAATAATACCAATTTCAGTAAATCTGAGAATAATACGTATTATTGGAGTAGTTAAACAAGAGTATAAGTAACTTTATAACCTGCTACATCAGGCCACCTAATTAATATTTAACCTGCTACTTATCCTTCATCCTCCTCCTTAGACCTAGATAACAGGTGAACCGTGTCGGGTCAGCTTCGGATCCGACCACCTTTCGGGGTTATAATAATCGGGTTGACTTCGGGTCGGGTCGGATAATTTCGGGTTCGGGTAGTAACAACGACAAGCGTGGGCGGTAGAGTCGTCGTCCGTGCCTGCAATTGGTGCTATGCAGGAGCTACGGTGATCTAAAATAAATTATTGTGTTGGAAAGGTAAGGGAGTTAAGGTGATGAATTACCTCAAACAAAAACCACCACATTTGGATTTATCACCTCAAACATAAACTAATCTTTGTAGCAAATGGCAACAACTCTAAACCAGTGCATGTAGAAGGGAAAAATTTCTGTTAGAAGAGGTGAATTTCCAAAGACAATCCAAAAACAGAAAAATTAAACGCCTCCTGTCAGTATGTGACAATCCTTGGCAGCCCCAGAAGAGAAATGCGAAGAGAAAGTAATTTCATCCTTGCCCTATGGTAGATTGGTGGATGACACGAAATACTATTGAGGCTTTAAATTGGTAAAAAAAATCAAGCAGTAATCCTCAAAATTCGAATCCAGCCTATCCACCCATTAAGTAAATAACTATCAGGAATGAAGTAATCCTTGAATTTTTTTTAACGAAGGAAAATCTAGAAGAACAAAATGAGATAAATCATACGTGATAAACTAGCCAATAAACTATTTAGTAAATTATACTATCAATTGAACCACTGATAAAGCCCTCAAGCCCTTGATGCAAAAAGGGGGACAACTGAACCCTTAAGCTTTAAAAATTATGATTGATAACTGATAGGACAAGTCAATAACTACGCAGTCAGAATCAGCACCGAACAAATGGTTACCTTTTATGAAACTCATCTTCGAATTCCCTTCCCCAGATTGACTGGCCACCAGTTCCATCGCCAAGTGGATCTCCTGTCTGTATCATGAAACCTTTGATGACACGATGGAAAATCAGATTGTCATAATATCCATTTCGACAATGTGTAGTGAAGTTCTCCACAGTTTTTGGACATTCTTCTGGATAGAGCTTCATGTGAACATCTCCCATCGTAGTGTGTAAAATCTGCATGTTCAAGAAAAGTGAGGCAAAACGGTCACAGAATGATAAAACTCAAAAGCATCCCTACTAAGAAACAGCAATAGCATAAAAGCTACGCATATTTTCCCAATAAGAAGGAAAAGCAATTGCTACCCATAAAGGGGAATAAGTCACCCACATTTCTCCTAGGATAGTGCATCATACCCTATGATCATGGTATTAACGGGTATCAGTTCCAATCATGGTTGCGTAATAACGGTATCGGGATGTCACGGATGTAACAGATAGTTGCTAACACGGGTAAACTGATAAAAGATTAACCAGATGCGTTACTTCTTCCCTTAAAATATCAAACTTAGAATTGATTTTGTATTGTTCTAGTCTACAAGTTACCTTCAATATCCTCTTTGTTTTATTTTTAAATGCACGCTACTTTGGAACTAAACATGTTTCCATAGACTTATTATACAGATATGTGAAGATAGTACATATTAAGATGCAAAAATACTAGCAAAATAACGGCGGCATTTTTACTATCGGTTGATGTTGCCATAATATTGACATTTTTTATCGGCAGTTATATAACTGGAAATAACGCAACGATAACATAGGATTTCCTTAGTCATTGACTGCAATTACACATTCCATCCATTTCAATTGATTCTACATATATTCAATTGTTGGTCATACGGTTCATTTCTATACATTTCCTTTATCAGTAAACTTTGAGTCTCAAAATTGGAGTACAAAATTACCCCTTATCTCAAAGTATGTATGGAGTGTGAGATATAGGGTATTTTGCAATTAAAGAGGAGTATTGAATATTATAATAGTTTTTCTTGAAGAAAGTGCATAAAGCAAATGTATAGGATTCATTAGAATGGAGGGAGTATAATTTTAATCAGAGTTACTAATAAACAAGCCCAGAAAAATGGAAGTGAAACAACACCAAACAAATTTACACTACAGTCAAGTATAAACATATCAGCAATTCTCCTGGTGACTACGTTAACTTACAACATTATCAGGCAGGGAAGTTGTTGCTGATTTTCCTAATTCAGAGACAGCCAAAAGTTCATCAGCAGGAGGTTTCTCATTGAACACGTCTCTTCCCTTGGTCACATCTTCCGGCTCTTCCGGCTCTCTACGGCTGATATTAGACAACATCAAGAATTAGGATCTGAACAAATTCAAATATACGACACAATTGCCTCTCTCTCAATATTGAAAGTATATGGTAAAAAAGAAAAAGTACCTGAACAAATAGATTCTGTGTTTTTTAAACGCACAACAGAGCAATGTGGGATCTACCAAGGGCTCCTTACTTTCATTAGCATTAGCAGCAGCAAGAGGCATCTTTCTCACTCTTTTACTACTGCGGTCACCTTGATACAAGGCAATCCTTAAGAATCTGTCATTACTTTCCACCTTTCCAAGAATGCGTGGTACTTTGTTTGTGTGCAAATTAACTATCTAGAACAAGGACAACAATGGTGAACTATATTATGAATCGTCATTTATTCTCATCGCCTAAGCCTAATTCAATCAGCATCACACACGCACATGCACACGCGCGCACACACACACACACATATACATGTATAAGTTATAACATACTTTTATCCCAAGGAGTGTTGAATAGATAAGGAAGTTCGAGCTTTCATCAAAAACAGCATTTGGCTGGGGTGCTGTCTCTGTTTGCTCTATCTGCTTTTCAACAGCCATTCGTCGACCAAAATCAATAGTTTCCAGGCGATACATAGGAGCATCACTTCTTTGTAGATCTTGAGCCACCTAATCAATTAAAAAAAAAAACATCCTGAGTTCAGAAGTCAATTATGAAATTAAAAAAGTCAAATCAAATTTGAGAAGTATTTTACCTAGTAAATTCTCACCTCAAGGGATTCATCATACACTCTCCTCAGTTTACCCGTTTTATACCAAAATACACGTATTCTACGATCAGGCGATGTAACAGAAAATTGTTGACCGTCTGGGCTTACCTAAGCAATAAATTATTAGTCTGTAAGAGATGATATCCACAGAAAAACAAAGCCAGGCCAAAGCATTCGGGTCACTCCCGTACTTATTAGAAGTGGATGGAGAGAGTGTAATCATTGAACTACCTCCAATGCTGACACAGCTGATTTACACTTGATGATTTCAAAGAGGTCAGTGTCTGATTTTAACTTGAAAACAACACTGCACACAGAGATGGTATATGTTACTTTAAGCAGCAATTAATTTCTACAATCACGCACAAAAGAGAAATATTTACTCGGTTAACTAAAACTAAAAAGCACAAAGTGAAATAATAAAACCTTCAAACGTCCAAAACGACCTTAAATTCAAAGATTGCGAAAGAGACCGCATGAAATAACAAAAGAATAATTCCTTATTTGAAGACAGTATGCAAAAAGCTCTTATTTTAAATCAAAGGGAGAAGAACAATTCGCCTGTTAGGTTGAGTTTCACTCATAAGAATTACAAAACTTTCAGTCCTAGTTTGATCTCATAATATGCAAGAATGTGATTCATTTGTTTGTTTATCACTTGTGACATTGTATTTCTACAAAGTACAAAAAAAGTGTCCTTCAAACCTTATGGTAAGTAAGGAATATCACAGTAGCACAAAGAAAGGCAAAAAATTCTTGAATATGGCACCCATTGTTGTTACTTGTGATCAGTAGAAAATATTCCATTCATCTGATGCGTATCATACAAGATAACAAGCATATAATGCATCAAAATACAACAATAAGCTGACAAGGTCATCATTCTTCTAAACACATACCCACTTTCTGGAAACTCAAGTGTCGCAGGATCCCAATACTCAATTATTCCCCTTTTATCTGCAGAAACAACAGAATCGCATACGGCATTGTACTTCATCACTTTCACGGGTCCTATGTGTATCTGCCAAAGACGGAATTTATAACTAGCAGTAAGTTCTTTTAATTTTCAAAATAACAATCCAAAACAGAAACCATTCCTAATTTTCAATTTTGACAGTATCCCCACACCAAAACTGTCATCACATAGCTGAAAGAGCGTGGTGACATATAACATACTTCCTTGGAAATGATGGGTTCATTCGAACCAGCTCGCACATCAAATATATGGACAAATGGAGAATCACGATCACTGACAGCAAGCTTAGCCTTGAGATCTCCATGTTTGTAAACCCACTCCACAGCACCCGGGATAAATTTTAAACGTATCATGACCATCATGTCAAAGTTCACCACATCGTATACTTTTAGAGTGTCCTCATTGGAAATCGTACAACAAAGCAAGCCATCAATACTAACCTGCACAGCTGGAAAAAGTTAATGCTGATGATCATAAGATCTTGCCTTCAGAGCTATACTAACATAGCCGTGATTCTGCAAGTATCGGAGTATAAGATACAGTAATTTTGGGCGGTATTTTCAATATTTGTGTCTAAAGTGAAGTATCGGAGTAACAAATCAGAGTGCAAAGATAACTTAAATCATGGTCCATTGGAAAGGCTAAAAACTAGAGGAGAACATATTAATATGTTATACTTATGAGTTACGATATGCTACAAATGCGAGAAGCAAATTCTATTTGAGGGGGTGTTATTGGGTGTTTAACGCAAACAAGCATCCGCATTTTATGTCGTGTCAATTAGGCTCGTTATGTATGGTTTTACTAGGTAATCAGTCCGTTGGTTTTAAAGATTAGTGTTGATGCTTATTGAGTTACTTCCACTTGTTATAACATATAGCTCAATGTCGTTTGTATGTCCCGCATGAAGACTTCTAGGTTAAGCATCATTCGCATGCGCAAACCACACCCATAAAGCACGGAACTCGAAGACAAAAGTAGAGAACTCGGGATGGAAAATTGAAAAAAGGAAGATCAAGCAAAGAACGGAGTTCCAGCAAAGCCCCTGCGCTAGCATGCCATCTTGGAGACGCTGCAACCTGCGCACATACTCTCGGCACAGCATGCGTCACAAGTAACGCAACTTGCGCCCAAATCCCATTTTGGGGGCCTTGTTTTTAGTCTTTCCTTAATTCGTAGCCTATGGTATAATTAACCTAGGTCAACTGTGCCAAGAGTATAAATAGTTGAAGTTTTCAATTTTAAAGAATCTCTTAATCTCTAGTTTTAATTGGGTAATTAAGAAGAAAAGACTTGTTTTATCCTTAATAGAAGGTTAATCCCTCCACTACTTGACGTAATTTGCTAGAGGTATCCTAATCTTGTATTGCATTGGAAGATAACTTCTCTTTAATCTACCCATCTATTTCTTATACCCCTATGCTTATTGATTATTATTTGAATGAGTGTTTAATAGAACTTGCTAATTTATCATTATTTTGTTTGATTACCGTAAATCTTAATTACATGGCTTATTTGATTTAATATTTGTGAAGCAAGTTAGTATGAGTGATAATTGGCTTATAAGAGTCCATAGTACAAATAGAGATTTGACTGTTTTCTTTCATCTAGTCGCCTTATAATTTTTGAGTGATTATCCTACACTTTTACAGTGGTTAGTTCATGAACCTTTCATTTCCAGTGTGTGACTTATGAATAAATAAATAGTTGATGGCTCATTATTATTATCTTGGTTAACAATATTGGGTGTATGGTAGATCATAGATTTGTTGTCATAACTTTGTTTGAGAAGGAGAAAGTATATGCTAGTTATACCAAGTATCTTTCTCAATAGGGTTATTTAACAAAAAATATCCAAACAGATGTGCTCATAATAATCCGAACAACACTTTAACCAAAAATAATCCCAATTTAAAGTACTCTCTTCTCCAATTAGACACATCCAAATTGTAACCTGTTATAGCAGGTTATGCCATCAACACTCGTCCACCCGTCACGATGACCACCATCATCACACCGTGATAATATTTTTCAGCTCTTCGATGACTGTCCTGTAAACACCTAGTCAGGCCACGCTCTAATCATCACACCGCGATAATATTTTCCAGCTCTTCGATGACTGTCCCCCGTAAACACCTAGTCAGGCCACGCTCTCATCAACCTTTACCACCACCCTCGTTCGGTAGGCATTGACGAATATCTGTCGCCGACAACTCCAAGGCACATCCTAACTTCACCGAATCTTGCATCGACACTTCACTTCACTTATAACATACTAACACCAATTTACGTTTGCCTTGTAATTTTTAAACATCCCCCAAGAATCAACTAACACATCTAGAACAATACGAGTATATGATTTCAATTTTCTTTACCTACCCACAAAAGACTTCACTTTCTTGATCTATTATTTTTTTCACCATCACCAATTCAAAGAGAGACCACTTTCAGACTATTTCATCAAGTACTAATATGGGTGTCCAAATATTTTTCCCCATAATTATTTGGGTAAATTAGAAATTTTCAAATCACCAATTCTGGTCAGAGATTGGTGGTGGACGATTGATGCTTGGAGCTGAGCAGCCATGGTGGCTGATATGGGACAAATATCGGTAGATGAAGTGGCGACTGAGATGCTCGTCTAGCTGGTGGTTCGTGGTGGTGAAGGACCAAGTGAGCCAATGGTTGATGGTGGTCGAATGATGTGGATTGTCATGGTTATCGGAATCGAATAGTGGAGTGTTGATGGAGTTCAAATAACTTGGGGCTTGGTGGAGTTGAGGGGCAGCAAAGGAGGATATGCCAAAAATGAGAAGGATAGGGTGGCAGTAAATTTGATTGAGTTGGAAGAGGTAAAGTCAAATAACGGTGGAGTGGTGTAGTGGAGAAGGGATGGCGGATGAATGACGATAATGGCAAAGAGAGGATGACTTAATAACCAGCTAACTAAGTAAGCGGGCACTTGGTGTATTCAAAGAAAGGAGACATGGAAGTTAGCTTTATTTTGGGATTAAGTATAGTTCGGATTGTTTTAAGAAGATGATGAATAGTTTGGATTATTTTCATATATTAACCCTTCTCAATATTGATTTCACAAAGTGTTTGATAAATTGCCCCTTAGACTTTTATTGTTGTAGTTAATGCTACTCCATATCATTTTCACAACAAAAACCGCCCTTATGTGTTATGCTACATGCTTTGTGGAGTTATAATTGTGAATTTGTTATAGGCATATGACGACACCCAGACTATTTCCTACCACATCCTACCACAGGTGTACATACTTCAGAGGGTCTAAGCAGATAAAGACGAAAAATCGTTTAACCTCCAAATTCTTCCAGATACATGGAAGACAACTAACAAAAACTAAGTTAACTCACAGCTAATCCTTCGATAGGTCCTAGATGGGATCGAAAATGCTTTGCAAACTCAATGCCAATTGGTTTCTTCTTCCAAAACTTCAGATGTCCTGAAAGAAACACATTCTCAGACAAGAGGCTATACACATTTCTCACTGATGAAGAACTGATGAACAATGTACGTCAAAAAGATAAAATCAAACAGTAACACAGGAAACAAGGCAAAAGAATCGACAACACTAACCATCGCAGCTACCAGTGATAAAGAAATCAGCACAAGAGACTGCAACATGAGTCACAACATCACGATGCATATAGCTCTTCTCATACCTGATTCAGAACAATGAAACTGTCACTTTCTCGCCTTGAATCGCAAAAACATTGTAATCCCAAAAATCATTTGACAACGAAACATGGCCCTTCAAATACATCATTCCTTCTATACTGAAACAAAAGAACATTAACCGTCTATACTGAAACAAAGTAGTACCTATATAAATTTACCAGAGACTGTGTACAAAACATAGCCCAAACTCAAATCCCTAATAAAACAAGAGAGAAATATAGAAATAAAGGTAGGAAATTATGAAGTGCAAACAACCACTCCGTATCTCAGGAGCCTGAGCACATTGTATTGATCACACTAGCAACACCAAAGTTGTTTTGCATATCCAAACTAAACAGTAAAAAAAGTGTTTACACTTAAATAGGTACACAAATTGAGCAACAGTACTTAATTGGAGACTTCATATGAGCTCACATAAGCGGGTTGGACACAGACATTGCTGACAGTTGACACATACCCGTGTCGGACAGTTAAAGACTTGGGCATTGGTATGACACTTCACTTGGACCAAATTCTCGACAATTTTTCATAAAATAGCCAAGCCGGACACTTGGGTACGCACCCACGTCCAACTCCTCAAACCGAGTCTAAGTAATGTAGCATAGAATCGCTGAAACAAACCTAAAATAGAGAGGAAATCATAAAATCTAACACAAAAACGCATATAAGACGAATGTAGGATAAGCTTAAAAACAAAAAGGAAACCCTAGAAAAGAGGGGAGAGAACATGTTGGCGGAAGGGAGGGCGTCGAGGTATGCTTGCTCGAACTGGAGAGGCCGTTTAGGCCGGCGTTGAGGTGGCAGTTCCGGGCCCACCGCCGCATCTTCTTCTTCTTCTACGGTGTCGTTTTTCCGTGCTACTTTTTCTACTTCTTCTTCCGCCGCCATTCCGTTGGCTCCGTGGTTGTTTGTTTGATTGTAATTTTCAGAGTCCTTCATTCTTATTGAAATCAGATTTATCTAATACGGAGTATGAAAAAAAGTTACCGAGGAGAAGCAGTGTCTATTATTTGCAGCGTTGTGCTGACTGCTTAGCGTCGGGCGAGGGCAAGGGCAAGGGCAAGGGCAAGGGCGAGGGCGAGGACAGAGGTGATCAAACTGTCTAAGTTCGTAGGCCAAACCCGGCCCAACCTGATATTAAGAGGGCTTGGGCTATGATTTTAGGCCCATAAAAATCCAAAGTCCGGTCCCAAAGGTCCATGATAAAAATTGGGCTGGATATGGTGTGCTTAAGAACCAACCGAGATTCATATCATATTATTATAATGTATTGAAATATAGTAAGGAGAAGTCAAATTGTTAATTTAATTATTATTTTTTCGAATAACTTGTTACTACTTGTTACTCTATTAATTTGTATGGTACCGAGAGTGATAGACGAGTTACGGGTATTATTATAAATTTGTATGTTTGGTAAAAAATTAACAATATCCCTATGCAAATAACATGGCTCAAAAAGCCCATTTGGCTCAGAGGCCCATTAAAAGCCCTCTAGGGTCGGATATGGGCTCCTTAAGAAGACTCATTTAAATGGGCCAGGCCAGCCCAGCCCTTGTGCTTGGGCTGTTTTTTTTTTTTTTTACTTTAAGCCCGGCTTAAGCCTGATCTAACCCGGCCCATGATCACCTCTAAGTATTTTGTTTTGGATAAAGCCCAAATTACGGGTTGTGGGATTGAATCTCACATGAATACATGATGTGTTTCTACCCATAATATTTTTTGACAGACTACAAAGCATTTTGCCTAAAAAATTGAGACATTGGTTAAGCAACGAACCCAACTTCGCTTATACAATCCTAAGTGAACCCATTTTTTATACGAGTAATTATTTTTTTAAACCCTAGTATTTCGATCATTATTTTTAATTTGAGCATTATTTTGTTAAAAAAAACTCTATTAACTATGTTACCCCGTGTAAATAATGCACGGAGTATCGTTAAAAAACTGTGGCAAATTTTGTTTTAAATGCATTGACAAATGACAATCGGATAGTTTACGTTAGACACAAAAATAAATATTTACCCACAATTACATTAAGGATTAAGGAAAACTACTATAACACCCGTGACACATCACGGGGTTGTACACTTATAGTAGTTAGAAGAAATTGGTTGATTGCTAAAGGTGCAATATTGTCGTTAATAGCTTTGTTAGTAAGGAAATATTAAATCACAGAGTTACGTAACAGTTGATATTATTGTTCAAAATTGAAACATGTGAAAATAACACCGTTATATATATATATATATATATATATATATATATATATATATATATATATATATAGAGAGAGAGAGAGAGAGAGAGAGAGAGAGAGAGAGAGAGAGAGAGAGAGAGAGAGAGAGAGAGAGAGAGAGAGAGAGAGTCCACTTATATATGTTGAGTCCGTTAGTCCCCATCTTAGCCCTTGATTCAATGTTAGATTAATTGATTCAATGTTAGATTAATGGACAAGATTTGATCTCATAATTAAGGAAATAACTAACAAATCTGGTAAATATATCATTTCTCTCTCTCCCCCTTAATTATCTCAATGCAAATCTTTTCTCTCCCTTATCAATCTTTTTAAATGTCTCTTTCTCTCACACAACAAGTTTTTTCAAAATCAAGTTTTTTTCATCTTCACCAAAAAATCATCATTTTCCTTTGCCATTGTGCGTATGTTACTATGTTACTGCCATAATTCATAAACTATGTTACTTTAACTCATATAACGTGTTACTTTAATTCATGAACTGTGTTACTTTAACTCATAAAATCTGTTACGTTGTTTAATATATTCTCTTGCAAAAACTATTACTATAACTCATACAATGTGTTACTCTAATTCATGAACTGCGTTACTTTAACTCATAAAATCTATTATGTTGCATAATAATCTTTTGCAAAAACAAGATCAGACTTTCAATCAACCAAAAGAATAATGTATGTTTTTATTAAGGATACTCCAAAACAAAAATTATAAAACTCCATTATAATCCAATGTTTCACACCTGTAACTATAAGAATTGAATATTTGAAATCAAATTATAATCATAAACTGTGTTACTGTAACTCATTAAAACTGTGTTACTGTAACTCATTAAGTATGTTACTCTAACACACAATGTGTGTTATTCTAACTCATTTTACTCCAATCAAGGATGTTACTCTAACAAATAATGTATGTTACTCTAACAATATATTGTACTACTAAGAATTGTGCTTCTTCTTCTTCTTCTTCTTTTTCTTCTTCTCCTTCTTCTTCTCATTGTCAGACGATGATTACATGACATTTCCTTCTTCTTCTTATCGTCTACATCTTTGAAGATCTGCCCTATGTATGGAGGAAATTCTCACCCACATCCCTACATCATTCATATGCTTTTGCGTCTACTGAAAAAACAATAACAGTGCCAATAAACGTGGCGAAAAAAAACAATCAAAACTTGAAATATGGATTAAAGTAACAAATAACAAGAGTTAAAGTAACAGATGAAGTTCATTGAAGTAACATTGAATTAATTTAACAGAGTATGCTTGTACACCAGGTATAAAGTAACAGAGGTCAGACATTAAAGTAACAGATAGTATGAATTAAAGTAACAGATAATGTTCATTAAAATAACATCAGATATAAGTTAGTACAAAAAATTCATATAATGATAAAAAATGAGAGTATGACGCAGTATCTTACTCTTTGATATTGTTTCCTATTTTGAAGTCATCACGTCCCATAATTATAGGAAGTAGTATTTTTTTTCTTTTTTTATATGGCGTTACTCTTTGATATTGTTTCCTATTTTGGTGGCAATCACGTCCCATTATTATAGGAAACAATATCTTCCTTTTTTAATTATGTTTTTAATATGGCAGTTTCTTAAATTATTAGGACACTACAATGCACTACAATAACAGATGAAAAACACTAAAGTAACAACTGGAGTGTATTAAAGTAACACGACATATAAAGTAACAGATGGTAGACATTAAAGTAACAGATGCTCTACACTAAAGTAACGCAGTATATGAACTACAATAACTCAATATATTGTAAACGTAAAAACTAATAATTGAGTAGCATCTTAATGACTTCCATGGCGATTCCAGTATAAATTACAAAACATATATACTCACCGTTTGTGTGTTCTACGATTTGCATATGAATCTATGATGAATAACACGACCATGAAAACAATATCAACATGAAAATTGACGCAAAACATGAATGACACGACCATGAAAGCAATATCAACATGAAAATTGACGCAAAACATGAACACAAATTGACGCAAATTAAGCAAGATAATGAATAAAAATTGACGCAAAACATGAAAGCAATATCGAAATTCACCATTGTTATACTCGATGAATTGCTTATCAACAGTTAATGAAGATGTCGCGATCATTGAATTCATAGTAATGGAATTTCGAGCACATATTTGATTGAGTGAATGAATGAATGTGATGATCGATGGGAGCGTTTTTTTTAAGGTTTTGATGAACCTGTAACGTGAATGAATGAGGAATGATTGTGATTATGGGAGTTATTATTTCCTAAAATCTTGGGAGTTATTTTAGGATACTAAATCTTTTTTTTTTAAATACAAAATATTAGGATGCATCTTGTCCATCCATCCTCATCCCATCCAACGGATGGGATGAGAACTTAGGAACTCAATACATATATAGGGACTCATTAGAACCTATCTCTCTCTCTCTCTCTCTATATATATATATATATATATATAGTAGAGATCAAGTGAGTCCTTTTTTTTTGAGTCCATGAGTCCTATCTACAACCATTGATCTAGGGTGGATGGATGGTGGTGATTGATTCTAGTAATTAAGGCAATAACTAACATATTTTGGTAAAAATAAAATAAAATCCTCTCTCCTCCCTTAATTATCTCCAACCACTGATACACGTTACTTCCTCACATTCAATTTTTTCCTCACATTCAATTTTTTCATTCACATCCTAACTGAAACCCTTCACCTTCATCATCCCAAACACAATCGCTCGACTTCCGTTTCTTTTCAAAACACACCCGCGCATCCTCTCGTCTTCAACTCAAGCAAGGCTACATTGAAGCTCTCTAACTTTAGCAAAGATAATCTTCAGGCGGCATAATACAAGGTAACTCGCTAATACTCGATTGTTGTACTAAAGAACTAGGTTTAGTTTATATTCGTATCTGATTTCATTAATTTTCTCGCTAATTATTGATTGATTTACTTTGCTGCGTTTGTGCCCTATAATTAATTGGTTTCACTAAAGATTGTTGCGATATCTGGGTATGCATCTGTAGAGTTTAATTGAATTCACCTACTTCATACTATGCTTCTACTATGCTTCTTCTCTTCATACTTAGTCTAACATATATTGAATGTTACTCTAATGCGCATATTCAGTTACTGTAATAAACTTGAGGTGTTACTGTAAGGGGTTGTTCAGTTAGTTTTACACATGTATGATGTTATTTTAAAGACGACCCTGTGTTACTGTAATGTACAAGACGTGTTACTTTTAATCTCATCTTTGCGTTACTTTGAATGCTAGTAATCTGGTACATTTAATTGTGTAGACGTGTTACTCTAATTTGCACTCTATGTTACTCTAACACTTTCTTTCTACTACTTTAACGCGTATCAGCTGTACATATGGTGTTTCTTTCACTCGTATCAGTTGTACTTTAATTTTATATACCAGATTAAACTGTAACAATAGTTGTACATAATTATTGTACTTTTCAGATGGCAAAAAGAGGAGACAAATCAAGGTGCGATCGTGGTTGTTGAATAACGTAGATAAGTATGTGGACGCGAGGCAAAAGATCATCGATGGTCCCAAGAGCAAGCCAACAAAGGGTCGAAAAAAATAACGTGTCTAACGAATTATGTCATCTTTTTCTAATTACGAATAATGCTTTGTATCGTTTTCGAAACTTGTTATGTACATTAGTATTTTGATTATCACCAATGGAACAATGCTGTTAAACTCTGTTACCTTGACTAATTGTTCCTGTCACTCTAATTAACGACCGGTGTTACTATGGGAATGAATGAAGTTTACACAATATACCAATGTGGTCTCATAATCATTGTGTTACATTGACGCATTATAACTGTTACTTTAATGAACAAATGATGTTACTCTAAGTTATTAATGGTGTTATTCTTTGTCTCATGGTTAACAATGCTATTATCATCAATTACTCTGACGCATTATATATGGTTCTTAAAAAAACGAATGTTGTTACTTTGGTAATGAATGGTTCTAATCCAAGTTATCCTCAGTTACTTTGGTAATGAATTGTTTAAACAACGTTGCTGTCCTCTGTTACTTTCATGCATTATGTCTGTTACTGTAACTAACAAATGGTGTTACTCCAATAGACATGAGATGTTACTCTAACCAAATACACATGTATTAAATAAATATATAGTTAATTGCAACGTAGCACAACGCTATGTGTAAAAAAATGTGTACAAAATCCAGTTCCTGTGTTTTGTGAATATCCCCCCAGAAACCGACTGTCTCTGCAACCTGAACTCCCGAATTAATCCGCACAAGCTTTCCACATTTGCCTTGTCTTCTGCCCTTAGAAGTCCGTATCAATGAAGCTTCAATGCCGTGTCTGCTTCAACAGAAAACAAAACAATAATATCAGTGAAGCTTACGTTAAATCTGGGATCTATAATATCAGTGTATATCATGGAAAACATAAATAACAAACATAAAACTCTGGAATCTATAACAATTAACCATTGATATGAATCTATGATGAATGAAATGACAATGAAAGCAATATCAACATGAAAATTGCCAAAAAAAAGAACGCAAATTGACGCACGATGTATCCATGAATAAAAATTGAAGCAAAACGTGAAAAAAATATCAAAGCTCACCATTGTTATACTCGATTAATTGCTTATCAACAGTTGATGAAGATGTCGCGCTCATTGAATCCATGGTAACGGGATTTTGAACTCAGATTTGAATGAATGAATGACGGAACGTGATGACGAAAAAAAAACTCACCATTCCTGTGCATTCGGTTCTTGGCAAATGCTAACTGCAAAAAATAAAAACTCGTTACAAAATGATACTCGTTTTGTGTTACTCTAATTAATATTTGGTGTTACTGTAATTCATAACGTATGTTACTTCAACGCCGTGTCTACTTCAACATAAAACAAAACAATAATATCAGTAAAGCATACGTTAAATCTGGGATCTATACTAAAACGAGAGCAATGAACCACTGTTATTAATCCATGATTAATCAAATGAGTAAAATTCCACCTTTTCCACTGCTGTCCTGTGCGTTCGCTTCTTTGTCAATACCACCCGCACAAAATTAAATAACGTTACACCCATGCAACAAATGTGTTATATCAATTCATAAGTTGTGTTACTCTAACGAGTACACTACGTTACTTTTAACATCATCATCAAAACCCTTTTTCTAAACGTTCAGTGTGTTACTGTAATTGCAATTAAGTGTTACTGTAACTCAGAAGGTATGTTACTTCAATGACGTTTCTGCGTTAATATAAAACAAAACAATAGTGTCAGTGTATATCATGGAAAACCTAAATAAGAAACATAAAACCCTGGAATCTATAAAGATCGATAGAGCAACTAACCATTGATAGGAAACTATGATGAATGAAATAACAATGAAAGCAATATCAACATTAAAATTGACGTACAACAAATGTGTTATATCAATTCATAAGTTGTGTTACTCTAACTAGTACACTACGTTACTTTAACATCATCATCAAAATCCTTTTTCTAAACGTTCAGTGTGTTACTGTAATTGTAATTAAGTGTTACTGTAACTCAAAAGGTATGTTACTTCAATGACGTTTCTGCATTAATATAAAACAATGCAATAGTATAAGTGTATATCATGGAAAACCTAAATAAGAAACATAAAACCTTGGAATCTATACAGATCGAGAAAGTAACTAACCATTGATAGGAAACTATGATGAATGAAATAACAATGAAAGCAATATCAACATTAAAATTGACGTTAAAAAGTAACGCAACAATGAAAACAATAGCAACAATGAAAGTTGACGTGAAAGAAATATTGAAACTCACCATTGTTATACTCGATCAATTGCTTATCAACAGTTGAAGAAGATGACGCGGTCATTGAATCCATTGTAACGGGATTTCGAGCACAGAATTGATTGAATGAATGAACGTGATGAAGAAAAGTTTTTTTTTCTCACGTTTGAATGAATGAATGAATGAATGAACGTGATGAATGATGAATGAACGTGATCAAGGGAGTTATTGTCTCCTAAATTCTTGGGAGCTATTTTAGGAACGTAATTTTTTTTTAATGGATGCATCTTGTCCATCCACCTCATCCCATCCAATGGATGAGATGAGGACTTATGGACTCATATAGAGTAAAGGACTCATAAGAGCCTTACTCTCTCTCTCTCTCTCTCTCTCTCTATATATATATATATATATATATATATATATATATGTAATTCCAAGTTGTGCTTCAACATTGAAGGACCCATGAGACGCATCAAACAATTTTCTTTTTTGTACGCACCGTTTTACGTGACTACCAAAAATACCGTCCATATGAAATATTTATTATTAATCGCTTCGATTGTAGCTAGATACTTTTTCTTCATATTATTAAAATAATAAGCGACCCATTATAAATTTGTTACTAACATGTGAGAAACACGTAGCTATCAAATTTATCACTTTCGCTTCTCGTCGTCCGTAATTTGTATTTTAAAATTTTAAATGATATATACCTCCTTTACCCCTTACTTTATTCAACCGGTTAACCCTTTTACTCACCCTACTCTCTTTATTAGTTTATTCATTCAATTACATACTACACTCAACTTTCATTATATTTTTTTATAAAAGAGTTTTTTTGTCAGAATGTATTTAACAATAGACCTTCTGGAAAAAAAGACACCTTAATTTTATTTTATTTTATTTTGCCCGAAAGCACCTAAAGTTTCCATTTCTTTGTATAAAGGCAGCAAAACCCGAATTCCGTTAAAAAAACGTTAGATTTAACGGTTGTTTCATTTTTATTTCTCTTAATCATCTTCATTTATTTAAGGGATATTTCTCATGTGGTACCCTCGAACTTTGACAGATTACACATGGTACTTCTCATTTTAAGTTTGTTCCTGTGGTAACCTTGTGTTTTGTGTTTAGTGCCCGTGGTACCCATGATCAATTTTCTGTCGTTAAAAGTTAGGTTAATTAATTTTGGATGAAAAATTAGTTAGAACCATTAACGAACTTCAAATTAAACTGAAAATTGAGGGAATGTCCATGGTACCCTTATGTTTTCAATGTTTTAACCATGGTGCCCATGTGTTTTCAACTTTTTTTTTCTATGATACCCTTGTGGTTTATTATCTATCCGTGGTACCCCTGAATGAATTGCAATGGCTAGTTTAATGAACTAGTCATTGTATATTTGCTTATAAATAAAAAATTATTGGGATTGGGTGTAACAACCCAGATTTTCAATGACTTGATTTAATAGATAATGCGAAAAATTATCTAAGTAATTTAATTATACAATATCAGAGTATGATTTAAAGATTCGGATCACTACGGATCCTCAAAAACGACTATTAACTACATGGTCTTGATTTAGTACAAAATATAGATTGTATTTTATACAAAACATGTTATTGAATCTCTCTCTTGATTCCCCCGTCGTCTTATACCTGCAAAAATATAAAACAGATGTCGTTGAGCGGAATAACAACCAAACCGTTCTTCTAACATCACCTCATACACATAAGACAATCATGTGAATAACCAACAATATGCTTATAAAGATATTAAATGATATCACTTAACCGATAATTTCCTTTAATTCAATTAATCAACATGTGAGGTGATGAAAACGGTAACGTTTTAGAAGATGGGACATTGACAGCCATTTGATTTTAAAATGATTCATTTTCACGTAAACAGATAAACACACGAGTCGTGGCTCCTAGTATCACCGCTACACCCTATTGGCTTGCATCTCACCAATAGAAGTAACTGTGTTACCGACTCTTAGACCGAACCGATTTTATGAGGTTTACATCTCACTCATAAGGCTCAATTGGGATGGACTTCTAATATATTTATACATTTATTCAGACGAGGCTCTAGGCGAAATGAAAGCTGATGATTACATTCTCTGCATCAACAAGAGGGTACCCGCAGTTTTCGGAATCATGTTCTGCCCCCGTTACCTAGGTAGTAATACCGATCAAGTACTTGTCTATATATGCGCACATACCCTATGTAGACTCTTGAACCACAGTCCTCACTACCGTAGGACGACTACCTTAAAACTAGGTCAACCCTCAGACCGCAGCCTCCGAGTTTGCTTTTCATTACAAGTGCAGTCGAAACTCCACGTATGGTAGAATCCAACACAAGTTATTCGTCCCAAACTCGCATCATAAACATTATATATAAGTTACTCGTGATCAAGTGGTATTTTATTTAGTGACCTTTAATAATTGGTCGGACCCATTTGAAACAGTCAATCCCCAAATTTAAAGAAATTAAGTCATAAATAAAACATTTGACGTGGATAAGTCATAAAATAAAAAGTCTTATTTTGAAACATGCATTTGACGTGGATAAACATTCATTTAAAATAATAAACCTCATTTAAACAAATTTGTGGAAGTACTAATTTGTGCTCAAATGAGCTCAAACATTTGACGTGGGTCAATTTTAAAATTTGAGATCAAACATTTGATGTGGATAAAACTTATAATTTGTTAAAAAAAAAATTAAATACCCGAGGTTATATTTATGTCTTGTTTCAAAACATTTATGTTCAGAAATTTTTATCTGACCCATTTTTCCATACATAAATAAGCATAAAAACACTAAGGCAATTACATATGAATAAAATAAAAAAATACAAAAAGTAAATACAAAAATATAAAGTATATAAAATTAAATACGGAGTAAATAATACAAATAAATAATTAAAATGGAAAATATATAGGTATATACTTGTGGACATGACATAGGTCTACCCCATAGCGGCCACGCGCGGGTTTGGGTAAACGAATGAATATCATGGTAAGATTGTTCTTGGGTCGAAATTTAAATCGAAATTGGAGTTGCCACCGAACTTTGTGGGAGTTCGGACCCACTCGAACCCACTCTATACTTAGGAGTATCGCACACAAAGCACGACCCGCTTTAGTACTGGAGCTTATGGGGATTCGTCCCTTTGCATAACGATATCGATTTAGAATTACCGAATATCGTATATCGAATGACTCTCGTTCGCCAATGGTTTCGAGACCCGGAAACTAAAGGTTCTGAGTAAGGGGTGAGGGTACGTGTTGGGAAGCCCACGAAGGACACCCAACCCCGCCGGCACTTAGCGGCCTCTACTAGGATATCGATAGGTGCTCGTGTACACGAAGTAGTAAGACAGTAAAATGATATGCAAACAACGTTTTAAGCTACGCATGTGGAATATGTGTTTAGCTACGTCGTTTAATGCATCTTAAATATGTCGAAGTTGAATTTAGCATGTGAGTTCATTTATAAAACGGTAAATGCCACACAATGAAAATAAACAACTTAAAAATAAATTACAAATTACACGGGCGAAATACAACTCGGAATTCACAATACTTGGACAAAAACGTAAAAATAATAAACAGATTAGCAACAGTAAATGTAATCTATAAACGGACCCATAAATAGAAAACGTAAATCGAATAATTGGACGAACTCCGATCATCTACACATTACATTGTGTATTGACCGAAGGACAAGGCTTTAAACGCGTTTAGCGCACGGAACCAAAGTATAATGCTAGCTTGATCCCGGGCCTCGGGATCTTGTCCCGACTCATCATAGTGAAATGGAGATGTCTCGACTAATCACATATCGGATACGAGTAAAGAGTCGTCAATGTAGGATCAATCACAAGAGACGTTTACTCAAAGTCGTGAAGGTAATGAGATAATAATAGATTTGAAAATGATATGATGTATTGGTTTTTCGAAGACAAATACATGATTGATTTAGCACATATCGACTTAGAGTCGTAAATGTGACTCGATGGAACTTTATATCGTCTTTAGGCTCTCGTTGGAGGCTTATAGGGGCCACTCGATCGAGTCATTAAGGGTACTCGCGGTCGAATTCCCTAGACGAAAAAATCCTTGCCCATTTTTGAGGGGGTCACTCGATTGAGTGGCCCTTAGGCACTCGATCGAGTGCCCTCAGTAACGAGTGGGGGTTTTGCCCAAAATAACCCATTTCGTGATTTTATCATTTAAATCGAGAAATGACCAAACTAATGCAAATATCGGACCCTTCTGTATCACGACGTCGTTGTCGGGTCTCGTGGACCATATGACGATCGATTCAACGTCATTAGGTTTTGCATTAAACCAATTCTCGATGGCTCGTCATATCCGACACTCGATTATGGAATCAGTATCGAACATTTTAGAGCAATTTTTATGGAATCGAAAATAATCAAGCTAAAATGAATCCCTCCGCGTCACGATGTTGTTGTCGGGTATTATGGACCATACGACGATCGATTCAACGTCATCGGGTTTCATGCTAACTTGATTGTCGATAGCCCTTTTACGCGCGACATTCGGTTACAGAATCGACATTTGGCTTTTAGAGCAATATTTTGAAAATGACATCGAATACGCTCGATAACGAATTACCACGATCACAATATAATCCAAGGTTATGCGTACGCCATAAGACACCTTAACCTTTAAGTGCCTAGGGCAGCGCGCCTCGAAGGGCGCCACCTCCAGTACGACTTGTTCGGGGGGATTATACGGACTTAAGGCGACATTCATTATCGAACGTACTCGATTTGGAAAATTTGATTTGTCATCACAAATATTAGGTCCTTTGCATTTCGACGTCGTAGTTTGGCTTTTGAAGCTTACGACAATCGATTTAGCGTCATTGGACATTTGCTCGAATCGATTTGAAAATAGTTTTTTGTTATCATATACACGGTATTAATATGAACAATATGTAAAAATGGTAAATAAATGTTAGCGTTGTTAAGAACAATAATTAAAATGTTAGATCGCAATAAAGTAAAAGTTAGTAGTACGATAATATAGTTAGAAGTTAGTAGTTAATAACGAGAATGTAAATGTTAGGTATTAGAATACGAAAATGAAAAGAGAATTAGAGATTAGAAAAACGGGATTTGTGATGTGTGCTAAATTTACCCCTTTTTTCCTCCCATTTAGACTCGTTTTCCCTCCGTTTTGCGAGATTAGAGTGCGATTATCGCCCTATTTTTAGTCTTTCTCGCATTAGCGTCTCTCTTGTGCATTTCACGTGTTTTTGGTAGTTTTTCTATCCATTTTGATAGGATTCGCAACCGAGAGCATGTTCGAGCTTCCACGAGCACAAGAGAGTGGAATACCGTCCGAAAGCAACATATGAAACCAAAAGTCCAAGCAGTCAAACGACAAAAAGCGAGATCAGAAAAGAGGTCAAGGAAACCATCGGGTGAAATTTCACCCGATGAGATACCACCGGACGAAGTTTCGCCCGACGACATTTCGACCTCCCCGAAGATCTTCAGGAAACTTTCTCTACCGGGCGAAGTGACCGGGCGAAACTTTCACCCATCAGGTGAAGTTTCGCCTGACGGTAAAGAGGTCCCCAAATGCAAATTTTGGAAGGAAGTTCACCGGGTGAAACCACCGGGTGAAGTTTCACCCGGTGTCAATGGCTCATGAATGGCAAATGTTCGCAGGGTGAAGTTTCACCATATGAAGATTCATTGGGCAAAAGTCTTACTAATGGAGCAAAAGTTGGATTTGGCTTTGGTTTAGTGATCCATTAAGCTACTACTATATATATAGCTAACCTAATTAGATGCACAAGATGATCTCATTATCATATTATTTATCCATCTTTATACTACACTACTTAGCTTAGATAGAAAGCCATTAGATATTCATAGTATTTATCAATCTTCATCTTCATCTAGCTTTAGATTTAAGCTTTTGTAAAGAATTCTAGTTTTAATCTTGAAGTTCTTTGGAGATTATCAAGGGATTAGTGACAAATCCATTGTCTTCTTCATCAAGGCTTCTCCTTATTTTATGCAATCTTCATCTTCTTTATTGTTATCTTCCTTCATTGTTGGTATATTTCTCTTCCTCTCTCTCATCTCTAGATTAGATTTACTATTGCTCTCTCGTTATTGCATCGTTTTTATTGATTTTACTTGCGTTATTTTGAGATCACTTTGTAGTTTCTTTTGTTGATCGTAACTTCCTTCATTGTTTTAGTTTTATTTCCCTTAGATTTTGTCTTTATGCATGCTTTTGTTATTATCTCCATTGTTATTGCTTTTGTAGTTTTCTTCATGAATTTTGAGTAGTTTCCTTGTTAGGGGGTTAAGGGAGAAAGATCTTGGGTAATATGAATTAAAGAATTGTGGTTTGGTTGCATGCTTGTTGATCTATCATGTTTGAGGTTTTTGTGTCTTTGTTGACTTAGTCCGGCTAACTAGATCGACCTTGATTCATTTCTATCATTTGAAGAAACCCGGGGTAAGAGATCCCTCGATTTGAGACTTACCGTTTGTCGAGAAATCCGGGGTAGGAGTTACTTTGACTTGAGACTTACCATTTTACGCCGCGAAAGCGAGATTTAGATAAGTTGGGTGAAGAAATCGAAAGGTCGCATTCTCCCTCTATCAATTTTGTGACCGACCCATAATTTCGAGGCTCATAGAACCCGATTTCCGATTCCCGACTCCCCTTAACACCTTTTCCCTATTGATTATTTCTTCGTCATTCATCGCATTATTAGTATAGACTCGACTCAAAACCCCCGACCCCAAACGCAAAGCTCCTACTCGATTTTCTCACTACCATCCCTGTGGACCGACCTCGACTTACCACGATTACATTTAATTGTTTTTGTGATATTTGCGAGTCATATAAATATTGTTTGATCCCCTGTATATCGTTAACGACCGATCCAAATTTGGGAGCGATCAATTTGGTACACCCTCAACCTACACGTAATTGATCTCAGAATACGGGCTCGTAGAATGTCGTCGTAGGCATGGGAGCAGTTCGAGTATGTATGGTGAGTTAGGGTGTGTGATTTGGGAGACGATGTTCTCGATTTTTGGGAGGCTAGGTCTCGGGAATGGTTGTGTGTGAGTGTGAGTATGAGTATGAAGAACTCTAAGGTGGTGGAAAAATGAGGGTTGAAAAAAGTTGATGCAAATGATGTGCATGTGGGGGGAGGGGGGATATATAGAGTTTACCCCCGTCTAGGGTCACTCAATTGAAATGATGTGCATGGGAGGGGGGGGGGGGGGGTTATATAGAATTTACCCCCATCTAGGGTCACTCAATTGAGTGTCCCTTAGTGGACTCGATCGAGTGCCCCACATGGGGGGAGGGGGTAATATATAGAGTTTACCCCCGTCTAGGGTCACTCAATTGAAATGATGTGCATGGGGGGGGGGGGTATATATAGAATTTACCCCCGTCTAGGGTCACTCAATTGAGTGTCCCTTAGTGGACTCGATCGAGTGCCCCCTGGAAGGTTCCCTGGTTGCTTTTTGGGGGATCACTCGATCGAGTGGCCCTTAGGCACTCGATCGAGAGACCTTAGGCGGGTGAGCCTTTTTAGGAAGGTTGGGATTTTATTTTGACTTTGGATTTTGACTTGATTTGGTTTGTGTTTGGACTCAGCGTAAGTCTGGTTACGTTCTTGAGTTTCGACTTTTATCGGGTTTTGACTCGATCGCAAAAGATGGTTTTGCCCCTGGTGACAGTTTTGGCTCAAATTAACTTTATTTTATTGGAAACGACCCATTGAGTCTGGATTTGAGGTCAGTTTTGAGATATTTATACTCCGCTAAGTGCCCACGTTGGATACTATTGATTCCGAGTCCCGTAGCGTATTAATGCATGTTAGTGTCCGATCACCATCGAGTGTTTTGTTGGAGACTACTATAGACACAAACAGTCAAAATGCGGGTGTCGACAGAACCCCCACTCTGACCTTGGCTTGGACAAGGCAAAAGTCAGAGTATCTACCTGGCCAATCGAGGATTATGACCTAGCAGTCTTCCGGTTAGGTCGTTTATAGTCCATTAGACTCGCGTGAAGGGCTCGCCAGTCATAAGGTAGAAATCATACTTGTCTTGATAATGGTAGCTCCGTGGGGAGTTAGACTTGCCTTCAAAGTCCTGGGTCTACCTGTATGCAGACACATAATATTCTGAATGTACCATTTAGGTGAGATACCGACTTGGTTCCGCTGGGGAGTAAAATTTTTGATATTTTTAAAATTTTGAAAATTTCATCGAGGATGAATGCTCGGGATGACTTGATTCCTATATTGGGATTGAAGGAGTTGAAGACTTGAATCGGGCCTGCGCGCGCAGGCATGTGGGCTAAGGTGGCCCGTTGCAGCTTGAGGTTGCCAAGGTTTTAGTGTATAAATACACGACCCTCTTGCTTTACTTTTTGCATCTCACACCCATCTTCATATTCCCTCCTAAAAAATTCCTTAAACTTTCGAGAAAAAAGATTTGAATATTTGCTATGGGCATTTAGAATTTAACTGTGCTGCTTCAGACATGGTCCCGAAGCTTTAGGGAAGAGGAGAAGATTAAGCTTAATCAAATGGAAATTTATGCTTTATTCCCATTGCAGCGTCCCAAGGTAGATTCACACTTTATTTTTAGACGCTTGCTTATCGTCTTGGGACACAACCCACCACGTTTTTGCGTTCCCTCGAGAGGAGGTATGACCTCTTTTTTAGAAGATATAGATGCTGTGGGCGGTTGGTGTCCTGCTGCCCGTCCTGCTATCCCTCAGTTCTATCCCGATCTGAGAAGGAAGTTGAGGGAATTTTTGGGTTTGTCTCATGCTGACCAGACCGGATGGTGTAGGGGAATTCTGTTTTCCTGTTTGACCTGGCTGAAAAGTTTATGAACGCAAAGGACGTGAGAATTATTGCTTCTCACAGGTGTAGGGCTTTCGCCTTTTGTATGCTGCATCACTATGCCTTTGAGGGGCAGATGGAAGCTGACTCGTGCATGGGTCAGATTCGATTGCTTGGTGTAGTGGACCAGATGGAGACGGGTCACAGCCCGACTTGGCTAATAACGGGGGAGATTGTCATGGGTCTCGACGCTCGGAAGGTTGACCCGGACTGGCAATTGACGGGTAGCATTCGTCTTCTGCAGGTATACGTCTCACGTTTTTTTTCTTTTCGCGTAGACCCGGTATAGAAGGGTCACTGTAATCCCCTAGAAATTCTAACGCGATACAGTGGCGAAAACACTGTAGAGTCAAGATTGAAACACACTGTAACTATGTCTTAGTAAATTAAAATGGTAAAGTCAAACAATAGGCCATAAATAAAAATGGCCAAAATTTAAAACAATCCATAAACGGGTTTAACATTCCATAAGACAGAGTTATTAAAATAAACAAGCAGGATCCAAGACTGCTCGTTAGCCCACCACTACTACAAAACATCAAATAGACGACTGGCAATAGACATCTAATATTGTTAACAGCTGATGTATAATTTATAGACAACTGTTTTTTTGACAAACAATTGTCTTTATAGACTTATAGACAACTGAACTTTATAAAAACAGTTGTCTATATATTATACAACAGTTTTTCTTAATCTCAGTTGTCTATTCTAATTTTCAGGACCACTAAAATTTGGTTGTCACTAGGGGTGAGCAAAACCGGGTACCCGGGGTTTAAAAATTGCTTTTTCCTAAACCAAAACCGACCCAGTTTAAACCGGGTACCCGTTTTTTTTTCATATTGTAAACCGGAACCGAACCGATTTAAACCCGAATCGGTTTTTATGACCTGGTTTTTTAAAAATATGGTTATCTTCGTTATAAACCAGTTTTTGACCCGGTTTCACTAATTTGCATATCAAATTTTTATTTTTTTTCGTTTAAAAGTGTAAACCGGATCAAAACCGGGTACTCAGTGTTTTAAATTGTGAACCGAACCCGACCCGGTTTCTCACTAAAAAAATCGGTTCGGGTACGTTTCAACTTCAAAAACCCAGATTTTCGGGTTTTTAAACCGGATTTCGATTCTTAAAACCAGTTCAGTTTTTTACTCACCTTAGTTATCACTATAATTAGGGACTAAATTATACTTGATTTGTTTCGTTTTACCGAGTGTTTTTTCTGGGTTCTGGGGTCGTGTTTTTCTGGGTTCTTTACGCCATAACAAACAAAACCCTAGTTTCCCTCATTTCCCCCAATTCGATTGTCTTCATCTTCTCCCTCCCCAACTAAATCATATAAACTTTTCTTCACCCCTAATCCCTCCGCTTAGTTCCGCAATTAGGGTCCATTAGTAGCTTGCAGGACTTGGATCTGAGTTTTAATTAATTTATCGGTCGCGTGCCGGACTTTTGTTCAAGGGGTATCAAGTATTCGAGTGTGTCCTTGTATATAGAGCAATGGAGGCGGCTGCCAAATGGAACCATTCATTTTCTCCATGATTCGAGATTTGGAAGCAAATGTGTATGATTCTAGTACGAAGTATTTGATTGTGTTGATACCTGGATTTTGTACCTGGTGTTTCAAGTTATTTCCAAACAGACATGATGCCTCACTACTGTAGACTGTAGCGAATTAGTGAAGCTTCACTTATGAGTGTGCATCACATTCTCCCTCCCTTTCGCTTTTCTCTTCTGTTTTTGTATCCATACAAGAGACTATGTAATCTAGTATGGTTCAGCTGCTGGATGGTCAATATAGTTGTCTACAAATTACCTTGTTTTGCATCTGACTCTCCGCTTGTGGCAAAGGGTTAGATGTGCGCAACCTAGAGTAAAATACTGATTAATATATAAATCCCACTATTCGAGATTATGCAGACGAATTTCTGGACGATGGCACTACAACAAATCATCATTTGCGCCACGGAAATTTTGTTGCCACGACTACTTGCGCCACAGAAATTTACCGTGGCAAATAGTCTAGCCACGAGAATTTGACACTTGCGTTTATTCCACGGGCTAGCCACGTTTATTTTCGTGGCGCAAGTGTCAAATTCTCGTGGCTAGACTATTTGCCACGGTAATTTTTCCGTGGCAACAAAATTTCCATGGCGCAAGTGATGATTTGTTGTAGTGTGGGGATTATTTTGAGGACGAGTATGTGTTAGAGGAGGCTGAAGTATATGTAAGTTTCTCTTTTCCCATCATTTAGATTCACGACCTTTGGAACTTGCAGTACTTGAATTTGTAGAATAATCAGTTTTCTGGCGGATATCCGTCTGGAATTCGGAATTTGCAGCAGCTTAGGGTTTTTGATTTGAATCAGAATGAGCTATGGGGTGATGTGGGGTTGTTGTTTGATGAGATGTGTTCCTCCCATCACCACGCAAACCTCATTATCGTCATTGTTATCGGTATCGTTATCGTCATCACCACGCATCGTCCGTTCCTCGCCCTCGAAAGGTTCTGCAGCTGCTCCCCCCCTCCCTGTTTCCTATTTGTGGTTTGTGCAATTGACTGTTGTTTCATTCCAATTCAAATGTTCAGATCTTTCATTAGATGAGATGTGTTTACTGCCCAAAGTAATGATGAACCCTCTCGTCTTTGTCTTAATTTCAGTTAATCGGCCTTTGAATCATAAGATTCTGAAGTTTTATTTTGCTTTGTTCTGATTTCAAAAGGCGTAGATTCTATGTTCGTGTTGAATGACTTATCACTTAATCCACATCATTGAAGTATTGACTTATTTGATTGCAGGTTTCATTGCTTTAGTTGAAGTGGATAGTGATGAAACATCAATTGCTGTTACTTACCAATTGCTGAAGAATTTTTTTAAAATTTCTTAAGATTCAGATGAAGAAATCACCAATTGCTGTTACTTACTTGGTCGTTTAAGTTTTTAAACTTAATGATGATCATCACATTTATGTCGATGTATACAATATATATATGTATCCGACCGCTTACGATTCAATCAAGGAGTAGATAATGATTCAAATTATGGGTAGATTGTTTTTTCTTTCTAAGTTAAATAAATTGCATCATATGATCAAATTTATGAACCAATTTGCATTTAATTTAATTGTTTCCTCGTTTAGGATGTGTCTGATAGTTAGTGGAGAAACTTCCGTGGCAACTTACCTATTCTTACGGCTGTGTTTGGAGCATTCACTCTTGTCGCTGTGACTTTAAGGAAAATCTATCGCCTAACAACATCTGGAATGTCTCTCGTCTGGCTCTTCCTCTCCTTCATCTACTTAATCTATCTCCATGGAGCATGGTGTGCCCCTTGCTCTTACCCTTTTACTCTAGTACATAATCACATGTTTTCCACTGATTTAGTTGACGTTCATTCTTTGCAGTGTTCTTTTCATCCTCTCAATTGCTACGTTCAATTTTCTTCTCGTCAAGGTATGTCCATACACCCATGGCATACAACCTGAGCCTTTCCATTATTTTAGAAGCTATAAAGATGTTGAACTGTTGCAAGTGCTCTAAGGGTTGAATTTTATGAGTGACTTCCTCGTTTCAAAGAAACATATTATTGCCTAATTGCCTGTATAATATTTGCTTATATGTTCTTGGATATACACAAAACCATCTGATGTTTAAGTTGATGTTTATTAGATGCGCATTAAAATCAACTTGACGCTTGTCCTATTTCAAAATAAAATAAAATTCAACACTAAATCACCACTTTATGTTTATTGACCAGCTCATGATGATAACATTAGCGGTTAGGATCTCTCTGACATCTGGTTTTCATGGACATAAAATATTTAGAAACTAACTATCGCTTACTCGGGGTAGGGTTTCATCACTTAATCCACTTCATTGAAGTATCTCCTTCATTGTTCATGAAGGGTGTATTATTTATGTACACACTCTGCAACTTCTGTTTTAGGTTAGCATAATTGGAAAGGTAGTGGTACAACTTGATAAGTGCGGTTTGTAGTGCTATTTCCTTGTGTTTGGTCCCGGTTTCTCTTGTGGAATCGCTCTTTGGAGCGGTTTTTGAGGCTACTTACGCTTCTTCTAGTTTGTTTTAGGTTCCTAGGACCATTATTGGAGAGATGAAACGATTCCGACTCGTTTCCGACACATTTGGAGCCAACAAAGAGAAGCGACGATCACTCGGTGGCTTAGACTCGATTCCGAGACCTTGGGACCCATTCCCGAGCCCCTTAGACTCGATCCCGAGCACCGAGAATCGATGAGAAGCCCATGAGAAGCAAGTAGGGACCCTTGAGATCATATTTGAGGCCTACAAGACCCATCCCGGCCGAGATAAGGGCCATCTCGCCCGAGATGAAGAGTACAAGCGAAGACAGGCCACTGACCAGTGATCTCGACCAAGATCATCTCATCTCGACCGAGATGGATCCCATCTCGACCGAGACCATCTCTTCTCGCCCGAGATTGGCCACCTGCAGACCCACGTCACTTCTTTTCTTCTCCTTTGCTCTTGAACCCTTATAAATACCCTTCCTTTGTACTGTTTAAGGACTTTTACATTATCTTACATTAGACTAAACCCTAGATAGAGTTCCTCCTCTCATTAGCTTAATCTTTCCCTAATCTTTAGTTAAACTTAGCTTAATCTAGTTTGTAATCCTTGTATTAAGGGAATTCTTCAAGACTCAACCAAGATTGACAACCTTGGGAGATTTATTTGGGTTTTTCTTATTAATACAAGTTTTCATATTTCATCCTTGCTAGTTTGGTATAATCCTCTTCTTCTCTTCTCTTTTAATCTTTGTTTATCTTTTAAGTTTTAATCTTTGATTATTGTTCTTGTTCATACTAGTTTCATAATGAATGTTTGGATTATTATGTTGATTTCTCTTGCTAGTGTTAGTATTAGTTTGATAATGTGTGAGTAGACTTATTGTGGGGTTAGTAGGGGGATTAAGTGTTGATTATGGATGATTAGGGTTTGATTGTGGGTAAAGGTGAATTCTTTGTTGCTAGTCACATATTGAGCATACTATGTGTTTGTTGAATTGCTTGTTTGAGTAGTAGTGGCCATGCTCCTCATGCTTGTCTTCCTCTTCTCATTGTGTGATTGATTTGTGGTTGAATCCTTGTGTATTGGGTAACATCTTGCATGAGTATTCGGGTTTAGTCTTTGACACGAGAGTGCGGACTTTGGCTTTGACGCGAGAGCGCGGACCGACCTTAGTAACTAGGTGACACCTACACCCTCGATCCCCTAATTATCCTACTACACTTATGAACCCAAACTAACCCTACTCCTTCCCATATTGATTTCTCCATCTTGTTAGCTATTATCTATCTAGTTAGTTGATTGTTTTTAGTTTAGTTCATCTTTTTAGTTCATATTATACCTAGTTCATTGTTAGTCATATTTCTACTCTCTTGTCATCATTCTAGTTTGTTCATCCTTGTCAATTCTCTTCTCTTTGTGTTGTTTTGGTAGCTTAGCCTTGTTTTAGGTAGACCATAGTCTAGACACCTTCTACCGTCCCCGTGGACTCGACCCGACTTACCCTAGCTACCCGTTAGGATTAGTTGGACTCTACTTGTTGGTGGGGACCCACGACAAATCCCTACCATCAATTTGGCGCCGTTGCCGGGGACGATGCATGTTTAGACTTAGTTTGCTTAATAACTTGACTTAGTTACCCCTCTTGTGTTCTTTTTCTATCCCTTGTGCATATTTTCTAGGCTTTTTCTTAGTTTCTTTAGCTTTCTTCTCTCTTTGTCTTGGGTTGTGTTCGTTTATTGTCTTTGCCTAGTGCCCATAAAGCACTAGGTGTTCTCACGTTTGTTCCAAGTGTGTAGTGCATGCCTAGGAGGAGAGACAACTTCTTTCTCTTCAATCCAGAGCCGGAGAGACTCTTTAGAGCCTTTCGCCAACAGACGATTGAACGGGTTAGAAATTCTCAACCGGGTACTAGCAATACCATTGAAGAACAAGCCCAAAGATCCGACTTTAACTAACAACCTCAAGGCAATACCGAAGGGACCTTCATCAATCCCTTTGGTACTTCTTCTAACCACTCTTCTCAACCTAGTTCTCCATCAACATCAACATCAACACCATCTACACCATCATCTCCCTTACATCCAACAATGCCGAAGTTCTCATCTCATTCTACATTCACGGAGGATGTCTTGCCCAGGAGCACTTTACCGGCCGCTTACGCCAGAAATTTTGTGGCAAAGACACAATTCATCCAACTTGTAGAAAGAAATCAATTTATTGGTTTGCCCACCGAAGACCCGCATCAACACATGGAGACCTTCTCCGATTATTGTGACGCTATATCTCAACCCGGGGTTACTCAAGATCAAATTCGTTGGGTACTTTTCCCGTTCTCTCTCATTGGAAAAGCGAAGCAATGGATCAAGAGTCTCGATAGGGCAACCATGGGGATTGATACTTGGAAGAAACTTGCACTAGCATTCTACCAACAATTTTATCCACCGGAGAAGACTAATCTATTGAGATCTTCAATCACGGGGTTTCAACAACGTGACGAAGAAAGTCTTTACGAATCGTGGGAAAGGTTTAAGGCCTTGATCCGTTCTTGCCCCCATCATGGTTTATCACAATGGTTCCTTGTCCAACAATTTTGGAATGGGTTATATGAAGAGTCAAGGGCCATACTCAATATGGGGTCTAATGGAAGGTTTACCGAGGTCGATGATGATCAAACATGGGCAAGGATTGAAGACATGGCGGTCCACAATTCCCAATATAGTAGGCCTAGGAAGGCAAATCGAGGGGGAAGGCACGAGATTGATGCCATCACGCAATTAAGTGCCGACCTTGGAGCACAATTGAAGACACACATGGATAATATTGACAAGAAGCTCCAAAATCATTTCTATCAAGGTCAAAGCACTAGTTCCTCCAATCAACAACCGATTCATCAAGTTAATGCTATGGGAGTGGTTCCTTCTACATCTTATTATGGGATATGCGAGTTTTGCGGGATATTTGGACATGAACCTCAACATTGTCGAGGTAGTATTGAGCAAGTGAATGCTTTTCAAGCATACAAGCAAGGAGTTCCATATTTCTCCCACAAGCCTCAAAATGTGCCAAATCAACATATGTTCCAAGCTTCCCAATAACAAGCTCAACAACAACACCGTCCATTCTACGTTCCTCCTCTCTTAAGGGACAACAACCAAGGCTACCAAGGTTATCAAGGCAATCAAAGACCTTTCAACAACTTCCAACAAAATAACCAAGGTGCCTTCAACAACAATCAAGGGTTCCATCAAGGGAACTTCAATTATCAAGGTGGTTTCCAAGGAAACCAACACTCTCAAGGCCTAAATCAAGGCAACTCCCAAGGGTTCCAAGGGAACTTTCAACAACAACAAGGGTCCCAAAACACTCAACAAGAAAACAAGCAAAGAAGCTGATCTCCAATTCATGATTATGGCATTCCCCTAGCCATTACCAATACCCCACATAATCAACAATCCCCACCTCGAGATCCGGAGATGCAAAAGGTAATTTTGGATATTCAAAGAAGCCAATTGGAGATGCAAAAAGCTCAACATGAATTCTATATTAACATTCAAATGGAAAACAAGGCAAGAGATACGCATGTGAAAATGCTTGAAACCCAACTAGCTCAAGTAGTTTCGGGTAGTTCTTCAAGACAAAAGGGTCAACTACCTCCTCAAGGTGTACCGACGAAGTTTGAACATGTGAATACCATCACCTTGAGGAGCGGTGCATCCTATGATTCTCCCTTGTTTCCTAGTGAGCAACAAGCCATGAAAGAAGTTGTATCTCCATCTCAAGACAATGAAGGTTGGGGAAATCTCATGGAGGAGCAAGTCTTGTGGGAGGTTGAAAAACCTATTGCAGACAAGCTTCTCCCACCCCAAAAAGAAGACAAAGGAAAGAAGAAGATGTCAATTGAAAAATCCAAACCTAATGAGTAAGACAAGATACATATCAAGTTGCCTTTCCCAACAAGGCAAATGAAGACAAAGGTGGATGTTCAATATGACAAGTTCCTTGATATTGTGAAGAAGTTGGATGTGAGCATCCCTTTCACCGAGTTAATTACCCAAGTCCCGGCCTATGGAAAGTTTATGAGAGAAATCTTGGCTAGGAAGAGATCCGTGGACAAGGAAGAGACCATAGCGTTCACAAGAGAGGTGAGCGAGCTCATTCAAGGTTCTACACTTTCTAAGTTAAAGGATCCGGGTAGTTTCTCAATCCCGTGCACCATAGGGAACTTGAAGATTGATAGGGCGTTATGTGATTTGGGGGGCAACTGTGAGCATTCTCCCCTATTCTATTTGTGAGCGACTTGGGATGAAAGAGCTTAAATGTACCTCGATCACACTCCAAATGGCCGATCGTTCACTTAATCGACCATTAGGAATGTTAGAGGATGTGCTATTAAGAATAGGGAAATTTATCATCCCGGTTGACTTCCTTGTGCTTGATATGCCGGAGGATGCTATCACTCCCATTATCCTTGGGCGCCCGTTTCTACATACCGCCGGTGCAATGATCGATGTCAAGAAGGGTAGGATCACCTTTGAGCTAGGCGATGAGAAGCTCGTGTTTGACCTCCAAGGCAACACCTTGCCTATATATGAAGAGTCGTGTAATATGATCCACACCTTGAATGAGAAAGATCTAGGGAATGAGTCGAGTGAAAGCTTGAAAGATGACAACTTGTGGGGAATTGAAGATGATGATTCCGAGCTTGGGGCGGACGAATGCCCATGTGATGTGATTGAAGACAAGTTACTTGGAAAGAAGAAGGTTGAGCCTCCCTTGGGGCCACATGAAGATAGATGGACGTTTGGGTATACACCGGAGGATCGAAAGTACAAGTTCAAGCTGTTGAACTTAGTAGATCGGGATGCCCCGGGAACGTCAAGACAAGGTTGTGAAGATCCTTGGAGTGGAGGTTGGTATTCCACAAGCTTGATCGAAGATTTCTCGAGAGCCTTCGATTTGTTACTTCGTGCCCTTGAAGGCGATGGAGTTATTTATGATGTTGTTGAAAAAAAATGAATGAAGATCCCACCACCCTTGGTTTGACGGAGTTCCAAAAGAACCGTCTTATTGTATATATCTCTTTTTTATTCTTTTGTGTGTTTGTGGAATTCTTGTTATTTGGTTGTTTGATGAGCGATGTGAGGGAGGGATTGTGATGGATGTTTTGAGCTTATTTTGTAGGTGTGAAGTGAAGATGAAGTGTAGAGAGGAGTGGTTGATGATAGAAGTTTGAATCCGGGCTAGGAAGTCGGTTTTTGAAGCTTTTGACAAGCTTTTGGGGACGGGATTCGAGATCCCGAGGTATTAGTTGACTTGTGGGTGGATCTATCAAGAGAATTGAAGGCCTAGAAGAGTCATCCCGGCCGGGAAGGGTTTCATCTCGGCCGAGATGAAGTGTGCGTGGAATCTAGAGCTACTGACTGCCCATCCCGACCGAGAAGGGGACCATCTTGGCCGGGAAGGGACCATCACGACCGAGATGGGACCATCTCGACCGGGATGGGTTTCAGCCTTTCCTTTTTGCCTTCTTTTCATCACTTGAGCCCACCCAACCACTCTATACCCTCTCCCAACCTCCCTACCTATCCATGCAACTATCATGTGACCCCTACACTTCATATATACACCTTCATATCATTTTCTCTTCACTATACACCAAGTTTAACCTCACAACCCACCCTCATTACACCAATGCAAGCCTAGAACTTCAACCGTGCGACTATATTGAGCATGAAGAGGAATAATGATGATAAAGACAAGCAAAGTGCCGAATATGATCATTGAGGCGATGGAGATTATTGAGTTCCTAACCTTTGGTAGGCGACTATCCCTTCTTTTTCGTCTTTTATTGCTAGTCTATCTTCGTTTGTTCCCCTTCCCTTTACGTATTTGGTGTCTTGGTGGCCCTCAGGGCCTTGGTAGTCATTGCTCCCGATTCTCGATGACGTGACGACATCGAGAGTCATTTCAAAATCCAAATTTACAAGTCCTTTCACTTTTTATTCAACTTAATTTCTTTTTAGTAGGAATTAGTCGGATTTAGGCGGAATCCGGGCTAGGTGACTTGATTACACCTAGCCCTCCCCTCCTATTTCCTTTTATTTTCTTCTTTTTATTTCTTCCCCCATCCATATCTTTTCTTGTTTCGGCCCTTGGTGACTTGACTACACCCCGACCGGACACATTCTATCCTTTCTTCACCTTCTTTTTGATTTGTAGCTTTATTTTTGTAGTTTCTCTTCTCTTTAGTGTCTTCCACACACTACCGATCGAGCATGAGGACATTGCTAGTTTTATTTTCGTAGTTTTTTCGAAAAAATCTTAAAAATCCCTAAATATTTGAAAAATTTTCATAAAAAAAGCCAAAAAGATTTTCTTTTGTGTCTTTTCCTTTTGTGTCGTATTTTTGTTGTATTGTGTGTTTTGCCTCCCCATTTCCTTGTAGGTTCCTTGATCGCCGTAATTTTCAGAAAACTCAAGACATCCGGTAACGTCATTCTATCCCTTTTCCTCTTTATCTTTTGTGGAGTTTTGGAGGATGTTGTGTGATGGTGTGTGCTCGGGTGGAGCCTTTTGGAGATTTGGGGTTGATTGGTTGCTTATTTGGATGTTTCGGGGTGGTGTTTGTGTGTTTGTTTGTTTTGTTTTGTTTTGTTTTGTTTGTCTCATTTTCTTTCATTTTTGTTGCGTCTTTGTTTTGTGATGTGTACTTTGTGTCTAGTGTGTAATAAAAGGTTTTCGAAAACCCGGTTTTGAGGCTAGTGTGCAAGCGTTTACTTTCCCTTTCTAGTAATATGAGTCGAGTCTTGGACTTTAGTCTAGTAGAATGACTCTAAATCAATGATTTCGTTGGTTTCTTACTTTGAGTCCACCTAGTTTACTAGGGATTTACTACGGGATTTGCATTTTGACCATTTTGACCACTCACGGAGTGAAAAGGCCTTGGTTCCCGAGTCCCGTCTCTTAGGTGACCGTGTTCGAAATTGTTTGATTAGTCCAAGTTTTCCACCTTTTTGTGGGTTGAAGGGAAAGCGCGCTCCCGACTCACCCATTTCTCTACCTCCTACACACTTCCACAAAAAAGTTGCAATTGGTTGAAGTCTCTTACTTGGTTGTGATTGATTGCCTACAAAACAAATTGGCCAAATGGCAAGCCAAGAAAGAAAGAAAAAGAAAGAAAGAAAAGAAAGAAGAAAAAGAAAAAGGCACAACAAATGAAAAGCAAAATACAAAAGAAGAAAAAGAAGTGGCATAGAAACTCAAAAGCCAAATGAAAAAACGAAATGCCAAAGAAAATCCTCTCACAAAAAGAATACTCACCCCTAAAAAATAAGCCTTTTTCCGGCTATTACCGTGAAGAGCCTACCAAAGGACCGAATCCCTAGGAAGGATGATAGCGGTAAATAGTCGGTCTTCCCCCACTTTGCAACCTTATCCACCTTTTTACTTGGACTAGTTGGGCGACTTTTGGACATGGGACGACCCTCTTGGCTCATCGCTAAAGGGGGCGGGGTCTCACTTACCTACAGTGTCGACTAACTCCGTGGTTCATCCTTTTTCCATCCCGCCTATCGTCCCGTAGTACGTTCTTAGAAGGTTAGGAGGACCTAGGTAAGTTACCAACGTTCTTATTGCTTTGTTGTCATACTATTAGGGTTTTGTCCATTTCGGTTTGTATTACTAGCTTGGGAACGTTGTCACTTGCCTTGAGTCCCTAACCGGTGTTTCTTTCACCGCTTTATGGAGGGAAGCGGTATTTTGTTTCTTCTTGGATGCAACCGTTTGGTGTTTGTTTGTTTGTTTGTTTGTGTGTTTGTTGTGTGTTTTCGTGTTCGGTTTCATCCACAGTTTTGTCGCAAGACCTCACTTGCCTTGCGGAGAGCACTTTTCCTCTAAGTGTTCTCGCGTGAGTTGAAAGGGCGTAGGGTGCGCTAATTGTAACACCCCTGATTTTTATAAATTAAATTAAATAAAAATTTTGTTCGTATTTTTTATTTTTACGATTTAACTCGTAATTCTTAAAAATTTTATAAAACGAATTTATCGTTTAATCGTTTCAAACTCATAAAATTCTATTTGTCTCGGAAACTCTCCTTATATTTAAAACATATTTTTATGTATGTTTCGATTCATTTTATAGTTAATTTAATTTTTATCGAAAGTCTATTTCGACGATTTAAATTCTAAATTCTTTTTATTTATATACATTAAGCTCGAAGCTCATTTATTTTAAGTTTCGTCAAAATATTTATTTTCTTTCCTCGAGAAATCAATTTAATTCACTTTATCGAAAATTTATTATTTATCGGGAAATACTATTTAATCGTCTAATTATTTATTTCTATCAGCTTCATTTTTGTCTCGAGTACTTTATTTACTCATTTTGTTTGACGGTCCGATTATTTACTTAATTTTATTAACTCGTTTTAATTCGATACGTGGGCCAGTTAACTTATAGTTACAGAATTCATCTCCTACTCGATTAATTTAATTAGTCTGTATACTACGTATACTTATTGTCTCGGAATCCGTACATTTTCTTTGTGGTGAGTTGAATTCAGCCCACTATTTTTTTTATCCATTCCCTTTTCTTTTGATGCTTGCCACCTCTTTGATCCATCTCCCACTTCCTCTTTATTTTGTTTTCCACCGCTCCACTTGTTCACTGCTTCACCTCCCCCATTTCTTTTTCCCTCCTTCTCTTCGTCTTCTCCTTCCTTGGTTTTCCCGTCTCCTTCTCGTTTCTGCTGCTGCGTCCGTCTCTCTAGCCAAGCATTTCTGTCTTCATCCTTTTTCGTCGTCGAAATCGGTGAGCATTCTGTTCCTTGTTCTTCTTCCTTTCGCTACTGTTGTTGTTGCTCTTTTTCGTGTCTGCCGATGCAACATCGATATGCTTGCTCGACTTTTCTTCTTCTCCTCTTGTTCATACTTTGGTACGTGAATTTACTGTGGCTCGTCTGCTGCTGTTAGGCTGTTAATGCTATTTCTTTGTTACATGCTTATTGCAGTTCTGCTCGCCCCTTTTTCCCGTTCTCGGTTCTCTTTGTCGCAGTTGCTGCTTTGGTCATGTTATTGTGTCTTTTTCTGATGCTGTCCATTTGTTCATCCCTGTTCTTCCCCTTCCTCTTCGTTTTCCTCTCTTCCTGTTGTTGTTGTTACGGTTATCGCTGCTAATTGCGTTGCGTACCTGCTCTGTCCTTATTCTACTATTTTTGTCGCTGCTGTCCTGTTGGTATCGTTCCTCTTTTTCTCGTTTTTCTTCTACTTAACCTTCTTCTTCTCGTCGTCCTCTATCTTTCAATTTTCAAGTTCTGCTACTGTTTCCTCTTCTTCTTTTGTTGTATCTGCAGTCCTTTTCTTCTTCCTCTCCTGTTTTCGTTCGTTGTTTGCCTCTCGTTGCTGCTGTCCGCTGTTTTCTTTTCCCGTCTTCTCTGTTTGGTTGCTACTGTTTTGGCGTTACCGTTTTCCTGCTACTCCTTCTTTAGATGTTGGTGACGTTGTAGTCACTCTTCTCGTGCCTCCTTTTCACTCGGTTTCGATGTCGAGTTTGTTGTCTGATGAGATGTATTGCTACCGATTCGTCATTGTTGGTTGCTTATACGAGTTTGTTCCGCTCGGTTCGCATTCCCCATTTTGGTAGCTGTTGTGCAATTGTTATGTTCAGATTATATCTGATTCTCGGCAGTCCTGTTTGTACGTGACTTCCGTTAGCGTCTTTAGCCTCGATTCATCTTCTATTCCTCTATTCTTCATACTCCGTTCTCACCATATTCTTTTCGTTCCTCCTCTTCGTTCTACTCGGCCTGTGGTTCTCATACCTTATGATTATCTGTTTCCATAGGATTTCGTGAGGACTCAGACGAGGACATGTACGTGATCGTGTTGGTTTTCGACTCAAGGTAACTTTAGGACGTTACTCGATTTTATATCGTATGTTTGAGTAGTAGTATGTAGTAAATATTTTAACTTCGGTTTTCCAATTTTAGCTATTTATTATTTGCTAAAAATATTATTTAATAAATCGTAGCCTTATAAATATTTTACGAGTTTTCGATATCTTTTTATAAATCGTTAGTAATTTTATTATTTACGATCGTTATAATCTTTTGTTGGTTATCGTGACACTAGTAACTAAATAATATTGATTTCATATTTTCGTCTTATTTCGTTAATCTATAATTCTAACTCAAAATTGTATATTTATATTTTAATCGAAATTTGTATACTTGTTCAATAAATTTATTTCGTTTTACGATTTATAATAATAAATGAGAAAATAGTCGATTTAGTTTTAAATATGTTTTAGTTGAGACTATTTTCACTAATAATTTCCTATTTGTTTCGGATTGACTATTTTCATTAAAATTTGTATTATTTATAAATCAAGGCTATTTCTTAAAGATAATTTGAAACCTTTATAAAATTCATTTCATTTATAAAACTCGTTGACTCAATTAATTTTGGTGTCGTTTTTCTTAAAATATCTCTTTTCTAAGATTTATTGTTTTAACTCGATTTCCTAAATTATTTATAAAATACTATATAATGACTTATTATATTTTATTTATATTTTGAGTAACGAATTTAGAAATATAATAAAGTTACGATAACTACGATAATAATAAAATGTTAATTTTGTTAGAAATTCTATTTTTAATACATTTCACATATTTTAATAACTTACGTATCTTCTATAATAATATTTCTATTTTAAGTAAGTTTCTGAAATTAGTAAGTTTCTATTTATAGAAAGTTTCCATTTTTATATAAAATGTTTATTTCTTTTATCCTCATATTATCTATATTGATTATATTTATCTTTTGAACATCGATAATGGCTGTTTTTGAGTTATGGAATGAGGACAAGTGTATGGGTAGAGTAATACAGTCTGGGGTATACGTTTTGCCATCAACTATAAAGTTGGTGTGTCTATGTTGAGACGCATTGGTCGTTGAACTGAGCATGGTTTGTGTTCAGGAGTGTGTATATTTTGACCTTAAACTTAGATATCGCATCGTGTAAGTCGCCGTCGGGTTGAACTGGATTACGGTTGGTGTCCAGGAGGGGTGTACATTATTTAAGCCAGGACCTCGCTGCACGCAGTCCTGTTATAGTTGAGTTGCCTAGTTAGAGACCGAAGTCTAATTTGTTTTGACTAAGTTCTCGAAGCTAGTTTGAGTATTATCCTAGTGAAAGTCTTTTCCGTTGCACTGATTGATTTCCATAACGCCATTTTTGAATATTATTATTATCGATCGATATTGACTTGCAGGTTTGCAAATGCTTTAAGTTTCGCTGAAAACTTATTTTTATTCTATCGTTTTAATGTTTTCTCTTTTTAAATATTTTGATATAATAATACTATTATTTTTCCATATGATATAATATGGCTGGGAGAACGTCCGAGTTACTCCCCACTGACGTGGCTGTTATGTTTATAACATGACAGGTATTTGCTGCTGGGTTTTGGGTGTGAGCTAGCGAGTAGCGTGGATCCTACTATTTCTTTATTCACGTTTATTTATGGACTTGTAAAACCCTGTTTGAAGAATTTCCTTTTAGCCCTTTTGTAAAAAGAGGCCTTTGTATTGACTTACCATTTCTTTTAATAAGATATAATTTGTCAGTGTGTTTTAATCCCGACTCTACAGTGTTTCCGCCACTGTATTGCGTTAGAATTTCTAGGGGATTATAGTTGGTATCAGAGCATTGTTGCTCCCGACGCTTACACCTGATTTTAGGAAAAACACCAGTAAATGATTTAAACATTAAAGAAATATTAGTGAGAGATGGGTAGAAACAAAATAAGGACTTAACTGTTAGGTTTATATGTTCTTGTAACTCAATGACTAGCATTGAATATTTGTTTCTTTTGTCTGGAAGAAAATGAATGAACAAGATGTTGATATGATACTGCTCCAGATCGGGACAAGACCTGCTCAGAACTCTCAACGCTTGCTGACTCGAGTGGACAACTTGGTGCTCCAAGAAAGATGCCGATAGTGACTTTTCAGCTCTGGTTTAGTTTGCTCAAGCTACGGGTTAGATGATCAAGAGTAGATTCATGTTCCATGATGTTGCAGTAGATCCAGATGGAGCGACCCAAGACTTGTGTGCTCGTTCCCTACGAGATGATGAAGATACTGTGAGTTCCTTTGTGGAACCTTAGAGGTTCGAAGATTCTCTCTCGTTTTAAATCTTAGTTATTCAGGATCATCGATTCTCACTTCCTTCCTCTACTTCTTCCAATTCTTCTCTTATATATTCCCATCTTCATTCTCTTAGTGAATCCTTGTTTTATTTTTCTTTTCTACCATCTTTCTCTTGAGATTCTTTGGTTAGATCGGATTTTGTCTTAGTGAACCCCGTGTTATAGATGTTTGAGGTTTAGTAAACCCTTGTTACCTGGTTTGAGGGTTGTGAGTTGTACCTTATTTTATCAGTTGATTAATGAAGTTAGGTTGATATTTTGGACACCGAACTTTGGGTTATAGGTTACTTTGATTATTTTGGAATACTTAGAGTTGAATATATTTTGGAGTAGTAAGAGTATAACCTATTTGATGGATACCTATTACCTAACCTAGAACCGAACCAAGTGTAACTGATAATATCACTTTGGGATGCTAACATAATGCTTATTTGATGGATGCATCGTGAATATTTGGGATCATAGAGTATCGTTTAAAGTGTTAACCTGATTGTTGAGGTACCATCGAAAGTTTTCATTAATATCGTTAGATATTTCGGTTGACATAGATTACCCGTGTTTCTGGTGGATTAGATTGTTGGTCATCGTTTAAGGTCGTAACCTGTGAACTTTGGAGTTGAGTGATCTAACTTGGATAAATTGTTGTAACTTTGAAGAAGAGAAACATATTACACAGTTAAAGGTTGGATTTATAGCATTGTTTTGAGGAATACTTAATGCGAATCATCTTGATGGATTTATAGTTCAAAACCCTTAGACCAACGAGATTGTGGCTTCGCTGAGTTAATAAATATTTTGGTGGTTTCATTGTTACAATATGAATTTGGTGGAATTTCTAGAAACCTAAGCCCAATGACGTGTTTGAAGATGTGAGTGTAAACCGTTACCTATAGAATTGAGCACGTTTGAGAATTAGTGGTAATTTCCCAAACCCTGTCTTTGTGATGCTTTAAATATGTTGGCAATCATTTTTGAGGATTTTGTACCCGAGCTTTATTAATTGGTGGATTTTGTTTAGTGTTCCTTACTCGAGAAATTTGGAGTGTACCTCGAGTTCAAACTTTATGAGCTTTGGATTAAGGAACCTTATCGTTTGCGAGCTTCGGTTTGTCTGATGATCGTTGGAACTTTAATTGACGAGATTAGTTTTTTTTAAAAGCATTTGGGGATTAGGATCGTGTCGTTTGAACGATTGGATAGTCACGTAAGACATTTTTGGGACTGTGACCAGTAGTACCACCTAGAGCCTAATATTAGACTTAGTATTATTTGATGAAAATTAGGAACCCGTGTTGTGGGAGTCGTACCGGGAATCTCGAGATGGTTAACTTCTTCTGTAGTTCCTTGAGAGCTCTGTTGACTCTCAATTTCGTTCCTTCCTTTAGCTTTCCTTAAATCCTGCTACTTCTTCTTCGGCCAATCCCTTTCGACCTCTTTATCGGGTTTGAAAATTTCTGTTGCGATTTGTCGTTGACTTTGAGTCTATTTATCCATTTATTATTTTCCCCAAACTTGTGTTATGAAAAGTTTGACTAATCTACAAATTTTGATTTTCATGAAATTTTAGCATTTTGAGTTATAAATTTCAAAACTTTTTATTTCTTTTTTATTTTATTTTGGTCATATTTCAAAAGAGTCTTAATAATTTATTTTAAAGTATTTCGAAATTATTTAAAATTTCAATTTGATTTTCACGTGATCGAGATTTTATGAAAACTTTCGTGATTGCAAATATTTTGGATTTTTATAAGATTATTAAGTAAAACGATTTAATAATTTCAAAAAAAAAACTTCGTGCGTCTAAATTTTTGTTTTATTGTCGTTGGACTTTAAATCTGTTATTGAAAATGTTGGTCGACTTAGTCGATTTCTATTTGCTAACTACAAAACTTGATTTCTCAAATTTTTGTTTGGTCTTAAAACAAAGTATTGTCTAATTTCTTAATTAAAACGTATTACTGCTGCTTTGAAAATATTTGGGTACCTTTTCCCCTCGAGTTCGTTTACAAATATTATTTATCGTCGTTATTTTATAAAATAATTTAACTTTCGATTTTATTAATTTAAATGATTTTAAGCCTTGGGTAACCGAGCCCAAACAATCTTGAAATAAATTTTGACTTTGATTTCGATTTCATATCACGTTTGAAGTTTTAAAAAAAAAAAACTTTTAAACCGAGATTGTGATACGAGTTAAGCATTCTCATTTTATTCAAATGATATAACCCTGTTTTCCATTTTATTATTATGTTCTTTATAAGTTTGGAGGACGAAACTTCTTTTAGTGGGAAAGATTGTAACACCCCTGATTTTTATAAATTAAATTAAATTAAAATTTTGTTCGTATTTTTTATTTTTACGATTTAACTCGTAATTCTTAAAAATTTTATAAAACGAATTTATCGTTTAATCGTTTCGAACTCATAAAATTCTATTTGTCTCGGAAACTCTCCTTATATTTAAAACATATTTTTATGTATGTTTCGATTCATTTTATAGTTAATTTAATTTTTATCGAAAGTCTATTTCGACGATTTAAATTCTAAATTCTTTTTATTTATATACATTAAGCTCGAAGCTCATTTATTTTAAGTTTCGTCAAAATATTTATTTTCTTTCCTCGAGAAATTAATTTAAGTCACTTTATCGAAAATTTATTATTTATCGGGAAATACTATTTAATCGTCTAATTATTTATTTCTATCAGCTTCATTTTCGTCTCGAGTACTTTATTTACTCATTTTGTTTGACGGTCCGATTATTTACTTAATTTTATTAACTCGTTTTAATTCGATACGTGGGCCAGTTAACTTATAGTTACAGAATTCATCTCCTACTCGATTAATTTAATTAGTCTGTATACTACGTATACTTATTGTCTTGGAATCCGTACATTTTCTTTGTGGTGAGTTGAATTCAGCCCACTATTTTTTTTATCCATTCCCTTTTCTTTTGATGCTTGCCACCTCTTTGATCCATCTCCCACTTCCTCTTTATTTTGTTTTCCACCGCTCCACTTGTTCACTGCTTCACCTCCCCCATTTCTTTTTCCCTCCTTCTCTTCGTCTTCTCCTTCCTTGGTTTTCCCGTCTCCTTCTCGTTTCTGCTGCTACGTCCGTCTCTCTAGCCAAGCATTTCTGTCTTCATCCTTTTTCGTCGTCGAAATCGGTGAGCATTCTGTTCCTTGTTCTTCTTCCTTTCGCTACTGTTGTTGTTGCTCTTTTTCGTGTCTGCCGATGCAACATCGATATGCTTGCTCGACTTTTCTTCTTCTCCTCTTGTTCATACTTTGGTACGTGAATTTACTGTGGCTCGTCTGCTGCTGTTAGGCTGTTAATGCTATTTCTTTGTTACATGCTTATTGCAGTTCTGCTCGCCCCTTTTTCCCGTTCTCGGTTCTCTTTGTCGCAGTTGCTGCTTTGGTCATGTTATTGTGTCTTTTTCTGATGCTGTCCGTTTGTTCATCCCTGTTCTTCCCCTTCCTCTTCGTTTTCCTCTCTTCCTGTTGTTGTTGTTACGGTTATCGCTGCTAATTGCGTTGCGTACCTGCTCTGTCCTTATTCTACTATTTTTGTCGCTGCTGTCCTGTTGGTATCGTTCCTCTTTTTCTCGTTTTTCTTCTACTTAACCTTCTTCTTCTCGTCGTCCTCTATCTTTCAATTTTCAAGTTCTGCTACTGTTTCCTCTTCTTCTTTTGTTGTATCTGCAGTCCTTTTCTTCTTCCTCTCCTGTTTTCGTTCGTTGTTTGCCTCTCGTTGCTGCTGTCCGCTGTTTTCTTTTCCCGTCTTCTCTGTTTGGTTGCTACTGTTTTGGCGTTACCGTTTTCCTGCTACTCCTTCTTTAGATGTTGGTGACGTTGTAGTCACTCTTCTCGTGCCTCCTTTTCACTCGGTTTCGATGTCGAGTTTGTTGTCTGATGAGATGTATTGCTACCGATTCGTCATTGTTGGTTGCTTATACGAGTTTGTTCCGCTCGGTTCGCATTCCCCATTTTGGTAGCTGTTGTGCAATTGTTATGTTCAGATTATATCTGATTCTCGGCAGTCCTGTTTGTACGTGACTTCCGTTAGCGTCTTTAGCCTCGATTCATCTTCTATTCCTCTATTCTTCATACTCCGTTCTCACCATATTCTTTTCGTTCCTCCTCTTCGTTCTACTCGGCCTGTGGTTCTCATACCTTATGATTATCTGTTTCCGTAGGATTTCGTGAGGACTCAGACGAGGACATGTACGTGATCGTGTTGGTTTTCGACTCAAGGTAACTTTAGGACGTTACTCGATTTTATATCGTATGTTTGAGTAGTAGTATGTAGTAAATATTTTAACTTCGGTTTTCCAATTTTAGCTATTTATTATTTGCTAAAAATATTATTTAATAAATCGTAGCCTTATAAATATTTTACGAGTTTTCGATATCTTTTTATAAATCGTTAGTAATTTTATTATTTACGATCGTTATAATCTTTTGTTGGTTATCGTGACACTAGTAACTAAATAATATTGATTTCATATTTTCGTCTTATTTCGTTAATCTATAATTCTAACTCAAAATTGTATATTTATATTTTAATCGAAATTTGTATACTTGTTCAATAAATTTATTTCGTTTTACGATTTATAATAATAAATGAGAAAATAGTCGATTTAGTTTTAAATATGTTTTAGTTGAGACTATTTTCACTAATAATTTTCTATTTGTTTCGGATTGACTATTTTCATTAAAATTTGTATTATTTATAAATCAAGGCTATTTCTTAAAGATAATTTGAAACCTTTATAAAATTCATTTCATTTATAAAACTCGTTGACTCAATTAATTTTGGTGTCGTTTTTCTTAAAATATCTCTTTTCTAAGATTTATTGTTTTAACTCGATTTCCTAAATTATTTATAAAATACTATATAATGACTTATTATATTTTATTTATATTTTGAGTAACGAATTTAGAAATATAATAAAGTTACGATAACGACGATAATAATAAAATGTTAATTTTGTTAGAAATTCTATTTTTAATACATTTCACATATTTTAATAACTTACGTATCTTCTATAATAATATTTCTATTTTAAGTAAGTTTCTGAAATTAGTAAGTTTCTATTTATAGAAAGTTTCCATTTTTATATAAAATGTTTATTTCTTTTATCCTCATATTATCTATATTGATTATATTTATCTTTTGAACATCGATAATGGCTGTTTTTGAGTTATGGAATGAGGACAAGTGTATGGGTAGAGTAATACAGTCTGGGGTATACGTTTTGCCATCAACTATAAAGCTGGTGTGTCTATGTTGAGACGCATTGGTCGTTGAACTGAGCATGGTTTGTGTTCAGGAGTGTGTATATTTTGACCTTAAACTTAGATATCGCATCGTGTAAGTCGCCGTCGGGTTGAACTGGATTACGGTTGGTGTCCAGGAGGGGTGTACATTATTTAAGCCAGGACCTCGCTGCACGCAGTCCTGTTATAGTTGAGTTGCCTAGTTAGAGACCGAAGTCTAATTTGTTTTGACTAAGTTCTCGAAGCTAGTTTGAGTATTATCCTAGTGAAAGTCTTTTCCGTTGCACTGATTGATTTCCATAACGCCATTTTTGAATATTATTATTATCGATCGATATTGACTTGCAGGTTTGCAAATGCTTTAAGTTTCGCTGAAAACTTATTTTTATTCTATCGTTTTAATGTTTTCTCTTTTTAAATATTTTGATATAATAATACTATTATTTTTCCATATGATATAATATGGCTGGGAGAACGTCCGAGTTACTCCCCACTGACGTGGCTGTTATGTTTATAACATGACAGGTATTTGCTGCTGGGTTTTGGGTGTGAGCTAGCGAGTAGCGTGGATCCTACTATTTCTTTATTCACGTTTATTTATGGACTTGTAAAACCCTGTTTGAAGAATTTCCTTTTAGCCCTTTTGTAAAAAGAGGCCTTTGTATTGACTTACCATTTCTTTTAATAAGATATAATTTGTCAGTGTGTTTTAATCCCGACTCTACAGTGTTTCCGCCACTGTATCGCGTTAGAATTTCTAGGGGATTACACTAATACCCGTTCGGCTAGTATTTTAGTTTAGTTTAGTAGTTAGTTCGTGCTTACTCGAGGGCGAGTAAGGGTTAAGTGTCAGGGAGTTGATAAGTGTGGTTTGTAGTGCTATTTCCTTGTGTTTGGTCCCAGTTTCTCTTGTGGAATCGCTCTTTGGAGCGGTTTTTGAGGCTACTTACACTTCTTCTAGTTTGTTTTAGGTTCCTAGGACCATTATTGGAGAGATGAAACGATTCCGACTCGTTTTCGACACATTTGGAGCCAACGAAGAGAAGCGACGATCACTTGGTGGCTTAGACTCGATCCCGAGACCTTGGGACCCATTCCCGAGCCCCTTAGACTCGATCCCGAGCACCGAGAATCAATGAGAAGCCATGAGAAGCAAGTAGGGACCCTTGAGATCATATTTGAGGCCTACAAGACCCATCCCGGCCGAGATAAGGGCCATCTCGCCCGAGATGAAGAGTACAAGCGAAGACAGGCCACTGACCAGTGATCTCGACCGAGATCATCTCATCTCGAGCGAGATGGGTCCCATCTCGACCGAGACCATCTCTTCTTGCCCGAGATTGGCCACCTGCAGACCCGCGTCACTTCTTTTCTTCTCCTTTGCTCTTGAACCCTTATAAATACCCTCCTTTGTATTGTTTAAGGACTTTTACATTATCTTACATTAGACTAAACCCTAGATAGAGTTCCTCCTCTCATTAGCTTAATCTTTCCCTAATCTTTATTTAAACTTAGCTTAATCTAGTTTGTAATCCTTGTATTAAGGGAATTCTTCAAGACTCAACCAAGATTGACAACCTTGGGAGATTTATTTGGGTTTTTCTTATTAATACAAGTTTTCATATTTCATCCTTGCTAGTTTGGTATAATCCTCTTCTTCTCTTCTCTTTTAATCTTTGTTTATCTTTTAAGTTTTAATCTTTGATTATTGTTCTTGTTCATACTAGTTTCATAATGAATGTTTGGATTATTATGTTGATTTCTCTTGCTAGTGTTAGTATTAGTTTGATAATGTGTGAGTAGACTTATTGTGGGGTTAGTAGGGGGATTAAGTGTTGATTATGGATGATTAGGGTTTTATTGTGGGTAAAGGTGAATTCTTTGTTGCTAGTCACATATTGAGCATACTATGTGTTTGTTGAATTGCTTGTTTGAGTAGTAGTGGCCATGCTCCTCATGCTTGTCTTCCTCTTCTCATTGTGTGATTGATTTGTGGTTGAATCCTTGTGTATTGGGTAACATCTTGCATGAGTATTCGGGTTTAGTCTTTGACACGAGAGTGCGGACTTTGGCTTTGACGCGAGAGCGCGGACCGACCTTAGTAACTAGGTGACACCTACACCCTCGATCCCCTAATTATCCTACTATACTTATGAACCCAAACTAACCCTACTCCTTCCCATATTGATTTCTCCATCTTGTTAGCTATTATCTATCTAGTTAGTTGATTGTTTTTAGTTTAGTTCATCTTTTTAGTTCATATTATACCTAGTTCATTGTTAGTCATATTTCTACTCTCTTGTCATCATTCTAGTTTGTTCATCCTTGTCAATTCTCTTCTCTTTGTGTTGTTTTGGTAGCTTAGCCTTGTTTTAGGTAGACCATAGTCTAGACACCTTCTACCGTCCCCGTGGACTCGACCCGACTTACCCTAGCTACCCGTTAGGATTAGTTGGACTCTACTTGTTAGTGGGGACCCACGGCAAATCCCTACCATCACAACTCGAAAATTAGTTGTCTTGAGGTGAATTTAGTAAAAAAATCTAAGAGGGATCACAGACATCGATACATAGTGGCGAGGTATATATTTCACAAGAGAGACTTACTCTACTACAAGAATGAAAAAAAAATACATTAATCATTAATAAGACCCCTCTCTCAAACTTATTTATATGTCATCTCGTACCATATTTTGTGACTGACCAAGTAGATGTAATTTTTGTTCACCGGATTATATTTGAGTAGTAACTCGCTCTTATTCTGAAGATTTTCCTCTATGTATTCAAACTCTATGCCCTTCACTTTGAGGGCGAGAAATATCTTCAAAGCAAAAGGGCTAGACCAAAATCCATGTAGCTAGCTTCACTGAACTATCCTCACCGGATTATACTCCCTCTGGTCACTATTTTTCGTCCTACTTCATGAATATTTGTGAGGGGTATTTTAATGAAATGGGGTGAAAAATAGTGACCGGAGGGAGTAATTGACAGTATTTTCAATGACTTACTACTGTTTTAGCTGGTGATTATACTTGGCATTATATAATGCTTGAATGGCCTTTACCTTTCTACTTCTTGGATTTTCGGGTACTATAATATGTTATACGTGTAGAGATCGAACAATAAATGTAAGAGCAAACACTGACAGAGTCAGAAAGTACGGATCGTCAAACTTTCAGTGATAAAAGGCCAAATCAACAGGTCAATATTTCGATTTTCTTCATTATATGTATCAGTACTTGGTAAATTGCTATTACATGTAGCAGTACTTGGTAAATTGCTTGCTGCTGCGAATACTGCTAACTTGACAAGCTAAGTCTTTTGATAACGATGTTTCTTTTGTTATTGGGTATTGAAGACCGTCAATGTTTTCAACGGTGTAAGTCACCTGTCTTCTAATATACCAATACGACTCTTACACTTTGTTATACTTGTTGCAATATAGTCTTCTTCTCATGCTCGGAAAACGAAGTGCGGTTATTACGTGATGAGATATATGATTGAAATTATCACTCGTTCTGATTTGAAGAGAACCGTCAATGAGGTAAGACTTGGGTTTTCACACATTCTCTTGTTTCAATCATTTGTTTTATGCACATAATTGAAACAAAATAATTAGTTCATTTATATTATTGATTTTGTAGCATTTCAAGGATATGAGGCCATATTCTCAAGAAGATATTGGCGAGTTTCGTGAATTATGGGCGGATTATTTTCTTAATATTTAGTTGTATATGATGCATCGGATTACCTTATGTGGACAAGGTGTTAGTTGAATTATGGTTTTAGGTACTTTTGGACCTTGGATAATGATTTTATGTGTACCCTTTGGATTTTGGATTTTTATAAAAATGTAACTTCTTTTGTTCAATTATTCGGTATGGTATTCATTTTTTATGTTTTGTTAATATGTACTCGTATTTCAGGATTATTAAAAAACATAAAGTATGCATACGTATATGAGCACATATCACAAAAAGCAGTTGTTTATAAGAGTGATAGACAACTGTTATTTCATAAAACAGTTGTCTATATACGTAATAGACAACTGTTGTTTTAGAAACACAGTTGTCTATATGCGTAATAGACAACTGTTTGAAAACAGTTGTCTATTAATCAATAGACAACTGTGTTTTTAAAAAACAGTTGTTTATTAATCAATAGACAACTGTTGTAAAACAGATGTCTATGCTCAGAGTAATATACAACTCGAAACTACTCAACTGTTGTAAGTCAGTTGTCTATTGCAAAAAAAATAGTTGTCTATTTGATGTTTTGTAGTAGTGCACACCCATTGGAAAACATGTATACCTGCCATGTTAAAACATAACAGTCACAATCAGTGGTGTAACTAACATCCGCTATTTTTCCTAGCGTTTTTATCCTTTCCGTTATGACTTCGTTATAACTCTGTCACATTTCGGCCTTGCGTTTCATCTTTTTCCAAGCTTTATTTTCATTTTTGAGTTTAATGATATTTATTTATATTTTTAAAAGTTTTAATTCTTTTAAATCTATTTATTTGATTTTCTTCGTAAACTATTTATTTTTCCGCGAGGAATTTTATTTCTCTACGAATTAACGTTTTTAAACTCGGATTTAAGTTATTTCTTTTCCTACAGATGTTTAAATATATTTATGTAATATTTTCAACAAATAAATATTTTTATTTATGAAAATTTAGCCATTAATGATTTTATTACGAAGTTTCGCGAATAATTAATTTCTATCGCGAGGTTTACTCGGATTGTTTTGAAATGCCTTTAACTATTTTGCGATTCTTCTTTTTATCAACTTAAAGATTATTGGAGCCCTTTTCCCCATATTTTGGACCGACACATCTTTTTGTCACACTCTTACTACGTTTTATAATACGTTCCATTTTATTTCGTTAAAACGTAATTACATAATTCTTATCTTATCATTTATTCAAGGCATTATGAACAAACCTTTCATACTCTTTCTTCCTTTATTTTGGCCGGCACATTTGACTCACTTTGACCTTGTTTTTATCAAAAAATCATTATCATTAAGCTTGAAAAACCATCCATTTCTCCTCTCATTCATTTTCCTCTTAAACAAAAAAAAATCCTTCCTTCTCTACCTTGTTGGCCGTGGCACTCACCCTCTTCCCTAGGCAGATTCTTGCTCCATTTCAAGTCACAATCGTCTCATTTTTATCGTCAAATTTATCCTCTTTCCGATCCTATCGTTAAGGTAATAATCGATGTTGTTTTCGATCATTATTTACCTTAATTTTATTAGTTTTTCTCATGGTATTTTTCTGCCATGATTTTCGTGTATGGTAGGTTTTGTGGACGATCCCGAGGCCGACGAGTATATTATCGATTCCGATTTGGACTAGAGGTAACGTCGATGTTACTCGGTATTTCGTGATTTTAATTGTGTATTTGCATGTATACTTTTTTGTATTTCATTTTTGACAATATATGTATGACATATAATATGGAAAAATTTTAAAATTTTAAAATTTGCATGTTTCGGTCTTTTTATCGCTTTTTCGAGATTAACGATTGAATTGTCATATTAATTTGTAAAATCGTAATATTTGGCCTAAACTTGTAATATATGATTATATTCTGTAAAAATGAGGTTTTTGATGATTTTTAATAATTTGGTATTTTTCTGATATTTTAGTTATCGATTATTAAATTATTACCGTTTACGGACAAAGACGATTAAAAGCCGATTTTTAGTTCTAGTACTTAAGCATTTTATTTTAATCTGAAATTTGACGTGGGTAAATTTTCTGGTGAAATAGAATTTTTTGAATTGTTTCATAATTTTTCAGATTTGTTAAGTGGGTGAATTAATTAAACCCTTTAAATCATCGTTTATCGTCTAAATTCTCGATTTCTGGTCTTTTGTTTAATTCTGGAAAAAAATATGCTTATGATGATTTCATAATAAAATGTAATTTTATGGTTTTTAGTGCTTTAATAAAATGTTAGGAACGATAAGTTTTATTAATGGAATTGTTAGTTGTGAAAACGGGTTTTAAAAGACGGTTTTAACGGAAATTGCTAAATCTGGAATTTTGGAAGTCTGAAAAAAATAGTAGTTTCTGGAAAATCATGCTTTTTAATTTTAATAATAATTTTTGGATATTAATACGTAAATCGTTTTGTAATTATTTTTTTTATTAATCGTTATTGTCGAGATTAGACTATTAACGAGAAAACTCTTTAAAAATCGAGTTTAAGGATTCTGAAAAATTTTCCTTTCTAGACAGAATGTCCATAAATATATTTTAGCTATTTTACGTAATTTTTGTACTATTTATTAAAGTCTTTAATTAATAGTATTGATTTTTGGACAAATTACGATTTATCGTTAAAGTGCTCCGTCTTACCTAAAAGAATTATGAGTTTTTCTATGTTGTACCCTTCTGTTTTTCCGTTTTTTTACCATGTACCCCTTCTATTTTCAAAACCCCACTAATACCTCTGTAGTTGATTAACTTCATAAAACGTGACCTAATCACAATTATCCGTCTAATGCTCCGTTAATTAGATGGCATGACAATGATTCTAGGCTATGACATAAACAGCTTTGACGTCCTTGGTTTGTATTCCCTCCATTTTCCCTAAATTTTTATCTATTTCATTAATTTTTCCCATTTTCCTCATTTTATACACCAACTTCTTATTCTTTTTTACCTAATTGATTTTCCTCCACTTTCACCCCAACTTATTCTTTATCTTAAAATAATGATATTTTACTGATTTCTAACGAAATTAATTTAATCACATTAACAAACAAAGTATTAATGTTGCACTTAAAATAAAGAGTGAAAGAATTATGATAAAATGAAGAAAAAAAATCAGAAATTATGCATGCAAAATTAGAATTAGGGAAAACATAGGAGACGGAGATGGAAATTAATTAGGGTTTTTGAGTAGAATAATTGTAATTAGGTCACGTTTAATGAAATTAATCAACTACAGGGGTATAAGTGAGCGTTTAGAAAACAGGAGGGGTATACGGTAGAAAATGGAAAAACAGGAGGGTACAATGTAGAAAAACCCAAGAATTATTTTTCCAGCAATTTTGAAGGTATATAAATCTGAAACTTTAAGATTTAAATCACCCCTTAACATACTCTAAATATATTCAGTGGTTTAATTAAATAAAATACGTTAAAATATTTAATTTGACATTTGCCGTAAAATCATATTTATAATTGTATTGTCGAAACTAATAATAGTTAGGGAATTTTAGCTTTGTAACCTTTTAAAACACCCTGATTAGTAGTATTAAAATGTTTAAGACTTTTTAAACATTTTATAAACACTTGTAAGATATTTTAATAATTTAATAAACCTAAATGCTCTCACTTTGATAATTAATATCGTTAAGGCCGAAAGTACTAGTTTTATAAATTTATATCGTTTACTAAAATGTCGTATTAGTATAAACTAATATTTCCGCTATTTTGATATGATGCTATTTTTAGTAAAGTTTCTAAAAATAGAAGTTTCCTAAAATAGAAAGTTTCCTCTTTTAGAAAGTAATCCTTTTTTCTTTTGTTCTCTTATTATTTATAATGATTACACTTTTGAATATCGATAATAGCTTTGTTTCGGAGTTATGGAATAAGGACAAGTGTGGGTTTAGAGTAATATAGTTTGGGATGTACGTTTTTGCCATCTGCTATAAGGTCGGTGTGTCTATTTGGGGCACATTTTTGGTCGTTGAACTGGGCGTAGTTTCGCCCAGGAGAGTGTATGTTTTGACCTTAAGCTAGATATCGCATCGTGTTAGTCGCCGTCAGCTGAACTAGACATAATTGTTGTCTAGGAGGGGTGTGCACTACTAAACCAGGACCTCGCTGCACGCAGTCCTGTTATAGTTGAGTTGCCTAGTTAAAGACTGAATTCTGTTATGAGTTAAGTCTACAGTTCTCGAAACTAGTTTCTAGTATTATCTTAGTGAAAGTCTAGATTCTACACTAATTCTATCCATAACACCATTTTGAATATTTTTATTATTATCGATATAATTTGGTTGCAGGTTGGCAAATGTTTTATGTTTTCTTCGGAAAACTCATTTTATTATATTGTTTCAATACGCGAAGTTTTTCACTGAAAGCTTATTTTTTATTATAATGTTTTACTGTTTTCCGTTTTTACTATTTTTCTATAGTAGTAATTACAGTTTTAAAATCCTGTTATACGGCTGGGAGAACGTTGACGTTGCTCCCCACTGATTGTGGCTGTTATGTTTTAACATGGCAGGTATACATGTTTCGGGTGTGGGCTAGCGAGCAGTGTGGATCCTGCTTATTTATTTTAATAATTATGGCTTATGGATTGTTCAAACCCCTTTGTGGATTGTTTTAAATTTTGGCCATTTTATTTAAGGCCTATTGTTTGACTTTACCATTTTAATTTTACTAAGACATAGTTACAGCGTGTTTTAATCCCGACTCTACAGTGTTTCCGCCATTGTATCGCGTTAGATTTTCTAGAGGATTATAAGTGGGGAGCAACGTCAACGTTCTCTCAGCTGTATAACGGGATTTTAAAACTGTAATTACTATTATAGAAAAATAGTAAAATGGATAACATTTAAACATCGTAATAAAAATAAGCTTTCAGTGAAAAACATCACATATCGAAACAGTAAAAGTAAAAGTGAGTTTTCTGGAGAAAACATAAAACATTTGCCAACCTGCAATCAAATTATATCGATAATAATAAAAATAGTCAAAATGACGTTATGGATAGGATTAGTGTAGACGACTAGATTTTCACTAGGAGAATACTAAAAACTAGCTTCGAGAACTCAGTTCAAACAAATCAAACTTCGATCTCTAACTAGGCTACTCAACCATAATAGGGCGACGACTTATAAATGCGTGACCCTTGTTTAAGACTATGCACACCCTTCCTGGGATACCTGTCACCCAGTTCAACTTATGACAGCGACTTACTGCGGGGCCTAAGCTTAAGGTCAAAATGTACACAACTCCCGGGATACCTGTCACCCGGTTCAACAACTAATGTACCGATTCCTGATATACTAGCCTTATAGTTGATGGCAAAAACGTAGACCCTAGAATATACTCCCTCAGATTTTTATTTATCTTCCCATTTGAGTTTTGGGTGAAAAATAAGGGTGTAGGAATGTGCGACTCAAAAGAGAAGAAGGATGAGAGAGAAATGTAAGCGTAATTCTAGACCACATGTTGATGGCCCAAAATAGAAATAGGGAAGAAAGAGTGTTTCAGCCCAAAAAGAAAGCATGGAAGAACAATAATAATCGGAGGGAGTATTACTCTAACCTCACATGTGTCCTTATTCCATAACTCCAAAACAAGCCATTGTCGATATTCAAAAGATATAATCATTATAATAATAAGAGAACAAAAGGAGTAATCATTATATTCTAAAAGAAGGAACTTTCTATTTTAGGAAACTTCTATTTTTAGAAACTTTACTAAAAATAGCATCATATCAAAATAGCGAAAATATTAGTTCATACTAATACAACATTTTTAGTAAACGATATAGATTTATAAAACTAATACTTTCGGCCTTAACGATATTAATTGTTAAAGTGAGAACATTTGAGTTTATGAAATTACTGAAAAATCATACAAGTGTTTATAAAATAATTAAAAATGTCTTAAACATTTTAATACTACTAATTAGGGTGTTTCCAAAATTTATAAAACTCAAATTCCCTAATTATTAATACGTTCAAAAATACGAACACAAATAGGATTTTACGGTAAATGTAAAAATAAATCTTTTAACACATTTGGAAAAACAGTTCATTTAGGTGGAACAGAGCATTTTAACGATAAACCGTAATTTTGTCAAAAATCAATACTATTAATTAAAGACTTCGATGAATAGTACAAAAATTACGTAAAATAGCTAAAATACATTTTTGGACATTCTGTCCAGAAAAATAATTTTTTCCAGAATCCTTAAACTCAGGTTTTAAAGGGTTTTCTCGATAATCGTCTAATCTCGACAATAACGATTAATAAAAATAGTAATTACAAAACGATTTAAGTATTAATATCCAAAAATTATTATTGAACTTAAAAATCATCATTTTCCAGAAACTAACCTTTTTTTTCCGGATTTCCAAAATTCCAGATTTCACAAATTTTGTTAAAACCGTTTTCACAATTAACGATTATATTAATAAAACTTATCGTTCCTAACGTTTTATTAAAGTACTAAAAATCATAAAAACACATTTTTTTACAAGAATCATCAGGAACACATTTTCTCCAGATTTAGAACACGAACCAGATATCGGAGATTAAAACGACAAACACGGTTTTAACGATAAACGATGATTTAAAGGGATTAATTAATTTACCCACTTAAAAATTCCGAAAACTTATGAAAAAATTCAGAAAATTCTTTTTTCATCATAAAGATTTCCCACGTCAAATTTCAGATTAAAATAAAATGAGTAGGTGCTAGAACTAAAAATCGGCTTTTAATCATTTTTGTCCGTAAACGGTAATAATTCAATAATCGATATCTAAAATATCAAATTATCAAAAAAATTATTTTTACAGAATATATTCATATATTACAAGTTTAGGCCGAATATTACAATTTTACAAAATAGTATAACAATTTAATCGTTAATATCGTAAAAGCGATAAAAATACCGAAACATGCAAATTTTTGACTTTTAAAATTTTACCAGATTATATGACATATATATGTTGTCGAAAATAAAATATAAAAATATACATGCAATTACACAAATAAAATCATGCAATACCGAGTAACATCGACGTTACCTCTAATCCAAATCTGAATCGATAAAATATTCGTCGGCCTCGGGATCGTCCACAAAACCTGCAACATACAAAAATCATGGCAAAAAAATACCATGAGAAAAACTAAGAAAATCAAGGTTAATAACGATCGAAAACAACATCGATTATTACCTTAACAAAAGGATCGGAATAAGGATTAATTCGACGATGAAATTGAGACAATTATCACCTAAATTGAAGCAAGAATCAGCCTTGAGAGGCAGCAAGTGTCACGGCCAAATGAAGAAGAAAGAAAGGATTTTTTTGTTTAAGTGTAAAAATGAATGTAAGGAAAATGGATGGTTTTCTTATGCTTGAATGATCTTAAAAAGGTGATGAAAATAATGCCATTCTACCTACATAAGGCCGACCAAATGTAGAGCATGGGACATGAAGAGTTTGTGCATGGGTCATCCAATTAAATGGATGTGAAGAATTATCTCATTCCTTAAATCGTTTTTATAAAATGAAAAGTTATAAAAAAAAATGTAATAGGTGTGTCACAAGGGGGTGAGTCGGTCCAAAACATGGGGAAAATGTCTCAAATGATTTGTAAGTTGATAAGAAGAAGGATTCTAAAATAGTTAAAGGTATTTCAAAGCAATTCGAGTAAACCTCGCGTTGGAAAATAATTATTTACGAAACTTCGTATGTAATAAAATCATTAATGGCTAAATTTTCGTAAATAAAAATATTTCTAAGTTGAAAATATTATATAAATATGTTTAGACATTTGTAGGAAAAGAAGTAGCTTCAACCCGAGCTTAAAAACGTTAATTCGTAGAGAAGTAGAGTTCCTCTCGGAAAAATTAATTAGTTTACGAAGAAAATTAAATAAATAGATTTAAAATAATTAAAATCTTTTAAAATAAAAATAAATATCATTAAACTCAAAATAAAAATAAAGCTTGGAAAAATGATGAAACACAATGCCGAAATGTGACAGAGTTATTACGAAGTCATAATGGAATGTATAAAAACGCTAGAAAAATAGCGGGTGTTACAGTCACTCGATCGAGTGACTTGACACTCGATCGAGTGCCTCTGGCAAAGAACACCCTGCCTGTTTTTAGGGGGGTCACTCGATCGAGTTATACTTGGCACTCGATCGAGTGCCCTCTGACAGCATTTTTTCTCGCTTGCGGAGACTTAAAAATCTGGTCCTGTCAGGTTTGGTTGTACGAACGACTGTCAATCATGGAGCCTCCCCTGAACGTGCTCAAGTATCGTAGCAGCAAAGTTAGATCAAGGAAGCGACGCATAAGTCCGAGTCATGACATAAACTAGACTTACTGGGATGAGGAGCTCATATTCCACGTAGGTCCCTTGATCAGGTGGAATGTTGCTTGGTGGCTCCTCTCTAGACTGACAGGACTAGCCAATTAAGGATCAGGCCCGGTACTTGGTGGTCCTGTCACTTGATTGGACCGTTCATATTTACCTGGACCGCATTCTGAGGCAATTTGTTTGGACTCAGAGGATTCCTGAGACCGAGGCTATCATCAGCATCCCGCTCCAATATAATTGACAGACGCGATGCGTGATACATGGTTGCAGCTATGGCACACACGTGGCATCTGGATCATACCCAACCCTTGCCATTCTGTTTGGGTTTCCGAGTCATATCAGAAATGGAGTTCTTAAGAGTCCGAGGAGGCCCGCAAGGCCCTGAAAGTGGATGAAGCCTTCGACTTGGTTCGTCGGGAGACGACTAAAGATAACAGGGGTTTCTATGATGATGGAGAGACTCCTGCTACTTTGGTTCGATTAGAGTCGGGTCTTAAGTCATAAACTAAGACTTGAGCTAAAGACGCCGGTGCGAAAGGCGTGTGGGGGCGACTGAGCTACCAAACTGACTTGGAGAAGAGGCTTTGGTCGAGACTAGCGGCCAAGGATCGAGTGGGCCCGCGTGATAGGCTGCCCTAGCACGTGAGGGCCTGACTCGGGCGGACTGTTGTGGCTGAGGATCCGCTCTCGAAGAAACGGGTTCGAGTTAAATAGGTTCCTGTGGTGATTCAGGAACGTCCGCCTCAGTCTCGTCGTCAGTGGATGACCAAAGAGGCCAAAGACAAGGGTAAGGGCAAGATGCCCTGAATACCCGAGTCCTTATTATTATTATTATTATTATTTTATTTATTATTTTATTTATTTTTTTGCAAGAATTTTATGACTCTTTTATTCATCCATATAGGACAAATATAAGAGACTAGCCTTACAAAAACAATATCCCCTATGACATGTACTGTACATGTATTTACAAATCGAATAGTATAACTATGTTTCTACTTCGTAATCGGGTAAAAACTTCGAACTTTATGTGTTGAATCAGATGTTTGCAAGGCCTATCAACATTGCTAAAAATCCTCATGTTTCGTTCACTCCATATATGGTGAATAGCAGCAGCTAATGTAGCAGCATACCAAGCATGTTTCCAACGCCTATTAACTCGCCTTGTTCTTGCCAATGCAGCTCAGTAGTAAGATCATTACTTCTGCCTTCAATCTTCATCCATAGGAGCAGCTCCTGCCAGATAATAGTAGCATAAGTGCATTGGAAGAACATATGCTTATGAGTTTCAGCCTTCTCCTTGCATAAAACACATCTATTGACAATGTACTGCCCTCTATTCTGCAATTTGTTGACGGTAGCCAGACATTCTTGCGCAGCCAGAGATCCAATAATACCATGTTTGGGTATTATCTCCTTTCGTTTCATCAAGCACAACCACTTCCTCGATGTATACTTCTCCCTAAACCATTCATAGGCTTTCGCGACCTTGAACTTGTCATGCTGAGTCCAGCTGTTCAATAGTCTACTCGCCATATCCACACTGCCCTCTTTCAGAATAATTTCATCTCTTACACGAATAATACTCTTAAAAGTAGCAGTGAATCGCTCCTTCGACTGAACATTCCAGATATTTTGTTTATCAAGAATATATAATAGATTCCAATTGCTCCATAGTCCCCCATCCTTATTGCTTAACTTCCATAACTCTTGACAAATCAATGCATTGTTCTATGCTTGCAGGTTTTTCACATTGAAACCCCCCTCTTCCCATGGTGAACAAATGCCATCCCAACTTTTAAAAATAAGAGACCTGCTAGCCAAAGTACCTGTCCAAAAGTAATTTTGACAAAGCTGCTTTATTTTATTAAGGGCATTCAAAGGAAGGAGGGCTTTTGCACACCAATAGCTCATAAGTCCAAATACTACTGAGTTAATGAGCTGAAGTCTTCCTGTATAAGATAGGCAGATGGCAGCTCATTTAGTCATAGCATCCTGTATCTTATGAATCAATACCATGTAATGCTCGAGCCTGTTATTAATATCATTTAGAGGCTTCCTTGAGTAAACCCGGTAGCATCCAGGATTTCCTTCCTAATGTTCTCATTTATTCCACCAAAGTAGATATTCGTCTTATCTCTATTCGCTTGCAGTCCAGATTCCCCAGCAAACGCTTCCAAAGCTATAAGAACAACTTTGACAGAGGGCGTATCCCCCCTCATAAACACCATCAAGTCATCCACAAAAATCAAATGATTCATACTAAGTTTTCTGCACTTTGGATGATAAGAGACTTGAGCTTGATTGTTAATCATTCTTAACCTCCTTGAGAGCACCTCCATACTTAAAACAAAGAGATATGGAGATAAAGGATCTCCTTGTCTAACGCCACTCTTTCCTTTAAAGAAGCCATGAGAAGCACCATTGACTTTAAGTGAGAACCAAGACCCTTTGATACAAGAGAGTATCCAGTTAATAAATTGAGCAGAAACTTGAAGCCTTTAAGCATATTCTCAATGAATTCCCATTGTAAGGAATCAAAAGCTTTCCTTAGATCGATTTTCATTAGGCATCTTGGGGTTCGGAATTTCCGTCCATAACTCTTGATAAGAGACTGAGATAATGCAATATTCTCATGTGTGTCCTACCCTGCAAAAACGCAGCTTGTTCAGGCCCTATTATCCCCTGAAGTACTCTCTGCAGCCTACACATAAGTAGCTTTGTGATTGTCTTATACAGGATTGTGCAACACGAGATCGGTCTATAGTCAAGAACTGACTTGCACACCTGTTTCTTAGGAATAAGTGTTACCAGTGTAGTGTTGGCCTGCTTAACCATTTTGCCGGTGATAAAAAAAATTCTATTACAGCATCGCAAAAGTCTTTCTTTACCACCCGCCACAAGGCCTTAAAGAAGCCTGCGGAGAATCCGTCCGGACCTAGGCTCTTATCTGACCCCATGGAGAATAGCATACTCTTAATTTCCTTCTCGTCAAGTAATGAAAGCAAATGGCTCCAATCATCCTCCTGAACAACAGCCCCCTGCTGAAAAATGTGTGGATCAATAGGCTGTATTTGTTTTTCAGTACCCAAAAGCCCTTGGTAATACTCCACAAAACCCTCGGCTACCTCCTTCATCCCCTTTCTTAAGCCACCAGTCGCATCTTCAATAGATCCTATCACTTGATGGTGTCGTCGTTCTCTTATTCTAGAGTTAAAGTAGGTAGTTGCATCATCATTTAGTGCCAAATGCTAATGTCTGCATGTTTTAGCTGCCTGCATAATGCAACCTAATCCTTTTCTTCTTGGATTAACTCAGAAGAGAAAGGTCTAATCTGTAGAGCATGTTGGCATTCTTTGATCTTATCCTCCACTTCCTTTATTCGTATCCCAATACTTGAAAAATGCTTCTTATGCAGCCCTTTTAAGGACAATTTAACATTTTTCCATTTCTGAAATAGCTTGTAGCATGCAGTGCCATAAACTCGCTTATTCCAAGCATTGCTAACTAGAGACTGATAGTCAGGGAGAGTAGTCCAACAATTAAGAAAATTGAACATTTTCTTCATCTTTTCCTCAGTGAACATATGCACAATCACTGGTGAGTGATCAGAAATCCCCGAGTTAGCATAGTTTGCAAAAGAGTTAGGAAACTCATTTGCCCAACTAATGTTAATGAGTGCCCTGTCCAGTTTAGTCCACACTCTAGTACTTGAATCTTGTTTATTAGTCCATATAAATTCATCACCTTGGCCATCCAATTCTTGTAAACTACACTGAGAAATACAGGTATTGAAATCATCCATATCCGCTATAAGAGGTGCAGATCCTCTCACTTTTTCCCCAAGATGCCTGATGATGTTAAAATCACCCAAAACTAGCTAGCTAGGAGCCAAACTAATCCTGCATAAGTGATTCCATAATTCCTCCCTCTCTTTTGCGTCATTTACCCCATAAACCACTCTAATGAAGCATTCTTTACCAGTAGCGAAGTGATGCAATTTACAGTGAATAAATTGCTTATTTTCCTCCATTATCTCAACCCTAATTGTACTAGGATTCCATATGACCCAAATGCGTCCATTATAGTGACTATTGTAATTACAATAGACAAAAAAGGAACTAAATTTGCCTCTTATAATGGCATTTGCTTTTTTCTCTTTTATTCTAGTTTCCAACAAACCCAGAAAATCCAATCCACTATCCTTAATAAGATGTAAAACTTCATTTTGTTTAAGGATTTCATTACCTCCTCTTATATTCCATGAGCCCACAATCATATTGCAAGATCAGGAGGGAGTGGTTCCACTACTAGAGGAAAATCCTCTACACAATCATTTTCCAATGAGTTTTCCATTGAGTCAATGCCATCCACTTTCAACAGCTCAAAACTGTTTGGAGAGTGTACATTTTCAAGCGAGCATTGAACAATTTCCCCTTCCCTAAAGCACCTACTGGAGTCTAGCACCTTAAGGCCTCTCCCAATGCATCCTGAACGCTTTATAACAGGGGTAAAGTCAGAGTGAGGATCAACAGATGCAACTTGACCTAGCTTCAAGCATTCTGAGTCAATATGTGCAATCTGCTGTCCATCACTGTGCTCTCCACCTGCTGAGGTACCGCCTAGCATTTGGGGTCCAGAGCCGGTGATTCGACCTCCAGTGGGCTCTCTCTCATGGGGCCCTGAGTGCATTACAGTAGAAACAGGAGGGACCAAAACCGGTGCTCCTTCTACTGAGGTACCACCTAAACCATGAGAGGCCTTCTTTACAGGCGTGTAAGGAGTTACAGGCCTGCCTGCACCTTCCTTTTGCCCCTTCTTCTTCTCCCATTTACATGTTGCTTTGAGATGCCCCAACTTTCCATATCCCACGCAGTAGTAAGGAAGCCATTTGTAATCCACACGCTGTACTGACTTACCAGAAAAAGGAGTGTTAATCGTAATGGAATTTGGCAATTCCTTCTAGACATCCACCTCAATCATCACCCTAGAAAATGAGATACGTTCTTTGTAAGTTGTCGTCATATCAGCGAACATTGGCTTACCAATTTTCGCCAATTTATTAAGCACTGATTCAGTCCATAGGAAAGGATCAAGATCTGGGAAAAGGACCCAAGCTGGTACAACTGAAATCTTATCCATCTCTTGTGAGAAAGTCGGACTCCGTTGTTTGAGAAATAGAGAGTTCAACCCCACCTGCCATGGACCACCCTTCAAGATTGATTCCATTGCTTCTTGACTCCCAAACCTGAACGAAAACCATCCTCGCTTAAAGTATTGCACAACAGGGGGTTTTACGTGATTCCAATGTTTATCCACAAATTCTTGGATTTGCTTGAGTAAAGGTTTAGCACCTAGCACGTTCCCCATGAGCGTGAATCGCTATAATCTCAACTCATCCTCAAAATCTTCCTGGCTGATGTCGATTTCCTCCGATTGAGCACTAAGCTCATCGAAGTGTAAACCCATGCCCACTTTTGGTTCTTTCGCTTTCTCAGCCCATGTCAAGCTAGCATCTGGACCGATTATCTGCTTCTTATGTTCATCGTGTTTCTCATGAACATTTCCAACCAGAGCTTCCCTGTTTTTCTCCATTCCTGAACATCCTTCCTCTTTCTTGCTTGATTCATGAGTCTTCTTAGAACCACTCGAATTATTATTCCCACTAAGTTTCATCGCAGACTGTCGAGCAAGATCAATTAAATCGTTTATTATGTAAGTTTCTTGTTTTTCCAGCTGGGTTTTGGTTTTCTCTTCCGGTGATGGCGGATTCTTTGAGAAATCGGTATCAATGGAATCACCATGAGTAGGCGCATCGATTTCTGTAATTTTTCTTGGTCTTCCTCTTCCCCTTCCCGTTGTCGCAGCGGTAGTCATCGTCGACGTTAATGGTTATCGCGAGAGGAAACTTCCTAGAGAGAGAGAGGAGATTATTATTATTATTTTTTTTTTGCAAGAAGGGTACATCTTATATTTAAAATAAGAATAAGTTCCTTACAAAGTAAAGCCACTAAAGATCAAGAGATCAAGAAATACTAGTCCCTCTAATGGAATCTATGCCCAACTCTACATCAAATGCTTAATAGAAAGATCTAAACCCCGACTCCTTAATCTAATAAAGACTTCAAACTTAATTCTCCCAACAAGACTGTCAATGGAACTCTTACGACCATAAAAAATCCTAGCATTTCTTTCTCCCCAAATGCTATAAACTGCAGCAGCCAGACATCCACAGAACCATCTGTGCTTCCAGTGCCTTCTTTTACTTCTATGGGTACTCCATCTCAGTTCAGCAAGAAGATTGTTGCTCCTACCCGTTATCTGCATCCAGCTGAGGAGATGTTGCCATATCTGTCTAGAAAACGGACAGTAAAAGAAAAGATGGGCTGCAATTTCTTTAGCCTGTAAGCACAGATTACACCTGTTGACAGTAGGTAACCCCCGTTTCTGGAGCATGTCTTGAGTAGCAAGGTGCCGCAAGCCTGCTAGGACTACAACAATTTTATGCTTAGGAATTATAGTTGTGTCCTTAATCTTGCTCATCCAGGGAACCCTAGGGCATTTAGGGCGAATCCAATCATAAGCTAAACTCACAGCAAATCTCCCCTGCACAGTCCAACTTTGAATCAATCTAGTAGCAGCATCAATACATCCAGTTTCCTTAAGGATCTCGTCGTTAATACCAATCAGGCTATTAAAAGATGAAGTGTATCTGTAGACACCCGCATTTTGACTGCCAGGTGTCTATGGTAGTTTCCCAAAAAACACCCGATGATGATCGGACGCTAACATGTTTCTACGCGCTCGGATATGGGCTCAAATCCATTAGTCGTTGGCTAAAGCACTTATGGAGTACACATCTCACAAAACTAACCTCAAATCCAGGCCCAGCGGACCGTTCCGAGTCAAACAAGACTAATTTGGGCCAAAACCAACACCGGAAATAAAACCGACTTTTTACTATTGGGTCAACCCCGGTCCAAGTCGTTTCCGAGACATACAAAACAGCCATTCACAACATCAAAAGTCCGAGTCAAACACAAACCCATCAAAAACCCAGGTCATGGCCCAAAACGATGGACCCGCGCGACCCAGCTGGGCCACTCGATCGAGTGCCCCACCCACTCGATCGAGTGGGCCTGTTTCGAGCCCGACTGCTGGCGCAACGGGCCGCTCGAGCGAGTCAGCTATTTACTCGGTCGAGTAACCCTAACCGAGGTCTTAGGCTTAGCCTATATAAACACCCTCACGCACAACCCTCCAATCACCTTTTTTTACACTTTTGAAACCCTAGTTTCACATCCTCTACACACTCTACACCCCTAATCAAACCCTAATATTACACTAAGCAAACCCTAGCCCTAGCTGAGGAACCGAAACCCTAAACCTAGCTTTAGGAACCAAACACCCAAACCACCACAACTCAACCTCCATAAGTCTCGAAACTCCCGTGTTAAAGCCGCGACTACGAGTCCATACCGAGAGCAAGAACATGTAGGTTAAGGGTGCAAAACCCTTTCTTCCCTTCTTCTTCCTCTTTCTCTTCGTCTTGTTTTTTATTTATTTTATTTATCGTATTCTAATATCGGTAGTATTATTAGTATAAAACATTAAAATACCCGTCGATTTGTGTCAAGTGCGAAGGATGTCAGGATAAGGAAACCCGAATATACAAGTGTACTGCACACAGCGTTGCCGGTCGCTTATCCTGACACCCTAGCATTTGATTATTGAAACGGGTCAATTTCAACAATAATTCGTTTATTTTCGTTTGCATCGCATATTGCATCAATTTTCTAAAAACCTTCTTCAAAACACATATTTTCTAAGGGTCGAAACCCGTTGACGCGGATCCGGCATCACAATCCCTAGGGATTTATTTCGATGTCGGAAAAGCCGAGGGAATCAAGTCTTTTAATTTCTAGCATAGTGTCAATCTCGTAGATTCGATACTAATTCCATAATTAGACGTCGAATCTAACGATCTAGTCATACAAATTAGCTAACGCGATTTCTATTGATGCTAAGATAATGGTCATTCGATTCATTAGAATTACGACATTATCAAACGCGGAGGAAATCTACTCATATCGCGATAGTTAATTCAAACGACTTAAAACGATTTACTCTTGTTTTCGCTCTACTATCTCATATAGATTCACTAATCGAATATGAGATACAACGAGCATGCAATTTCAGAATTGAGTATGAATTCCGCAATACTTATGCCCAATTCGTCAAATCATCAAAAATCAAAAGCAATTTCAAAATCGATAATTAAAATTGCAAACGAACCTGGTTCGTACAGGTGCCACTCGACCGAGTGCCTACGACACTCGATCGAGTGACATCACCAAAACCGAGACAGAATGTCTCTTACGACCTCCACTCGGTCGAGTCTCACACTGACTCGGTCGAGTCTCACACTGACTCGGTCGAGTAGCAACGTACTCGGTCGAGTAGGGTCCATAACACGAAACAGGGTGTCTCTGCGACCTCCACTTGGTCGAGTCTCACAGTGACTCGGTCGAGTTGGTCAATAACTCGGTCGAGTAGGGTCGAGTAGGGTCAATAACTCGGTCGAGTCTCACAGTGACTCGGTCGAGTAGCAACGTACTCGGTCGAGTTGGTCAATAACTCGGTCGAGTAGGGTCCATAACACGAAACAGGGTGTCTCTGCGACCTCCACTCGGTCGAGTCTCACAGTGACTCGGTCGAGTGGCGATGTACTCGGTCGAGTTGGTCAATAACTCGGTCGAGTAGGGTCATAAAATCCGGACAGAACCTTTTTCAGAGGTCCACTCGGTCGAGTCACACAATGACTCGGTCGAGTGGCCCTTTCTCACGTTAAACCGTGAGTCCTACAATAGCATTCGAGTTTCGTTAATTGTTTTTCGTGACTTAGGTCGACTCATGCCTAATCTATCACGTGAAGCATCTTGTTCAAAACCATGCATCAACTCATTTGCATCATTCTATATTATTTCGTAAACCGTTATATCGTTACTAACGTGTTTATTGTTTCTCTTGTCAATTTTGGTTGTTTATTTATCGTACTAAAATGAACCAACATGCTAAAATTCAACTTTGACGTTAGATTTTAGTTGCATTAAATTGACATAGAAACCCTCTCAATTCGTTCACATGCTTAGGGAAAACAATCCTTGCATAAGCATTCTCACCGAATTACTAACGCGCGTATTAGAGAGTCAATCGATATCCTAGTAGACGCCGCTAGTGCGGGCGGGGTTGGGTGTCCTTCGTGGGCTTCCCAAAACGTACCCTCACCCCTTACTCAGAACCTCGGTTTCCGGATGCCCGAAACCGTTGGCGCACGAGAGTCATTCTATACACGATAACCGGTAGTGACAGTATCGGTATCAAATGCTAAGGGACGAGCCCAATAAACTTTGACATCAGAAATGGGCCGTATTTTGTATACGGCCCACTACGACATAGAATGGGTTCGAACGGGTCCGAACTCCCACAAAGTTCGGTGGCGACTCCACTTCGATTTAAATTTCCATTCGATCCGTTTTCATATGGAGATTCATTCGTCTCCCCAAACCCGCGCGTGGCCCCGTCGGGGTGGACTTATGTCATGTCCACAATTTGGCGACTCCGCTGGGGATTAACTGATGTGTGACTTACCATCGGCTTCCTCAGGGTGAGACTCGAATAGAAATCGTTTGACTAGTACAATACGCGTTTTAGTTTTACAGTTCATGCATAACCCATATTTTCCCGGGCCGGTACTGGTGACCGACGTCCCACTATACCATTGATGTACTCCAATATGGATATGTCAAAAGGTGTCCATAGTCGATTCGAGTGGGTTTCGCGGCATGTTCTAAGCTCAATTCGACTTAGAGAGTCCGTCCCGATCAACGTCTAGACTATGTACACTGATATAGACCCTCTTAGACCGACCGAGACTTAGTGTAAAGCATACATGGCGTCGTTATAATGCTTGTGTGACTACGTGCTATTTGGTTTCCGTGTCGTTTTCAAAAACCGTAAACTTTTCAAAAACACATCTTTTTCCAGATATTCAATTTTCAAAACCCGGGTCGCATGCCGAATTTAGGACTTATGATTTTACTCAAAATAGCCTATTTTCTAGACGGTATGCTGCCTAATTCAAAACTCAAAAATGTTTTCGAACTTTCAAAAACCGAGGCCCGATACACTTTCCAATTTTTCTCGAAAAATCGGGCCTTTCCCCGAGTCCTCTCGGACTGTCCAAAAACCATCCATTTTCAAAACTTTCCTCTTCTTAGGACTTCCCGTATTTAGCAGTGTCGGGTCATGTCGTAAGTTGTCAAGGTCTTTAGCGTCGAAACTCTGTCGATCTTACATCACGAGTTTCTTCCCCATCCCAGTCTGCCTTATTAGGCTAAGGCAAGGCCCACCTACGTAGGACAAACCCCTACAAAGGAGGGCCCGTTTACACAATCGAGTCAAAAGTCTGGGGATGTCTCACGTGAACCTTCCTTCGAACAGGACTAGGCCCACTCGCCGAACCCTAAGGAAGGCCCACACTTCACAAGTCACCCGTCTAGGTGTCTTTTCGAGTCATTTCCTCTTTTATTCTTGTTCGGGATGTACTTTCTATTCCGGGATTCGGGCTAGTTTCTGATTACGCGGTGTTCTTACAGACAGGCCACCCGCAACCCGACATCAACGCAAAATGGAAGAGTTGAAGGATGCCCTAGCCAAGATTGAGACTCAACTGACCTCCATCCAGGCTAGCCAAGCAACGTTAGACACCCGTTTGAGCTCCGTAGAAAGGGCGGCCCCTGTTGACGGGCCGGAACCACTGGACCCATAGCTGAGCTCATCAGCGTTGTTCGCAGACTCGAGGAGCAAGTTCCTCTGTCAACGAGCAACTCGATCCACTCCGAAATTGCTCGTTCCTATTCGCCCTTGAATGACGAGCTACCTGCTAACCTCAACCTTACGGGAATTCCTATGTTTGAGGGTACCGAAGACCCGGTTCACCACATCCGGGCTTTCAAAGACTTTATGGCGGTCAAGGGGGTAAAGTCCACCATGTTCACCCACCTTTTCCCTTCCTCTCTGGAGAAGCATCCTAAGGCCTGGTATTACAGGCTCGATTCCAAGAAATATAAAACTTGGGATGATGTGGCAACCGAAATTGCTCGGAATTACGCTGATAATACCGAAATCCAGACTACAATGCGTACTCTGGAAGTGATGGCCCAAGAGCCCAAAGAAGGGTTCACCAAATACCTACAACGATGGCGGGCCGAGAGTGTAAAACTGGTCGACAAGCCCAGTGAGAAGGTCTTAGTGGAGGCTTTTGTCAAGAACCTCCTCCCGTCCTACCGGGTCCACCTCCGGTATGCTGTTATTCCTAATTTTGCTACCCTAACTGAAATGGGTACCTGGATCGAGGACGACCTAAGGTTAGAGAGCCTGACTAAGGCCTCTACCAAAGGCTATCAAGGGGCAAGTTCATCTACGAGCAAGCCCACACCCGCAGCTGCAACTCGCAGCATCTTCGATGAGGTAAACCTTCTTGACACCTCATCCAAAAAGATTACACCAAATCGGGTATTCACAGATATAGGGACTACCTATACCTATGCCTTACAAAGGCTATCCTCAAAGGGTCTGATCCAACCGATAGGCCCAATGCCCGAGCTTCCAGTAGAAAAGAGGCCCAAAAGTTATAACGCCCAAGCCTACTGCCAATATCATCGTGGTAATGGGCATGGTACTGAAAAGTGCTGGAAACTGAAGCATCTGATCCAAGATCTGATCGAGAGCGGGAAAATTCCATTGCCCGGAGACAAGCCGAGCAACAAAGAAAACCCGTTCAGTGCCCACGCAATATTCACCGGTGAGGTAATCGACTGTTCTCACCTCATCTCCCCCTATATCCCACAAATCAATGGGATATGGTTCGATGACGAGGATGATGTGTACTTAACCAAAGGGGAAGCTGTCCCCATCAACCTTGAAGAGATCCGAAAGGCTAAATCCAAAGCCTTAGCCACCAACCATCTCGCCACAGCGGGGCGCTCTATTCCCACATCCGTCACTGAACCTGCCAGGACGGAATCTACCCCTGAAGAAACAAGCACTGACACGGCTCTGGTCCAACAAATGAAGAGGGTTCGAGCTGATCTAACCATATGGCAATTACTGGTTAGCTCACAAGCTCATCGGGAAGCACTGACTAAGGCTCTCGATGAAATCAAGGTCGACTCGCAGGTTACCCCTACTGAAATGGTAGCCACTATTATGCCTTATCTCAAAGGCAAGTCCAAGGAAGAAGGCCCACTTATCACCTTCTCCGAGTCAGATCTACCAGCGTTCGGGCCCAATCATAATCTGGCCCTATACCTTACGGTCATTTGCCGAGGAAAATACCTTCCAATGACCCTTATTGACGATGGGTCCGCTGTGAACGTCCTACCTCTAAGGACCGCTAAAGCTCTCGGTATCATCGATGCCGACTACCTCCCTACAGCGCAGACTATCCAGGCTTTTGACGGAAGCCCAAAACCGGTGGCCGGGGCCGTTAAATTAACAATAATAACCGGCCCAATCGAGAAAGAGTTGGAGTTCCAGGTGATTGATGTCACCTCGTCCTTTAACCTACTATTAGGAAGGCCTTGGATCCACGCAGTCAAGGTCGTATCCTCCACTCTTCACCGAAAAGTCAAGGTGCCACTTCGGGACGACATCATCACACTAGAGGCTACTCCAATTACCATAGCAAGCTGCAATGCTACGGGCCAGACCGATCCACGAGGATTTGATTTCGTGGGCATGATCGAAGAAGAGTATCTCTTTAGGCTCTACTTCACAACTAGCATCGACACGATGCTACAGAACCTGGGCTATCTACCGAGAGCAACCTCAAGGCCATATCTTCTAGCTGGGAAGATTATTGAGGTCCTAAACGATGGCGAATCACATTTCGGGTTGGGGTATGCTATAACCCCAGAAAACGTGGTTCGGGCCGGTATTCACAAGGGCATCGACATTCTCAAGAGTACTTACATAGGCCCTTATAGCCCGAAGTTAACTGATTATTTCGTCACTCCAGTCTTCGGAGCCATTCAAGTGGGCCTCTACCAACCCATAATCACATATCCCGAGACCAAAACGGCTCGGGAATGCAATTTCATCCCCGATGACTTATTTGCCCTCGTTCAAACCGAGTCCAAGGAAGGGGAAAGCAACTCCGAGCCCGTGCTGGGGCTCCTATTTGGAGAAGACAAGGCTGTCCCCGCTCCAAAAGATGATCTGGTCAATCTGATCCTCCGCAGCAATCGGTTTGACCCAACAAAGCTGATCACCGAAGTTGGTGCAGACACAGGAAAAAGGGCCTGGAAGAAGACCATCAAGTGGACCGACAGTCAAGGACGGACCTACAAGCTGACCACCGGCAAGGGAGACATGCCAGATACCGAGTCTGAGTCAGAGTCAGAGTCGGAGTCTGAGTCTGAATCTAGAGGGTCTGGTGCTGGAGTCGAGTCTGTGACCCCTCTTCCCTTATCCATTGAGGTCTCGGGGCCTGTCCCAAGACCTCTCCCTATCCCGCCACTGACCAACGATCAGATGGCCGCTCTTTTCGAGCTTTTCACAAAATTCACCATTAATAATAATAACGAAAACCGTTCTGCTTACGACTTCTCTTATTTCCAAAATTTTCTCAATTTCAAAGATTTTATATGCAGTGACATTGAGAAACCCGACGAACAGGTACCTTTACCTTCACATCTGATCGAACAGCTCGAACAAAGGGAGTCCCGAGATCCGGTAATCGAAGAAACCGAGTCCATCAACGTGGGAACCACTTTAGAGCCCCAGATGCTTAAGTTGGGCCTATCCTTAGATCCGGAGGAGAGAAAACAATTCGCAGACCTCCTCCAAGAGTTCAAGGACGTTTTTGCATGGTCCTACAAGGACATGCCGGGTATAGACCGGGAAATAGCTGAACCTCGAATACCCATCAAAGATGGGTGCAAACCGGTAAAGCAAAAACTCCGAAGGATGAAGCCCGAATGGTCTCTCAAGGTCAAAGAAGAGGTAGACAAACAATTCAAAGTAGGCTTTATACAAGTGTCTGAATATCCAGACTGGGTTGCAAACATCGTGCCGGTACCCAAGAAGGACGGCAAGGTGCGGGTATGCGTAGACTTCCGGGACCTTAACAAGGCTAGCCCAAAAGATGATTTTCCGTTACCACACATCGACATACTTGTGGATAACACGGCCGATCATGCCCTTCTATCGTTCATGGACGGGTATGCCGGATACAATCAGATTAAAATGGCAGAAGAGGACATGAGTAAGACCACCTTCATTACACCTTGGGGTACTTACTGTTACACTGTTATGTCATTCGGGCTCATCAATGCCAGGGCCACTTATCAACGGACCGCCACTACTCTACTACATGACATGATGCACAAAGAAGTGGAGGTCTATGTGGATGATATGATCATTAAGTCCAAAGATCGAAGCGGGCACATTGCGGCCCTAAGAAAATTCTTTACCCGACTGCGCAAATACAACATGAGGCTAAACCCTCAAAAATGCAGCTTCGGGGTAACATCGGGCCAATTACTGGGCTATATCGTTAGCCAACGCGGCATCGAGGTCGACCCAACTAAAATCAAAGCCATCACCGAGATGCAGCCACCCAAGACCGAAAAAGAAATACGGGGGTTCCTCGGGAAAGTCCAATACATCAGCCGGTTTATTTCAAAATTAACCATGGTATGTGAGCCCATTTTCAAGAAACTGAAGATCGGAGAACGGGTACTGTGGGACGATAAATGTCAAACGGCTTTTGACAAAATCAAGGAGATACTGTCTGCTCCGCCGGTATTAATGCCACCTCAACTCAGTTTGTCTTTGTCGTTATACCTAACAACGACCGAGACAGCCATGGGGGCTATGCTGGCCCAGACAGTCGACTCAGAAGAACGGGCAATTTACTACATCAGTAAAAAGTTCCTTGAATATGAATGCAAATACACAATGCTCAAAAAGACGTGCCTAGCGTTGGTTTGGGCCACTAAGAAGCTCCGACATTACATGCTTAGTCACGAGGTACACGTATTATCCAAAATAGATCCTATCAAGTACCTGTTCGAGAAGCCCATCCTCAACGGCAGGATGTCCAGGTGGAATTTAATGTCTGAGTTTGACCTCAAGTTCGTACCATTAAAAGCCATCAAAGGCCGGGTGGTAGCCGAGTTCCTCGCCGATAGCCCAATATTTGAAGAGGACCACACCGACACTTGGGCCTTTCCTGATGAAGACATATTCCATACTGACATCGAAACATGGGATTTGTATTTTGATGGAGCATCCAACTTTCGAGGATTCGGGGTCGGGATTCTGCTAATCTCACCACGAGGGGAACACACTCCCTTATCCATCAAATTGGACTTTGACGTGACCAATAACGCAGCCGAATACGAAGCATGCATTCACGGGTTGCAAGCCGCCGCTGATTTAGGGGTAACAAACCTCCGGGTCCACGGTGATTCGTCATTGGTCATCAATCAGGCTCTCCAAAAGTGGAAAACTCGAAACGCCAACCTCGTGGTTTACCAAGCACGTATAAGGGTTCTAGAGAAACAATTCCAAAAGGTAGAATACATTTATCTGCCCCGGGAAGAAAATCAATTCGCAGATGCACTTTCCAAACTAGCATCTCTACTGAACATCCCGGATCACCTGACCAGCATGCCGATCTGTGTCGAAAGACGGTCCGAGCCGGCGTATGTACACGCCATCCAAGACATTGAGCTAGCTGACCCAGAACCTTGGTATCAGTTAGTCCTAACTTACTTGGCAACGGGAGAATATCCCCCGGGAACTGAAAACCGGGCCAAGAAAGCCCTGCGGAGATTGGCAACCCAATTTGTTCGCACGGACGACGGGAAATTGTACAAAAAGACGGCACAGGGGGCTCTTCTCCTATGCATCGACAAAATACAGGCTGAAAAGGTTATGGCCGAAGTGCACAATGGTGAGAATGGTCCGCATATGAACGCCCATATGCTAGCCTGAAAAATCATGAGGCTCGGGTATTATTGGAACACCATGGAAACAGACTGTCAGTTGTATGTCAAACACTGCCATAACTGTCAGATCTTTGCCAATGTACAGCATATGCCATCTTCCTTCTTATATACCATGACATCACCATGGCCATTTTCGACATGGGGTATAGACATAATTGGAAAGGTGCATCCTTCCGGGACGGGAGGTCATTGTTTCATTTTGGTGGCCATCGACTACTTCACCAAATGGGTCGAAGCCGAGTCATACCGTGTCTTGAACGCCAAGCACGTGGCCAAGTTTATCCAAAACAAGATCATATGCCGGTATGGGATCCCTCACGAATTCATCAGTGATCACGGGACCCACTTCCAAGCTGAAACTGCCGCATTGCTGGCAAAATATAAAATTCAAAGGCATACATCTTCGCCTTACCGACCTCAAACAAATGGAGCGGTAGAAGCGGCCAATAAGACAATTGTCACCATACTTAAAAAGATGGCTGAGAATTACCGGGACTGGCCCGACAAAATACCCTTTGCCCTATGGGGATATCGAACCTCGATCCGCACCGCAACCAGAGCAACCCCGTATTACTTGACATACGGAATGGAAGCGGTCCAACCAGTCGAGGTAGAAGTGCCATCCCTCAGGATTTTACTTGAAAGCCAAGTACCTGAAGCAGATTGGGTCCAAGCCCGATACCATTCGCTAGTCCTTCTAGGCGAACGGCGATCACGGGCCCTCAACAATATTCAGATATACCAAAAGAGGATCCAATGGGCTTTCAACAAGAGGGTTAGGCCCAGAAACATCAAAGAAGGGGATCTGGTCCTAAAATTGGTCCGTGCCTTACTACCGGTTGACCCAAGGGGTAAATTCAAACCCAACTGGACTGGGCCGTACTTAGTCAAGAAAGTTCTATCAGGAGGAGCGGTGATGCTGACAGACTTGGACGGGAATGAATTTGTCAACCCAACCAACTTGGACCAGCTGAAGCGCTACTACCCATAAACCTATCTCAATGTCATTTGCAAAAATTTATAAAAATTTGTCTTTTTATAAATTTTCAAAAAATTATAGACAAGTCAATAAGTTAGAATTAATTATTCTACCGTCACACATCTCGAATTAATAATCTTGATGTATTTCGAAAATTGCAAAAATCAATCGAATCAATTTTGAACTACGTTTGGTTTGATTCCGCTAATTGTGGATACGTAGGCAACCTCTCAAAAGGGTACAACCACTGCAATAAACGAAAAGATGGGAACGGTATTCATTAATATGTCGTTATTTAAAAAGGGCCGACAAACTCGGAAATTACAAACAAAAAAAAAAGAAAAAAAAAACGGCACACACACAAAAAATCACACCCAAAAAATAATAATAATATTCAAATAATAAAACAAGGAGACTAATATCCCGGCATCTTGCCCTTTCCCTTGTCCTTAGGGTCGCGCGGTGCCCGAGGTCGTCGGGGAGGGGACGAGCGTTCCCGAATCACAAGTGGAACTTCCTTAGCACGAGCCCGTTTCTTTGACGACGGGTCTTCTACCACAGTCTTTGGTCCAATGCGAGCCCGCACATGCTCAGGTAATCTATCCCGTGGGCCAAGTCGGTCCTGCACGGGTAGTTTTGGGCCTAGTCTCCTTCCCAAGTCAGTCTGGGGGCTCACCTTCCCCCAAGCACCTTTAGCACTGGACCCTCCAGCTTGGGTCTTGGTCTTCTTCTTCTTCTGCCCTGACATAAGATGGACTAGGGTAGCAGGAGTGTCTCCTTCGTCAAAAAAGCCCCTGTTGTCCTTAGCTTGCTCCCTTCGCAGCAGGTCGAAAGCTTCACCAACCTTCAGAGCAGCTCGGGCTTTAGCATCCCCTGCTTTGGTTCACTTCGTGTAAGAGTCTGAAACCCAGATCGAGTAGCGAGATTTGACAACGGGCCAAGTATGCCGTGTGTACCATATTTGCATCCAGGTATCACACATTACATCAGTCAGTTGGGTAGGGTCACTCACAACTGCTTCAACTTCAGGGATTCGCTGGGTCCATCCATACTGCCATAGTATGCGATCTGGGTAGAGATGAACCGTCTGCCTGAAAGATAAGATCACCTGATAGCGGGCTCTGTCCCTCGGGTCCAAGCCACTCCAAAGGTAGATGGGCCACCACGGAACCACCCATCGAATTAACGGGCCACCATGGAAAGACAAAACCTCATCCCAATACTTTTGCGTAATCTGACGAGAAAAGTCAATGGCCCGCCTCCTGGTCATCACCTGATTATGACGGTAGTTGCTCGCATCAAGAGGAGGATCTATCACTGATAGCCTCTCATATAGCCAAATCTGCAAAAAGAAACAAAAACATGAGTTTTTAAGGCAAAATAGGCGTCCGCCTAAGGCCACTCCATCGAGTACCTAGGACGCTCGATCGAGTGGTACCCCTGAACACAAACAGGGGGCTTTTACGAGGGCACTCGATCGAGTGCCAAGATGACTCGATCGAGTGGTACCTCTGAGAGCAGATCAGGAGGTTTCTACGAGGGCACTCGGTCGAGTGTCAAGGTGACTCGATCGAGTGCCCACTGTAGCAGAACGCCCGCGAAAAAAAAATAAAAAAAATTGAAAAATCGAGAAATCAGGAAAAATAAATTGCAAAGTAACATACTTGCAGCAAGCGGGTGCTCCCGGTAAGACGAATTTATGAGTCCCTCTTGGGGCTGTCCAATCCTTGGATAATCTCGCCCGTGATCAGCCAAGCCGGGCTGTGGTCAGTCTCCATCAAATCTACTACGGTCAGAAGACGGGTGTTTCCCATGCAGGATAACAAATCCATGTGACCCTCGAAAGCATATACATGGAGCATGCAGAAAGAAAAAGCCCTACGGCTGTAGGCCGGTCTGACTCGAACATCAAGAGGATTCATAAATTTCTCAGCCAAGTCGATCAGAGAAATATTATCACCTTCCATCATACGGGATACTTCGTTATGGGAGAGCCCCAAAAATTCTCTCAGCTTCCTCCTTGGGTCATAGATCGAGTACGGGACAGCGGGACGGAGTATCGGGTTCCATCCTCCTATGGCTGCAATCTCCTCAGGTAAAGGGCAGACTTCGCCCCGAGGAAAGGCATAGACATGATATATGTCGTCCCAGTAAGCCAAGCATGCATCCAAGAAGTAACGATCAACCACCATCTGACGGAATGGATACAGCTGAGTTATGCCCGTCTGGTTAAGGGCCACTCTATCTGTCTCCCTGAAGCGTCGGGACCATTCCTGCAGCATCACAGTTAATCTATCAATTCCCATGACTGGTTTTTTGAGAAGGATGAGGAGTTTTCTTTTTAAGAAAGGGAGTGAATTGTGATGAATTTGTGAGAAAATCAAGAGCATCAAAGGGGTACTTATAGGATTAATTCTATGGCCCTCTTTCCATATCACAAGGGTTTCCTAATCCCAATCAGAATTAACCCACAAGCCTAGTCCCGATACTAGCACAAAATATTCGTCCCGAACTTTCCTAATTTCTTTAGGAGTCAAAATTCAAAATTTCAAACTTTTCAAAATTTTCAAAATTTCAAAAATCATTTTCCCCAGCGTGAGTCATTTTACTACCTACGTGTTGCATGCATTTTATGTGACTCATACAGGTACGACTCAAACAGGGACGTGCAACCCACTATATCTCCCCAGCGGAAGCCAACGGTGGCATTTCACGGGATGGGCCTACATACAGGCGCACTCAGGACTTATGCGACAAGTCCAATTCCCCACGGAGTTAGCGTCATCAGCTCAGGTACGACTTCTAGCTTATGGCTGGCGAGCCCTTCACGCGAGTCTAATGGACTATAAACGACCCGACCGGAAGGCCGCCAGGTTTCAATCCTCGATTGGCCTGGTGGCTACTCTGACTTTCGCCTTGTCCAATCCTCAGTCAGAGTGGAGGCTCTGTAGACACCCGCATTTTGACTGCCAGGTGTCTGTGGTAGTTTCCCCAAAAACACCCGATGATGATCGGACGCTAACGTGTTTCTACGCGCTCGGATATGGGCTCCAATCCATTAGTCGTTGGCTAAAGCACTTATATATGGAGTCCACATCTCACAAAACTAACCTCAAATCCAGGCCCATCGGACCGTTCCGAGTCAAACAAGACTAATTTGGGCAAAAACCGACACCGGAAATAAAACCGACTTTTTACGATTGGGTCAACCCCGGTCCAACTCGTTTCCGAGACATACAAAACAGCCATTCACAACATCAAAAGTCCAAGTCAAACACAAACCCATCAAAAACTCAGGTCACGGCCCAAAACGATGGACCCGCGCGACCCAGCTGGGCCACTCGATCGAGTGCCCCACCCACTCGATCGAGTGGGCCTGTTTCGAGCCCGACTGTTGGCGCAACGGGCCGCTCGAGCGAGTCAGCTGTTTACTCGGTCGAGTAACCCTAACCGAGGTCTTAGGCTTAGCCTATATAAACACCCTCATGCACAACCCTCCAATCACCTTTTTTTACACTTTTGAAACCCTAGTTTCACATCCTCTACACACTCTACACCCCTAATCAAACCCTAATATTACACTAAGCAAACCCTAGCCCTAGCTGAGGAACCGAAACCCTAAACCTAGCTTTAGGAACCAAACACCCAAACCACCACAACTCAACCTCCATAAGTCTCGAAACTCCCGTGTTAAAGCCGCGACTACGAGTCCATACCGAGCGCAAGAACATGTTGGTTGAGGGTGCAAAACCCTTTCTTCCCTTCTTCTTCTTCCTCTTTCTCTTCGTCTTGTTTTTTTATTTATTTTATTTATCGTATTCTAATATCGGTAGTATTATTAGTATAAAACATTAAAATACCCGTCGATTTGTGTCGAGTGCGAAGGATGTCAGGATAAGAAAACCCGAATATACAAGTGTACTGCACACAGCGTTGCCGGTCGCTTATCCTGACACCCTAGCATTTGATTATTGAAACGGGTCAATTTCAACAATAATTCGTTTATTTTCGTTTGCATCGCATATTGCATCGATTTTCTAAAAACCTTCTTCAAAACACATATTTTCTAAGGGTCGAAACCCGTTGACGCGGATCCGGCATCACAATCCCTAGGGATTTATTTCGATGTCGGAAAAGCCGAGGGAATCAAGTCTTTTAATTTCTAGCATAGTGTCAATCTCGTAGATTCGATACTAATTCCATAATTAGACGTCGAATCTAACGATCTGGCCATACAAATTAGCTAACGCGATTTATATTGATGCTAAGATAATTGTCATTCGATTCATTAGAATTACGACATTATCAAACGCGGAGGAAATCTACTCATATCGCGATAGTTAATTCAAACGACTTAAAACGATTTACTCTTGTTTTCGCTCTACTATCTCATATAGATTCACTAATCGAATATGAGATAAAACGAGCATGCAATTTCAGAATTGAGTATGAATTCCCCAATACTTATGCTCAATTCGTCAAATCATCAAAAATCAAAAGCAATTTCAAAATCGATAATTAAAATTGCAAACGAACCTGGTTCGTACAGGTGCCACTCGACCGAGTGCCTACGACACTCGATCGAGTGACATCACCAAAACCGAGACAGAATGTCTCTTACGACCTCCACTCGGTCGAGTCTCACAGTGACTCGGTCGAGTAGCAACGTACTCGGTCGAGTTGGTCAATAACTCGGTCGAGTAGGGTCCATAACACGAAACAGGGTGTCTCTGCGACCTCCACTCGGTCGAGTCTCACAGTGACTCGGTCGAGTGGCGATGTACTCGGTCGAGTTGGTCAATAACTCGGTCGAGTAGGGTTATAAAATCCGGACAGAACCTTTTTCAGAGGTCCACTCGGTCGAGTCACACAATGACTCGGTCGAGTGGCCCTTTCTCACGTTAAACCGTGAGTCCTACAATAGCATTCGAGTCTCGTTAATTGTTTTTCGTGACTTAGGTCGACTCATGCCTAATCTATCACGTGAAGCATCTTGTTCAAAACCATGCATCAACTCATTTGCATCATTCTATATTATTTCGTAAACCGTTATATCGTTACTAACGCGTTTATTGTTTCTCTTGTCAATTTTGGTTGTTTATTTATCGTACTAAAATGAACCCACATGCTAAAATTCAACTTTGACGTTAGATTTTAGTTGCATTAAATTGACATAGAAACCCTCTCAATTCATTCACATGCTTAGGGAAAACAATCCTTGCATAAGCATTCTCAACGAATTACTAACGCGCGTATTAGAGAGTCAATCGATATCCTAGTAGAGGCCGCTAGTGCGGGCGGGGTTGGGTGTCCTTCGTGGGCTTCCCAACACGTACCCTCACCCCTTACTCAGAACCTCGGTTTCCGGATGCCTGAAACCGTTGGCGCACGAGAGTCATTCTATACACGATAACCGGTAGTGACGGTATAGGTATCAAATGCTAAGGGACGAGCCCAATAAACTCTGATATCGGAAATGGGCCGTATTTTGTATACGGCCCACTACGACATAGAGTGGGTTCGAACGGGTCCGAACTCCCACAAAGTTCGGTGGCGACTCCACTTCGATTTAAATTTCCATTCGATCCGTTTTCATATGGAGATTCATTCGCCTCCCCAAACCCGCGCGTGGCCGCGCCGAGGTGGACCTATGTCATGTCCACAGTATCGTTCAGCTTTCACCATAGCCCAAATGCTTCTTCCCTTAAGGACATATCTATCATGCCATCTTCCCCATAGGCCTCCATTACCTGTAATAATCTTCCAAAGCCATTGAATAAGCAAGGCCTTATTCCAGTATAAGAGTCTCTTTATGTTGAAACCACCCTCTGCCCAAGGGACACAAATGCCTGCCCAGCTTTTAAAAACCATCATTTTCCCGTTTGCACCTGTCTAGAAAAATCTCAGACACATTTGATCTAGCTGTTGCGTAATACTCACAGGAAGGAGGCTATTAGAGCACCAATAGTTAGTAATTCCAAAAATCACCGAGTTAAGGAGTTGTAAGCGCCCAACATAAGTGAGAAACTTAGAAGACCAGTTGGAAATTTTCTTCCGAACCTTGTTGATAAGAACCTGATATTCCCCTTTCTTATTATTAACAGAATGGAGAGGGATGTCCAGATAGCGACAAGGAAAAAGTCCAGGACTGAAACCAGTTTGAGAGAGAATAAAATCTCTTATATCAGTACTCACACCACCAAAAAAGATGTTGGTCTTATCCTTATTGGCATGTAGGCTAGGTTCTAAAGAGAAACTCTCAAGAGCCTGCACTACTGCTCCAACCGAAGGGACGTCTCCCCTTACGAAAATCATAAGATCGTCCGCAAAAACTAGGTGGTTTAGGCGAAGCTGGCAGCATTTAGGGTGATAAGAAACATCCTCAGAATGATTAATTTGTCTCAGTCTTCGCGATAAAACTTCCATACTCAGAACGAAAAAATATGGTGAAAGAGGGTCACCTTGTCGAATTCCACTTTTCCCTTTAAAGAAGCCATGAGTAGCCCCATTTATCTTGATAGAAAACCAAGAACCAGTGATACAGTTCATAATCCACTTGATAAAGCGCGGAGCAAAGTTGAAAGCCTGAAGCATGCTGTCAATAAAAGCCCATTGAAGTGAATCAAAGGCTTTCCGAAGGTCAATCTTCATGAGACACCTAGGTGTAATATACTTCCTACCATAATTCTTAATCAAGGATTGAGAGAGAGCGATACTGTCATGTATGCTTCTTCTAGGCACAAAAGCAGCCTGCTTTAGAACAATAATCTCGGCCAAAGTGGTTTGAATTCGGAGAGTAAGGATTTTGCTTACTGTTTTGTAGAACACCGAGCAGCAGGAAATAGGTCTAAAGTCCAAAACAGACTGACAAACCTTCTTTTTAGGAATTATGGTGAGGATGGTTGCATTTGCTTGCTTGAGCATGGTCCCCTTCTGGAAGAAATCCTGTACAGCTGCACAAAAATCCTCTCTAATTGTTTAAGAGGCTTTGAAGAATTCGGAGGAAAAGCCGTCTGGACCTGGACTCCTATCAGATCCGATAGAGTAAACAGCTTCTTTAATGTCATTCTCAGTTGGAACTTTGAGCATTTCCTCCCATGTATCCTGATGAACTAATGGCCCTTTCCGGATGCTATCAAGATCAATATCTTGTACTGGCTGCTCCCCTCCCAGTAATCCTTCATAGTACTCCAGAAAACCTTGAGCAACATCCGATTTCCCCTCACGTTGAACCCCTTTGCAGTCCTCAATAATCCCAATAACCTGTTGTTGTTGTCTTTCTTTTAATCTGGAATGAAAAAAATTTAGTTGATTCATCTCCCATATTAATATTGTCCATCTTTGATCGTTGCTTTAGAATGCTAATTTCAGCCTCACTAAGAGTTTTGTGAAGGTGAAATAGCTCTCTCTCCTTGACAATTAGGTCCTGTGAAAAAGGGGACAGCTGCAATTTCATCTGACAATCTGTCAAAGCACCTTCCACCTCAGTTATCCTCTTGCGTATGCTAGTAAAATGCTCTTTGTGCATAGCCTTGAGTACCACCTTAGTCTTCTTCAACTTCCCAAATAATCTGAAACTAGCCGACCCATGGATAGAACTCCTCCAGGCCCCTCTAATAATCTCAGCATAACCAGGATATTGAACCCAGCAGTTCAGAAAACTAAATCTCCCTCGTTTCCTCTCCTCATCACCAATGGAAATAGAAACAGGTGCGTGATCTGAGACTCTTGAGGGCAGCAGAGAAGCAAAAGAGTTTGGAAAAAGATTGATCCAATTTCCATTAACCAAAGCCCTGTCTAATCTGGTCCAAATGCGAGTCTCAGCATCATGTTTATTAGACCAAGAGAATTCAGGACCCTGAACAGCAAGCTCCTGCAATCCATTAGTCAAAATGCAATCATTAAAATCCTCCATGTCCTGAATAGCAGGAAGAGAACCACCAATCTTCTCCTCCACGTTCCTGACAATGTTGAAATCTCCTACAACCACCCAACCTCCCACTAGGGCCAAACTTCCTAAAGCATTCCACAAGTCCCTCCTCCCTTCTCCATCATTATAACCATAGACGGTAGTCATGAAAATTTCAGTGCCAGAGCCATAATGCAAAATTTTACAATGGACAAACTGAGCACTAGCAGCTAGTAAATCAACCTGAACAGTCGAAGGATCCCAAACAATCCAAATGCGACCATTATAATGATAGTTATAGTTACATAAAACCTTAAAATTTTTAAACTTCCTAGCAATTATTTGCTTAGCCTTCCCCTCCTTTATTCTGGTCTCCAAGAGGCCCAAGACATCAATTCTTTTATTCCTTATAAGCGAAAGGACAACATTTTGTTTCACCTCCTCGTTCCCTCCCCTAATATTCCAAGATGTGATGATCATGAAGTAATATTAGGTGGAACAGCCTCGGTCTCTTCCTCCACTAATTCTCCATCATGATGCAGAATGTCAAACCTGTTAGCATGTAATAAAGTGACTTTTTCTTCTTTACTCATATTCTGCCCATGCGATGAAATTAGAACACCCCTATAAGCACTTCCTCCTTTATGTACAGGCAAGAAGCCAGGGTCTTCTGTTTCCTCCTCAATTACCCTCCCTAATCCACCTGACATAAAAGTCAGATTGAGGTCCGGGTCCCTTCTCATGCCTTCCCTTAATCCGCCTAATCCTTCAGTCAAGTTGGGGTCCAGGTCCCTTCTCACGCCTTCCCTTAATCTGCCTGACTGAAGGACCAAGTTGGGGTCCAGGCTACTCTCTTCTCCCCTCCCTAATCCACCAGGCTCTGCAAGAGTCTGGTTGGGGTCCGGGGGTCTCTCTACACCTTCATTGACCGAAGCGCCTGCCTTCCCTAATCCACCTGACCCTTCAGGGGTCAGATTGGGGTCCAGGTCACTAGCAGCTTGGGTGATGATAAGTGCCTTCTTAATTGCAGTATATCTGACCTGTGGAATCAGCTTACTCTTCTTCTTTTTCTCCAAATTGCAAGTGTTTTTCAAATGACCCAATTCCCCACAAGTTTGACAATAATGAGGAAGCCATTCGTAAGTAATAGTCTGAACTGACTTCCACAAAATAGGAATGTTAATTGTCACCGTATCAGGTAGTTCCTTAGACACATTAACTTCCACCATAACTCGGGCAAAGGAAAGCCTCTCCTTAAACGTCGTTGTGGAATCAGCAAACATAGGTTTACCTATCTTGCTTGCCATTTTACTGAGAACAGATTCCGTCCACAAATAGGGATCCAAATCAGGGAACAAAACCCATGTTGGAACAACAACGAGCTTATCCATTTCTTGCGAAAAAGATGGACTCCATTGCTTCAGAATGAGAGTATGTGCCCCTACCCTTTTAGAACTTCATCCACAGCCTCCTTACTCTGAAACCGGAACGAGAACCACCCTTTCTTAAAATATTGCACCACCGGCAATGAGATATGATTCCAATGGACGGAAGCAAATTCACTCAATCCTTTCACTGTACGTTTTGCCCCAATCACTCTCCCCATTAAAGTGTGACGCCAAAAAATCAATTCATCCTCAAAGTCTTCATATTCAATCGTCACTTCATCAACATCAGCGCTATAGTCATCAAAAAACAGCCCCATACCTTGTTTTGAAGTCTTCACCCGCCCTGCCTAAGAGGTCTCCTTTTCAACCGTCGTCGATGTTTTGGTCTCCGATCGCTTTTCTCCCCTGTTTTCCCCTTCCCCTGAGTTAGCGACCTTTCCCTCATCCACTAACTTGTTAGAATTCTCTGCAGTCTGGGTCTGGATATTCTTAGTAGTAGATTTGCTACCCATCTTCATCGCTGGCTGCAACGCCATATCTATTAGATCGTTGATGACGTTCGTACTCTGCTTCTCCGGCATCTGTAACTCAGGCGGTTCTTCCGAACCCTCATGAGACACTTCTGAATCCGTGTCTTTCAGGCCTCCTGTCTGTAATTATTATTTTTTTGTTGTAAGAATTTTAGAACTCTTATTCATCCATAAGGGTAGAAAAGAGAACAAGACTTACAAGCATATCCAAAATTTGCCAAAGCAAATCAAACACAAATCAAAACCTCTAATACCCTGTAAATTGATGAAGGGTAGGGTATTTACAAGCCATTCTAATGCTAACTTCCGATTTTACAAGTTGAAAGCACTGCTCGACAGTCTTCTCTTTTTCCGCAAACAATCTGCAATTTCTCTCCTTCCATAATCGATAAACTATAGCACAAAGGAGTGACTTTTTTCAAGCTGCCATCCATTCCAATCGTGTTCTTGCATAGCTAAGTTTACGAGCCATGGAGACTAGATCAGTACACCAGACACCACTAATCCATGTACCTGCTAACTGCAACAGCCCCTGAGAGTAGGAACAAAGGAAAAATAAGTGCTTATGCGTCTCTTCCTGATTTTTGCACAGGACACACCTATTTGGGATACAAGTGCCTCTCAACCTTATCACATTAACTGTAGCAAGTCTTCCTTGTAGAGCCAAGGAGCAAATAAATCTATGCCTCGGTACAATTACTGAATGCTTGAGAGCCCTATGCCACGACACAGTGGGGAACGCAACCCTGAACCAATTGTATGCTGCATCAGTACAGAAAGCACCCTTCCGTGACCAAGATTGAACCAACTTCTTCCCCTTTTTGATGCTACCTTCCTGTAATACGATGGAGTCCTTAATTTTGATGATGCTCCTCAGAGTATCAGAGAAAACATCTCTATTCTCCACAGTCCAGATGGAACCCCCCTTAATCACGTAATGCATAATCTAGCAAGACCATAAGCTATTATGATGGTTTTCAAGCTGCTAAATCCACTTCGCCACAAGTGCTTTGTTCCAAGCTAAAATTTCTTTCATATTGAAACCTCCTTCCTTCCAAGGAGCGCATATACTAAACCCAACTTTTATAGACTTGCTTGTTTTCATTAGGAACATTCAACCAGAAAAAATCCTTACAGATTTTCCTGATAACTTTAATCACACTCATGGGCAGTAACGCTGTAGCACACCAGTAATTTGCAACTCCGAAAAGAACTGAATTAATCAGTTGAGCTCTGCCAGCGTAGGACAAATGGTGGTTCGACCAATGCATAATAGCATTCTGTACCTTATTAATCAAGGAACTGAATTGATCAATGTTATTCCGAGCAGTATTTAGAGGCATTCCAAGATATCTACATGGAAACCCACCTTCTACAAACCCAGAATCAGCAATGATCTGTAACTTTACATCAGGTCTGACTCCGCCAAAATAAATCTCAGATTTATCATCGTTTACTGATAAGTGTAGTTTGTAGTGTCTAGTTTGTTGTGTTTTGGTCCCATTTTCCTTGCGGAATCGCTCCTTGGGAGCGGTTCATGGGCTACTTATGCTTCCTCTAGTTTGTTTCAGGTTCCCGAGACCATTCACGAAGAATTGGAACGATTCCGACTCGTTTCATACACTTTTTGGAGCCAACGAAGTGAAGGAACGATCACTCGATGCCTTGGATTCGATCCCGAGACCTTGGGACCCGATCCCGAGCCCATTAGACTCGATCCCGAGCCCCGAGAATCGATGAGAAGCCCATGAGAAGCAAGGAAGAACCTTAAAGATCATATTGGAGGCCTACAAGACCCATCCCCGACGGGAAGGACCTCATCCCGTCCGGGATGAGGTGCACAAAATGCGTAGGTTCTGTTTTGGACCCGTCCCGGTCGGGACCAACCCGTCCCGGTCGGGACCATCTCGTCCCGGACGGGATGACCCAGCTGCTGCGCGTGACTTCTTTATTCTTCCTCCTTCATTCTTGTAACCCTTTAAATACTCCTTCCTTGTATTGTTTAAGGGTGATACCTTACCCTAGATTATTTTAGACCTCTCTTAAGCATTCAAAACCCTAATTAGCCTCTCTTCATCTCTAGTTAATTTTCCTTTAATCTTTAGTTAATTTTTGTAATTAGTCTTGTATTAAGGGGATTCTTGAAGATTATTCAAAGCCTGACAACCTTGGAGTTTTATTTGGGTTTCTTATTAATTCAAGTTCTCATCTTTTTCATCCTATTGTAGTGGGTATAATTTCTTTTCTCCTAATCTTTGTTAATCTCTCAAGTTTTAATCTTTATATATTCTTTATTGTTCTTGCTTGTTCATAATGAATGTTTGGTTGTTTATGTTGATTTCTCTTAGCATTGTTATTCTTAGTTTGATAATGAGTGAGTAGATTCCTTGTGGGGTTAGTAGGGGGATTAAGTGTGGATTATGGGTGATTAGGGCTTGATTGTGGGTAAAGGTGATTCATTTGTTGCTAGTCACTTATTGGGCACACTATGTGTTTGTTGTATTGCTTGTATGGGTAGTAGTGGCCAGTGCTTCTCATGCTTGTTCTCTCCTTCTCATTGTGTATTCAATTTGTGGTTGAATGTTTGTGTTTTGAGTAGCATCTTGCATGAATGTTCGGGTCTAGTCTTAGACACGAGAGTGCGGACTTTGGCTTTGGCGCGAGAGCGCAAACCGACCTTAGTGACTAAGTGGCACCTACATCCTTGATTACCCAATCATCCTACTATGCTTATGAACCCGACCTAACCCTACTCCTTCCCATATTTGATTTCTCCATCTCTTTAGTCGATCATCTTCTCTAGTTTAATTGCTTAGTTAATCTTAGTGGTTTCTATTAGTTCATATTATTTCTAGTTCATTGTTAGTCTAGTTCATACTTCTTCAACCATCATACCATGCCAATTATCGTTCTCTTTGTGTTCGTTTGTGTGACTTAGCCTTGTTTCTAGGTAGACCTAGTCTAGACACTACAATACCGTCTCTGTGGACACGACCCGACTTACCCTAGCTACTGTTAGGATTAGTTGGTTGTATATTGATCGGTAGGACCCACGGCAAATCCCACCATCAATTACCCGAAGGCCAGACCAGCAGGCAAAATCAGAAAGGCACTTCTTAACAGCAAGCACAGAAGGCACATCACCTCTCATAAAAATCATTAAATCATCCGCAAAGACAAGGTGATTCAAAGAAAGCTGAGCACATTTAGGGTGGTGAGATACATTAGGCTGAGCCTCTATCTTCCTCATATATCGGGAGAGGATCTCCATGCTTAACACAAAAATGTAAGGGGAGATAGGGTCCCCTTGCCTAGTACCTACTTTCCCTTAAAAAAATCCAACAATACTCCCATTCAACTTCAAAGAATACCAGGCCCCAGTAATACAACTCATTATCCATTGGACAAATATAGGGGGAAAATTAAAAGTAAGTAGCATCTCTAGAATAAAAGGCCATTGTAAAGAATCAAAAGCCTTACGAATAGATAAGAGCTTGGGAGAGAGCTATGGGGTGAGAAACACTTTGGGGTGAGAAACTTTCTACCATAACCCTTAATAAGAGCTTGGGAGAGAGCTATATTATCTTAGATAAATCTGCCATTGACGAATGCTGCTTGCTCAGGGCCAATGATACAAGGAAGTATATTCTTCATCCTATTAGCAATGATCTTGCTAATCGTTTTATATACAGTAGTGCAACAGGAGATTGACCTGTAATCCAGCACACTAGCACAAGTAGGATTTTTGGGAATTAAAGTGATGAGTGTGGAATTGGCCTGCTTTGCCATTTTTCCAGTTCTGAAAAAATCCAGAATAGTTTCAGTGATGTCATTACCAACTATACTCCAGGCTGACTTGAAAAATTCTGCAGAGAAACCATCCGGGCCTGGGCTTTTATGAGCACCAATCTGGAAAAGGGTGTCGCGGATCTCTTTTCCTAATGGCGGAGCAGTAAGGAAATCCCATGTGTTAGATTGCACAGCAGCCCCCACTACTACAAAACATGACATAGACATGGGTCGTTTTAACTAATAGACATGGGTTTTGCGACCCATGTTAAGTTGAGTGACATCTATTGTCCAATACTTAGACATGGGTCGTATGTCCTATGTCTATCTAAAACATAGACATAGGTTTTTCAATTAACCCATGTCTTTATAAAATTAACCCATGTCTATAAAAACTATAGACATGGGTTTTTTGTTCGCCCTATGTCTATTATAAATATAGACATGGGTTTTTTGTTCGCCCCATGTTTATTGTCATAGTACAGACATGGGTTATTTGTTGCCCCATGTTTATTGTCATAGTACAAACATGGGTTTTTTGTCTGCCCCATGTTTATCGTCATAGTAATCAGTCCGAAAATGATATCAATTATTAATGCTTTCCGTATTTTTTATAAGAAACTGCAATCCAACCGAAACCAAAATAAATCTCATAAATTATACAACGTCGAGTTGGACGATCAAACGTTCCATATTTCATAAAAGTAGTCATCATCCCAAACAAATAAGTAGCTTAGATAAAAAAAACTACACAATTACGCGATGTACCAATAATAAAATCTCTTCCTACTACAACCAATCTTTTTAGCTCATACATTGAATACCACATGCATGTCTCATACTTCTAATTTTGAAGATAATAGTTTGCCCACGAATCGCGAACTTCATCGATGTCTTCTTGTGAAGTGCTAAACAAAAAAACATCAATAAGAGAGAATATAATTCAAAAACATCAAGAAGAGAGAATATAAAAAAAATGAAAAAAATTGAGAATTAGCCCTTACTTTCTTGAAGTATTTCTCGAGAAACATTTAGGAGAAGATCATCGGAATCTACAACACCCTTGACAATGCTGAAGTATCGAGGGAACTACAATTCAAAAACATGGTATTAATATAAGCTTCACTTCACGTTGCTCAACACCAAGTATGCCTTTGGAAGATGTTTATTGAGGTGGACTGGAACTTTTTCCCGTATCTCAAATGGGTTCCTAATAACAAGGGACTTTTTCCCGTTTCTGTGCAAAAACCCAAGTTAGTACTAATCAATCGAATGGTTATACGTATAACCTGAATCGAAATCCGTGTATATATCTAATCATATATAGAAAGGGATGAATGCGTGATCAAATTATTCAAGAGCGAAAAAAAACTCTAGTTTGGCCTTGTCGTTTGAGTCGATACTAGTTCAGGATCCGTCATCAGTTCTCTGGCTTCATTCAGAGCTGCACTCGTTGCATATATCGCCATTTTCTTCACCTAAAACAAACCCGATTTGAATTCAAGCTTCTCATATTAATCACAAATGAAAAGAAACGGACTTTTGGGTCGACAAACCTCCAATTTGTCTTCTTTAGATCTATGGTTTTTGGGTAGGAGACGGAATTCCTCTGTCAGCTGAATGCATTGCTGAACATTCTCAGGTGATACAAAGTCAAGCGCCACTTTGATGCACGACTGAAGAGACAGTTGTTATCGTCACTTCTTCATATATAGACAGTTTGCAAACATAATACGACGTTTCCATTCCTTTTTGAGACACTTCTAAACGAGTCTGAGCAACGTGTATTTGTTGGATACAGGAGGAACTTACGAGCCTATTTCTGACTTGGTGTGGACAACCAGCGGGAATGAAAACAGCCTCGCCAAGATGCTGTTCAAATGTCCAAGGTTCAACGTCTGCAACGATAAAAATTCCGACAAAAATGAGATATATGAAGCGACCATCGGTATGATAAAGCAGCGACCACAGTAAGCCGAAAAATTCTTACCAAACTCTTCTTTTAGCTGTTTCTTATGATTCTTGTTCAAGTAGAAGGTTTGATCATGGATAAGATGAATGACCTGTGTACACGGGATCAATAAACATCAAAGATGAAAGTTCACAACTTCGAAAACAAGTTTACAAACCGTTATGCTTATACTTACAGATTTGAGAGGAAGGTTATTGATGTGGTGAAATTCCAGATAGTGAAGTACTCATTGTTATTAGGAACCCATTTGAGATACGGGAAAAAGTTCCAGTCTACCTCAATCGCACCCTTCATCATATCTAACACTAGAATATTAAAAATTTCTTTCCTCGATAAAGTCTTTCCCAGATTTTCGACATAAAGAGACTTAACGTCTCTTCTTATAGCCTGTCAGTTTAAGTGCACAAATTCATAGAATCAGATTATGGCACAAGTCAAAACAACCTTCACTCGATCAAAAAAAAGGGAGACTTGCCTGTTTCAAAGATAATCCGAAAAGTTAAGACTCAAATATTGCCCTGAAGTTTACACAATCGAGAGGATTCTCAATTATGTGTCCATGAAAAAGGGCAACTATATTGTCCAACAAGGTGTCTCGAATGTGTCGGTTGCGCTTCTGCATTCAGCATTTAGGTAGTAATGAAAGAAGGGGTTAGTGTTTATCAAAAAAAGGAAGATCCATAGCATTAGCAAGTGAATTGAAGAAGGATGGATTAGTGAGAGAGCGACCTGAGTACCGGAGCCCAATAGATGAGTGACAATTTGTTTCTTAATAGTCTTGTGGAAGTCATTGTAGTCACTAGTGGCAACCATGCACTTATCATATGTAAGAATAGTGAGGGCATTTGAAAGTTTGCTTAGCTTGTCGAGATGGATGAGAAGCGACTAACCATCGCCTGACACAGTACACATGGAACAACAACGGGTGAGATCCCAACATCTGAGGATTAATGTGTTAGTCAATGAAACGAAAGGGGAGGAGTGAGATAAGATAAGAGAGACGGACCTCTTAAATAGGTCTCACTTATGACCGTCGTATGGGTGATTTATGTGAAAGCGATCCAAATTATCACATTGATTACTCTCGAAAATTGGAATTGTATCGTAGCAATGACATATAGTTTACAAATTAACAACCATCAGCTCATTGTGATCTACATTGCCGATAGTAGTAGAATACAGCTCAATAACAATACACACATACAGACTAATCAGTAAAGAGATTCTAACAACATCAACATTGATTACAACAATATCACATTCAAAAACATCCAAAAACACAACCGAAATCCCCTATCACTTCATTGATTGATTTACTTCAATATTCTTAATCATACAACAGTTTGGGTTCATAATTTCAACGATACGTTGAAGACAGTAGTAGAATACTAATCAAATCACTAATCCGCAGCTCAATAATCACATCCAAAAACATCGGAAAAGATAACCGGAATCACCTATCGCCTAATTAAATCAAAAATCAAATCACTTATTGATTCAATCATACATTCTTAATCATACGTTCATACGAACAAAACATCAATCAATTAAAAAACATCACTTACTGATTCAATCATCAACATTCATAATAATCATGCGAAACAGAACACGAATCAACAACAAAAGCTGCAATCAACAAACAAGAATCGTCATTAAAATAATTAAAACTACCAGAAATTAAAAATCAAACAACAATAAACCACAAATTCGATTGAGAATTAACGATAGTACAAAAAGTACAAAAAGCGCGAAACCCATAAAACAAAAATTAACGAACAATGGAGCTTACTGAAGGAAGATCTAGGGTTGAAGGATGATTGATTATGATTTTTACTTGATTTCTTCGGTCTTGAAGAGGCGTTTATTGAAGGATTGAGTGAAGGATGATCGATTATGATTTTGACCTAATTGCTTCGGTCTTGAAGGACGATCAAAGGATTAGGATTGTAGGATGATGAATTAGGAGTGAAGGATTGAAAACAGTATGATCGAAGAAGTGAAGGATGATGAAGGCTTCTTTTTCATTTTTTCGTTTATGGCTCCGTGAAGGATTAAAAAACAAAATGAAAATAGTATGGCTGCGTGAAAAAATGAAAATGAAGGTTCTAGAGTTTACTGGTCGAGGAGTAATAGGCGTGGGTCACTAGTTTATTTCAATATACATGGATTTTTAATCTGCCCTACTTCTATTCATATATCATAGACATAGGTTTTACTTTGACCTATGTTTAAAATTTATAGACATGGGTTTAAATTTTGACCAATGTATATTCTCTTTTATGTACATAGGTTTTTTCAATAACCTATGTCTATTAAAAATAGATGTGGGTTTTTCTTTTAACCTATGTCTATTAGGTCATGTCTATGACTAATTTTGTAGTAGTGCCCTTTAGCAATGAAATCTCTGTCTAAAGGTTGTATCTCAGTGGAGGAGCCTAAGAGGAATTCATAATAGTCTACAAAAGCAGAACCAACATCCTGAGGAGTAGCTTTCAGACAGTCAAGTCTGTCGTTGATAGCACCAATAAACTGATGACTAGCTCGCTCCTTGATCATGGCATGAAAAATTTTTGTAGAGCAGTCATTTAAGTTAATGCCATCAACCTTTGCCTTTTGCTGTAAGATACTCAGCTCATCTCTTCTAAGTTGTTTATATTCTTGAATGAGGGCATCTTCCTGCTGTAAAAGAGACTCAGAAAGTGGAGAGCATTGAATCTCAGTTTGACACTTTGCCAAACTCTCTTCCACTAGCAAAATTCTCTGAGAAATATTAGAATAGCAGTTCATGTGCATGATTTTTAGCCCCTTTTTCATCTGCTTTAGTCTATAAAATAATTTGTAACCAACAGTACCAACAGCACGCATACTCCAAGCTTCAGCCACAGTGCTAACAAAATTAACATTCGATGACCAGCAGTTAAGATCGCTGAAACGAGGAACATGAACAAAATCAGGAAAAACCTTCACCAAAATGGGTGAATGATCAGAAATACCCGGAGGGAGGCTAATAACTGAAGAATTAGGAAAATTTTGCATCCATTCCTGGTTTATAAGCGCCCTATCTAATCTTGACCATACTCTCGACTGAACATCCTGCTTGTTTGTCCAGGTTAACATGCAACCCGTACAAGACAATTCTTCCAAACTACAGCTGTGAATACAGTCGTTAAAAGCCATCATCTCAGAGAGAATAGGAGCTACGGAGCTCACTTTCTCATCTGCACAACGTACCACATTAAAATCACCTAAAGCAATCCAAGGTCCATGACTGTTACTAATTTGCCTTAGTCCTTGCCAAAGAGCAGTACGCACTTGGGCTTCATTGCTTCCATATACAAAAGTGGCTCGAAAGTCTTTATTCGCCACCAAATGATGAATCATACAATGCATATACTGAGCGTCATGTATCACTACGGACAGAGAGACAGTAGAAACCTTCCAAATTACCCAAATCCTTCCGTTATAATGGGAGTTATAGTTATGAGCAACATTATAACCAACGAAATGTTTCAATATCATAGATTTGGCTTTATGTTTCTAGCAAACCCAGAACATCAACCTTATTAATTCTCAATTTTTTTTCAGTATCAGCCTATTTTAGAGGATCATTTCCACCTCTCACATTCCAAGAGGCCACAATCATATATCAGGGGGAATGGGAATGCTATTCACCTTACCACTATCATCATCACAGATAGTGTTATACACTATACTCTCACATCCTAGATGCGTTACAGCCTGGGATAGAGAAGAGGATGAGGTCTGACCCACAGATGGACCTGGCCCAAAGCATCCGGAGTCCTTACTCTGATCAGCGCTCAACCAAACTTGCTCTACACCACCTGAGGTACCACCTAGTGAGATATCACCACCAGTCTCCACTTCTTCTAAAATAGCATATCTATTGGTAATAGGAACAGGAGTGACCACCAAACCAGCACTCCTAGCAGGAGACTTATAACCTTTCTTTCTACCATTTGAGATGAAATCCTCCAACACTGATTCATGAGTACATACTTGATGCTTTACAGCCTGATCAGTTTCAGCTCTTGGCACCACAAGTTGGGCCACATCTGCCTCACACCCATGGTTCAAAAGAGCCTGCCCCTGACCACCTGAGGTACCACCTAGCACTCCCTCTACAGCCATCTTAGGCACATAGACTTGCTTTACAGATTGCTTTGCAACCTGTTTCCTCTTCTTCTTACATGTAGTAATCAAATGCCCCAACTTCCCACACTCCGTACAGAAATAGGGAACCCATTCATATTGAATAGGTTGGACAAACTGGCCAAGCAAAGGTGCATTGACAACCACATTTTCAGAAAGCTCATTTTCAACATCCACCTCAATAAGGACTCTAGCAAATGCCACCCTAGATTTGCAAGTAGTGGTAACATCTGCAAAGAGAGGTTTCCCTATCTAACTGGCAATCTTGCTAAGTACAGTTTCCGTCCATAGTACTGAATTCAATTCAGGAAAGAGCTCGCAAACAGGGACTATAGACACTTTATCCATTTCTGAAGAGAAAGAAGGTCCCCATTGCTTAAGTATCATAGAATGTAACCCATACCTCCAAGGGCCTCCTTTCAAAATAGCATCAATGTCAGCCTGAGATTTAAATTTAAAGCTAAACCAGCCTTTCTTGAACAATTGAACATCAGGAAGAGCAATCGTACCCCAGTTCTTAGACACATAGTCTCTGATACCCTGAAGAGCAGAAGTGAGGTGGAGCAATTGGAAAAACTCATCAGGCTCATGCCCTGAAGACTACAGGTTCGAATCCTGTCCTTGCTTATAAAGTGGAGATGCTATGCTGGGAGAAAGAAAAAAAATCTCATTCCCATGGAATTCTTTTTTTTAATGATCTTTTTGGGGCAAAACCTCACTCACATCAAAAAAAGGTCAAACTCAGTTCAGAGGACACCGAGACGCTTTCCAAGGCTGTCCTTTTTGTTGGGGGAGAGCAGTCAAAGATTGAATTCCCTTTTGCAAAGAGAATCCTAGCTAGTAGGACCGGGGCCTGCCATTAGGGAGGTAGGCTGAGACAGCCCATGAGGCTCTCTCGCATAGGCCGATCTTAGGTTCGAAGATTGCATTTTCTTTCGAAAGGGGATTCATGACTAGGAAGGAAGGCAATATTTGAATTTAAGGAAAGAATAAGAGATAACCACTGACCAGCGTGGGTTTTGCCCCTATTACCTGACCCATTAAAGTAAGAGACCATTTCCCCGATTCCTCCTCAAAATCCTCTAACTCAAGGGTAATTTCAGTAGAATCCACACTAGATTCAGTAAAGAAAAGTTCCATGCCGACATTGCTAGTTTTCTTAGCAACCTCGGACCAAGATTTCGGAACTACATTCACAATTTGCACATCCACAGGCTCACTCGCCATAGGACGAGTAGTAACAATCACAGAATCAATAATAGGTACAGAATCGTTACTAGTATTAATTGGAGAGCTCTGCTTATTCTTCGAAGAGCGGAGAAAAGCAGAGGAAATCAGATCATTAAAACTAGGCATACCAGGCTCCGAGGGTCGCTGTCCTTCAGGAGAAGCCGTTGAAGCTCCAGCTGATGAAATTGGAGCTTCGGTGCGACTTCCAAAAACTCCCGCCAAATCTTCATTTAGCTGGGTTTGTAATGGCGGACGCTGTGATGCACCAATACGAGCAGATACACCTTCAAGGAGGTCACCAGAAAAATCAGCATTAATCTGCACCTGTTTTCGAGGTCTTCCCCGACCTCTAGGCACACTTGGGATCGTAGCCATGGTGTCAAGGTTTTTTGAGAGTTCGGTAATTTCAGAGAAAATATCTTGAGAGAGAAACAACTTTCTCTCACCTGGCGATTGAGTTGATTATTATTATTATTATTATTATTATTATTTTTTATTTTTATTTTTTTGCAGAAAAAGATATCATTTCATTCATTTCGAGTGAAATTACACAAGGAATGCAAAAGCATTCAAAGAATCTAAGTGACTTATAATCCTATTATGCTTAGGATTTGTATTCCTATAAAATCTGATGGCTACATGAAATTTAATTTTGCATACTAGAGTGTCAATGCTAGATTGCCTAGATGAGAAGATCCTTTTGTTATGTTCTTTCCAGATTAGAGCTACCGTGGCTGCCAGGGTAGTTTGAATCCAGGATTTCTTCCAGTGTTTCTTTCTTTGTGGAGACAAAATCCATTTCACAATGCTGCAAAGCTTCAGATTACCAGTAGAGACATTCATCCAGTCTGTCACACTCCTCCAAATCTGTGCAGAAAAGGGACATGAAAAGAAGAGGTGATCATGATCCTCCTGTTCAGCCAAACAAAGGGCACATCTATTTGCCAGGTGAAATCCTCTCTTGGCAACTTGATCCACAGTTACAAGCTTACGCTGATATGCCAGTGACAGCAGGATTTTGTGACTGGGAACAATATTTACTTGAGCCAGAATCTTCGTCCATCTATGAAAATCCCATCCAAGGAATATCTGATAGGCTTTAGCTAGGTTGAACTTAACCCCTGAACAAGACTTGATCCTGTCCTGAGCTTCTTGTAATGAGCCAGAGATGGTCACCAGCTTATCTCTAACTTCAATTATATTTTTTATACCAGCTGGGAGGAACTCCTTAGCCTGAACTTTCCAAATTGAGTCTATATCAAACACATATGCCTGACACCATTTACCCCAAACGTTTTGGCTAGTACCCGAGAGATGCCAAAGCCATTTTGAGATGAGAGCAACATTCCAAGCTTCTAAATTCTTTACATTGAAACCACCTGCTTCCCAAGGTGCACATATGTCCTTCCATTTCATGAAAACATGCTTTCGTTCTTTCTCCTTTATTCCCCAAAAGAAATCTTTGCAAACTTTGTTGATATGGTTAACAACCCCTTTTGGCAGCAAAACCCCAGAACACCAGTAATTCTCCATACCAAAAATCACTGAATTAATCAACTGTACCTTCCCAGCATAGGAAAGCAAATAAGTGGACCAATGCAACAGATGATGTTGAATTTTGAGAATCAAGTCAGCAAACATCTCTATAGTGAGCCTTCCTTCAGTTAATGGAATACCTAAGTATCTAAAGGGGAACTGTCCAACAGAAAAACTTGTTGCATTAGTAATAGCAGCTTGTATAGAAGAAGAGACCCCTCCAAAATAGACATTAGTTTTATCTGCATTTGCATACAGACCAGAAAGGAGAGCAAAGGAGTCTAAAGCATTCTTTACAGCAAGAACAGAAGGAACATCTCCACGAACAAAGATCATCAAATCATCTGCAAATACTAGATGAGTAAGATTGATTCTACAACATTTGGGATGAAAAGACACCTGATCCTGCTTGCAAAGGCTTCTAAGTGACTTAGATAGCACCTCCATGCTCATTACAAAGAGATATGGTGAAAGGGGATCACCCTGCCTAATCCCACTTTTGCCTTCAATGAACCCTGATATCTTCCCATTAACCTTGAAAGTGTACCAATGGGTGGAAATACACCCCATAATCCAACCAACAAAGTCCTCAGGTAAGCCATAGCTATACAACATTTTTTTTAACAAAACTCCAACTTAAGGAATCAAAAGCTTTTCGAATATCCACCTTCACCAAACATCTAGGAGTCAAAAACTTCCTATTATACCCTTTTACTAAGGCTTGAGAAAGTAAGACATTATCAAAGATATTTCTCCCTTCAATAAATGCTGCTTGTTCACAACCTATTAAGCTTGGCAGAATCCTCTTAAGTCTGTTAGCTATAATCTTGGAGACAGTTTTATAGAAAACTGAACAACAAGATATGGGTCTAAAATCTTTTACAGAAGTAACATTGAGCTTTTTAGGAATCAATGAGATGACAGTAGTGTTAGCCTGCTTAGGCATCCTTTTGGATTTAAAGTAACTGTTAATTGCAGCACAAAAATCGTGCGCAATAATGGACCAAGAGACTTGGAAAAACCCAGCAGCAAAGCCATCTAGTCCAGAACTACTACCTGTATCCATGGAAAAAACTGCACTTTTGATCTCAGTTAGCTGAATGGGTTCCAAAAGAAATTGGACCTCTTCCATAGGCAGAGAAACACCCTCAGGCATAGGCCCTTTAGAAAGGCCAGGAGTCCCTAACAAGGTGGAGAAATAACTCTGAAATGCTCTAGAGACATTTCCCCTACCTTGATGCATTCTCCCCTCATGATCTGTTATTGTACCAATTGTTTGTTGATGCTTTCTCTCTGCAATTTTCGCATGAAAATATTTGGAGGAGCAGTCAGACATCTGCAAATGCTTGACTTTTGCTTTTTGGAAAAGGGAGCTCAGTTCAGTATTCATAAGAGAGCTATATTCCTCTAAAAGTCTCTTCTCCTTAGCAATGAGGCCAGAAGAATAAGGACTTACTGCTAACTCTTTCTGACAGTTTAATAGGAGATCTTTCGCCTCTTGAACCTGAGTTGAGATATTAAGGAAATATTGCTTGTGAAACTTCTGCAATGCTGTCTTAACTGCTTTTAATTTCTGAAAAAATCTATAAATTGGGGACCCAGATATTTGGCTTGACCAGGCTTTCTCCACAACCTGATGATAATCAGGATGTTCTGCCCAGCAATTAAGGAAGGAAAACCTTTTACAAGGCCTTTTTTCAATAAAAACAGTGACCACAAGAGGAGAATGATCAGAAACCCCGGGCTCACAGCAAATTGCTGAAGAAGAAGGAAATTCTGTCATCCAACCAGGATTAATTAAGACTCTATCCAGTCTAGACCAAACCCTAGACTGTTGTTCTTGTTTATTTGTCCAGGTTAACTCACATCCAGAACTATGAAGATCTTCAAGCTTGCAATACAAATTACCTTCATTAAAGTCCCACATATCTTGTAAAGAAGGAGGATTAGGACCCAACCTCTCCTCAGATCTCCTCACAATATTGAAATCCCCCATAAGGATCCAAGGGTAAGCAGGAGAAAAATTCTCAAGATCAGACCATAGTTTCTTCCTTTTTAAGCCATCATTATATGCATAGATGGCAGATAGGATAACATCTTTATTAGACTGGAAGTGATGAGCTACTCCAGTAATGTACTGGTCAAATTTATTTAATACCTGAGAAGAAATTGTAAAAGGATTATACAAGACCCATAGACGCCCATTATAATGGCAGTTATAATTGTCTACCACACTCCAATTACTAAACAATCTCTTCCTGATTCTTGCAGCCTTTTGAGCTTTCATTCTAGTTTCAATTAGTACCATAACATCCACATGCTGTGCAACCATAAAATCTCTAGCTTCACTTTGTTTTAAGGGGTTGTTAAGGCCCCTAATGTTCCAAGATGCTATCTTCATGAGTGACTAAATCAGGTGGAACCTTCTCTTTCACATCACCATTGAGATCAACAATCTTCTCCTTTGGACATTCTGAGAGCATTACAGAAACATTATCAGAGATCTTTCCATAAGAATTTAGAACATCCAATTCCTTTTCTGAGTACTCAATATTCTCTGATAGTTCTGAAGTACCACCTAATCCAACACCGTCTTGATAAAGAAGCTCTGTGCTCTCAAGAAACAGTTGGAATTTGTTCACTAGAGGCATTGGCTCCAAGTTAATCAATGGCTTTTGCCTATTAGAAGAGGAGTTCCTTTTCTGTACAGTTTGAAACCCATCGTCCTGCAAACAACATTCTGGATGCACTTCAGCAGCAACCAAAGGATGCATTCCTTCAGGTTAAGGGACCTCCCTCCCTACCTCCAAGTACTCACATTCAAAGGACTTTGAGGCACCACTTAGCTCCATGGAAGGCAAATCAACTGCCCCAATTGGGTCTTTTGGAATCTCAATTGGTTCTGGAATTCTCTCTTCTAGTTTTTTAGCAGCCACAACCTTCTTCTTTTCCGATTTACAATTAGAAATAGTGTGACCCAGTTTCTTGCATCCCTTACAAAAATAAGGAATCCATTCATACTTAATCTTTTGATTAGAGAACTCATTGTAAGGTGTTCGAATAAACACCTGATCTGGCAGATCTTTGGATACATCGACTTCAATTAGAACTCGAGCAAATGACAATTTAGCTTTATGTGTTGTAGCCATATCAGCACATAATGGCCTACCAATTTTGCTAGCAATCTTCCCCAAAACCACTTCAGACCACAAGTATGGGTCAAGATCAGGAAAGAGGACCCAGACTGGGACTGTGGTAACCCTGTCCATGGTATCTGAAAAGGATGGTGACCATTCTTTGAGAATTAGGGTATAAACTCCAAGATTCTATGGTCCTCCTGCTAGAACCCTATTCATATGTTCCTTCGACTCAAACCTGAACGAAAACCAACCTCTTTTGAAGTATTGGACTACAAGTGATGCTAGCTTACCCCATTTCTCATCAACATATTTCTTCATCTGCTGTAATGTGGGTTTTGATCCAATAACAGTCCCCATTAGAGTAAACCTCCAAAGTTTAAGCTCATCCTCAAAATCACTAAGTTCAATGCTAACTTCTTCGCTATCCGCCATGTTCTCATAAAACGGAAGGTTCATCCCTAATTTTTTGTTATTCGAAGCAATTTCAGACCATTTAGAGGACAAACCCTCTTGACAAGCATGGGTTTTAACAGAGTTCTCTACCACTATCATATTAGTTTCCATTTCTTTAACAACAGGATCAATGATTGTTTTCGACGAGTTAGTGGTAGACAATGGCGGGAGATTTAGGCTCTTACCAGTGTTACCAAAAGATTCCAAGATCACGTCATTGAGATTCGGTCGCGAAGAACTCTGGGCATTACTCTGATTCTGTGTTTCTGTATCAAGCTGCTCCTTATTTCGTAGAGGAGGAAGAGATTGACGAGCCTTTCTAGGTCGTCCAGGGCCCCGCTTTACCGGAGAAGCCATTAACGACGTGCAAGAAGCTCTAACAGAAAAGAGAGACTAACCACCTAGAGAGAGAAACACTTTCTCTCTCTTCGCTATTATTATTATTATTATTATTATTATTATTACTATTTTTTTTATTATAAAAACGGATCTTGCATTAAACACCAGAACAAATTACAAGAAGTTAGAGGGGAGCCTATTATTATTATTATTATTATTATTATTATTATTATTATTATTATTTATTTATTTATTTATTTAATTTTTTCTTTGCAAGAAAAGTTATTACTCTTATTCATCCATATAGGGCAAAAAGAGACTAGTCTTACAAAAGTGTAACCCCTAAGAACTTAACCAAATCAATGACTCATAATGTTATTAAACTCCAAACTACTTCTCCTTAGACGAACTAAGACCTCGAACTTAATTTGCCGAATAAGAGTAATGCCAGGCCTCTCGGTTCCTGTGAAGATCCTCATATTCCGTTCCATCCAAATTCGATAGACCGTCGCCCCTAGAATACTACAGTACCAATTGTGCTTCCAATGTTTCCTTTTGTTCCTTGTATCAATCCACTTCAATTCCACTCTCAGATTATTCGTTCTGCCTTTCACCCCCAACCAACACTTCAGCTCGTACCAGATCTCACTTGCATATTTACGGTTAAAAAAGAGATGGTCGTGACTTTCACTACCTTACACAAAATACATCTGTTAATAATATATATTCCTCGATGCTGCATCCTGTCTATTGTCGCTAGATTACCTTGGCTTGCCATTGAAGCGACTACTCCTTGTTTAGGAATGATATGCGGCCCCTTTAGAGTTCTCAACCAGCTGCAAACAGGATTCTTCTTTCTGAACCAATTATAAGCAGCATCCAACTGGTATCCCT